>CM044886.1:35950928-36550928 GCA_024500025.1 Syzygium aromaticum | reverse complement strand
AATCTTCGTTCGGTTTTTTTAGTATAACCGCAAAGCGAAAAACCTTTATCTCGCAGTTTCTGTTGTCATCGTCTACACTAGGTGTAAGCAAGATAGACAACCCAAATCGGGACCGGATCGACCGATTTGGTCCGATTCTTGAGAATATCGGTCCGGTTCCCGATTCTTAAAAGTAGAACCGATTGGTGGTCTGATTTTCAATTCTAAGGTGAAAACCGGACCGAACTAATAAATATATACTTTTTAATTTTTTCATGAAAAATATTTAATATTGATCCCATTAAAACCGATTGTTCAATTTTTTCATATATTATCTATATTTTTCTAATTTTTTCCATGACCTTATGAAATCAAATCAGAACTATAAAGAAAAGAACTGAACAATCGATTCCCGGTTCACAAATAACATTGGTCTCATTAGAACTAGTCAATGATCCTAAGACTAGCCGGTCCAGTCTCCGGTTCTAGAAAATGAGAACCGGTTCTCCCGATCCGATTTTCGATTTTTAGGTTGGACCGAACCGGGTCGAAAACTGCTCATCCCTAGTCTACACAAGCGGCTGTTTTATTTGTAGTCTCCTTAGACAGTACCAATTACCATTTGAGCTATAAGATCGGGATAATTGTCCTCCATCATGAGGTTGAGTGTAGTTTTTACTAATACACCCTGAAAAGGAGACGTGTCTCGGAAAATAGAACCCCGAAAGTGACAATTTTCGCGTTGAAACCCACCAAAATGACATGGAAAGGAAAGCCTGAATCCAGTTTGGTGGGAGATATCACAGTTACCGAACGAGCTCTTAGAAAATTCTAGGGCACGTGCCTAAGAAATATAATGCCGCGTTTCGTTATAAGGTGCCGATCCTCATTCGACCCTCATCAATCCGCTTTGGATCCCATAAAACTCCCACGATAGTCAATGACTTGGTTAGAAATTGGCAGTATCGAGTTGCATCATCCGTTTCTGCTTTTCTGACAGGACAATAATTATTGAGCGGACAACAGCACTGGATTCATTCGTTTATGGCTTCAGTTGGACCCATCCTGGATTCACCGTTAACTTTGCCAAGCAATTGTAACCTTCCATTCAACCGCATCTCTCTCCGTGAGTTGCACAATGATATCAAATTCTGAATACTTTTCATAGTCATACAGCATAAAGTGTTCCTTTCTAACATCATCAGATTATTACTTCTATACACTAAGACTATGCATGTCAATCATTCTGTATCTGGAAACAGATTCTGCTCAGAAATGATTCTTTTCTATTTCATACCCGGGAACAATTTTTAAGCATATAAAAGCGTTTGGTAACTGTCCAAAATTTCTATTTTTAGAATGGAAAAAGAACATAAATACGTTTGGTAACTATACAAAATTTCTTTTTATAAATAATATTTTAGTAATATTTTGAATTTTTTAATATTTATTTCTTTTTTTTTTCCTTGGTCATGGCCGGTTGCCGGCGACCGGCAACAAGCTAGGGCTGGCAAGGGCGTCGTGACCCTCGCCGCTAGCCTCACCAATTGCGACGGCGAAGTCAACCTTGCCAAATCATGACGAGATCGAGCCTTGCCCGGTCAAGGCGAGATCGACCTTGCCATTGTCACCCCCGACGATGGCAACGTCGACCTCGCCAGATCACGGCGAGGTCGAGCCTCGCCTGGCCAAAACGAGGCCGACCTTGCCATCACCACCCCCCGCGACGGCGAGGTCGGCCTCGCCATGGCTCGGTGAGGCTCAACCTTGCCATCGCCATCCCCAGCGATGATGAGGTCGACCTCACTAGATCACGGCGAGGTCGAGCCTCGCCCGGCCAAGGCGAGGCCGACTTGGCCGTCACCACCTCTCGCAACGGCGATGGCGAGGTCGGCCTTGCCTTGGCCGGGCGAGGCCGACCTCACCGTCGCCAGTGGCTAGTCGCCGATCGCCAATCGCCAGCGGTGGGCCGGGAAGAAGATGAAGAGCAAATAAAAAAAAAGAAGAAAACCAAGAAGAAATAGAAATGGAAAAATTATTTCAGAATCAAGAAGCTACTTTTTTTTACTTCTTGATTCTGTTCCAAAACTAATTATAGGAACAATTTTTTGCAAATTTATGTCCGAGCACAAAAATTTTAACAAATGGATTTTTGCTCCCAAACTGATTCTAAGAATAAAATAACATAAATTTTTATTATTTGGCAAGTTGCTAAACACACCCTAAACTAACATACTCCAGTCTCAGGCTCCTCGCTTAAGATGTCTAACCTAAAGGAAAAGGCACGCCAATTGTTGCCAAGAAATATGGTGTAGATAGGCCACGTCACGTTCAAGTGATAATCACGGGAGCCTATTAACACTTTAGCTATAGACAGATGAATATATCTAGGTTGTAAAATGAATAACTGACGAAGAGGTCATTCCAATCTATCCGTATCCATTGTTCTAAACCATCCAAGGGCTTCAACTTTCGGAGTGCAGTCCGGGCCCCAAGTGATCGAGATGTAAGATTTGACCATACGAAGGCTCGAATGAAGGCAAATGCTCCGATATGAATAACATGTAAGACAAAATCAAGAAAAGGTCTAGAATGCCACGAAAAGTCAAGATACTACAGCTGTGTCTGAGAAATAAGAAGCATTCATCTCTAGACCATCCTAAATGCCACGCGAAGTCAAGATACTACAGCTGTGTCCGAGAAATAAGAAGCATTCATCTTTAGACCATCCAAAGATCATTTCAGGCCCACCTAGTTGCTTTCAAGATTGAAGGTGTCCTGATCTACACTACCATGCAAGAAATTCTGATCTTACCGCCAAAAGAGGTAATCATGATTCAAAACGGTACCAGAACCTACAATCTTACGAACTAGACATGTTTTTCCAGCTAAGGATAGCAAAGAGTGATTAATTGTGTCCTATCTAAATGAATGTGAAATGACAATGGTCGAGTAAGTTCATCCCAGGGGTGGATAAATGACAGTAAGGATACAGCCAGATGAATAAATGGAGAATATAGAGCGGCCCCCATGGAGAAAAGACTAATCACATGAGGCAACAGAAAGCGCTACACGAAGATCATTTGAGGTTCCACTTATGTACATTCGATATGTTTCTATTTCTTTGCTGTAACCTCTAGGAGTGTGGCTTGCGTAGTGATTGCCGCTCACTCGATCACGCTTGGAGAATATTATCTCCCTGACGATCGGTTCATGGCCATTGAGAAGATTGCCCATGCTTAGAACTTTTCTCCATGATTGATTGACAGTTGGCGGAACAAACATACTTGATACGATCTGCCTCTCATGATTTCTCACCTGAAGCTTCATACTGAACTCCTGCGCAAAATGAAAGAGGCTCGGGATGTTGTTCCACAATAAAGATAGTTCAGTTTGTAGTGAGTTCAACCAGACACTGAATTAAATCTACTAGCCAGACTTCATTTTCTTTAATTGTGCTTAACTGGAACTCTACGGCCATCGGAAAATAAAAACTGATTGGTTAGTAGCACGTTACCATATCTCCATTTTCTTCTACTGAACCTGTCCCCATTCTTTTTGAATAAAATTCATAATAGCTGGCGAAAATGGCCTCTGACATGGATGGTGCTTGCAGAAACTTCCGATGAAGCGACACAGCTATAGTTAGTAACTTCTCAACATGTCCAAAAACAATGCTTAAACGCCTTAGATCTTCGATTGCCTCACTACCAGCGGACAAGCGATTGGCTGCAAAAGTATGAAAGCTGTAAGCAATCATGCGGATGTAAAGATACATGAAAGCAAACAATTAAAATAAACTTCGGTCAAAATTTTTTCGAAGAACACAAAGAAAATAAAGCCGGATGTTATTCTGGTTTACAGATTAAAGGGACAAACTATCCAATGTAAAATGGCCCAATGCAAAGAGGAAAAAGGACAAAAGGAAACAGTAGAAACATACCCTGCAAAGGTTTCAGCATAGATGCCATGGTACGGTACAGTTGATCTGTTTTGGTCAGCATCTGCTTCAAACCTCCAAAACTAGTTTGGTTTAATGTATCAGCTGCTGCCCTGAAGGAGGTGCAGACCATTTGCTCAAGCAGCTGGTGGGGCCGTATTGTCTCCAGGTAATGGATGATCTATGCAACCAAACGCAATGATAAGGCACAAAACAAAGCACAACTTAGAATGGGGCTAAAACTGAGTTCATCAGCAACAAAGGTACATCCTTTTGTTCTTTTGGTCCAGCTATGGAAACAATTTAAGCACGACATTTAGAATATTATTTGATGTCAAAAAGATACGGAGAATTTCTAATAGTTTGATACTGAGAGGTTATTATCTTTGGCAGTTAAGCTACTGACATCTGCCCATGATTTAGCTGGCAAGAAAAAGGTTGACGAGATATGCAAGGTAAGCACATGTCGAGAAGTTCAAAATCACTCTGGGATTTCACATTCTTTTGTTAGCAATCAGATTTAATATTCTTTTAAGCACAATAATCCAAGTGGAATCCACCTTATTTATGTTGACATGCTTCATTGCATCAGCAAAAAAACCTATTGAGAACGCTCATCTAAGAGCACTAAACGATTGTTTCAACATTGCATCCTTGAACAACCAGGAAGTACTTCAAAAGGAACCTATCTTATGCCAGAAAAAAGGTTGTGCCTACAAAGTGCGAAATGAGCATTCCATCATTTCCTTGAGGAAAAGTTACCTTCTCTCCTTCTCTGTTCGGATCAAGAAGAGATTTCTGCTCAGAAGCTGGCAAAGCGGGAGCATCATTCCAAATCTTCCGCCACAGATTTCCATGTTCAGACATTCTCTGTGAAAGCCGTCCTTGAGGAGGCCAATCATCTTTTGAACCCACAGAAGCAAAACCTGAGGATGGTTCACTCTTTAGAGCATCATCTGTCTCCCAATCTCCTGGTGAATGCCATCGGATAAAATCTTCAAAAAGAGCTTCTGGATTTGCTGCTTTGAATGCCGACATGTCTACGCAGTATTTTCAGATCATTAGTACCGATTATATGCCAGAATTACTACATTAAAGAGAAAGTATAAGTGGAGTCAACACCTCCAACTTTACAAATATATTCCATGCAGGAGCTCAATGTACGCCGCTATGATGTGACTAACCATTATATGGTGACTAAAAATTAAATTCAAAAGGATTCCGAACTCAAAGTTGTCATGCTATGAAAGTACTTGCAATCGAAAAAATACACCTAAAATTTGAATGTGAGAATGTGATGACAGTTGGACACAGATATTCGATGCACGATTAACACTAACCCTGAGTGCACGTAATTTTTGTCAAGAGCAATTGGATTTCATTGTCACCAGGATGAGGACAATGAAAATTTGAGATAAATTCTCCTCTCCGAACATAGAAACAATATTTTCCAATTGCCCAATTTTGCATGTTAATTAGTTACACCTTTCATTTGCTAACATCCATTTAATGTCTTGCATTCATATAAGATATCATAATGAAATCCTCACATTTTTCATCAAAGATATTCAACAGCAGCTGGTTAATGTCAGTAAACATGGTAAATGACATTCATTAAGTTTATCTGAATGTTCATATTCATTATACAAGGTCAGAAAGTTGCCGATATATTTTCAAGCTTAATTGTACCAATCCACGGAGAACACTTTATTAGGAGATAAATACCTGAAAATAAGATCTCTTTCTCCAACTGAGCAGAAAAACTCTGTAAATAAAACAGAAGATAACTTAATCCACAATTTTCCAATTAGATGAGGAAAAGATATTAGATTGATTTGGAAATTGGAATATGGAAAAAAATGAACATGCAAGGTTCATTGATAAATTGATTAAGACAAATATAAAAAATTTCAATCTTTTAGAATTCTCATTGATCTACCATTTCAACTCTTACTTGTTTCAGCAGTAACATATTGTTCCGTGGAGCTAAAGTCCAAAATAGGAAACAAAAGAGGTGTTTCCACAGTACAATATGGAGTCAAAAAGCCAAAACAAATTATTTTCGTCCTTGCAAAAAGAAAACCGACTTTTGAAATAGACGCAGGCGCAACAAGCTCAGACTCTCCAGTTACCAGATCACAGTGCAGACAAACAAGATGGCAACCCCTGTTAACACTAGACACGTTTCTACCTTAGGTACAACGAAACTTGTCAAGTACTACAATTAACTGTATCAATTCCATCTTTGTTGCCTTTACATACAGCTAGACAAACTATCTGACGAAATGAGCTACTCAGGGGTCTTCACGTGAAGAAGGTACATAAGGGCAGGCTAACATTCCAGATAATTTAAGGATCTCAAGAGGAGATTCACAATGCAGGCAGCCGAATAAATGAGCAAGGGAATTTGTCACTGAAAGTTTAAGCACAGACTTACAAAGGAATCACCAAAAGCATTGACAGCTTGCACTCGTTCTTCATGCATATCTTCTGTCATAAGCGGTGCCTCCTATCAAGGTAATGCAAGGTAATGCAAGATTTCCAGTGTCATTACAAAAGTTATGATTAACCCAATGCAATGAGTTCCAATTAGTCCAAGATGTTGAAAAACCTGCGTGAACGGGGCATGCATGCTTTGATGTGACTTCAGAAGCATCATTGGACCCACCACACCAGCAGAACCCCTCCTCATATAATCGGAAGTTTTAGAATCAGAAGAAGGTGTGAAATCATCTGGCTTAGTACCATATGTTGGCCCACTAATTACAGGATTGTGAAAATTGGATGGTGTTGGACTGTCAGAATAAACAAAAAAATTTAAAGTAAAAATGTGCGCATAGGATGACAACTGAGAACATGCTTCTGATAACAGCTATCTGTATGTAAATTTCAAATCAAGTGTAACAACGACATGCTGCTTTAAGAAAAAAATCATCCCTCATAAAAGCCCATCAACTAGCTGCTTTACCTGAAAGTTCAGTGGTGAAATAGAAAATATCTTCCCCCAATAAGAGAAGATAAGACCGGATTGCTTGTTACATTTCCAATCTATCATCCCAGTTAACCAGATCATAAGTTAATTAAGGACATTCATACTTCTTAATTTATTCAGCTTTTGCTAGCCTTCATAAGAAGGAACGATTGTTTTGGGAACCAACAAACTGAACATACGTTTTTTAGATTTGACAGAATACTAAATATACATAGTTTCTCTGCACGCACAGCACTGCTAAATTTGTCATCTGCCAATTACCAAAATAGAAGGATCTAAAATAAACATCAAACGCACTCGGACAACTTTTTCTATACACCCCTTTTGCATGGACTTAATACTATGCAGCCTTTGCTCTAGCATTGATATTTCAGATGACATCACCCGAAACCCTAGTAGTTATTAAGAGATTCGAGATATCTCGTACAACATCTATACTACAGCTATAATGGAAGTAAGTTAACCACACAATTAACGACATCAACAGACAATTCAATCATAAATAGGTCCGACTCAAAAAGAAAATGTACAAACTACAGACACATCGAATGGAACAAGATGAGAAGAAGAATACACACGGAATATTAGAATAGAGGGAGAGCAAGCAGGCTTTACTACAAGAAACTAAAATTACTAGGATTTCGGAAAGTTGAGTGACGGCTTAAAGCAAAATATGCTAAACAAATTAAAATATGCACGCTTGCCTAAAAATCAGGCACAACCTTAGAGAACTATTTCAGAAAAGACAATTCAGTCATGTTTATCCAAAGTAGTTCTGCAGAGACCTCAGGACTTGGGTGCATTTATTAGTTTTAAAACTCAAGCCTTTATGTTAGGAACATCCATCAACCAGAAGCTCACCCAAAACAAAAGCATGAAGGTACCAAAACTGTCGCATTGTTTGAAGAGTGTTGGTCAAATATATTGTCCTTATAAACGGAGCAGTGCACAGTCTTAACCTTAGCCGATCAAGCTAAAGCTTGATGATGCACTTTTTAATGATTGTACAGGTACATAAAGGAAACCTGCAGAGCCTTATTCTGAAAGACAGATATTTAGCAGATAAGAAGAACAAGAAGCATCCCTCACTTGCTCACTTCACCTGTCACATTTTTCATCAAAGTGTTCACCAGGGTCCGGTGTTTTCCATGAGTCGTCCACAACTTGATCATTTTCCTGTTCATAGCATGAGGAGGACATTTCATTGACAAGAACAAGAATATCATTATTTAGTGAAATGAGACAAAAGAAGCACCAAATGCTATAGAAATTTCACCATGATTACTGAATGACCATCTTCACTTCCGATACAATCATGATACTCTTCATTCAGTTGTTGCTTCTTTTCAATGCATATTGCAAGCTGGATGTCAAAGCAGTAAAGTTGAACAATTTTAACCTCATTATCTACCAACAATATTAGGACAATTGTATGCAGAATATACTTTCTCCCCAATTTGATCATATGTCCTCAACATATAGAATAATAACCCAGTTTATGTGAAAAATAAAGAATGAATGAATGAACAAAAGCAGCAGCAAAGATGAAACTGAAGCACAAGATCAAAGCCACAGCAAATAATTACCAGTAGTAAACCTAACCTTAAAAAACTTCAAAAGTCTGGGATAATTGAGTTATAAAAGAAATGGAAATATCAAAAATATCAGCAAATTAACACTGCATAGTTTTTCCATCTTGAGAAGAATGCTTCGGAGTAAAAAGGTCTGCTATCATCACAAAAGGGATCTACATGTTCTCAATAATACAAACGTCATGAAAGATGGACAATATCTTAATAAACTAGAAAAGCCAGGGCAGTAAGGAAGAGTTAAAAAAATAGTCTATAAGAGCAAGGTATCGTGACAACATCACTCATAGAAAAGCACTTGCAAGTTGCATCTTGTGAAATTTGGTGGAATCACTGCCAACTATTTTAAAAGCTTAAGCTGTTGAACGAAAGCGTAGTTTAACATTTAATTATTCTAACGCTCCCCCTCACGCTTAGTCTGGTCTTTTTGCTTAGTACTACGCATGGATATATTTAATTGGAAAGGCAAATGGGGCCTGAAAAGATTTGAACACAGAACCTCCAGTTCTAATACCATGTGAAATTTGGTTGAACCATTGCTAACTATTCTAAAAGCTTAAGCTGTTAGACAAATGTAGTTTAATAGTTAATTATTCTAACACATCTAAAAGTTCAAAACTAGCTATGGATGCCAAGAGCAAATTCTAAAGGAAATTTGCACACCAATGGGAAAGAGTTCGTATCATCAGTGTTATAATATTTAGTGCAAAGATTATTGGGAGATTGCTTCATAGACCTCCAATGTTTAACTGCCAGTGTACTTGATAACCATGCAAATTTCACAGCAAGTGCCTCATGTTAACTCATCTCTATAGCACACGATAATTATTCTAGATTTAATCCAATCCATGTTACAAATCAAATTGTTCTGGGTAGTCTCAATGTAAAAATGGGGAATATAATCTGACTAACATGATTAAGGAACATAACAACACTACAGTGCAAAGAATGTGAATATTAAAAGATACAATGAGTGGAACTTTAAAACATAAGCTTACGGAAGGAAAAACTAAACAAGAAAAAGATTTCCATTTAATGGCAATAATTATTACCATTTGTAATTTCTGGTTTATTAAACATGTCGATAAGTCGATTGAACCACTGCCAGGCATTCGAGGCAATGGCTGTGACTCTTCCCAACACCAACGAACTTCCCGGACGAATTCTATCCAGAATGAAGCAATGGCTACACACCATTGACAAGACGTTTTTCAGAAGGATGAAATACATTAAAAAGGACACCCAACAATCTGAACCAAATTATTGACAGCTAATATCTCTTTCTTTTGTAATGCTTTCTTCTATAAAATGTTTGTTTGTAACTTCGTTCACCAAAGTGCAACATAAACTTCAAACTTACCACGAATGTTACAATTGCCAAACCACAGAGAGCTTAGACAAAACTGAGCAAAAAGTGATTCAATAGGTGCACCCTTTATAAATCGTGAGTTCTTATGCTCGCTCTTTCTAAAACCTGAAACTTTAACACCTGCAGATAATGCAAGGAGAACAAGTATAGAGTGACTCAGAAATCCAGTATATGTGGTTTCAGATCAAGAAATTTTTATTAATCACAGCAGCATGAAGAAATGTAGATGCACACCTTTGGTTGTTTTCTAGCTCCAAGCAGGTGACAAGGATAAATTTATTATATTTTCAGTAAAAGCAGTTATGGACCTGTTTCATCAGGTAACTCATCCCATCACTATCTATTCTACATTTTTATTTCTTTTGGCCCATCAAGGAAAAAGGCACAGAAACAAGAAATGCGCTCAAACTACAGTAACACTGATAGACTCAATTATCTACCTCAAGTTTGAGCCCAAGCTATCCTAGCTGGTTCCAACCAGAACAAATTCATCACATGTTCTGCAACAGAGAAGACTTTTATACTTTGTATCATCAGCTAAACTAGTGAGATGGACAGTTCGGCTGAGTTCACAGTCTGTGAACATAAAATCAGCTGAAACTGCAACCTAGAAAGTAAAACCACCTGCGTCCTATTAAGTAACAAATTACCAAGCAACCCCAAAATACAAACTCCTGCAACAATCCCATCAAATATTACTACTGCTTTGAAGGTGGATCATCTTGCTGATTGTATCCATGTTATTTTCCCCCTATTTAAATAACTCATTTCATTTATGCATGTTGACCTGTCTAAAGTGTTATTACAATGCCTTTCCCTTGAGTGTTAATCAATCAAAAAGATGAACTGAAATATTAAGCTGTCTTCTAGGTAATTATCATGCTTAGTAGACAAACAAGTTTCAAGAGAAACCATATACCCCCCACCCCCCCCCCCCCCCCCCCCCAAAAAAAAAAAAGAAAAGAAAGAAATAGTAAAAAAAAAGAAAGAAATAGTAAAAAGATAGAAGAAAATTAAAGTGAACAAAAGCCATTTCACACGTGAAATATTGGATACCATCTTGAAATAGTTCTTTCAGCAAACGGTCAACAACTGATGGAGGAGGAACGACCATCGACGACTTCAAATTATCCATACCAGGCTTTTCCACTGCAACAAAGGAGAGAGAGGAGCAGAACAGTGGAAACTTTTAGTAATATAATTTCTAGCAAAACAAACAGAGTAGATTTTACAACTAAATGAGCATTAACTGACGAACCAGAGACAAAGTCCTCCATAAATTGAGCCTCAAAAGACATATTCAATGCATCAACCAGCAAAGACAACTGAGAAGCAAATCCAACACTGTCTGCTCTTGATCCATCACTTCTGGTAAAAAGTAATAGCTCGTAAGTGATCCCAGAGTATAACACAATAGGCAAAGCTTCTGAAACTGAATAGTTTACAAATCCCAGAGCTTCTGAAGATTCGTAGTTTGGATATTCTTGGATTTTGTAAAAGTAAATTAAAGCTGCAAATGCGATTCCAAGGTGATAAATATGATATAAATACTGTAACAATAGGCCCATCAAACAGCAACGGCACATAAAATACAACTATTAACGTTAGCGTAGAGGATAATTAGGAAACAGATTTTGACAAGTAGCAACTTATGTTATGTTCCATATTTCCAAGTAAAACCACAAGTTGAAGTTACTGCATCAAGAAGAAACAAATATGACGATGCAAGTGCGCTGATTAGTACATGTTGATAACTTTATTAAAATAAAATACAAGGTGCAGTAACTATCACAACAAGTAGGTTAGAAATGTAATCCAGTCAAGTTACACTTCAACTGTAGTCTTTTTTTGGGTCGAACAACTGTAGTCTGTATCAATACATTTGGACTTTCATCGTCAAGGAGCATGACTTGCTAACAAGCCTCAACTTCAATCCTTCACATAAATGAAAAAAAAAGCATATTCTTATTTTATTCTCCTTTAAATTCTGAAACCATCAGTTCCAAATCAGGATTACAGGCAAATCCAAAATTGAACAATAAATTCCGTAATCTGTGTCTAAAGCCTGAAACAGATAGATCATAAATTAAAGAACTCTAGTTATTACAACAACAAAAGAAGTAGATTCTTACATTGTTGAAGAAATATTGGGACATAGCATCCACTTTTCAGCTTCATGAGGAGATGCATTCTCAAGTTCTGCCATTTCTGAGGAACTTTCAACCATCTTGTCAGTCCATATGGTGACCAATTCAATTCCTATAGGCACAATTAGTCAGGTTAGATTTGAGTTCGTACATATTAAGTATTCCATTAGCAACTAAAGACAAACCCCATCCCACATGAGTGCCAGCCTTTCTTTGTTAATAATACCCTGAGTGGGCTTGACATTTCGATATGCACAAAAAGCTGTTCAGTTCTATATTAAGATATCTTGCATTTGTACATTTTACCCTCCCCCCCAAAAAAAACACTGCAAGTAGTGCTCTTAAGTCACCATGTATGCAGGTCCGTGGGAAATTGTTGAATATAGATCTTGTCAAAGAGGATTCAGTTGATTGCTTAGGCTGCTTAGAGATTCCTCATAATCAGCAATAATGAGAGTAGTCTCTGGGTATGAAAAAATGACTTCAAAGCATGAGTTCTAACTACTCGAATCAAATCTTTAGTTCCCCATATGCTAATACCTAATTATTACTCATATGTTGATGTCCAGATATTTTGGCGCCTCTACAAGCAGAAGAAAAATGAAGAGAGCTCTGGATAATCCTTTGAGCATGCTAAAAGATTTGTTACTGTTGGAGCACAATGCTCTAAAGATAAAAGCAGAGCAAATGTCAAGACACTGATCAAAAGGCGGGTTCACATTTCAACCATTTGAAATGAAATAACAGCATTGAAGATTTCCAAACTGGAAATGCACCTCTCACAGGGTCTTCCGCAGAGTACCACTCACTCCAAGGACAATCATCATCCCATTGTGTTCTGGTGCGAGTGTCACCTTTAGGACTCCCTCCAGATTCGACAAATTCAGCATCCACTCCACGAGTGGTATCATCATCATCATGAGAAATGGTTTTGTAAGTTAGCTTCATTGTGAAATGGACTTGGAAAAAATGTGCAGAGAAGTCCAATGTCGAATAGGCCTTCAACATGAGAAGACACACCAATTACTTAGTATAAGGTAAGGAGCTTAGAAAGGCACAAAAGCAAAAATGATAAGTATTTCTCCAAAATCGACAAAGTAGTGAGCACATAAAAAGCATGAACCTTCATAGAGAGATAATATCTCATAAATTATAGGCCTACAAAAGTAAATATCAGGAATTTCTTCCGATGAGTAAATGACATCATTTTGGCATCTCTATTCCATTGGGGACAGTCACAAATATAACTCAACTTCGAGACGATTTTTCATGCAAAGGAACGTCACATGTGGAGAGAATAGCAAGTCATATGTTTTATCATTCCTGAGATTACTGAAATGAGAAAGAGAAGCAATAAAGTGCCTAATGTAAGCAACATTAAATTAATAGAGACTTACCATCTAAATGAAAAGGGGACTTACAAATTTAGAAACAAATAATTCAAACAATCCTTCCAAATGCATCAATTTCACAGGAACCTGACTGCTGATATGATCAGCCTCAAATCTTCTAGTGAAAATTGTTCCCATACTTTGGATTCCAATATATGATTTCCTTGAAGGATCGTGCACAGGAACAAAGGCTGGCCACATACTGCATTACCGATGTCGGAAAGATTTAAAAAAGTGTCTACTTACTCAAGTGGGAAGTGAAAGAAGGACAAGTGTGCATCACCAAGTAAGATGCAATGAGAATGAGTCATAAGTGCATAAGCATCAGTCATATTGTTCAAGGAGAAGCAAATCTTATATATTGGTGCCAGGGAAAATTGCACGACAAGTTCTAAACCTTATGTACAAATTCCAATAGAGACCTAAATTTTTTAATTGGTTGAATAAATTCTTAAACTATTACCAAAAGATGCAATCAAGTCCTAAACAAATAAATTGTCAATTAAGTCCTAAAACTTTATTGAAATATGTAATGAAGTCGTAAGACTTACATTAAAAAGTACAATGAAGGATGCCATGTAGGCAATTTTTAAGTGACATGTAGGTAAATTTAGATACTATTCATTGAAAGGACTTGATTGCGCTGTTGAAAAAGGTTTAGGACTTGATTGCATTTCTTACGCAAGGTTTAAGACTTACTATGCACTTTTCCAATTGATACCACATCTAGAAAAGTGTGGCTCAAGGACAACTTGACACTGAAATCAAATGAGCTTCACATGAGCTTCTTAGTATTAGTATACTTAAGGCTTCATCACGGATCCCCACCTCGAGCAATTTGATAAAGCAATTGCGACCGTGCTCAAAAGCTTACTAGACTCTGGAGCATCAAGAATGACACCGCTGACACTTTGAGGAGCGATGACCTGATAATCCAACCAATGTAACATAAGCATAAGGCGATGCATAGTTATAATTTTGCCAGCAAGATCTACGACAAATTATACCAAAAAGTCTTTGACACCAAAACAAAGTTGCAGATCGTGAAGAGAGCAACCCCAGTCTGCTATTTTTCCTGCATTACGAGGATATTATAAAGATGGATTCATATTAACATCATGCCATTGAATCAATTAAAGAGACTGAATTACCATCACTGTTGGTTTCGAAGTGGTACTCCATGCAATAGCTTTTCATTGCATACTTCAGCTCTGACTTCACTTTATACAAGTTCGTAGACGGACCCAAGCGAACTGCACCTTTTTTCTACATAACAACAAATCAGATTGTATTCTCTTGGCAAAGCTACACAAAACTCCGAAAAGTTATCTAGTCCCAACTCGTGAATAGAAGCTAAAACTATTAATGTTCAGAGAAACCAATCACTACCTCTAACGCAAAGTATTCTTTACTACTGCATATATTTAAGCGGAGACAAAAGCGATATATGAAGTGACAAATATCCTTTAACCATTCAAAAAGTCCTCATATGCCTGTTCTGCTAGATGCTTTGTGACACCAACGAATTTTCAATTGTGTTAAGAATCAGTATGAACTTGAATAGAGCTTAACCCTAAATGCAATGATGAACGACTTTTAAATAGAACATTCCTTAGAGCTCAGAGAGGTAACATAAGCTAAAACTAAGTCTTAAGAGTGCCCCGATCTAAGCAACAAGAAACAATTGCTTCAGTGACTCAGTCCATTAGTAGCAGGTGCTACAAGTATAACAACTCAAATATATTTTCCATTGCCAGTTTTGACAATGTTCAGCGACTAACAATGCATACCATTGGGATTAACAAAACACAATAAAAAATTAATATTTCGAGTGGACGTACCAACAAGTTTTTTGGACCATTGGCCATCCATTGTCGACAAACAGCCTCGATGTCGGATATAAATCTAGAGACAATCAAATTTCACCAGATTAGTAATTTGGATTTCAGTAATACATCAAAGAAACCAGGTGCATTGGCACCAATAGACCACGTCTTCGGTCTGAAGTACCTCTCCCACGAAGAAGCCAGAGTAAAATCATCAAACCGTTCAAGCTGCATGGTAAACAGACATAAATAGTTAAGAATCTACTCATTTGTATTGACATTTTTCTCTATGGAACCACCACGAAAAATAGTAGTGATATAAAACAACCTAGCGATATCGTAATATTACGATTTTACAGTAATTCTGTTAGTTTGTGCTGTTATAAACTTCATTTGTTCCGGCAACTCAATGGCCTTAATTTGTGTTAACTCTTCTGAATTCAACACTAACAGAACCATGCGGACAGCCCGCCTCTCCAAGCAGTCATCCGTAGCACTAGCATTGTGCGTTCTGAAAACAATAACACAGCATGAACATGCTTAATCCTGCAGGGGCCACGAAGATGGAAGCAACACAAACTATCCTATGGCTGCAAACCGTCACGCAACGCAATGGCCCATTGTTCAGGAAATTCAGACTAACGCAGCACGAAAGACGACGAGGTGCATCGCTCCAGAAGTTCTAGAACCTGACACCGAAGCATTAAGAACGATCGCGTCGCGAGCGTACCTCCTCGTCCTGCGGCTCGTCGTCTCCATCGGACTCGTTTCTGCTGGTGGACGCCATGTGAGCTTGGCTCAATTCGAAGCTGCTCTTACACCGACATCACCAGAAGCGACCTTCGATCGCCGAATTCAGTCCCAGCTTACAGCTGAAAAGAAGAAAAAAAAATCCGCGCCTTCTCAATCGGCGGTTGCGATCGGAAATGGGGCCCAAGCATCCGTCCGCGACGCGATCCCTGCGCCTCCCGCGAACGGCGGAAAACTGAACCGCTTTCGCCGGATTCGGTGCGGCGCGTCCTTCGAAATCGAGACGGAGCTGATGAAGTTCTCGTGGAGATTGCAGCACGTGCTTCGGGGAATGAGGATCGATGGCCACTGAATAAGTTTCGAATTGGGGCGCTGGCCGTTTCCTCTGCGAGTGCGATCGGATGCCGGCCCGCCGGATGGAGATGGCTCTGAATCCGTGGATCGGATCCAGTCCGTATTTGTATTGTATGGGAGGACGTGAGAAATTTTGAAGGCGTGGCTTGGTTTTTTGAGCTTCTTTCTTTTCTTCTTTTCCTTTCCCGGGTTAAGCCAAAATTTCCCGTTTCCTTGGAAAAATTTTCCATTGCCGTATACTTTTACTTATGGGGAGTAACTAGAAAGATTACAGTTGATCTCCATTGGTTTTTGTCAAAATATAAATAAATAATATCGCTTAAAATAATAAATAGATAATATTTTCATTTTCGATAATAGTTTGTGTTTAAACATTTTTTTGGACAATGAAAATATTTTTCGTTCGTTTATTTTTATAAGCGACACGAGTCAATTATTTTTTTAAAGTATTTTTCAAATTATTAATTTTTCACAAAACAAACGAACGTGTAATGTTAGTCCTTTCAATTTCAGATCTTGATTCATTGGCTCTACTTTGTGTCGACCTAAATAAAGAAATAGATACAACTTGTGATCTTCATCCATACTTTTCTGATTATTAAGCTAGTGACCTTTGTTTTGTAATGTAAGTAGAATACTGGTCTCAATACTTTATTGATCAGAAAATATGATATATATATATACATATCAAAATCCCAAAGACCATTATACCCTTTAACACTCCCCCTCAAGCTAGAGCATGGATATCAAGCATGCCTAGTTTGTTACAGATATACTCAATCCTACTTCCCCCCAGAGATTTGGTAAAAATATCAGCTAGTTGTTCAACAGTCCTAACATGACTAGTAGAAATAACTCTAGCTTGAAGTTTCTCACGAGCAATCAACTTCAATATGCTTGGTACGTTCATGGAAAACTGGATTTGAGGCAATATGGACAGCTGCTCGATTATCACACCACAACTCCATTGGCTCAGGGTCTTCATATCCAAGTTCAACTAATAATTGACGCATCCAAACTAGCTCACAGGTAACTTGAGCCATAGCTCTGTATTCTGATTCTGCACTTGATCTAACCACAACACTTTGCTTCTTACTCTTCCAAGATAGTAGGTTTCCTCCTACAAAGGTACAATACCCTGATGTAGACCTCCTATCTATAGGAGATCATGCCCAATCAACATCTGAGAAGGCTTCCACCCTTCTGTGACCATGATTCTGATAAATGAGACCACGACCGGAAGCTTTCTTCAAGTATCTCAAAATTTTGATTACAGCAGCCCAATGTGAGGTACGGGGAGAAGACATAAACTGACTCACAACACTCACCGGAAAAGAAATATCAGGTCGAGTAATAGTTAGATAATTTAGTTTTCCAACAAGTCTTCGATACCTTTGTGGATCATCCAATAGCTCACCATCTTCTGCTGTCAATTTAGAGCCCACTTCCATTGGTGTATCCAGTGGTTTAGCACCTAGCATACCTGTCTCTGTAAGTAAATCCAGAACATACTTTCGTTGTGAGATATAAATACCTTTCTTTGCTCGTGCTACTTCAATACCGAGAAAATATCTAAGAAGACCCAAATCCTTTGTATGAAATTGCTGTTGCAAATACCTTTTCAACTCTTTAATCCCTGTAGGATTATCTCCAGTTATGACAATATCATCCACATAAACTGCAAGGAATATCCGACCAGCTCTAGAAACTCGATAAAACATAGAATAATCTCCAGTACATCTACACAACCCAAACTGGAGTACCGCCTCAGTAAACTTCCCAAACCAGGCTCTGGGAGACTGTTTCAAACCATATAAAGATTTGTTTAAGCGACAAACATGACCAGACTCCCCCTAAGCAACAAACCCTGGTGGTTGCTCTATATACACCTCTTCCTGTAAATCTCCATGAAGAAAGGCATTCTTTACATCGAGCTGAAATAGAGGCCAACAAGCAGAAGCAGCCAAAGAAAACAAAAGACGAACAGAGGTCATCTTAGCTACTGGAGAAAAAGTATCAGCATAATCAACCCCATAAGTCTGTGCATACCCTTTAGCAACCAGTTTAGCTTTGAGACGAGCAAGAGAACCATCAGGGTTAACTTTAACAGTATATACCCACTTACATCCAATGGCTGTTTTTCCTGCAGCCAAAGGAACAAGATCCCAAGTCTGATTTTGGTCCAATGCCTGCAATTCCTCTTCCATAGCTGCCCTCCAGCCTGGACTAGATAATGCTTCAGCAACAGTTTTAGGAATAGGATGATCATCAATGGTCATTAGACTAGCTCGACAAGAAGCAGATAAACCAGAATATGACACAAACTGGGCAATAGGGTGGTTGATACAACTACGAACTCCTTTGCGATGAGCAATAGGAATATCGAGATCAATATGTGACTGACTTACCTCAGGTTGAGAAGACGAAGTAGATGAGATAGGCTGAGGTACATCTGTAGGGGGCTCCACATGTTGACGAGGACGTCTACTATAAACATATTGGACAGGTGGAGGAATAACTGGAGAGTCCGAAGTGGGTGATGATTCCATAATAACATATGTTAAGGAATCATCATTCACTGTAGGAGTCTCCATTGAATTATCAAAATAAACAGTAGACTCGAAAAAGGAAACATCTGCAGTAGTGAAGTACTTATGCAAAGAAGGACAATAACAACGGTAACCTTTCTATGTACGAGAATACCCAACAAAAATGCATTTAAGAGATCGAGGATCAAGTTTGGATAGTCCCAGACAATGATCACAAATATAACAAATGCAACCAAATATACGAGGTGGCAAATGAAACAAAGGGTCATAAGGGAAAAGAAGAGAGTGAGGAATGGCACCCTTAAGAACAGACGACGGCATGCGATTGATAAGATAACATGCTGTCATAACAGCATTAGCCCAAAATGATTTATCTACCTTCATTTCAAACATCAAACAACGAGTAATTTCTAACAAGTGACGGTTCTTTCTTTTGGCTACACCGTTTTGTTGTGGTGTATCCGAACAAGAAGATTGATGGAGAATGCCCCGTTGTGACATGAATTCAGAGAATGTTCTAGAAAAATACTCCTTGGCATTATCACTTCTAAGAATGCAGACAGAAGCAGAAAATTGAGTATGTACTTCATTAACAAAAGCACAAACAATAAAGAATAATTCAGAACGACTTTTCATTAGATATAGCCAAGTGGCTCTTGAATAGTCATCTATAAAAGTCACGAAGTACTTGAAACCCAACTTTGAAGTAGTAGGACATGGACCCCAAACATCAGAATGAACTAAAGAAAACGGCCGAGAAGCCTGTTTATTGGCTCTTGGACTATAACTAATACGATGCAATTTTCCAAACTGACACGACTCACACTCAAAACTAGATAAAGAATGAAACCGAGAATCAAGTTTCTTCATACTTGCTAAAGAGGGATGTTCTAAGCGACAGTGAACTTGATGTGGAGAAACTGCTGAACAAGCGACACTGGTAGCATTATCAAACACATATAGTCCCCCTGACATATATCCTTTACCAATCGTCTTCTTCGTCTTCAAATCCTGAAAAACACAGGAATCGGGATAGAAGGTTATAGAACAATTATATTCTTTGGTAAGATGACCAACAGACATAAGGTTAAATGGAAAATTTGGGAGGTACATGACAGAGGATAAAGATATGGAGGATGTCAGCGGTACTATGCCTATCCCTTTTACTGTGGAGAGAGAGCCATTAGCTAATGTAACACTAGACGATGACTCGTGAAAGACAGAAAAGATACCTGAAGATCCAATTATATTATCGGTAGCACCTGAATCAATGACCCAGGGTCGAGAGGTAGATGAAAGACATGCTGTTGCATTACCTGTCTGAGCAAAAGTAGCTGTGGAAGAAGAAATTGGGTGAGAAATCTGGAACTGATTGTACCTAGCAAGTTCCTCTTTTGACATTCTAATCAATGTTCCTCCTTCAGAAGACTGTGAAGAAATACCCAGCTCTACTGCATTGGCTACATTAGTGACAGCCGAATGAGGGGGCTTTCCATGAAGCTTATAGCAAAAACGTTGAATGTGTCCAGGCATACCACAATAATGACATGTTCGTGCAGGTCCGGTATTACTCCCTTTGTCACTAGAGATGCTACCGTATGACTGTGATTGGCTTCTATTGAATCCACGGCCACTATCACCACTATTAAAGCTACGGCCACTACGACCACTACCACATCCTTGACCACCACCTCAATTTCCTTGGATTGCCAAGGCAGAACTATCACCTGTGGGGAATATATCCTTAGATGACTTGCGTGAAACCCTTAAGACCCGAGAAAAGGTCTCCGTTAGTGAAGGCACAATATTTCCTCCAAGAATTTGTGAACGAACTGCATCGAACTCTAGTCCAAGTGCTCCCTAAAATCCCATAACAGCCAATTGTTCTCGTTGCTCCTGCATCGTCTTAATATCAGAGGTAATTGGCAAAAGATGATTAAACTCCTCATACATTTGTTTAAAATCAGCAAAGAATTGAGTAAAAGACCGATTCTTCCTGTCAGCTCTAAAGAAATCTTGGGAAACTTCATAGATCCTTGAGAGATTATTTTCCCTAGAATAAAGGACATTCAAGTAATCCCACAAATTCTTAACAGTAGTGGCATGTGTAACTAAGGCAGCCACGTGAGATTCCATAGAATTCCACATTTGTCCAAGAATTCTGGCATCCATGGTATCCCATTTAGTATCAGCAGCAGTTTGTACACTTGTCAAATGGTGATTTTGCTCTCTTCCAGTCAATACTATCACCACAATTCTCTTCCAATGCTGAAAGTTGGTGATTTTCCTTAGTTAAACGATTAGAAGATGTAGATATGACTTCAGTCAATACTCCTTTGTTCTTATCTGCCATACTCACTCACACTAAACCAGGAACAAAACTCCACAACCTATCACAACAACTTCAAAAAGATCGACCAAACCCGAATCAATCAACACATCAGTTCAGCACATCAATAGTTATACGCAACAGTACTCAGCCCCCCTCTCTCAATTTACATGTATAGCACCACACATAATCAGCCAATTAGCCAATCCAACATCACATCCAATCATCCAAACCAACATAGATAGCAATAATCTCCATTCCCTCAAGCATATCAGCAACCAAGTCAAACTTTAGAACACGTTCACCTCCTTCTTCTTCTTCTTCTTTGATTCCACTTCAATCAGCAATCAGTAGCCATCAGAAGGGGCCGCTCCTCACCTAGTGACGTCAAAAGACGTCGAAGTGGGTCGCCTGGCCTGGAAACCTTCGATCGACGCTTGGAGGACTTAAATCGGCGCCGAGAATGGGGTCGCCGGGCCTGGACGACCTCAGGTCTGGCTCGCTGGTGCTTCACCGGGCCTGGACGACCTCAGGTCTGCCTCACCAACGCTTCGCCGGGCCTAGACGACCTCAGATCTGGGTCACTAGCGCTTCGCCAGGCCTGGACGACCTTAGATCTGGGTCGCCGGCGCTTCGCCGAGCCTGGACGACCTCAGATCTGGGTTGCCGGCGCTTCGCCGAGCCTGGACCACCTCAGATCTGCGCCGGCCTTGTATGAGGTTGTTGGTCTTGGGTCCTACGGTGTATGAGGTCGTCGACTTTGGGTTCTACGGTGGTTGATGGTGGACGACGGTAATTTTAGGTTTTAGGCTTTGATACCATGTAAGTAGAATACTAGTCTTAATACTTTATTGATTAGAAAATACGATATATATATACACATCAAAATCCCAAAGACCATTATACCCTTTAACATGTAAAAGTTACTAAATGCACATAATTTGAAGGTTACTTAATACTATAAAAATATTATTAATCACATGCAATTGAAACTAACTCTAGACATATCAAAAGTTACAATTTCCTGTACATAAACTTATAGTTAACTTGAATGAATTGCAAACTATATATGAGTTCTTATTGTGGCGTACTAAATCCTTCAGACACTCTATCCGCGTGCTAGACAAGAGATGTATCCAGGTTAGTCTTTAGGAAGAGATCACGGATATAAACTTAAAATACGATATATGTGATGGGAGATTTGTTAAATAATTACTTAGATATATGGAAATTTTTTTTTACAATATTATTTAATTTGCTCACATGTCAAATAAGAGATGGATCCAAGTTAGTTTTTAGTAGGAGAACAAGGACATGAATTTTAAATATGAGGTACATGCTTCATGGAAAAAGGATATTTGTTAGCTATCTATTTAGATATATCGAACTTTCGTTATAAAATTTTTATAATTTCCGCTTTTACGTTCTTATAGTGAAAATAATTATTTTTGAGTAAGTCACGAAGAGTGGACTAAAGTTGAAAGTTGGCTTTGTTTATAATATAAATTAAAAATTATGAATGAATTAAAAAAAAAGTTTTCCAAATTGTAATTTTAAAACTTATGTATTTTCATATTGCAACTAACAAATGGAAAAGCTACTAGCTACAGAAGTAATCAAGGTGGGTTCTCTAACTATAGAAGAGTCAGTCACAAACTTTATGCTTTGGCATGAAAATCCCAATGGTAGATCTCATGTCCCCAGAGTCCGGGATTAAATTTCTAGCGCTTGGGCCCACGTCCATTGAGGCCAAGCCTATGACCGTGGTGCCAATGCCCAAATCCTAATGCTCACGCCTGGGTCCATCGAGGCCAAGTTTGAAACCCCGGTGCCTATGCAAACAACGAAAAATATTTTTTAGTTCATTTTTAGATTTCAGCTAAACATTAGGAAAATATTGTTATTTCCGCGAAACAAATAGTTTCGCTAAAAATTTCATGATAAAGGAAAATGTTTTTTATGAAAATCATTTGCAAGGAAAATAGTTAATTTTCATATGTTTGATAGTTCAGGAAAAGTGATTTCTTTCTTGTAAGATGGGAAATTTATTTTTACTTAATTTAGGCTTGTTATTTTCATTTCATGAATAATGTTTTTTGTAAATCGTTTAATTTTCTATCGGTTTTCTTCAAACAAACATTCCCTAATACTTCGCGATCAATTTAATGTAGTTTTGTAGTTATTAAAAATAAGAAGCACTATTAACGAGGTAAAATTAGGGTTATTAAACTTTTTCTAGAGATTAGTCATAAATTTTTGTATACAGATTTGAACCGACACGCTATTATTGAATGGAGCGAAGTTAATCTTAAAAGGGCAGTCAATTGCAGTTGGTGACTTTGATTTGACGTTTTCTAAGATTTCTAGCATCAAAAAGCAAGGGAAGTAAAATTTTCACGAATTTATCATTTTGAAATAAAATTATTATGAGTATATTAATTTGAAATTTTGATAATAAAAAAAAATTTAGGGTAAAATTACCATAAGTGTATCAATTTAAGATTTTTTATGATAAAAAAAATTCAAGATAAAATTATCATATACTCTACTAATTTAGAGTTTTTAGTAGTATTAACTCAAAAAAAAAAACATGCGGAAATGATTTTTCTCCTTCCTCTACAAAAACGCCTTTTCCTCCGGCAACCGGCCCCCGCCCTACCACCCAGCAGCGAGCTGACTTATCAGTGAAACCCTCAATTCCTTCTCGCGCACTGTACAACACCGAAACTCTGTCATTCCCTTTTTCTCTCTCATCTCTCTCTCTCTCTCTCTCTCTCTCTCTCGCTCCAACAAGAACAGAGAGATGGTGCCGAAGCCGACCTCCTCTACCCATTACCTGTCCTCTCCGCCCGAAAACCCTAGCCCGACCCCAATCTCGTAAAATCCAACCCCACCCCACGCCACCCCCCCCCCCCAACCCCGGGCCACCGCGTCTCGTCCTTTATATGAAGCCAACGCCTCACAGTTTCCCCACAATCGCAGACACCATCGAAGCCCCTCCCGCACGACACCTTCGCCGACGCTCTCCCTTCCCCATTTCTCACGGATTCCATTCTTCCCAGCCGGTCCTAATCGGTGCGTTCCTTCGTTGACCCCTCGAGGTGTCAGCCTTTATACCTTGCTTCTTCGGTGGAAATCGGAGTTACGTGCACGCCTGGTGTGGGCTTGCCATGGCTTTAGATGATGCGGTTTTTTTTGGGGGCTCCGATCTTTTTGCTCGAGCTGTTTTCGCGATGCTAGGAAGACGTAGTTTTGCGCTAGGTCGTGCGATTCGCGCTGTTTTGCTGTGGTAATGGGTTTTCATGGCTTTGTCGGCAGGTTACTTTTCTATATGCTTCCTAGAAAGAGAACTGGTGAAGGAGTGGTTGTAAAAGAAGAGGACAACGGCGCTGCGAGTGCATCGTTTCACAAGAAGCCTCGGATCGGTGGTTTCGGATCTGCGGTGCTCACCGCCACCAACACCAGCGACTGCTCCAGCATCGCTATCCAGAGTAGCAACAGCAGCAATTGCAACAGCAGCGGCGTGACGGGATCGTCGATCATGGCTTTGGGCGACCCCGGTTCGGCGGATATTGATGAGGATCTTCACAGCAGGCAGCTCGCGGTGTACGGCCGCGAGACGATGCGGCGGCTGTTTGCTTCCAACGTTCTTGTGTCGGGGATGCAAGGCCTCGGCGCTGAGATTGGTATGCGCGTTTTCGAAGTTGTGCTGTTGATCGGCAATATCCTTCTCTACTTTTTAGAAGACTTTGGTTGTGATTTAATCGGTTGTTTCCTGTTCATCTGATCTTATTGTTTTGACTGGATTACTCTACTGCTGGGTTGAGATCAGTGGATCTAATGGAGAACTTGGATTATGCTGCTTATGAATCTATCTTCCCGATGGCGTTGCTTTTGTTTCTCCCGAAGTTAATGGTTGGAACCCCAACAACCCTCACCCTCGCCCTCACCCTCACCCTCACCCTCGCAAAACGAAATTCACAGAGCAGAACTCACACACACATGCGCCCGTGCATACTCACATGTGAAGAGAAGTAAACCAAGGGAATTAAAATAGTAGATGTTGCAGCCATAGACTAGGATGGATTTCGTCTTCCACTACTTTTAGCTCCAGTGGGACTTCCTTCAAGCCTTATAATTACCTTGCAATTATTCCAGTATCAATGCCTGAATGATCTTTGACTCTGTATGTTGATCTGTACAACGTGAATCTCATGTTGAGTGCCAGTTTTGGATCCACAAGCTGTGACCTACTCTTGTTTGACCTAATGAAATGACAAAGAAGGTAAGCTGTTACATGTTGCCAGATTACTGACATTGCGCCTCAAGCATTTGTTTATTAACTGTTGTGGGCATGATCTTCTTTGTTTGACTGTTCTTGTGATGGGCCTGGATGGTGAGCGTCATGAAGGTGCTAAATTTGCTGTTCTCAATTGCCGCCTATTTTTTGCAGCCAAAAACCTTGTTCTTGCTGGTGTCAAGTCCGTGACTCTACATGATGTGGGGACTGTGGAACTCTGGGATATGTCTAGCAATTTTATTTTCTCTGAGAATGATGTTGGCAAAAACAGGGCTCTTGCTTCTGTTCAGAAATTGCAGGAGCTCAACAATGCAGTGGCCATTGATACCATAACAACAGAGTTGACTAAGGAACAACTTTCTGACTTTCAGGTATGCATTATAAATTGTCGGTTAAATGTTTGTTCATACCCATCTACAAGTTAAGAAGGATGAAATAAGATGCATGACATGCGCGGCGCATATCCTGGCTTATTCATAAAGAGAAACCTGACTGAGACATGGCTTAATTATTACCAGTTGTCGGAACTACGTGAAAACACTCGCAACTGTTCAATGTAGATCATTGTAATGAAACCTCACATGTATAATTATCTACATGAACATGCTTATTTACCTTTAGTGTGGACACTACAACTGTAAAACAACAACAACAAAATGAAGCCTTCTGTGCTAATGAGGTCTTCTTCTTTTTTCAGTTATAGACTCGATCAAGTTCTGACACTTTATATCTAGTAGTCGGATGCAGTTCTTAGTGTATATTAGATTAAGTTCCCTACTAATTGTACCCTATGTTGACAGTATATGGCAGTCTCTGAGAACAAGCTCCTTTTGTCATTAAGATTTTGATGAATCTCTCACAGGAGGGATTGACCTGGAGATGAGAAATGTTGTTACTTGTTCTTTCTAACAGAATATTATGCTATCCCCTAAAAGAGGACTGCATGGAACTTCTATGTAACATCAGTGATGCTGATTCTTATTCATCAAGGGATGAAGTTACTAATTTCCTTGGTTTCACTGTCACTATTGGCATTTCGCAGTATTCTGTTTAACTTAATTAAAACGATGATCAATTGAAGGATTAATGAGCTATTAATTTTATTGGCCCAAACTATGAATATTTCGATCATAGAACATAACTCTGCTGTCCTTTGACCAAATAATTGTCCAAACGTTCTGCTGCTCCTTCTGAAGCTATCAGATTACCTGTTGTTTATGGACTTGATCAATTACTTTTTGTTTTTAGGATGAATGGTTCGACTTTCTGTAACTTTTCGCTCTCATGTTAAGGTTTTGTAAGTTGCAGAGATGAGGGTTTGACCAATTGGTGGTCTAAGCTAATTAACACCAAGAGTTCTTAGGTTTGGATTCATGTGTACCCTTCTGCTTACTTGTCATGGAGCAAGCTTGCACCCTCATGTCCCATTTTTCTTCTTATCTTGCGAATAAATAAGCTGAGTTCGCCGAGTCAACTTTTTTCGGTTTGTCTTATTATATCCATCTGATGTAAGGTGTCATTTTAGTTTCCTTTTTCCATTTCACATCTTTAATGTCATTGCTAGTCGTCCATTTAACTTGGTCTGCCAAGCCACAGGAGACAGTTCTTATTAGAAGGTTTAAGATGGACATGGATTGTGCTGCAATTATCTACAATTGGTATGATATGAGATCTAGACTCAACATTGGTAATGAAAATATTAGTTGATTACTGAAAAGTCCTCCAAATTTTATTTGCTCTCATTGTGGCATTGACTTGTATCGTCAAATGCTAATGCACTGTTTTACCCCATTTAATACCACAGGCTGCTGATAGCAGATAATAAGTAAAAAGAACCTGACATTGCCTGGGGATTGATAGCAGATGATAAGTGATACAAAACCTAACATTGCCAAGGGATTGTTGCTGGTGTTCTGTCTGTATCCAGGAGTAATTTAATATGGGTCGAGTAGCTTCACCCCCCCTCCCCCTTCTCTCTTTCTCTGTGTCTGCAACAACAAAGGACATCGAAATCAAGCAATTGTTACTCATGTTTTCTGAACGTACTAGTGTTTGTGACTCTTGCATTCATTAATCACCATATGTTGCGGTGCAGGCGGTTGTATTTACAGATATCAGTTTGGAGAAAGCTATTGAATTTAATGATTATTGCCATACTCATGAACCTCCGATATCTTTCATTAAAGCTGAAGTTAGAGGCCTTTTTGGCTCTGTCTTCTGTGATTTTGGCCCAGCGTTTACAGTCGTCGATGTTGATGGGGAGGAACCACACAGCGGCATCATCGCATCCATCAGTAACGACAATCCTGCTTTAGTGTCCTGTGTTGACGATGAAAGGCTTGAGTTTCAAGATGGGGATCTTGTAATCTTTTCGGAAGTTCAGGGTATGAGTGAATTGAATGATGGAAAACCAAGGAAAATCAAAAGTGCAAGACCCTACTCATTCATTCTTGAAGAGGATACCACAAAGTATGCTACTTACGAAAAAGGGGGCATAGTTACACAAGTAAAAGAGCCTAAAGTATTGAATTTTAAGCCACTGAGAGAAGCACTTAAAGATCCTGGTGATTTTCTTCTTAGCGATTTTTCTAAGTTTGATCGACCTCCGCTTTTACATTTGGCATTTCAAGCGCTGGACAAGTTCGCCTCTGAGTTTGGGAGATACCCTGTTGCTGGTTCAGAAGAGGATGCTCAACGACTTATATCTGCCGCCACGACCATTAATGAGAACTTGGGAGATGGGAAGCTGGAAGACGTAAATCCTAAACTTCTCAGGCATTTTTCCTTTGGTGCCAAGGCAGTTCTAAATCCCATGGCTGCCATGTTTGGTGGGATTGTTGGGCAAGAGGTTGTGAAGGCATGTTCAGGAAAGTTCCATCCGTTGTTTCAGGTACTCTTTTATTTGGAAACCCCCTGTGGTGGTTCTGTTCAAATGATTGCATGTTTAACTGTATACCGCTTTTCTTTTAGCATCTAGGTGTCTGCAACATTTAATAATGATTTCGTTGAATATTGGCTGATTCCTCTACTTTTGTATATCTTAATAGCCCAAAAAAGTAATGCTGTTAAATCAGTTGCATCAAGAATTTGCTTCTATTAATGGAATTTGTCTACCACATCCTTGAGATATCTATCTCGGTCGTTCACTTGTGAGTTTTGTGAATTTTTTGGGCTTGTATCTAAGAATATATGTGTTTTGTAGTTTTTCTATTTTGACTCAGTTGAGTCTCTTCCTGTGGAGCCAATGGATTCCAGTGATTTTAGACCGCAAAATTGCCGTTACGATGCACAAATTTCTGTTTTCGGGTCCAAGTTGCAAAAGAAGCTGGAGGATGCCAAGGTATTCATTGTCGGATCAGGCGCTTTAGGTTGCGAGTTCTTAAAGAACGTAGCCTTGATGGGAGTTTCATGTGGCAATCAAGGTAAGCTTACAGTCACTGATGAT
This sequence comes from Syzygium aromaticum, assembly GCA_024500025.1. Taxonomy (NCBI): domain Eukaryota; kingdom Viridiplantae; phylum Streptophyta; class Magnoliopsida; order Myrtales; family Myrtaceae; genus Syzygium; species Syzygium aromaticum. The sequence goes on along the minus strand of CM044886.1, from coordinate 36,521,968 downwards.
GACGTTATTGAGAAGAGTAACCTAAGCAGGCAGTTTCTATTTCGAGATTGGAATATCGGACAGGCCAAATCCACTGTTGCTGCTTCTGCTGCAACGTCAATTAATCCTCGTCTCAATGTTGAAGCACTTCAGAATCGCGTTAGCCCTGAAACGGAGAACATATTTGATGACACCTTTTGGGAGAATTTGAGTGTTGTTATCAATGCATTAGACAATGTTAATGCCAGGTTGTATGTAGATCAAAGGTGCTTATATTTCCAAAAGCCACTGCTGGAGTCAGGAACTCTGGGTGCCAAATGCAATACCCAAATGGTCATCCCCCACCTAACTGAAAACTATGGTGCCTCAAGAGATCCACCTGAGAAACAAGCACCCATGTGCACTGTCCATTCTTTCCCTCACAATATTGACCACTGTCTTACTTGGGCTAGATCTGAGTTTGAGGGTTTGCTTGAGAAAACTCCTGCTGAAGTTAATGCATATCTATCCAGCCCATTGGAATACACAAATTCAATGAGCAATGCTGGTGATGCCCAGGCACGAGATACGCTGGAACGTGTTCTTGAGTGCCTGGAGAAGGAGAGATGTGAAACATTTGAAGATTGCATTGCCTGGGCTCGTCTAAAGTAAGTTTCTCATCTTTTGCCTTCATCTGGGATCTCAGACTTGATTTGCACTATAATATATATGGGCTGACGTTCTGCTTTCTTGACAGGTTTGAAGATTACTTTGCCAATCGCATGAGGCAGTTGATATACACATTCCCTGAAGATGCTGCAACCAGTACAGGGGCCCCTTTCTGGTCAGCCCCAAAGCGATTCCCTCGCCCTCTTCTGTTCTCAGCATCTGATATTGGTCATCTCCATTTTGTTATGGCGGCATCAATTCTTAGAGCCGAGACATTTGGAATTCCAATTCCTGACTGGGTCAAGCATTCCATGAAGTTAGCTGAAGCCGTTGACAAGGTGATGGTTCCGGATTTCCAGCCAAAGAAAGATGCAAAAATAGTGACAGATGAGAAAGCTACTAGTCTCTCCGCTGCATCTATAGACGACTCTGCAGTCATCAATGAACTGATCAAGAAATTGGAACAGTGCTATAAGATTCTGCCTCCAGGTTTCAAGATGAAACCTGTTCAATTTGAGAAGGTATGCTTTCTCACCATGCATGCTTTCTGCAAGCACTTTGGGATTTCAGTTAGTCAATTATTATATTAATTAGTTAACTAAAGGAGAGCTTTGTGCATTATGCAGGATGACGATACAAACTATCACATGGACTTAATTGCTGGGTTGGCCAATATGAGAGCTAGGAACTACAGCATTCCAGAAGTTGACAAGCTGAAAGCCAAGTTTATTGCTGGGAGAATTATTCCTGCTATTGCAACCTCCACAGCTATGGCAACTGGTCTTGTTTGCCTGGATCTCTACAAGGTTCTTGCTGGAGGTCACAAGTTGGAGGACTACCGTAACACGTTTGCCAACTTGGCATTGCCTTTGTTCTCAATGGCTGAGCCAGTACCTCCCAAGGTCATCAATCATCGTGATATGAGCTGGACTGTTTGGGACAGGTGGGTCGTCAAAGATAATCCCACTTTGAGGGAACTTCTCCAATGGCTTAAAGATAAGGGGCTGAATGCTTATAGCATATCTTGTGGAAGTTCCCTCCTGTATAACAGTATGTTCCCTAGGCATAGAGATCGAATGGACAAGAAGGTGGTTGATTTGGCTAGAGAAGTGGCCAAGGTAGAAATCCCCCCATATCGTCGTCATTTGGATGTTGTTGTTGCATGCGAGGATGATGAGGACAATGATATTGACATCCCCCAATTATCCATTTACTTCCGATAAGCTGCATGTATTTTCTTAGACGCATATAGTGCCAGTCTGGGCTACTTTCTTAGACTCATCACATCCTATCTGTAGTTGTCAATTTCAGAGTAGATATTAGCTGTCTTTTTCTGGGGTTGTTGGTACGAGCATACAAGATTGCCTTGAAACCTTCCTTATCACACAGGAGAACATTTTCTTTTTCCTAGTGTCTGAAATTCATCTATATCGAATTTCATTTTATCACAAGACTGTTACCGTGAATTTATCTGTTGGTTGGCCCTTCGTGATGGTACTGTAATGTTGCATGAGATATCTCTTGCAATGTATGTTTTAATGATTTGTAGTTTTTCGTACCTCGTTGCCTGAGCAATTTTGACCTGTTGGCTGATGGAAACCGTGCATGAGTGAATTTTCCACACAAGGAGAAAGTCAACACCGCGCTCTAATCACGGAGTGAGGGAAAGGCGTATCTATCAACATAGATACGCATGAATGAAATTGTGAAGGCAATGGAATTAGCTTATTCAGTGAATCAGCGAACAGAGCCGATCAATTTAGGTCTTTTGATTTCTTATTATGTGATCAGTATCGTTTATTAGCTTAGGTGTCCGCGATAGATTCTGGGATCAGTTTTGTACCACCGTACCATAAGTGAGCAGATCGGTAAACGGTGATCCGTGGATCACTTAAAATTAAATGCCCCGTGGTAATCCTCTATCGCAGCAGCCCTAATATAAAGATTGAATCCATATTGCACGGGTTTTGGCAGAATCTGTTCAGAATATAGAAAATTTTAAGAAAGTCCCCACTTATGCCGCTAAGTGTTAATCTTTAAACTCACAGCTTCGGTTTGGATGTGTAGACATTTTGTCATAATTAAGCACAACACGTCCACAGTTTTTCTTATTGTAGTGTAATAGCGCTACATACGATGGTCTGAATCACGCACAAAACCATTATAAAGCAAAACATTACACGCCATAACATTACACTACAGAATATCTCCTTTGGAGTGTGCATCTTCAACTCCCATACGATCACACTCAACAATCCAGGCCAAAGAGCCAAGACAAATCCCGACAGAAAATTGTTGTTATGTAGATAGAAGATCTTTCATTTGTGAGTGTGCCTGTAATATATAATCCATGCACGGGAAGATGTTGCCTTCGATGAAAATCAATACTCCATTATATCATTAAGATGGTCGACTAGCAAGATTAGAAATCCCCCATTTCCTGAAATCACTTTTTATCAGCACTCTCATCGAATTCAGCGGAGCCCACAACTCGAAAATCTAGTTGTTTCTGATGCTTTGAGCGCCGACGTTCATCAAAATCTTCCCATCCTTCAATCTGCCCACGTAAGCTATTATGAGATGACAAGATGCCACTCATTGAATCACCCGATGGTAGTGGTAAAGGATGGGTACACACCTGACGGAGAACGTCCACCGTGATTTCTGTGTTATGGAGGTCCAATGTAGAGAGCTGGATGCATGTAGTAAACAGCGTGCAAGGAAGTGATTTGAGCCCATTGTTATTAAGGTGCAACGCCTGCACAGCAGCATTCATGCAACCAATCATCAGAAAATCAGCAGGTAAAGCATGCAGAGGTTGCATAGAGGCTATCCTTTCTACTCACGGCCAAGCATAGAGAAGCAAAAAGTTGACACCAATCACAAATAGGTGCATGGAAGAACGCGAATTGATAGGCAGTAGCTACTAGAAATTTTACTTGAGTTTCCAAGAAAGAAATCCTTGAAAGGATCATAATTCTATAGTTTTTCTGTCATAAGCAGGACTCTTCAAGAACTAAGGTGACTTCCACTCAGAATCTAATCTACCTATCTATAAGAATATGACAGTTGTAAATGCCTAATTGGTGCAGCTTTTCCACGACAGCTACAACTGTGGAAAAGGGTGCTACAGCTTTTATAAGCCGTTTGGCAATCTCCTTGCGGCTGTAGCACCTTCACAGCTGCAGCAGTTCTTTTGTAATCTGCCTTGCCCAGTTTTGATGTGCTGCAGATTTTAAAAATATATAATCAAACAAACAAGTTGCAGCAGCAAACAGCGCAGCACAACTACAGCATACCTACAACTTTCCCAAACAGACAAACGCATGTGACAATATGAAGTATATGCATCAAAATCCACCACCAGAGTCCAAAACAAAAGCCAAAAAGATAAATAGATTACGAATCTTTTCCTTGCTGTATGCAGAAAGACCAACTTATATCTTCCCCATGTTTGTCTTCCTTCTACTTTCCTCTTAGGTGAGAACACAAGTAGATACCACAGTGGAATTGACTTTAAAAAATACGTAAAAGTTTTGGGGAGGGTAGAAACAGTAGGAACAAAAAGGAGGATACAGACCTTTAGGTTTCGCAAGTTGCCAAGAGTCTCAGGCAGTTCTGCCAAAAGATTTGACGAAAGGTCAACCTGCAAAATGTCATACTTCATCAAGAAAGCCATACAATTTTACACGAGAAATGAGACCCAAACTGGATGAAGAAAGTAGACACTTTAAAATTCATGTTCTAAAAGATCTGAACCATTTGACACGAAAAGGACAAGAAAAACCAATGTAACCTCTGCAAGGGAAATGCAGTCGCCAATGTGTGTAAGCAGGGTGCTCATCCTGAAAAAGTAGAAGACCCAACAGTTAAAAATACAGATCCAGTGCAACATCTTTTCCCCCCTTATTGAATCATTTCTTCCAAACACTCGATCTCAATTCCTAGCACAAAGATTCGAGGTTGCATTTGACATGTGGCCTTTAAACTGAATCTGAAACAAATTTCAGAGTTCTTATAAAAAAGAAAATTGAACCTTTTATTTTGAAGGAAATGATACAAACAAGAATATGGAGGAATATTGCCATCCCTTATTGATTGCAAAAATAAGTATCTGCACAAGAGACTGTCCTTAGCATATTCACCTGTTATTGTTGACCTTCAGCACCTCGAGCTGAGTCAAATGTCCTATTTCCATGGGAAGACTAGTTAGCTTGTTGTTAGCAACATAAAGTTGCCTCAAAGAACTTATAGCACCTAGTGCAGGAGGAAGAGCTGTTAAGCTGCATCAAACTAGCATCAGCACTGGAAGCTAAAATCCATAGAGTCATAAAGCACGGAATACCCTTAACAGAGATCAGCTTCTAGAAGAGGCAATGAAAGAAGGGTGGAAGTGGGGGAAGAACCGCTCCAAGTAATGTGGCCCCAACAAATATTTGAGGAATTAAATGGAAAGCAAGAACAACTATTATTCTGGCATCTATTGGGACACATACTGCATTAACACAAATAGATCAAGCTCACATACAGCAGCCATTTCAATCAAACTGGATCCTCTCCCATCCCTGTGCCAGTGACTGCTAAATTTTACAGTCCAAACGATCTCACATACCACCACTAGCATATGCAATGGACATAACACGTGCTCCAGCTACTATGCTAAATAAACTCATTAGGAAAGGTCTACTCACTCATTTTGATTCATGGATAGAACTGTCAGAAACTTGAGAGATGATAGACCATCCCAATTAATGGATTGATCAGACAACCCATTAGCATTCATGAACAACTTCTGCAAGGTGTAGATGCACAGGGAAAGGAAATTTTGAGCACTTTGAAATGTTCCTTGATGAAGAAATGCTACTGAAAATGGAGTAGAAATGACAGGATAGGAAGATTTAAGTACCTGCATGGAAGTCAAACTACCAATTCGCGGAGGCACACATTCAAGAGAGTTGTTAGAGATATCAAGGATCCTTGTAGAAGGTCCACAAGCCCACACCTCATCTGGTATGAACTTTAAGCTCCAAGCATCAAGAACAAACTAACATAAGTTTGGGAGCTTCAATGTGAATCTCATTTGGTAAGTAAAATGAACTAAATAATCTTGAAGCTTTCAGCCTCTTAAACAACGACTTTTCTTCTTCAAGCAATAAGGGAGTCATCAATACCTCCAGATTGCGTTCAGCCAATGCAACAACTCCAGTGATTTTCCACCGTTCCAAATGCGTCTTATCAACAGTAGCCGCAGCCTTTTCTTTTGCCACATCGTAAGAACGGTTCGTCCCCCTTATAATCGGCTGAGCTCGTGCTGCTTTCAAAATGGGACCTTCCTGTTAGAAAAGAGTCTACCACGTCAATCTCCAGAGACCCACTAATCGATAAATCCCGGGGACACAAAAGGGCGCCCTATGTGAACATTTGCGCTCCATGCTCAACATTTTTGTTAGCCGAAAGACAAAATTTTCAGGGATACCAAGGGCAGATAGGAATCTAAAGACCAACATTTTGAGGCGAAAGAAGCTGGAAAGCTCTAAAATGAATGCATTCACGTGAAACAAAAGGCAATATTCTGCACGCTACAGACACGATTAAAATCACAGAATTTTCAGAAACCGGAAAAGGGGAACGCGGTAAAAACAATACCCCTTGATGTAGCCCTTGGGAAGCCATGAGCATGACCTTAGCCCCACTCTTCACCTCCGATGCCCTCAACGTCATCGAATCGTCCAAAATCTTCCCTTTAAATTCAGCACATTCAAATCACGCATGATGTCGAAGGAGACGGGACGACATCGTGGGTAGTAATTTAGAAGACGGAGGACGAGACGAACCTTTGAAAATGAGCTTCTGCCCACGAGGGAGGACGTTGGTGAGGGGCTGGAGGAGGGACTTGAAATCTTTGATCGACGAGTCCGGCGACGTAGCGACGGGTATTGATCTTCCACCGAACTTAACCGTAATACTGATGTTTGTGTCTGTGTCTGAATCCTGATTGCTACTCGGAGGAGGAGTCTGACTGCGATCTTCCATTTTTTCTTGACTCTCCAGTATGCGTTGTGGGCTTTTTGATTTCCGCTCTGTGTCTCTTCCGGAGGAAAGGAGAAGAAGAAGAAGAAGAAGAAGAAGAAGAAGAGGAGGAGGAGAAAAAGACCAAATAAGGCTTGTCTAGAGATTTAATTTTCATTATTTTCCTAGCTCAGTAAGAACACACATTAGACTTTAGTGCGAGATAATTTAAAGTTCCACGGAAGATAAAATTGTGCATTATTTTAACTAGTGCGTGTATCGTTCCGTATTGGCAGGGTCTATAATATATGTGTGTGATATCATATAAAGTTTAAGAGTTAATGAAATCAGAGTGTCTTCTTATAGGATAATTCATTGTAAGTGAAGAAAGTAAATAAAAATTAAGAAAAGATTGAGTGTGAGCATGAATTAATCGAAATCGAGTTGCGGTTTGAGAATGGAGAATGGAGATGTTCTTGCATTTCAAGGATGAGGCACCAAGAAGACTAATCTCCGACACAACTATCCTCTAATTTATGCGTGTTGGTATCAGACAACCATGAAGCTAGTTTAGTGTTGCGGGTTTTAATATTTGCGTGTCCCTTTAGCATCTTTGGATATTGGCTATTGAAACATGAAGTTCCAAGGATCCGGTCAATCTTATTAAGGCATGGATCGATCAACTACAGAGATATAAATCAGAATTTATGCGTTGCTTCAGAGTTTAATCAAATGGGCCAGATGGTCTCACTCAGGCACTGAAGCATCAGGTTGGACCAATATTTTAATCTCTCTTTCAAGGTGGGTAAGTTTGACAGGATAGCAGTAATCACGTCTCTAATATAATACCTTGAAAGAGATGTGGATGTTGAAAGGCTCGTCCATCCAATAAACAGTTCATTAGCGGAATAGAGACGTCGTCGAATGAAAGGGTTCCATGCAATCCGACCTGTGTTTTGGCATATCTAGGAATTTCTAACAGAGACATTCCTCGTGCCTTGAAAGACGATCCTGGTCATAGACAGCATCAAGAAATGCTTTCTCCTAGAAGCTGCCAAAGGATGGAGATGCCTCGAATGGGGAAACGTGAGTCTGTGGGTCTGTGGAACAGAAGAAGTGTGGAGAAAGTGTGGACATGCAACGCTAGCCGGACTCTACAATTTTTTTAATGTTCCCTTTTCCATCAGCGGTTTGGTTTCTAGCGTATGATCTTAGCCATAAAATGTGCAAATCCTCTAGGCCTTGGCATTTCAAGTCCTTCTGGTCAAAATCAATCAGGAAAAGATGGAGACTGAGTGTGTTCACCCCTTGTGGCCGAACTATGATTTCACCGCCTTCTCGCCTTTTCAAGTGGTCGAGCTGGGTTTCCAGGGCGTGGATGCTGAGATGAGCAGATTCGAGTTTCATTCTCCGACTATCTCCATGGAGGACTCACCTGGTACTTCCTTTTCTGTACTGCTCTCTTCGTCTCCAGGGGAGATTGGGGCTTTACCTTTCCAAAATAATGATTTTCTAGCTGTCGTTCCAGAGGAACAGTACTCGCTCAACTTGCCAGTGATTGATAGCAGTTTCCCAGATACATTATCGGTTGATATGGTTGATGACGCATGCGAGTGGGTGCCAAGTGAAAGCAATTCTTCTTCACAATTCCCTGAAGAAGATGATTCATGGACCCTGAACCTCACATCAGTCGAACCAACTTCAAGCACCGTGTCAGCTGAAGCATCCATCGTTCTGCCTAGCCAAGATATGGAAGTTGATAACCAACTGAGCATTTTCCACCTCCTTCAGGCCTTTGGAGAGGCCAAGGAGGCTGAACAACAAGTACTAGGAGGAGAAATCTCAAGACGATTGAAGGAAAAGTGTAGTCCAATGGGCACGACCCTTGAGCGTGTTGCATATTACTTAATCGAAGCTTCAGATGGTCAAGGAGATTACCTTACACAGTCCATGAAGAATTTGGAGGCTGCATTTCATGCCTTCTATCAAATATATCCTGTTGATAGGTTTGCTCATTTCACTGCAAATTCTCCAATTCTAGATGCAATTCCTGAGGATACCAATGAAATGCACATAATCGATTTCGACATCGGCGACGGGGTGCAATGGCCACCTCTTCTTGAGGAACTCGTAAGACGAGGAAAAAAGGGGGTGCGTTTGACATCACTAAGGTGGATGGAAGAAGATTGCGCTAGTGGCTCAGCCACAGAAAGGCTTGGAGGGATAAACAGGTGGATGACCAAACATGCTCAGTCACTTGGATTGAGACTAAAGATGGAGGAAACCAACATACAAGGCCTTGTAGCAGAGCTAAACAAGAGCAGAGGGAGGGAATGGCTAGCTTTTAACGGCATGCTGGGGCTCCCTCACATGAGAAAGAGGAGGAACACCATCAATCATGCGACCAAGTTTCTAAAAGTTACCAAGAGTTTTATCAGTAGGAGTGACCAAGGTATCATAACTGTTGGTGATGGGATTGGCATGGAGGATGATGCAATGAGAGAGAGGAATGGATATGGAGCTTTCCTTGAAGGGAAATTGGTGGACCTCCAAGCCTTGTTCGAATCGATGGAGCTTCATTTTCCAGGTCCTGGTCAATTCACAGAAGCAAGGATGGCTTTGGAGTGCCTCTCTATGGGTCCTTATGTGTCTTCCCTGGCAAATTATCAGGATTGGGAAGAGAGTGGTGAGACAAGTAGAGCTGCAGTTTCAGAGATGGGGTTGGAGGCTAGGAAAATTAGCAAAAGAGAGCACCATTTAGTGGAGGCAAAAGAGCTTGTGAGACTGGGAGGTGGGGAGAGTCCATATTGGGTCAGAGTTGAAGGGGCTGAAGAGAACCGAATGGCATTGGGCTATAGAGGAAGCACTTTTGTTAGAATTTCTAGTTGGACATAGTTATGTGTGGAAAATACTACATTCATTCATCGTATTAGTGGGTACATAATGTAAACAGGGATGCATCAATACACATTCATTTAGCAGATGATATTGTTTTCTCTCTCTATGTTGCCAAATGCATTTAATCAGCAATGTTCAAGAATCAATAACTATTAATGAACTACAACGTGAGAAGGCAACCAAGCCCGTGGATGTTCGAGGCCCATCGAGATCCTAAAGTCTCAGGACAACAATTAACACCTAGATTTCAAGCTAGGCCCAGCAAAGATATTCATTCACTAACCAAAAGAGATGTATGGGAACTCCTCCTATTCAACCTCATATTTTCTAGGATCTTGTTGATAAGCATCTGCGAATAGGGAAGAACCACAAGCCCAGAAGGCCACAAATCGTTAGGTGTACGCATTAAAGAAGATACAGAAAGCAACACTGCAATGATTGATTGGCCTGGCCTCTCTGTGTGAGTGCGAGCGGGTGACCCCCCCAAACCTTTGCTTTTACGAGCAGTCTCCACAACCTAGACAACTCCCTTTCAGCCCCCCAAGAAATGGAACCTCTACCGATTATTCGATTCTTGTACCTTTTCTTTTAGCTTTTTTTTCTTCCTATGTGGAGAGAAATTCACCTACTAGTGTAGTCCCACCAAAATAACATTGACACAGCAATATTCAACGATGTCTTGAGCCATCAAGAATCGAGACTCGGCTCACAAATTGCAGAGCAGAGTGTAGGTCAAGCAGCCAAAGTATGCTTCTTCTGATACAGCAAAGTCCTTAGAAATTCAGCAGACCGCTTGAAACTTGGGCCAAAAAGGTAAGCAATAATATACAATCCAGTTGGGAAATGGCATGACAGATTCAATGTCACAGGTTGAACAGGTCGCAGGGCATTTTCCAAATGACTTCACGAGGTTATTTAAAGGGAAAAAACAAATGGTTTGACAAAACGAGGCCCGCATCAGATGAGTAGTCTCAGTCTCGCTCATCATAAATGCAACACCTATGTTAAGAAACAAGATTGAGTAATCAGGAGCAAGATCATACAGACGAGGGCCCACTTCGACACTGTTAAAAAGAATGGTGGTGATCCGGTCGTGGATCTTGCTGTTATTCCCCCATTTGTCGATTGAGTATAATAGATTAGAAGAGAGGAACAGAGAAGGGGCCTCATGGGATAATCCGACTATATGTGACAGATTTGCCCAACAAAAACCAGACAAACATATGCGACCAAAAAGGTGGAGGAAAATCGTGTGTGGTGGACTGTCTGATTCCGAGTTCTCGCTGCTTCTGTTCTGATGTCATACATACACAGCCACCCTCAGCGAAATGGCCCTCATAGTTCCTTTTCAACCTTATATTACATCACTCTTTTTAATGCCTGAGCTACTAGTTGAAGATCGTGTACAATATGGGTGGAATCTGTTTCAGTGCATTCTCAATTCAGAGTAAGGCTTATAGGAATCCATTGCGAGACAAATTTCTATGAATGTGTGTGCAAATGGAGTGCAATCTTGCCAACATTCCCGTTCTCTAAGATACCCAAATCACATTAGGATCGGAAAATTTTTAACTTAATTTTCTCACTGGGTTTTGGGAAGCCTTGGCAGAATATGTTGAAGCAGTAGTTATAAAGTGGATGTTTATCCAACGTAGTGGGAAGAGCAACCGTCGCTGTTGCTTGAAAATGCAGTCTCAATCTCTTGCCAGAGAGGGAAAAGCATTCCCCTATTTTTGTTCATGTACTTTAATTTTTGCCCATCACATTGGGGTCTCAATCATACACTCTCAGAAGATTAGAAGTCTACATCGTCTTATTCTCTCTGCCGATCAGAGAGTAGAATCCGTCCGCTGAAAACTTCTCTTCGAAGCCATGATTTCAATACTGCAGTCTTCAGATGCAGGGAATCCGCCTTAATCAGCATATACTTTAGTGGGGTCTCGTCGAACTGCTGAAATCCACTAGTGGACACTAGTTTTCATTCCTTTTCTGCATCTCGATTGAATCCGTCCACTGCTTTACTCCATAGAGGATGTTACATAATAGACTTTCTTTCTCCGGATCAGCACTCTAGTATAACTCGCATTGATTATTGCTTCTGCTACTCGCGACGCTTGTAGTCGTGAACGGTCCAGCATAAATCTAAAGTTTACTACTCGTTTTTCTTGAGTATGTGCGATGGGAGAAACTTGTGAGCTTGCAAGAGATTAACGGGTGTATGTCCGCTGAATTATTGTATGTAGGATTCAAGGAACGTTCCCTTTTAACTTGGACTGTGAGAAACTACTGCGTTCCAGCAATCGGCGGAGCTCGAATCAATGGATTGAAAGGCGTCGGCAGGGTACAAGTTCAAGCTTCCTAATTTTCTCCGCGTCGGCTACAACAGGGTGAAAGTGACGGCTTAACTTAGACTTTACAGAGTGAAAGGCAATTAAGATCTGTATTTGTCCTTTTCGACATTATTATTTGTGCTGGCCAAGCTTGCATGATTTCCCAGAGTTTGTAGCCCTTTTCTTTATGAGTTAGCTGACGCAGACCTGTTCCGGTAAAATACAGGATCTACAGAATAAACAAACCAACGAGAGCCGGTTAGTTAGGTGAACAGAGCAGAATGATGTCCAAAGCATGGTTCAAATATTAAATTCAAGACCATATGGGAAGAGGTCAGCCAAGGCATGTAATGGAAAGGAAGTGCGACATGTATTAAAACCCCGACTTTCTCGCATTCAACACCAAACGCTTTGCACATTATTCTCGGCACCAGATGTCCGAAGAATAATGCAGCGCGCACATGCACACGACCTGGTATGCTGATGATGCAGCAACAATTGTTTCACATACAAATCTCACCAAAGACTCTATCGCATCCAAAGGCAGACCCATTCGCATACATCCGCAAGAACTCGGCTTCCAATGAATAAATTTATATTTCCTTTCAATGAACTATGTTTTACTTTAGGGATTAATACGCAAATGATCCCTGAATTTTGCCTAATATGCAATATGGTCCCTGAACTTTTAATTTTTTTAATGTGGTCCATGAACTTATGATTAATGTTCAATGTGGTCTCCAAATTATTGTATCTCCTGATTCAATTTAGTCCCTGGATTTTCAAGTCCAATAATTAATTTGAACATGTTCTAAAAATTTATAAATCATATTGAACAAATAAAAAGTTCAGGGATCACAATGAACATTCGGTTAAAGTTCAAGGACCGTATTAAATAAATTAAAAGTTCATGAGTTATATTGAACATTTGGGCAAAGTTCAGGGAGTATTTGTATTATTTTTTTTTTACTTTACTTTATAGACCTAACAATGGGCAAAGTAAAGATAAAGTCGAAGAGCGCGTGAGGGGCACGTGGCTGTGGGTTGCCGGGCGTTATATAATAATACCGAGACTGGTTAAAACGACACGCTTTGGGAACAACGCAGGCATCCGCCTAATTGCGGCGCAGAAACATTAAAAACCAGTTTCTTCAGTTATTCTCGGTCTTTGTTCTTGGGAGTCCTACGATGAAAAATTCACCGACGTAGCGGCAGACGCGGTTTCTTCTCTCCCTTTCCAAAACTTAGCTTGCACCTGCAGAGACTCCATTACCTTGGAGCTCCTTCTCTTCGCATTCCTTTCCGGTTTCCGGGCAGGCACTCTCACGCCAACAAAGTTGGTAGCTTCTCGGCCTTTCTTTTTTATCGTCTTCTGTGTGTCAAAGTTGACAAGAATACAGAAGCCCATCTTCGTCCATTGTATCTTGGACAAAGCTTGAGTGGGGACAACAAGGAAAGATGGGCGGCGGGTTGAGAATGAATAGAGCCAAGCTCCGAATCGCGGTGTTGATGGCGGTTTTCTTAGTCTGTGTTGAAAATCTGAGCTTCTGTCGGTCTCTCAACAGTGAAGGTAGGAGCTTTGTATATGTCCCTGGCTGTTATACTCTCTGTTCTGTTCTTTATCTTTTTGAGGGGAATAATTAATATGAATTATGAAGGGATTGAGATGTGTCACAACGCAGGCGCAGCATTATTAAGATTTCGCGAGGGAGTGTCGAGAGATCCCTATGGGGCTTTATCGAATTGGAAGGATGATGTCGGAGCAGTCGATCCCTGTTCGTGGTTTGGCGTGGAGTGCTCCAACGGACAAGTAGTGCTCCTGTGAGTTTGGCATCTAACTTTTTTGGCTTAGGCAACATGTGAGGATTTACGGTGCCGTGAGAATGCACGGTGATAGCATACATAGAAAAGCATGCTACATATGTTTATGCAGCATTCGTTCATACATTGACCTAGGATTGAAACGGTTGATTTCTTTCGCTGTGGATGATCATTGAAGAAGTCTCCGCTGCATTTTCAGCATATTGGTTCTGGTAAATCTGGAATACGTCAACTTGTGCAGTGGTTGTATGGTCACAATGCTTCAGACAAAGGAAAAAAGCGTCCATTTAATCAGTTTTCTTCTGGAAAGAACAGGAGAAAATTCTTCAGGGTAGAATTTCTCAATGGAGTTGCTTCGACCGTGCCATGGATGGTCTGCTTATTAATGAACACCTATGCTTTACGCCTTCTAAGAAGTGTAGATCATGGTCTAGCTAGACGCTGCAATCTTTCAATTCAGTCACACTAATAATTCTCAATATCCTTTTCCATGTATCTCCACAGCTGGTCTGTTCATGAAATAGTCAAAGCATTTACAGCTGCTCAGAATTTAAGCTTTAGATCTGGATTAGATGCTTCTTTTCCATCTTCCTGCCAAAATTGCAGTTAATTATCTGATAGATAATGATTATAATTCATCTCCATTTTTATGTTACTGATTCCTGCATTTCTGAAATTTTATTCTTGATCTAACTATTTTGGCTCACGCTCCATGTAGGAACTTGAAAGATCTTGGTCTTGAGGGAATGCTAACTCCTGAACTGGGGAAGCTGACTCATGTAAAATCCATGTAAGCATACACATGCTGCTGGCAAAAAAAAAAAAAATTGATGCATGCTCATAAATTTTTGATACAGGACCTAGAATATAGGTATTTAATTTAATTTTTCTCCTTTCTCTGCAGTATTCTACGCAATAATTCTTTCTGGGGAAAAATTCCTGGGGAGATTGCAAAACTGAAGGAGCTGGAAGTGTTGGACTTGGGATATAACAATTTTAGTGGGTCTTTTCCATCCGAGCTTGCTAATAATCTGTCCCTCACAACCCTGTATGTTCATTAATTCCCCGTGCCATACTTTTCCTTCTAAATCAGAATCTGCTGGATCTTGATTGAATCGATTGCTTCATTTCTAATGCAGATTACTTGACAACAATGAGTTCATGGTTTGTATTTCTCCTGAAATAGATGAGCTGAAGACGATCTCTGAATCACAGATGCATGGAAGGCAAGAAAGTAATCTTGCCATAGGAGCAGACTCTAACAGCATGTCTATTAACTGGTAAGAGAATCGGAGCTCATAGCTGACATGGTAGTTTCTTAGCTTCATTTTTTACTTACTATACACTCTTTACACCAGATGTTCAGTTGGGATTTGACATAACTCAAGGTCAAACTATTACTTTTTAGAGTTTTCACAATCCTATTGGATTTGTTTCTCATTATTGGTGATTTTCAATATCCACTTCAGGAATGGTGTCCATCCTCAAACTACAACTTACAGGAGGCAGATACTGGCGACAGAGGCCCCGACACCATCCCAAAACAGCGGGGACAAACCTAATAAGAAGAGTTCTGAAGCATCGCCATCTGCTGCTCCGACACCTTCATCACATGGTCGCGAGTCATCTTCACCATCGCCTTCACCAAATTCACATTCAAGAGCACCCTCAAGGGGCCCATTTCTCTCACCAGATTCATTATTTGCTCCATCACCCTCCCCATTGAAGCCTATCCACTCTTCCCCATCAGAATCTCCTCAGAGCATCTCTCTGACTCCTTCACCCTCACCAATTATCACACCTATTCATGCACCGACATCACCAGAGCATCCTGTTGTTGCGCCCCCGAAGAACTGGGTCACAGAGCCTCCTCCTGTTTCAACTTCTAGTCAAAATCTTAATACTCGCTCCAACAGGAAGCATCAAATGGTGATAATTTCTGCTGCGGTAGTTGCAGGGTCAGTGGTAATCTTAATCTCAGCTGCTGCCATGTTCTTCTTCCGACGCCATAAGGTGGTCACAGTGAAACCTTGGGCCACAGGGTTGAGTGGGCAACTGCAGAAAGCTTTTGTAACAGGTAATCATTGTTCTTGAGGGAAACAAGGCCATATGCCAATAGCTGTAGTAAAAGTAAAAACTTCCAAGCAATTAGTTTAGCAATTCAGTAGAAGGCTAGAAGCATAAGTCTATCAGCAAGTGGGCTAGGATCTAGAATTCATTATAGAGAGTTCCAAGAATGTAAGACCGGGATACGTTTGTAGTGATGCATCTGAACTATTCTGACAAGGGAGTGAGAGACTAATCTTGCTTTCCAAAAACTATAAAAGCTCAAGCATAGAAGATTGATCTTGTGATAGCACATATTTCTTGAGTAAGTGAACCTTCTGAGGATAGGCTTGAGAAAATAGCAGTTCAGAAGAAAAGCCACTTGTCTTTGCCTGTGATATCTGGTCTTTTTCACTGAAAAAGGTTATGATTATCCTACTAGGGTCAAATTTTGGATTCCATAATCTACGTCATAGGAAAAATGAAGGGGAACTCCCACCCTCCTTTACTGTGTGGCACATATACAGAACAAACTTCATCTTCCAGTCCTTCCACTCAGGTGCAACCGTGCAAGTATTACTCAACTTTTATGGACCAATAAGTTTTTCTTGTCTGTTAATAGCGGGGTGTTTTCACTTCAGGTGTACCAAAACTGCAGCGGTCTGAACTTGAAGCAGCTTGCGAGGATTTCAGTAATATAATTGGCACTCTATCGGACGGCACAGTTTACAAGGGGACATTATCTAGTGGAGTTGAAATCGCTGTGACATCAAGCGCAGCTGCATCTCCTGATGACTGGTCAAAAAACTTAGAATCCCAGTTCAGGAAGAAGGTAAACGAGCAACTCCATTTTATCTGCTCCTTTTGAGCTAGAATCTTGTGGAAGTCAAACATTTACACTGAATTGCTGAATATTTGGCTTTCGTCAATCCTCAGATAGACACATTATCAAAGGTGAACCACAAGAATTTTGTGAACCTCATCGGATTTTGTGAGGAAGAGAAGCCTTTCACGAGAATGTTGGTTTTTGAGTATGCCCCAAACGGAACTGTCTTTGAGCATCTGCACAGTAAGTACTTTTGACTTATGAACATCCTTGTATCCAAGTAATGAGATATCAACCAATGGGAAAAAGCTTGGACCGATAATATGGGGTTGGGCTTATGCATTACAGAAAGTTGAATCCCGATGGTATCTTGTTGGTTTTGATGATTCTTTTGTACATCATGCAGTCAAAGAAGCGGAGCACCTGGACTGGGGAATGAGATTACGGATAATTATGGGCATATCTTACTGCCTCGAGTACATGCATGAGCTGACACCGCCAATAGCACACGGGAATCTGCACTCTTCATCCGTGTACCTGACCGAGGACTACGCAGCTAAATTGTCAGATTTCAGTTTCTGCAATGACTCAGTAGCCACAAAAATTGGATCAGCTGCAGTCGAATTCTTGGAAACACGAACAGTCGATCCAGAGAGTAATGTGTACAGCTTAGGTGTCATTTTGTTTGAAATAATAACCGGCAGGATCCCGTACTCGATGGAAAATGGTTTTCTAGCCGACTGGACATCTAAGTGTCTTAGAGGGCAGATGCCCACAAAAGATATGGTGGATCCCACTTTGAAATCTTTTCAAGAAGACGTGCTCCAGAAATTGCTTGCAGTGATGAGAGAATGTCTCAATCCTAATTCTCACCAGCGACCAAGAATGAGAGAGGTCATGACCAAGTTAAAAGAAATCACAACAATGGAACCTGATGTAGTTTCCCCAAAATTATCCCCCCTTTGGTGGGCAGAACTTGAAATTATGTCTACAGCATCAAGCGAAGAGGTGAAGTCTGAACCTCGGGGGTAAATTATAAGATATGCTGCAGGTCTTCAATCTTTTACCTGGTTTCTCTGTTGGGCATCGGAAGCAGCTTGTGCAGAGCATACACTAAGTATATTTTTTAGAGGTTTGCGGTACTTGTAGATAAATGAAAATGAATATAGGAATCACTCTGGTTTGCTTTACTTTCTGCAATGCACAACCTGGTTGTTACGTCACTCGTGAGATCATGCCAATAAAATCACCAAACGTTGTTTTCTTATATTGGCCATTGTTCTCACTCCCTTGTGTTCTAATGCTTCCTGTTACTCGGAAGCTCTTTTCAATTTTGGAGAGCATTTCTTCAGGAAAGACCAATATCTCTATAAAGATGGGCTCTGTTGGATAAAAGAAATTGTTGCCCTGGTTTCCATATTCTCTTGCAGACCAAATAACAGGTGGTGAGGATAGTCATCTGTATGACTCCTTGTACTCATATTAGAAGATATTGTTAAAAGACATCCAGCAGCTCAGTGCGTGCTCAAACTGCAGATCACACATCTCTGGTTTTGGCTACCCAAGAAAAAGTCTACCAACTCAATTTCCACATCAACTCCAATGAACATAACCAATTGAGTATTGTGCACCAGATATATAGCTCCATCTGTTCATTACATAGCAGAAGGACAGTGCTTTATGAACGGACTAAAGCCATATTAGCTCACTAAGCATAAGTTGTAATAAGTGAATCAAGAGAGACAGCAATGCCCATAAAAGCAACATAGAAGACGAGTAGAACTATTATATGCAAAAATATACCTGTAGGCCATAGCTCACGTATTTGTGTATTAGACAAAATATATACCGAACAATTCCTCATGTTTACAGACACCACTGTGTAGAAAGTGTGTTCATTTTGTAACCAAGATACTGATACATTGTACAAAATTTACAAGGCGAGAAACCAGAGCTAAACAACTTGCATCTAGCGCTGTATCCTAAGAAGTCATTGACCCCAAAAATAAAGTCAGATAGAGGAATCTCTGAGCTCTTTATCTGAACCATTTAAAGCATCCGCACAATCCAAAGCTTATGTTTCTTAACATAGCCATACACCAGACAAGGTCCAATTAAATTGGCATCGGAAAGGCGTTTGCATAGCTTGAGATAAGCACCCACATCTCCTGAATGTTGAATTCTACTTCTCAAGCCCTGCAGCACAGCTGCCCGGTCCAAATAGTCTGGATACACACCCAAATCAAGCATTTTAATTAGAGCATCAGCAGCATCATCAAAATGTCCACCTTTAATATAACCTCTCAACAACCACGAGAAGGTTCTTTTCTTCTGCATCGAACTAGCAATCTCCGTTCTAGTAAGCAAGCGTCCTATAGCGTTGACCTCCTTCTGGGAAGCACAGATAGCTAAAACAATGTCGTGAAGGTCACTATCAGCTTCCTTACCCACAAGCTTCATTTCCCAAAGCTGTCTTTCTGCTTCAAGACCATGACCAGCACATATGTACATGGCAAGAAGCCTCTCATGAACCACTCCATGAAGAGAGGAGCTTCCCTCTTCCATGACCCATTTGGATAAGCAGATGCCATCAGCCAGGAGATCTGACTGATACTTCTCAATTGGCGCAATGTTTTCAACATCAAGATCAGCAATCAAGCCATCCTTAGCAAGTCCTTTCAGCCTACGTAAGGCTTTAGCAAATTCATTTAGCTCTTTAACCACCGCAGTCATTGCAATGAGATAGCTGTAAACCTCCGGCCTTAGCCCTGATTCTCTGAGATGTATCACCAATTTGACTGCATCCCTGTAGTTGCCGTCAACCTGAAATATACAGAGCTCAGGAATTAAAGTTTGGTAAAAGTCCAACCAATTTTCTTGCCAACCAGAGTCACCAAGGTCAGGATTCCTTTGTTATATTTAAAGCACAAGCTTTTGCTAGGGCTTAGTATTCAATTAGTTCAACATGGTAGTCAGGTAGGTTCAATGTTAGCATAAACACCTACCTGATTCCAGAACCGATTGCTCTAGTACCTGCTTCTAATTGCCATGAGCTCATTAGGGCTCCGTAGGTTCACAATTCTGCCCTCAGAACCAACCCTGCCCATGCTCACAACAACGCTTCAATTATAAGTGACATCCATACGCCACAGTGACTATGTTACATGACCCCGCTATGTGATTTTCATATATAACCCAATGTAACCAGTCAAAAATATCCACGCATCCAGCTACTAAAGTGATGCAGAAAGTCATTGAACACATTCCCCCAATACAAAAGACTTGCCCCGACTGCTGCAGCAAGAACTATAGCACCCAAACCGACTTAACAAATAACAGCCTATCGTTACTAATACAAATTTCTATTAAACAGGACCATAAAATCAGAAAAGCAAGGACGAAAGCTTACCATCATCTTCCAAGCCAGATACCCAGCTGGGCCTCCTTTATGACCCTCGCCATCATCATCTGAATAAGCAATGCCGCGCGACAAGACTTCCTTGACAAACAGAATTGCCTCATCCTTCTTTGCGACCTCCCAGTACAACGAAATCACCTTCTCGATCATGCTAAAGCTAGGCTTTAAGCCGACACAGTCCATGTCAACCAAAAGGTCAACCACGTCACCAACATCATGTGCTCCTCCAATCAATTTCTTCATCCAACCACACATTAGCGCAACCATGAGCTCCATGGTCTCCTTATCAACCCTATTCTCCTTCTTCAACCACTCAAATACCTCAAGTGCACACCACGAGTCCCTCCCCTCTTGAGAGAAGTACACAAGCACTAACTGCAATTCCCTTGCCGAGAGACGGTCATTCATTTCTTCAAGAACATCGGATGGCTCCCTCGTCATCCGCTCTAATTCCTCGATTGCCTCGAAGAACCCATCGCTCATTTCATCTTCATCATCACTCGTCACAAATTCTTCCAATTCCAGAGACTTGGTCAGCAAAAATTCGCGGAACCTTCTAGGTCTAGTGGTGAAAAAGGGATGATTTTTTTGGCTGCGAATTGTCGGTGGCATTCTCAAGTAACAAGCTAGGGTGCAATTCTGCTTATATGGAGTCGAGAAAAGCTGGTGGGCAGCCGATTGACGCGAAGAGGACGGGAAAGGGAAAAATCTCAACTTCGTGGAAGAAGCAAAGCCATATGTAGAGGCCATATTATCAGTCTTCCTTAGATGCAATCCTTCGAAAGATGAAAAATCTCGACCCAAGAGATGATCGAGCCACAGATAAAGAGCTGTTGTTACGTCGACTTCAAGATTGGAGACACCAAGAATCAAAGCTCACGTCAACAGAGGGAATTCTTGAGAGCGAAGAGACATTCAGTTGACTAGAATTCACCTCAAAAGACTAGGGCTTTTGCTCGAGTTTCTCAGCACCCAAAGGGTGAAGTAAACTCCAGCAAATTGGAAGGAAGGGCAATTTCAAAGCATATGTTCCATCCATTGATTGGCAATTACAAAATAGCTGATGAAGCCCAAGAGAGAAATGCTAACCGACGCCAAAGTGAAGGGTGAAACAGAGACCAGAAAACTGACGGTATTAAGGTTCTGGTGGGGGAGGTCGGTGGTCTGCTCAGAGTGAATAGTGAGGACGAGGTTCAATGGCTGTCCTTTACGTTTCACTGCAAGACCAAAAAATAAAAAAATAAAAAAAAAAACTTCGCTGCGACACTGTCAGACTTCGGATTTCGGACTCCGGACAGTCCAGTCGGATACTTAGATCCGACCCATTCTTCCATGGGCTTTTATTCTGGTTCACTCGGTGATGACAGGAGCCCGCTTATTCTCTGTAGTTGGTCCAGGTCCGGCACAACCTAGTAACGTGGCAGATGGTGGTCCAAGTTCTAGTTAGTCTTCCCTTGAATAAATTTCGATAAATTGGTTTGTTATCAGTGTTTTGTGGTATTCGTTTGCTGTCATAAGATGTGGTTTCAATAAGCAAGGGGAGAACACATTGGATGTGAACAATAGTGTTTGATCCTTGAATTTGTTCAATTTTTCTTAGGATATGTAGGTGATTGGGTTATCAATATGTTCTCTCAGTTCAATCTAACCAAATCCTTAAACTATTAAATAATCTAATCAAATCTTTAAACTTACATAACATTTCTATTCTACCCGCTTTGACCCTAATTTCGATTAAAGATCATAATTCATAATCAATTTGCATGTGCCACGAGTCGATTATCTAGGATCGGAATTGTGCAATGATTGCTTGCTTTGGGAGAGAACGCTTTCTATTGCTTCATTTGTTTTTTTTTTTTTGGCCAGAATTTGCTCCATTTGTTTGGATGGATATAAAAGAGGGAATGGCAGCCCTATTTATACAGAAGTCCTTCTCATTATAACGATTGATTACCTTTCAATCTAACGGAAGGGATTGCATCTCCCCATCTACCAACTATCGGCATTTATGTCGAGAATGCTCTAAACTTGGTGCATTTTTTGACTCTGGAAACCCTACGCATCTTGGTTGGTTTTCTTGGATTGAACACGGCCCTTTGTTCATGGGAAACTTTTTGTTCAACTTAGTGTATTTATTAATATCTCAATTCAAAGTTTCTAGACATCGCTACTTTATGTCTTACATTAAAAAGAGCATGTATATATTAATTATTTATATTCATATATTAATTATTATTCTATATTGTATTCCAAATTCCATGAACATGTATTGGTCATTTCATTACTAAGGAAATATTTCAATATCAATATTTAGATATTTAGTTATTCGGAAGGCAGTTTTAATAGCAGAGAAAGAAATATATATTCTCTACTTTATCTGCTTATCCTTTATGAACATGCGCCTCATAATTTTTCTAAAAACTAACAAAGAATCACAGTAAAGCCACTCATGTGAGGCCACGTGTACATGACAAGACGGCCTCCAAGTTCATCAGAACGCAGGCGGCAATGGGGCAGAAAACGGTTGGTCGGCTTAACAACTATTGGGAAACAAGGGCTGATCATGAGGGATGCTCCTGAAAGACGCATCGGGTGTCCGTGGTAAGACCATTCAAGATGCCGGTGACTAGCTTCCCCGCCGCCTAGTCCGGCGGCATCACTCTCTCGATTCTCTGGTTGTGTTGTTTGAAGACACAGCCAAGCGGTGGCCTCTATCTGACCAGGTTCGGATGGGATTACTCCCTCCTCCTTTGCTTGTTCCATGAATTCCTGCTGATGATGCTGTGTCAGGGTGCTCGGATGTTTCGTTTAACTCATGAGGCCAAAGTTCATTCGTATCTCAAAGCAGTCCCTATCAACAAAACAAGCTTGTGGAGCCATAGCAGTTCTCAAGCTGTTAATTACATCTAAATCATCTTGTTTTCCTCATTTGGAAACCCAAAGCATGTGAGCATCGGATTAGCTTCATGCTTTGCTGGCCACTGTTTAGGTAATCTCGCAAGTAAACGACTTCTTCAAAATTCTGCTGGATTTTTTGTTTGGTGAAGTGGCCATTGCTAATGCATTGCAGTCCTGGGCATCAAGATGCCTTTTAGCTGCTACAATTCCAGGGCTTAACGTCCTACTCGTGCTTCTTGTGGGATCTGGCATTTGGAAACTTTAGGCGACAGTGAAGTCTGTCAGAAGATCTGCGGACCACAGCATCATAACTCGAGTTATTTTGTATCTGCGTTACATTGACAAAAGAAGTAAACTGGGATTGCATTGTTTATATCACCACAATGAGAATATACGTTACCTACATCAGTTATTTGATAAGTGTTCTACTCTGTCAAGTGGTTCAATCTAATGGTTTCTTCAGATTTTCGTTGTTGATCAGTTGTCTGTCTCTTTTTCCATTTTGTTTCCACAAAGCTTTGCTTTTGCTTCTGAAACTGAAATCATCTTCATCTCTGTTTCATAGAAATTCTTGAGGGCCACTATTCTATGCTTCCACAATTAGGTTCGCTCGTGCATATAACTGGACAACTTTGCCTAGTGCAATTGCAGCAATATGCAACGTCTGCGCTGGAGATGGCGTAGTAATCTTAGCTCCCATTTTTTCTTGTGTTGCGCCGGCATGTTCGATAATGTACTGCAAAATAAAAGGGAAGATGTACTGAGGACTTGTTCAATGTCATGGGATGTGACCCTTGCCTACTTGATAAATACTTTGAGTGATTAATGCCAAATTTGATATTGCATGAAGGTATCTCCTTCATTCAATAGATGATATTATCCTTGGTCAACGCTTAGATGATACATAGATATCAAGTTTGTGACATGGTATGCCTTTTCTTTTAGTGGAATGTTGATTGGTCTCCTTTGCCCAAACATCCAAAAATGAAAAAAGGGCAATCTTATGCTAAGGCATCTGTTTTGCTTGTTTTCATGATGGAAGGCAGTTTGGGCCATCATAAAATTCCTTACAACATTAATAAATTGTCAGCTGGTAGCATTGCAATGGTCTCTGCTGGGTTTTTAGCATACCTCTGGTAGTATTTCACTTTGATTATTTGTTATTCAGCATTGACCGCAAACTAAAACCTGCTTGAGTCTTGGCCTGACCGGTGCAATATGCTTTGTTTACAGGTTTATGTCTGATTTTTCTTCATTTGGTTAAAACCAGGGAAGTTGGGAGATGGTTTCAGGTTTCTTGATGGTCTCTCTTGCATCATCACTGGTGGAATAACATCCTCTGAGTTCTGAGCTTGATGACAGTCTCACAGTTCCCTTAACTTCTATATTGGCGGAGCCTTGCTTTTTAGGTCAGAGATTGGGAACGCGTCTTGGCTAAGGTGACATTCATTATAGTAGGTAACGTGAGTATATTACACGAAGTGCTGTAAAATTTGCAGCATTTGAGTATTATTTACCCAGAAAATTTACTCTCGCGCCGTGTCATAGTTTGCACTACTATTGTGTACTTAAAGTTATTCTTTTATTCTAAATTAGTACAGCATTGTGCTGTGGGAAATTCAATTTTTCTGTAGATAAAGGTTTCACATCATATACTTCCATTCCAAGAGATAGGAATCTGCTGGTGGACCTGTCAACACTGCTGCGTGTGTTTTCCTCAGAAATTTAGATTGAATTTAGTTTCCCCATCAACTTGAGAATTGCTAAAATAAAATTGTGATCGAGGACGCGATAAAAGATGATAGGCGCGGGACTACCCAACAATCCAGCCTGAAAGGAGTAGCATCAGTATTTCATATCAGCTGCTTTAGAGATTTTCTTGCTAGCTACTTTAGAGAGTTCTTCTTTGAGCTATCTCCAGCTTTGCATATTTTACAGCACATCAAGGTATAGGGAGTTGTTCCCCCGGAGAAGACTGCTTTGGCAACAGGAAATGAATTGAAAGCTAGAGAACTGTAAGAGGATATAGGAGTTCTTATCTTCAGGAAACTGCGAGGTAGTAGCAAGAATTGCTATGCTTAATTGTTGTTGTAGGAGCAAGTATTGCTTTGCTTAATTGTTGTTGGACTCTCTCCCTCATCAATGCAAAACAAGCTTGCACAGAGCACATAATTTACACTAGCAAGAAGCCGTGTGAATTTAACCTACGCTTTCTGTCAAGCCAATGTGATAGTTTTGGCAGAGTTAGTAGCTCTATAAGTAAAGTAAACCGACACACATACAGATAACATCTAAGAGAAGCTGTAGCACTATATCTCCAGCGAAAGAACGAGCATGCTGCTTCTGCAGAAGGTAGCATGTCCTCTGCAGCAGGGAAACAACGATTGGTCCGCATCCATCCTGTTATACTACTGACTACTTCGAGAGTAAAGGGGAGAGAGGGAGCTCTGGATGATGGAGTCAGTGGATCCTGATTCTGAATTCCTTGCACTCTTGAGACGTGGAAGAACGATGATGAATATGAGGAGAAGGGAGAAGACGACGAGGAGCATGAGCATCATGAGCTCTCCATGAAGGGCATATCGACGGTCGGGCGAGAAGCGAAGCTCATCTTGCAGCCCCGGTGGCCGTGTGTCGGGAGGCATGGCCGGCGAGGTCCCGGGGACACCGTGAGAGGAGAGGAAGGAGGAGGCCATGTGAGTCTCACTCGCTCTTGCTTCGCAGTTTCTGTTATTTCCTTTTCAATGCATGTTGACTCTAACACACACGACAAAACTTGGAGAGTCTTGTTTTCACATCTCACCCGAGCCCCATGGAACGGAGCGCGGGGATTTAAAGTCCCGCGAGTAAAGCGTGGGCCTGTTGGGAGGGATGGACACTGACACAAGGTTCTTTCGTTGCTTTCCCCTGTGTCTTTTGTCCCTTAATATCACAAACTTCAACACATTTCTTGCACTAGAGACTCATCCGCTGGATAGCACTTCTGGATTATGAATCCCCGGATTGCGGGGTACTTCTACATTCCTTGTCGTTTTCGTTATCGCTAGGAAAAGTGCAAAAAAAGTCATAAACCTTTTGCATTAATAATAATTTAATCCTAAACTTTTTGCATTTGTGCCAATTTAGTTCTAAACCTTTTTTTGGTGCTAATTAAATCCTAAACCTTTTAAATTGGTGCTAATCCAGTCCTAAATCTTTTGTTTTTATGTCAATTTAGTCCTTCCGGTCGATTTTGATCAGAATTTACTGACGTGGACGCCTGCCGGCTAGCGATCGATCACCGGCGCCGACGTGGGTAACTTAAATAATATTTTAATATTTTTTTGAATTTTTATTTTTTTCTTTTTTTTTCACTTTTTTTTTAGTTTCTCCTTTCTCTGGCTAGCGAACTCAACCTTGCCAGCCACTAGTGAGGGTGGCCTCGCCTTGGTCGGGTGAGGGTCGACCTCGTCAGATCCGGCGAGGTCGGGTCTCCCTCAACGGCCGCAACGAGGGCGGGCCTCGCCATGGTCGGGCCTCGCCCAGCCGTCGGTGAGGCTCGACCTTGCCAAATCCGACGAGGTCGGGCCTCACCCGACCATGGCGAGGCTTGCCCTCGTCGTGACCTTCAGTGAGGGCTCGAGCCTCGCCATGATCGAGGAAGGCTCAACCTTGCAAGATCTGGTGAGGTCGAGCCTCGCACGACCAAGGCGAGGCTCGGCCTCGCCAAGCAAGGTTACCCTCGTCAGTGACCAGCGAGGTCGAGCTTGTCGGCCAGAGGAAGGAGAAACCCAAAAAAAAGTAAAAAAAAGAAAAAAATAAAAATTCAAAAAAATATTAAAATATTATTTAAGTTGTCCACGTCAGCGCCATGTCGGCACCGGTAGCCGGCCGGCAGGCGTCTATGTCAGCAAATTCTAGTCAAAATTGTTCAGAAGGACTAAATTAGCACAAAAATAAAAGGTTTAGGACTGAATTGACACCAATTTAAAATGTTTAGGACTTAATTGACACCAAAAAAAAGGTTTATGACTAAATTGGCACAAATACAAAAGGTTTATGACTGAATTAACACCACAAAAATGTTTAGGACTAAATTAGCACTAATACAAAAAGTTGAGTACTTTTTTGGCATTTTTTCCCATTATTGCCCTTCTTGAATTCCGAGCAACTCGGGGGGCCTGTTGCTTCCACGGGGTTTTGGGCGAACACGATATCGTGACTGTAAAACGTATAGTAGGACTCCACTCCGATGTCCCCGTTTACATCCGGAGGCACAAGAATCGGCTTTGCATCGTTTTTGCATGTTTCGTCGTGATATGATAGCTGTGAGAGATCATAGAATCGCAGCCGTATCGTGCTGTTTACACTTGAGGGGATGACATGATCAGGGACAACAAGCATTAAGGTTCTTAAGCTATACACAGTTTCCTTCATATCGAAGAAAGGAACATTGCAGGGTTGGAAAAAACAGGACAGCCTTTCACACAAGACCGTGCTATTTTAAGTTCTAGCTTGTAACGAGGGAAAACAGAACAGAACCGGAAATTTTCGGGGCGGAGGAGAGGATGACAAGAGTTCTGTTTTGAACAATATTTTTTGGTCCATTAATCGACACGTTTTTTTTTTTTTTTTTTTTTTTTTTTTTTTTTGATAACCCAGGGAACCCCCGCACGGCCGACAGCCGGGGAGTAAACCCTGGAGGCGACACGTGCTAGCCACCACACACGTGCCACCGGTTAAGTCACCCTGCGGCGTCCGAGATTCGAACACTTAACCTTTTGCGAGAGGAAGAGTGCGCGCTCCAATAGCGCCACCCAGGCGGGTGGTCATTAATCGACACGTTTATACATGTTATGCCCAAGATTTTTCTATGCTAGGGATTAACCTGATGTGTAACATGTGTGGCGAGAATGTTTTGATTGCAATGCACATGAAAACAACATCGCGCGTGGAGTACTTCAAAAGAAACAAGAAAACTTAGGGTGGAGGAGAATTTTCAATTCGAAAATCAATGTCAACTCTTAACGATGTGGTCCATAAAACCCACATGATTAATGATCGAGATGATATTGGTCTATGTGATATATATGTTATGTTTTTTAAATTAAGTCCACATGACACGGCTAACTTTATCTCTAAGTTGAATTCGATTGATCTATAATACAACCAAAACCCGTTACGAACACGAGTAGCGTTTTTAAATAAAGTTGCCACTGCATCCATCTTAAGAATACGAGAACCCAAAGTTGGAGTAATTTAATCCTCTTAACTTGGTAACTTCAACTTCTCTAGTCATTTTACGTCCATCTTATTCTCTTTGAGTTCGCTCATCATTTTATGTCATGTTTACACGTAAGAGAGGAATTAGTCACAATAGGTATGCCATTTAGATTATTGATGGTGTGAAATACCGCAGAAAGGTGAGACCTACGTCTATTAATTTTAGGGATAATAACACAAACAATTCCTATATTTTGGCTTAATATGCGATGTGATCTTTAAATTTTTAATTTATACAATGTGATTCATGAACTTGGTTCAATATTCAATGTGGTCCTTAAACTTTTATTACATATTTAATGTTGTCTCTGAACTATATGAAAATGTTCAATATAATCCTTGCACTACAATATAATCCCTTCCATTAATTTAAGTGCAGAGATTATATTGAACATTTTCACATAGTTTAGGAACTAAATTGAATATGTACCAAAAGTTCAAAGACGATATTGAACAAATTAAAAGTTTATGGACCACATTACATATTGAGTTAAAGTTCAAGAACTACATTGAACAAATTAGAAGTTCAAGGACCACATTGCACATTTAACGAAAGTTTAAGGACTGTTTGTGTCATTTTCTCTTAATATCAAACAACTACAAATACTGACTTTGCAGTGATTTCACGATCGTACCTAAATTACTATTGATCTCTCCTATATATTAGTTTGACTAGTTGAGACAAGACGTCAAGAGGGTTAATTGGTTCCAGGATGGGTCGGTTCCTATATGTTCGCCCCATCCTAAAATCAGGAACCGAATCGGACAGGGTCTATTCCCAATATGTGGAACCGGGAACAGACCTTGTCCATCTTAGAATAGGACCATATCAGTCGGTCTTGGTTCGATTCTCGAATCATCTCGGGAACCGGAGGCTTTTTTTTTTATGGTTTTTGCTATAAAAAAAAATTGAGAACATACTGCTCGATTAAAACTTTGTTTTAAATTTTTAATATGGATCATGCTATTAAAAATAAATAAATAAATATATATATATATATATATATACACACACACACATACTCTGGGCCGGTCCAAGCTATCCCTTTTTGATCAATACAGTTCCTTCTTGGGTACCTAAAGCCTCACCTATTATTTTCGATTTCAAATTGTAGAATTGAGAACAACTCGGTTTGATCTGACTGATCCAATCTAGTTCTCGAATTGGACCGAGATCAATGCACTCCCAATTTTAAGTGGTGAGTGGTTGGAAGGTGTTCACACAACGATATCGCACTTGGGAGCAGCACGATGTTGTTCTTATCATGGCTTACCTATTTGGGTTAGCTTTCTTTAGTTTAAATTTACACAAAGGTATAGAAACTTATAATTACATCATATGTAAATGATACCGATGCATGTTCTATAGCGGGCGTGAGATCTTGATGTTAATATAATTTGATGATTCCATTTATTAGTCAAATGAAGAAGCAACATGAAGATTTTTACTAATTATTAAATAGGTATAACCCAAAATATGTGCTGTAGTATTTACTTTTTTTTTTTGTCTTTTCGAGATATGCGGATGGACATTCATGATTTTACTACAAAAAATTTTCCATTCCTAGGGCATTTGAAAAACATGAATACATAAATGGTTCTTCTTTAACAATGTTACTTACGGTTAGTGAGGAAAAGTGTTAAAAAGGTCATAAACGTATTGTATTAGTGCAAATTTAGTTCTAAACATTTTAATTGAGTCAATTTAGTCATAAAACCTTTGATCTAGAGTCAATTCAGTCATAAACCTTTTGAGCCAGAGCCAATTTAGTTCTTCCAACTAATTTCGGTCGGATATTGCTGAAGTGGATTTCGGCCAATCAATGTGACATAGCTAGTGCTGACGTGAATATTTTTAAATAATATTTTAATAATTGTCAAATTATTTTCTTTTTTTTTTCTCTCTTTTTCCTCCACTATCCCCCTATGGCTGGTGAGGGTGAGTGCCAAGAAGCTCAAACTAGATCCTAAATAAAAATATAAAAGTATAAAAAAGAAGGAAAGCAAATAAATTGGGGCCCAGCACTTTAAATTGCAATTATAATTGAGGGAAATTTTGTCATTTTAGTAAAAATATGGTGAATTTAGTCCTATAGAGGTGGAAATAGCACCACCCTAAATATTAATATAACAGGAACATCCAATTTAAATAGAGTATAATCGACGGCAATGTAGTAATAAAAAGTAGTAGTTTTTAAACCCACTCCAGGATTGACGCAACAAAATGGGCATTTTCATGTTTTCAGCTCAAGAACTGATGGTCGTATTTTAATTCCCGCCCTAAGTTCCCCTTAAGGTAGCCATCTGGTTATGGCTGCACCCTTGATTATTAAAGAGAAAAAAAATTATGTTATGTATGTTACATGGTATAACTACATTTTATGTAGAATCTTAACTAAGTATTTTAATTTTAGTCTTTGTTGATTGGCGAATGATTGGAGCCATTTTCTGGATTTTTAGTCAAAAGTCAAAAGTCAAAAGTCTTCCCCTTCCTTCGGCTGCTAGGGTTTTGAATCGGGCCTCTTCTTGGGTTTCGCTTTCAACAGCAGGATAGCCGGAGAGCGCCACGCCCCGCGACACAGATCGCCAGCGATCCGCGGCCAACGAGCGATTCAGGTAACCACGAAATGATCTTCTTGTTGGATCATGGCGTGAACATGTGAATTTCTGTAGTTGTATGATCTTCGCGATTGATCTCAAGGCATAGCTCAGACTCCCGTGTGGATTCCTATGTATGTCGCCAGCATTTGGAATTATCCGCATGATGTCGTTGATTACATATTCATCGTATGGTGTAAGAATAGAATCTTCTTCTTCTTCTTCTTCTTCTTCTTAGCAATTGCTAAGATGCCCAAGTCTATTGCCAACAGGTTGTGGGTACAATCTTGCTCGTAAATATGCCAGTAACAGAGCTTTTTCCCAGTTACTTTATCATCCATTGCCAAGATAAGCTTTTTAATCAGCATAAACTGAGCTTCAGTTCTCTTCCCAGTTTCTCAGGTATCATGTCGGCATCGCGTGAGGATAATACATCACCAGATGCCCAGGTGATTCGTCTTTGCTTTTTGACAGGAGAATGCGATACGCAACAATTATATGCGCTAGAGAATTGTGCAGTGCACGATGAAGGGCAAAAGAAAGATGTGGTTGAAATCCACGAAGTTTGCTTGGATTTGTCTGTACCTGAAGCAAATAACCACCTTTGGTGTTTGCACTATTGAATGCCTTTTGATTCTCGCTAAAGCTGGAAGATTGCAAAGAAGTTCCTTTTGAAATGACAGGGTTGCATTGTTTGGATTGTATTCGTGCTTCACAGTGGAGTTCTGTTTAGAGTACTTGTTAGAAGTGTCTCTATTTGGTTTTGTTTCTTCTTTTCATTTCACTGCGGACGTCTCAACTGGTGAGAAGATTTTGAGTGGTTTCAGTTCTTGCAACAATTTTTCACTGTGGAATCAATATTGCCTTTCTGTATCTCTGCTCAAATTAACTGTTCTGCTTCACCTGTTGATTGATTTCTATAGTAGCTTTCTTCCATTATGTTCCATATGGAATGGCTAAATCCTATCTCATTCTTCAAGGTTCAGCAAGATTGCCCAGAAATAGTTTTTTTTATAAATAAAGCTTGAGTAAGCACCCAATTTTCTGGAATTAGTCAATTATGTGATGATGTTGACTCCTGCAGAAACTATTTTTTAGCTAGATTATTAATTTGTTCACTCTCTCATCGCATTTTTCTGCTATTTCCTCTTTCGCTCCAGCTTTCATCTCATTTTTTTGGAGATCTCCTCGATTCTATTATTGTTGATATTGCCTCCGAGTGTCATCGAATAGCAAAGCTGGGGCTTGATAGAAATTTAGAAGATGAAGAGGAAGAATTGAGGCTTTCCACCCAAGCTCGTGTAAGGGCTGCCGATCCTAGTAATAGCGGTGAAACAAATAGCAAGTATGTGGTTGACATTTTTGGGCAGACTCATCCCCCTGTAGCCACTGAAGTATTTGACTGCATGAATTGTGGACGATCAATTATGGCTGGAAGGTTTGCTCCTCATTTGGAGAAGTGCATGGGCAAGGTGAGACTCTGTTCCTGCATATGCTTTAGGTGTAAACTGAATGCACTGTATTGGCTCTTAGTTTGAATTGCTTTGTTTGTTTCAAAGCTTGGGTGAGTTTATAGTTGAGCATCTTAGGTTGAATAGGTTTATTTCATTTATGATCAGGTTCTTAATTGTTTACTATCTAGCTTCTTTCCTCCTTTCAGGGCAGAAAGGCTCGCTTAAAGGCTGCAAGAAATAGCTCGGCAGCACAAAACCGGTATTCACGAGGCAGCCCTGCTTCCACATACTCCCCTTATTCAAATTCCACCAGCACAAATCGGTTATCAAATGGGTCAACCGGTGTTGCAGGTGAGGAGTTATCAAATGGAACCTATGAAGAGCCATGAAGAAAGCACAGAAGAAACTAAATGACAATAGAGTAGGGGGAACTCGAGACCGTCTATGTTACACCCACTTGATGAATGGTTTGTCCATTGAAATCATCACTGATCTGTATGTGCAGCTTACAATCTTTGAAAATATAAGTGATCGATTGTGTATACTTATTAAAGCCCATTTGAGAAACCTTGTGGTGGATCAAGAGTAAGCAAGCTATTATTCCACCCAGTTCTACTTGCTTTGGCAATTTCTCTCTCCGGAGGGTTGGAGCCCCAGCACATACCAAGAAGGTAATACTAATCAATGCGAACGTAGTCATTTATTGATTTACGATCATGTCACAGGCTTACAGCTGTTTCTGTGGAAAATGTTTAGATAGTAGTGAGTTTCTGGCTACATTTTGGGGCCATATCAGGGGTGTGTATGCTAACTGCGGAAAGCAATTTACAAAAAACATATACTAGTGCTCAGTGTTTGAATATATCAGAGAGTTACCTCGTTGTTTAAATATGCGAGCTCAAAAATTCATCTGTTGATATCGACCTTGCATTGACTGACTCAATGGTCTTAGAAATGGTAGAATGAAGAGGACTTTAGTGATAAGTGGGTACTAACTGTTAAGATTCATGGAAGTTGTTTGAGAAAAAGTTTACGGTTGGTTTTTTAGGGTTAACTCGCTCTCTAAGCTGTCACTTTAGGATTTGTGGCTGTTGACTCCCTGGCCCCTGGTATGCTAGATTATAAGTTTCTTCTGTGCACTCTAAAATTTGGATGTAGTCAGTAGTGGTGTATGGGCTAATTGGTTGAGTGGATCACCAAAGACACACAAAGCTACAATTGTCAAGACCACTGAGGTTGGATCACTACAATTTCTATTCAAACAATGTGGTAGCTCTCTGAAGCAACTCTAAGAGCCCCGGCTACCTATTGGGCCAAGATTTACTAATGCACGAGTAGTGAAAGTGGATATCCATGTTTAGATCTTTGTCGCACAATGAATCAACAGTCAGTAGTAGGCACATCAGATTATTTAGGCATGTACGTTTACTCTCATATATAAGTGTTATTTCTGTTTATGTGAAGTTTCTGCAGTATCTGTTTATGTGAATTCTTATCTTACAGCTGATTGAGTGTAAGATGGGAATTGGATTAGCAAATGCATGTATATATGTGGAATTATACCTCTTGGAATTGAAGCTCATAGGACAGATGCTTCGGTGACATGATTTTTCCCCCCTTCTGGAATGTTTGCGATCTTCATTTGAATTTGTTCATTTGATCGTGTCTTTTCATTGCCGTCGAAACATGTTTGGACAATATAAATATAATGCTCAATTGAAGATTGCTTCTTCCCCATTGTTAACTCTCTTTGAAGTTGTGGATGTTGATGGTTTTCCCAAGATATTCCTTACTCAGATTGCAGGTGTCTTGGTGGGTTATCAGCTTCTTTTCCACTCAAGAGCATTTTCATTCGATAACCTCGGATTTAAACTATGGTGTGTTGTTTACTTTAGTAAGGTTGAAGCAGTCTGAACCACTCGGCGCACTAGATCAGGCCAGGTCCTTCATGGACACGTGAAATGGAATTCCCATGTATCTATGCAATGAATTCTTCGAATGAAAACGAACCCAAGCCACTTCCACTTGTTATTGCCATCGATCTCTTTTTCCGCTGCCTGTTGAGATTCGGTGGTACCTGTGATGTTAAGAAGATGTTCCCAGCAATACGTGGTGGTATTGTGTGGCCAAAGTTGATGATGTTGGGCATGTGAGGATAAGGATGATTGTTGACAAGGTATTGTGAATGCACGCTTGTGGCAAGTGAACTTGGTGTTGAGATTTGAGATCTGTCTTGATTCGGAAAAGGATAGAATCCCCCAGAAAACCTGGTTCGACCAATCGCATTCCTCCAAACTCCCGAAGCCCCCATACATGTCGGGCCTAGCTTTCGAGAAGATGTGGATACTACAAGCGCACATATGGTTGAGGATTTATCGTCCACCTTCGTTCACGTGTACTTGCTCGGTCAAGCTCAAGATCTATCTATTCGATTACAAAACTAGTAGTTTGTGGATCATATAGCTCACACGAGGAAACTGCAAGCAAAATAGGCTATTTCATTCCTTTGATTTGAAAAGTTAAATCTTTTTCGCGATTGGTTCTGTCTCCCACACGCACAAGGGCTTAATTCCCTGAAAAATCCCTAACTTTAGGCCGAGTTCCAAATTTGCCACGAACCTTTTTTGTCTAAAAAAAAATCTCAAACTTTAGATCTAGTCCCAAATATGCTCGGAACTTTTTTTTGTCTAAGAAAAAACCCTAAACTTTAAGTTAAATTCCAAATCTGCCCAAAATTTTGTTTTGTGTAAAAAAAATTATCAAAATTCAATTTATTTTAAAAAAAATATACCCTCGTGATCTAGTCTCAATTTGATGTGGCACTTTTACGTTGATAACAAATCTATATTAACAAAGTAATGGGGCTTTTTTTTAGACAAACAAAAATTCGGAGCAAATTTGGACTCAACCTAAAATTTAGGTTTTTTTTTATATTAAAAAAAGCTTTTTTGGATGGATATGTTATTGTTTCTAATAACAATTTTTATTGGATTTGATTTGTTATCGAAATGGAAATGCAACGTCGGCATGTACCTAATGTCCCATTACTTTATTGATGTGGATTTGTTATCGATGTCGAAGTGTCGCGTCAAATTGGGATCGGATAATAGGGGTATATTTTTGAAAATAAATAAAATTTGTTGATTTTTTTACACAAAACAAAATTCTGAGCAGATTTGGAATTGAAGTTAAAGTTTGGGGTTTTCTCTAAGATTAAAAAAAAAGTTTTGGAGCAGATTTGGGATTGAACCTAAAATTTATGATTTTTTATGAGGAAAAGAAGTTCAAAATAGATTTAGGACGTGACCTAATTTTGGGATTTTTTTTTGGAATTCGCCCCACGCACTAGCAATAAAATACTAAGCAGAAATTTTCCACGTGGAAGCATTAGGACATATCACAATCCTCTAGAGGAAAGCACGCAGTACAGTGCAGACAGCATGATGTATGCAAGGAAAAACGAGGACGACAGAATGAACGCTTCCCGGAGCACTACCAGAACACGAATGTCTGCGTGTGTTCTCTCTTATTCCCTCTCATGAATCGAGTGACAAGAGAAAAGCAATGTCACCATCGTTCTTTTGAAGATAGTGGGGAGGGGGAGGGGGGCATCCGGGTCATGATTCGTTCGTCTCGGGGCCAGAAGGGAATTTTCCTTTCCACGCTGGTACACTTGGCGATTGGCTAAGGGGCTGCGTATCATATAATGGGCTTCTTCTTTTACGTGTCTTTTTTCCGGTAAGAATGGGGGTCTTATGATTAGTGAAGAAAGTGCTGGCGTGGGGTTGTTGGAACTAAGTAGGTTAAAGATTGGCCACGAAGAAGGGGGAGGGGGGGAATTCAATAATATCGGACGGCGTCGGAGCGTTCAGCTCAGATGTGACATACTTTTTTATTCCAACTATCTATTTAGATCTGATCTTATACGTATCTTCGTGAAGATTAATTGGGTCGGAAATTCAATTACCTATTTTTCCTTAAAAGGGAAGCAAAGTGAATAAGGATGTACAATTTGTGAAGGGGGAGAGGAGGGCGGGGTTGAGAACCAGCGTTCATGAGTTAAAGAAAAAATTATTACGTGTTAACTTAATACATATGTTAAATCGAATCTAGGTCATTATGGAAGTTAGGTCTGGCTAAATTCCAGCGCTTTTGGATGGAGTTTAGTATACGAATTAGGCTAAGTGAAATCTTTGTCTTCACATGATGGATTGGATTGGATACTAATGAGCAATGTGAGGCATTGGGTGGATGTGTGGAAATTTGTCCTCTTGTGGGGAATTCACATCCCAGGCCCAGCTGCAACACGCAGCGCGTGGCGTCGGCATCGCTCTTTGGGACGAAGGCCACCATAAATTTTCGAGGTTTTTGTGTGTGATAATGTGGGTTTCTCGACAGCATGTTTATCACATGAATTTGTAGATATTTCGGAGCTATGATACCATGAAGTTGCATGGAGTACTTGTGAGGTGCTGAGTGTAACGCCCTGGGATCCGCCACCATACACGTATTGTCCGCTTTGGATCCCATTGAACCCTCACGGTTTTGGTCCTCTGGGCTTTGCCCAGAAAATATATATGTACAGATAAAAATTCCCGAACCTTATAAATTAGTTCAGGACTCCCCCTTAGGAGATGTGAGACAAGAGACGCGCCTGCTCTCTGCGCACGTCCAAGGACCGAGGCGCGAACGCACCACCATCCCTCCTTCCCGCGCACCACCGCTTGGGCCATCGCACTCTCCACCCCTTAGGAGCACAACATCCTCGCTATGGCCCCACACGCGGTCGAGAGTTGGCTTTAATACCACCTGTAACGCTCCAAGGTCCGCCACTATACACATATTATTCACTTTAGGCCCCACCGAGCCCTCAAGGTTTTGTTCCTCTGGGTTTTGCCCAGAAAACGCTTATGTACAAATAGAGAACCCTGAATCTTATAAGTCAGTTTAGAACTCCTCCTCTAGGTGATGTGAGACAAGAGACGTGCTTTTTCTTTGCGCACGTCCAAGGACTGAGGCGCGGACGCACTACCATGCCTCTTTCCCTCACACCACCACATGGGCCATCGCATTGAGAGAATGGGTGATAGATGTTGTGTATGTCTATCACGATGCCTTGTGTAATATATTTATGAAAGTTAAATTATGGACCGGTTCAACTCGGGAACTGGCTTGAATAGGCCTTACCGATCGGTTCATAAGGGGATTGGTCTGATTTCAAAAATTGGGAATCAACCTTGATCGGTTCGATTCCTTGTTCTATACCTTGAACTGGCGATTTTACCCAGGAACTTGGAACCTAGAACCTGCAATGCTAGTTCCTAGGTTCTACGATAGAACTCGAAACCAAACAGCTTTGAACCAATTTAACTTTAACACTAAGTAAGTTAGATTTACTTCTTTTTTAAACATGATGTATTTGTTGGAAATGAATACGTTATTATATATATAATAAAATGAAATAAAACAAGAATAAAAAAAAAACCTTTTTTATATATTAACTGTTTGTTTATTTTCTGATCGTGGGGTCAACCCTAATCCATTAGTACCAATTGGTGGCATAGGAGAAGAAGCTGATTGTCCAACTAGCAGGAGCAAGTCGTATATTGGAGCGAATATCCGCCTTATGTAACACGTTGGGACTGTGTACTCAAGTGGAGGATATCATGAAAAGAGGTCGGCCATTAATTTAGCTTGTGTAATTGTAAGTATCTCAGCGCAACTCGACTCTTCTCCAACAACTAGAATACCTCTTTTTTTCGATCCAGTTCCTCCAGCATCTTTTTTGAGAGAAGAGGTCAAGGGCCTGCGAAAATGAATTCCTTCTATGATCTTAGGTGCATCCCGTTTTGGCTTATTGTAATTCACTTGCTTGTGCGACCGCCACCGGTGGAAGTGGCTAGTGATCAAACTTCAAGCTAATCTGTAGCACCCGATCTCCTGACTATCGTATAGAAATATGATATAATAAAACAAATATTATGTTTGCCGGATTCGACTTAAATGTTTTCAGGATGCTCCTAATAACCAACGAATGGCAAGTGCCATGCGGGTTCTCCATAATAATTATGACCCATCCCTTTAGCCAATTTAGCTCCTCAACCGGTTCTTGGATTAACCAATGAAATTTTAAGCCGGTTTCAGAGTCAACATGGTTAGCTTCCGGTTCCCAAAATTGGGAATCGAGCCCAAATATGGTAGGTTCTAAGTTCAAGATATGGAAACCATTCACCCTAAAACCGATCCCCGCTAAATTAAATAGACATCTTCTTATGCTCTCTCGTCGTGTAGGTAAGTCCAACTAAAGACATGGAGATCTTCTTGTGATGCCTTTTAAGTTACATGGAGTACTTGTGAGGTGCTGAGAGAATGAGTGATAGATGAGTTGTGTCTATTATGATGCCTTTTGTAATATGTTTATGAGAGTTGAATTATAAGCTAGTTCAACTTGGGAACCGGCCTTATTGATCAGTTCACAAGGGGATTGGTCCGATTCCAAAATTTGGGAATCGGCTTTGATCGGTTCAATTCGTAGTTCTATACTTTGAACTAGCGATTCTACTCGAGAACCTGAAACTTAGAATTTACAAGGCTAATTCCTAGGTTCTAAGATAGAACCTAGAATCGAATAGGTTTTGAACAGATTTACCTTAAACTCCGACCAAGTTATTTTACTCTTTTTTAAACAGAATGTATTTGTTGGAATTGTATATGTTATTCTCAAGTAGAATGAATTGTTTTCATGCTTGTAACATGTATATTCTATATATAGCAAAATGAAATAAAACAAAGGGAGAAAAAAAGCCTCGACCGGTTCCTAGATTAACCCTTTAAATTCCAAGCCAGTTTCAAAGTCAACATGATTTGTTCCCGAATAGGTTCCTGGTTCGAGGTATAGAACTTATTCACCCTGAAATCGATAGCCTCTAAATTTAAATAGACATCTCCTTATATGCTCTCTCCTGTACGTAAGTCAATCCCCAAGACAGAGATCTTCTTATGTCCCAGTCCAACTGTAGCCCCAAAACCGATGCTTTGAACCAAAAAAGCTAGACTCCAATGATTTTTTTGTGGCCAGCACTCGGGCTACTTTAACTTATTTTAAGGGCTAGGCAACAGTTCCATCTCTAGTAAATACAGAAATAAAGGGTAGTTGAAGTTAAGTGAAAAGGTGGTTCCCTATACTAAAATGCTCTCGCAACGCTTAAAAATGTCGAAATTAATCGAGTTCCATCCATCCTAATGATGCCTCTCTCGATCAACGAACAAATACATGGGTGCTCAGTCGATTCCACTCCCGCGCACAGAAGCACGTTTTGTCGAAAAATGTGGGTTAGATTCAATGGGTATTTTGTGTTTTTCTCAGATGAAAAGCTGAGGGGCATCGAACTAATGCGGATTAATGACTTTCGCTTTCATAAATCTAAGTGTCGAGCGGGACCAACCCCCCTCGAAGGCAATGCAAGCGGCAGCAGGCAAATCAAGAAATACAGATGGGGCCACCTAATTAAACGCTCAGTGTGCCCTGAAAGCGAAAGGGGACTCGTCCCTTTTCTTTTTTTAAACTAAGAACAAAAATTTTATACAATTGCAAAAGAAAGCGTAGACTAGCAATTGGGCCAAGCCTCTTAAACTAGATTAATTAACTTAGCAACTTCATCATTGGCAGCTCCTGCTAACATACAATTACACGTAGCTTTGTCCCCAACGACATAATATATAATCTACATGTGAATAGCATACGATCCTTGGGAACCACAAACTCAATGTTGCCTCGTGAATAGAGTATGAAGAATATCTGGTTGAAAAAGCCATAATCTAGTGTCGTATATCCTGAGGAGATATTTAATGGGCGTGGTCGACACATGGGGAGGGTACGCCATTCCATCTTGCCATATGAAGACAAAACTGGATATTGGAATATAATGGATCAATTTCCACTTTTCTGCTTTTGATTTCTGGAGGTTTTAATGGGTTATGGGGGAGGAAATCATGGGCTGGCCACCAACGCACGCAGCCCCGGCGTGCACGGTGGCGTGAGGCTGAGGTGATCCCAACGTGGATGGGCTTAATTAAGCTAATGATGGCCAGATGCTAGACGACAAAAGCACACGTTCACTCATTATCAATCACCTTTTTGCTGTCTAGGAATATTGTCATTAGAGGCCAATAAGAACAAATGATTTTTAGACGTACAATGGACAAAAAAATTGATTTGCAAAATCGTGTAGCATATTTCGGATGGTTTGTACGTCATTTTGAACCACAAAGAAACTGGTGCAACCCGATTTGATAAGGGTGGAAGATGATCGCCAAAGAGACAGAGCTCGGATAAGATGCGGCTCTCGACAAGCTTTTAGGATGTCAATCTGATAAGAATATATCAGATTAAGAATTTAAAAAGGGAAGTATTGTTGGGAAATACAACTCATCATTGATGATTAAATTAGTGATTTAAGTGAGAGAGTTTATGATGCCCTAAGTTTTATATCGAATGAATGATGCCTCATGATAGTATGTAAATAAGATTCACTACTAACTGATCATCATCGCGTGTGATTATTTTTGCTATTTTTTTGGAATCTAGTCTCATCTAAAATAGATTTGATTGTTACAATGACAATTCTTCAAGAGTTTTATTTATATCTAAAATAGAAAATTATAAACTTTCTTACGTTGCTTCTAGATATTATTATCTAGTCATCAAAACCCCTAGCTAGCTAGGTTTGATGATGATAGAAAACACATTCCTCTCTCTCTCTCTCTCTCTCTCCTCTCCAATATAAATCATAGCCAAAGGCTCTCTCCTCTTGCCTCTATGTGCAAATACTCAAGTCACTGGCATTAATTATATCTCTCCTGAAGTTTCGCTCTATCTCATCTTACTATTTAATCTCACTTCCTCCACCTTCTCTTTGCCTAATCCAGCGTCCCGCAAGTACACCTAGCAGTGCCATCACAGAGTCCCTTTATTGATCAATAAAATGGTTCAAGTACTGTACAGAGAACTCAAGATACGAAGCTATGATGGTGAAAAAGATCGCGCTCGCGTGGAAGAGCTGGAGCGAGGTTGTGAGATTGTAGGGCCAGCTGATCGCGTCTTTCTCTTCACTGACACTTTGGGTGACCCCATCTGTAGGATCCGAAATAGTCTCTCTTTCTACATGCTGGTAAAAAAAACCCTTATCATGAGCGCATCATTTCTCCATTCGATGATGAATGATGATCTGTTTCTCTTTTTCTTTATGTCTTATCCAAGAGCTGACATTAGTACGTGGGTTTTACGTTAGGTGGCTGAGTCGGACAATGAATTGGTTGGTGTCATCCAAGGCTCTATAAAGTTGGTGACGATGGCGAGGCTTCATGGGAACTTAGGTTTAGCCAGGGTGGGCTACATACTTGGCCTGAGGGTCGCACCCCATCATCGTCGTCAAGGGGTCGGTTCGAGGTTGGTGCGCTCTCTAGAACAATGGTTCGTCTCCAACCACGTTGAGTTCGCATACATGGCCACCGACAAGGAGAACAAAGCCTCCATCAAGCTCTTCGTCGACAGCCTTGGCTACGTCAAGTTCCGGACACCTGCTATGCT
Source organism: Syzygium aromaticum (assembly GCA_024500025.1). NCBI lineage: Eukaryota > Viridiplantae > Streptophyta > Magnoliopsida > Myrtales > Myrtaceae > Syzygium > Syzygium aromaticum. Next base: position 36,480,192 of record CM044886.1, on the reverse strand, counting down.
TGTGAACCCTGTTAGCCCCTACAGGGCTCTTCACTTGCCTTCGCATGTCGAAATCAAGAAGCTCGGGACCAAAGAAGCCAAGCTGCTGTACCAGAAGTTCATGAGCTCGGCCGAGTTCTTCCCTAGCGACATTGATAATATACTTGAGAACAGGCTGAGTTTGGGCACATGGGTGGCTTGCTACAAAGGAGAAGCATGGGAAGACGTCAGATACGAGAGCGTATCGACTGGCTTGGAGTATTGGCGAGGTCCAAGGGACTGGGCCATGGTTAGTGTATGGAACAGTGCGGAGGTGTTCAAGCTTAGGGTGCAGGGGAGAGCACCCTTATCATGCTTGATATACACCAAGAGTTGTAGGTTGATGGACCGATTCTTTCCATGCTTTAGAGTCCCAGCGATACCGGATTTTGTCGACCCATTTGGATTTTACTTCATGTACGGACTGCACTGTGAGGGCAAGTCCTCGGCTCTGCTGGTTCGGACCCTGTGCCAATTCGTGCGGAACATGGCTCGCAAGTCCAAGGATTGCAAGCTTGTGGTCACGGAAATTGGAGCCAGAGACATAGTGAGGCTTCACATCCCACATTGGAAATTGCTCTCCTGCCCTGAAGACTTGTGGTGCATCAAGGCCTTGAACAATGAGGAGCAAAGCAGCTTACAAGAGATCACAAGGAGCCCCCCAACAAGAGCCCTTTTTGTAGACCCTAGAGATGTATAGGTACAACCACAAAAGAAAAACATGTAGGGCTTGGGCACAAAATGACCGAGACAGCCCTCCAAAACCTTGCCCAATGTTGTCTGATAAGTATGGTGTGAATTAAATATCGCACATGATTTTGGAATCCGACTTGGTTTATGAGATTATCGAATGGAGCACATGTACAATAATTAAACCTCTCGAGTAATATCGATAGTATGCATGAGTAATATCGATAATATGTCAACAATCCATTTCATGTAGAGAATGGGACCCGGTTAATATGACCAGAGCAATTCAATGTTGCGTTTTCTGTAAACGTTGTATATGGTCTATACATGTTTCTATGGTTTCCAAGTACGAGCCAGAAAGCCTGGGGCCCCCACCTCATGCACACATGATGTTGTTCCTACTTATTGTTCCTTTCACATGGTCGATAAATAATTTGAAAGAAGATTTCCTTACTTAGGTGCCACCATCCAATGTCTCCGTTCGAAACCTCCACTCTCTGCACCAATCTATATATGTGTGGACCAATGTAGCCCTCCCTCCATAGTAGTCCAAGCTGTTTTTGTTCACTTGTCCTCACTTGGGAAATTCTAACTTCCATAACACTGCAGATTTGAGAAACCTGGCCTCTCATTTCTCCAAGACTGAAACCCTATCCAAATGAAGGAAAAAAGCCATGTGAATGAAGATGAGGAGGCCTCTTAAACTTTTAGGCTGAGCTGATATGTATTTTCATGTAAGAGCAACACCGATGTATCTTTGTAATTATTTATGGAAGACGTGGACTAAATTCAAGGAGCAATAATGATTCTGCAGTGCCCTTTGCTTTCCAGTTAGAGAGGAAAAAGAGACAAATCAAGTTGGTTGGAGGCTCTCAAGTCATCAATAATACTGAGATTAGGTAAAGCAATATTGATTGTTCTCCTGCCATGGATGGAAACTCTCTCCGAGCTGTCTTTTCTGATCCTTTTTTGTGCTTTAGAAGCACCTCCGAGAAATAATTAGGGTCACTAATAGTTTTATCTCGACGATGATTAGAGTGATAATAATGATGGAAACGTTGATGACGCTTTGAATGGCATCGCTAGTGCGCACTGGGCAAATGAAAACGATGGCAATTGCAGCAAACTTACAGGTTTATAATTCGCAGGTGCACGGACTTTTATGGGTTTTCTCGGGATCATTCGTAGTGATCAATAGTGTGAGCCGCCGGCACGGCAACAATTAAAGGTTGATTCACGTTTCATGATTTATGTGGATGGAAGGTCTAATCATGCAGCTCCATTGATCGGTGCGTTCCGGATATGAAAACTTTACAAACATAACATGAGCGTCGATACGACTTGCTGCGCACGCAAATTATGCAAGATATATACACATTAATTCCTTAATTGTAACAAATCAAACAGACGATAATTGTGATTTCTTAGGGAATCCGATGAATTTGTCATGAGGTCGGAGTTGGTTAGATGATTTTTTTTTTTTCTACTTTTTTCACAGAGAACTTGCTAGGAAACACATCTCCTTTGCTATCAACTTCCTAAAAACCCAAAAGGGTCCTCTTAAAATTAAATAAGAAAACTAGTATCGTCTCTGTTTTCGAATTGACTAATTTTTTCAAGATGGGCTGGATTGGATCTCAAGGGGAATTTGTTGGTCTCTGAAGTCGCAATCTCCAGGGATTGAGGAGAGCTGGATTACGAGTTAGGCCCATCAAAATTAAAAAAAAAAAAAATTCAGACTCTCATCCTTATTCCTTGCCCCACGTGTTAATTGACGGTCCACAATTCAAAACACATCTATGGGCTTTAGCTCGAATTATGTAATCGTGAGAATAGTTGACGCTTTTGATCCAGAGCTAGAGCGGATCTTGCAAATTCAGGCTGAAAGAAAGAATAGTAAGCCTTGCAAATGTGTACATGAACCCACCCACGTTTTCCCCCGACCCAAAAATGGCTCACTGCAAACCCACGAAGACGTATCTATTGAGAGACTGTCGCACTCGATAGAAATCCATCGAATACTCAAAATGTTCCGAATGCACCATCAATATTACAAAAACTGACGACAGTGAAAGGGACGGTCCAGAACCATCGTACACTCATCGCTCAATGTGCCCCCGGGAACGCCGGAGCCCATCCGAGCAGCTTGGGGACGCAGGATCCCGGAGAAACACACATAGATAACACTCGCTATTCTCACAAGGTGAGGTCAAAAAAAAATTATCGTGCAGGGGAGCCGATGTTCTATCCGACTCGAGAGGTGGAGAGTTTCTGCAAAACACCAGTCCAGTCCAGCGGACTTTCTCTTGTCTGTGCATACCATAGGAATGGATTCGAAAACAGGTAGAAAGAAGCGCGTCTTGCACAGAAAGTTCGGAACACACCTCCCGTGACCGAACCCCCTCCAAATTAGTGGACGAGAATTCGGGGGATCTGCACCGAATATCGTCAATGCAAATGCCTAACTTTTCCACCATAATTGCTGGGTGACGACTTTTCCACCGAGGAAAAACTCCCACCCATCAAATCAAATTATACAAATCAAACCTTAGGCAGCGTCCCATCAAACAGCTGTTTTTGAGGCCCGCCCGACACTGTTGTCCTTAGCAATAGCCAGGCCCCCTCGGCAAATACTAGGACAAATGTAATTTCCAATCGATCGTGATCGTATTACAAAACATTGAATTCCAATTCACTTCGCCTTGAATTCGATCATCGTAAAATTTTGATTTTTTCCCACGCTGTCGTTGACTCGAAAGCAGCTGCAGCCCTTCTTTAAGTGCAAGAGGTCCCACGACCGTTTCTCATCATCTTCTTCATCATCTCCAGAGGAGACTCCGCGACAGACGACGAAGAAGACCAAGAAGAAGCAGAAGAAGACTGGAAGTTAGCGGAAGCAGAATTGAACAGTAGCTGAACCCGTGCAGGCCAACAACAACAGCAACAAAGAAACAGAAAGAACAGAAGAAGAAGAAGAAGAAGAAGAAGAAGAAGGGATGGTAAGGTGCGTAACCGACACGGCGCGAGGCCTTGCCTGCAGGGACAGCGCGGCGGCGACCCATCTCAAGCTCATCTCCATCCTCGTCATCTTCGTCACCAGCGTCGTGGGCATCTCCTCCCCCGTCCTCCTGGCCCGTTACTTCCGAGGCAAGCCCGCCTACGACAAGGCCGTCCTCGCCATCAAGTGCTTCGCCGCCGGCGTCATCCTCTCCACCTCCCTCGTCCACGTCCTCCCCGACGCCTTCGACGCCCTCTCCGACTGCGCCGTCGCCTCCCGCCACCCCTGGAAGGACTTCCCCTTCGCCGGCCTCGTCACCCTCCTCGGCGCCCTCCTTGCCCTCTTTGTCGACATCACCGCCAGCTCCCACGTGGAGCACAGCAGCCAGGCGCCGTACAAGCCCATCGGCACCCACGAGGAGAAGAAGCTGGCCGAGCCGGGGGTCGTCGAATCGGCCGAGCTCGGGGCCAGTTGCGGTGCGGATCAGGCCGAGGAATTGGTGAAGCTGAAGCAGAAGTTGGTGTCGCAGGTGCTGGAGATTGGAATTATATTCCACTCGGTGATAATCGGGGTCACGATGGGCATGTCCCAGAACCAATGCACGATCAGGCCCCTCGTCGCTGCCTTGGCCTTTCACCAGATCTTCGAGGGCATGGGTCTCGGCGGTTGCATAGCTCAGGTGGGTCCAAAAACCTTGTTTTTCTTGCTTCTCAATTGCAAATTTCTCTTTGTTAGGATCATTCAGCTGATCGGAGCTTAGTAGCCGATTGTTAGGTTGAATGTGTGGAAATTCAGTGGGCTATGGCCCCACTTGCTTATTTTATCCTTCTTTGTGTGTGATTAGCTATGGATTATCTTGGAATTAGCAGCTGATTATGGAAGGTACTAATAGAGTTAGTGAATCTTCGCTAGTTAATAAGGATGGGAGATGTGTTCCTTGTTGCGCGGGATCTCTGTGAAAGCTAATACTTCCACTTCCAATATTGGTGATTATGCGTTCGAATGATCACCAAATGTTTGATAATTTGTCATAAAGAGTGGAGAACACCAACACGGACTAGTCATCCGAATGGTAATGAATCCATTGTTTCAATTGCTGCTTGTATTCCCAATCGGGTTATCACTTGGAAGTTGGGTTATAGCCTTCGCTCGATCCTGACCGTGGAAGTTTGGATTATTGTATTGAGGTTTCATCAATTTAAAACCCTGCGGACCACAAGCAAAGTCACGTACTTCTCCTTTGGTCACCGCCATAGACTGATAGTTTTACTCACTCCAGATCTATAGCCGTCTCTTCTCATGGTATAGATACACAGACCTCACTTTAGTCTGCAAAAGTTTTGATTTATTGCATAAGACCATCACAGGTCCTCTTCTCATGGCAAAACTCTGCAAATGATGATAATTTTTCATTCCTTATTGGTAATTGTTATTAAGGGATAGTACTTCTTTAACGTTTTCTGGGAACTTTCATTTTTCTTTGTTAGTAACTTCCTTAAGTGTTGATAAATCATGGATCTGTAGAGTCGTCCACTTCTCATGGGTGCTTCTTTGTCCTTTCAAAGTGGCTGTGTGAGGCCAGCCCTAGCATTGCATTATCATGAACTTTCTCGTGGATTCAGTCCAATATTGCACAATGATTAGAGATGCAGCATGCTCCGTTCCTGCAATTTCCATTATTCCAGTTAATTCTCGATATGCATTTGGTCTGAGTTGTTATGTCACTTATGTGTGTCCGGACCATGCGGATAATTCTAGAATATAGTTGCACAGCATTTGATCGCTCAAATCACGTGCCGGTTGATTGGCCGTATTATCTAATTGATGCTACGAACTTCAAATGATGACAGGCGGGTTTCAGCTTATGGACAACGACCTACATGTGCTTCATGTTCTCAGTGACGACTCCAATGGGGATAATACTGGGGATGATCGTGTTCTCGCTGACAGGTTACGACGACAGTAGTGCTCACGCATTGATTATGGAAGGTCTACTGGGATCTCTGTCGTCTGGTATACTCATTTACATGGCGCTTGTCGATCTCATAGCGGTGGATTTTTTCCACAACAAGTTGATGGATTCATCCGGGCCGTGGTTGAAGAAGGCCTCTTTTGTTGCACTTACTCTTGGTTCTACATCTATGTCCATCCTCGCCCTATGGGCTTAATCAATCATTTTTTGGAAATAAATTAGGCAGTGAACCATGTCGTCATGTAAAATCCGAATCGCCAAATAGATCATGGATGAAGCATATAAAAAAGGAAAAGATGCGTTCTTGGTCTCTGGGTTGAATCTTCGTAAGGGAGTCATGAAGTCTATCTTCGATTTAAGAAGCTAATGGAATCTGTTCTTGGATTATCTGGTGCTTTGTGTGTATGCACTCGTCAACTCTTTGCTGAAGATGTATTTGCTCCTAGAGAGAGGTGAGGTGTGAGCGGAAAGCCTAGTAACGCCAACGAAGTTTTTGCTTCTCTAAAGCAATCGTGCTCTCTGTTCTCTTCCGTGTCTTTTTAATATTTGTCAAGTCACCATGAAAGATACATGTGCAATCGGACTCTGCAAGGTACCCCTTTTTATATTATTTTGACAAACGTGCGGAATGCACTACGCCATTCTATCTTGGTTAGTGCGGCAAATGTTTCTGACTTTATCTTTAATGTAAGGTTTCTCTTTTTAATTAGCTTTTAGATAGGTCCCACTAACTAAAGCCGAAATATACACGGTGCGGTGCTAGGAATGTCGGTGATAGAAAGATTCGATTGTGCAAATTGAGAGATTTAGTGGATTCGATTATGGATAAACAAGTTGGAGGAAGAAATCGTGGGGACGCCATAAATTGATATGAGAATCGGATTTAATCCGAAGTTATGGAAGAGGAAGAGAGAAAGTCCTGCAGTCTAGAGACATTGGAGCAAAGACTTGACATGCTAAAATTAGGCGAGGAACACGTTAAATTTGATCAGTTACTTGTCACAAACAAAACACGTTGAGTTTGATTAGTCACTTGTCACGAACGATTCACAAAGGCAGCAGGACATATCCGGCGAGAAGAGGAGAGACACTACTGAATTAGCCGACTCAAGATGCCTGGATGGCAGTCGACTTCATGGAAGGGAGACTGCTTACGAACGCAAAATATAGTCAAATAAGAAAGCGAGGCCAAGCGTACATCAAGAGGTCCCGTAGCTCAGTTGGTTAGAGCGTTGGTCTTATGAGCCGAAGGTCGCGGGTTCGAGCCCCGCCGGGACCACCTTTTTTAATTTCTTATTTGCGGGCCACAAGCACCAAATGGCCCATGTTTTTATGTTTTTATCTCCTTTCGCATTGAATTTCCATTATTACAAATAATCACGATTAGTACTCCGCATGCTGCAATTAACATCGCTAATCCTCACCTCCCATCGCTAGTTAGATCGACCCTCGAGTGTAACTTTCATAACCAGGAAGTATAATCCCAAGTTTGTGATTTCATCGTGCTACATCAATACCTATGTTGGGGGTTCTTCTCCTATTAACGCTGTTTAAATAACTTAAATATTTTATTAGTTCAATAAAAACTACATACCCAATAGTCGGCATCGACTCGCGTTATCAGATCGAGTGCAAAAGTTACCATTCAAATGTAGAGTTCACTAGCGAGTGCTCGGCGAATATGCTAGGATCATTCCTTCCTTGAGTTCATACACACCTCTGTCTTCTCTAATTGCACGATAAAGTCGTGGACTCAAACGTACTTGGGAATTAGGATGCAGTGACACTTCGGTTCAGTTGGGTTGGTTTCTTTAACTCTACATACAGCTTTACCCCACCAAACTTCATTAGACGTGTTTTGGTCCTTGAATAAGAATTAATTCAAGTAATCATTCCCGACATTCCCACTCCTCCTTACCACTCCCAATCACATAACTGAATCGCTTGGCCATTCATCTGAAGTCAGTAAGCAAATTTCACCACTCACCTCTCACTTTTGCCCTCTCCTTTCGAGCTCACACTGAGTAAGTATGAATTCTCCAGCTTTCGTATGAAAGTTGACAAAGAAATTTTGCCTTTATGTGAGCTGAGCCTTGATTTCTGTTTGAAAAAAGAAGGCATGGCATACACACATTTCAACAATATTTCAGCTCTCTGCTATCATATTCTATTTTTCAAATTATGAACCCTTTTTGCATTCTCATGTACATAGCATTCCTTTGTACTTTAACCTGTAATCACTTTACCTCTTGACAAGCTTCCCGCTTTCAGGTTTCCTCGTCTTGTTCTTAACTTCATTAGTGTCGGTCAAGCCCCCGAGCTCCTTGGACTTGCTTCATTTTGAGATCCCAGGATCTGAGGCCAACTTTGATTTGCCGAGTGGAAACTAGACATAGTAAACCATACCAACCTCCAGCAAAGAAGTGGGAGGCACGTTCAGCACATCATCAGGATCTCTGCAATTTTTGTTCAGGAAAGCATACATGACATCTATGGCTAATTTCTTCAAAACGGGAGAGGATTTCTTCGCCTTTGCGTAAGAGCGTCCCAGAATATAAGCAACACCCGATTCTTTAGCCTTCAATATCCCAAGCGTCTCGCCTTTTAGAGGAGGAGCTTCTGAATGGTTGATATCTGATGACGTTCCTCCGACGTGACACTGAGATTGCGTGCTAGTTTCATGACACAAGTCCAGCGAAGAGAGATCTCGAGCACTGAAGGCCTGGATTTCCAGTTTTCCAATCTCTCCTGATGATATCATTGCTGGCTTCGAGCAAGAGCCATCTTCAGTTTCGACAAATTGCAGTATTCCAGTAACCAAACTGTCGTCAAAGTTGTAGTTCTCTTGCTGTAAATCCTTGTAACCAAACCTTAAGATGCAACGAAACATGCCATACTCCTTTGGTCCCACCCGACTGATAAGCAACCGTTCATTTTCACTGACATGGGGAACTTGAACAGATTTTACACAAACAAAGACCAGCACCTGATGAAATGCTGGCAAGTTTGTCACAAAGTGTCCAAAGATGGCCGGAATGCCTGTCACGAGATTGGTATAAACGAGTCCAATCCCCGGGACTCGAACCATACCAAGGCTGGGCCCCAGAGAGATTATTCCGTTAATGGAAACCTTGTTCTCAATGTCAAATTGATGTTTCTTCATGGTGCCATAATTCCAGATATACATCATGGCCATAAAAATCAGAGACAAAGCAAGAGGTATCCATCCGCCTTCTGGGACCTTGCAGATGGAAGACGAGATGTAAAGCAGCTCAACTGAGCCAAAGATCACAACAAATGAGATAGCATCGATTATTCGCCTCTTCCACACAATTATTATGATCAATCCCATGAGGCAAGTTGTTACGAACATAACAGTGGTCACTGCCAGCCCTGCAGTGACATAACAAAAATTAAAACTCTGCACCAATAGGTGGCGCATTTAGTGGAACATATTGGCAAATAGTTTGAACAGCATAATGCTGTAGACTCACCATATGCATGACCAATCATGTTAGTGTCCCTCAATCCTACTGTCACCGCGAGACAGAGAAACATCAGCATCCAGTTGACCTCAGGAATGTATATTTGCCCGTAGATTTTACTGGACGTATGAATGACTTTAACTCGGGGGAAGCAGTTCAATGCAGAGCTCTGGCTTACAATAGAGAAGGTGGCTGATATTACAGCCTGACTTCCTACTACTGCAGCTAAAGTTGCCACAATAAAAACTGGCCAAAAGACGGGTTCTGCGATAGAAATATTGATCTGAAGTTAAGATTTTTCAGAGATGACTGAACTTAACCATCTGGTACTCAATAATTCCTTGCCTGGTATGGCCTTGTAGAAGCTTCTTTGAATATCTTCATGATGCTTCGAGAGAAATGCTGCCTCCCCCATGTATGCAAGGATGAGAGAAGGATAGACAAGAACTGTGAAGGCTACCTAAAATTTATGTGTAAGTGTTAAACACAAGGTGAATTCAAGATGAGAAAAACCAATTCAAAGGAGAACTCCTCTCAAGATGCCAGAATAATAATGCTGGGTACGTCAAGGTAAGGGATAATCACCCTAATTGAGAGAGGTGAGAAATGGCCCATATCAGTAAACATTGCCTCGACACCTGAGATGGCATGGGGAGATTAGCTTCCATTTAGCAGACTAACTGCTAGTACTATAATTTATTTAATGAGAAAGAGACGTACCCGTGACAGACAGAACCACTCCACCCAGCGATACCCATCCTTCCGTGCCTGTATTTCTTAGGAACTTCAAGATGTATACAGGAGATAGCGCGTGTATTATCTGTGTATTCCAGCGGAATATATTGTAAATCCCAATGCAACATATACAAAGAAGCCATGCCATGACAACTGGGGCAAACAAGAAAGCCACTCTGTGTGTCCCATGGTGCTGAAGAGAGAAAAGTCCCAGCAAAATGACACATGAGATCATAACAGCATAATCTGCAGAGAGTAGATGGCCTATCCTCAGAGTTCAGTCACTTAATTAGAGATTTTGGCATTTATAGGAGGGTTGACTTACTTTCGTGAAGTTCTGGTATTTTAAGCTTGACTCCCGAAACTGCTGAAAGAACTGAAAAGGGAAAAGATACTTAAATCTTAGTATTAGAAGTTGATCAGCTCAATACACATAGCCCCGAAAAAAACATTATTTCTGCATAAATTCACTGATCAAACTTAACGTCATGTTAAAGTTAAATTTTATAAAATTAACTCTCCTCCTCTGGATGCACAAAAAAGGCTCACCTATTACAAATGAACGCCAAAAGAGAAGGAAAAATGGCCTAAGTCAGAAGCAGACATCATTAACCTAGATCAAGGTTGGGCCAAAAAATCTCCACTTATGTCCCCACTTTTACATAAGAGTTTTATGCCTCGGAAGCATACTAAGTTCCCGAATATCATTATGAGTTGAAACTACAAGCTTGAAAACTATTTCTATCTAGAGAAAACAGTAGAGTCATTGGATTTTTTTTATTTAAAGTGCATATTCATACATTGAAAAAATAGTGTGCTTTTTGGGACAAGAAGCATGAAGATTCAAAAGCAAAATTGAAATGCTATGACAGCGCTAGTACCTGATATTGAGGGAGTCAGAATACCATCACCTATTGCCATACAAGTTCCTAGAAGAACAAATATCAACAGGCTTGTGCGAAATTCAGGGTGCTTCTCCAGGAAAGACTTTAGGGCCAAGCTTTGCCGTGAATCAACTGATCTGTCCATTGCATAAGAAGACAGCTTCTCATCGACATCTTGTTGATTTGGTAAAATGCTCAGTCTTGCATGTCAACAAAGCAAAGAATACAAGGCAAATGTCCCACCTACATCACTCTCATATGGCGGTATCAGTTTTGTGGCTTTTCAACTCTAGATAATGAGCAACATACTACGGCAAAGCAAAGTCTCACACTTTTCAACGTATCAACAAGAAAATGCCTTTGAAGTAATGAGAACATTTTTCTGCTAATATGCCCTAATGCAGGGCCACAAGAAGTCCATAATTGCACGATTGTAATACTTAAATAAAGAAAAACTGATGGCACTACAGGCAATTGATCCATAAGGGCATTTGACCCAGCAAGGTTAGGTTGCTTAGCATGCACAGTCAAAAAGGGACTATCAGCAACTTCTGCTTTGCATTCTCCGGGCAAGGGAGAAAACATAGTTCCTTTTCAGTCACTTGATTAAGAATCCAAATGTGAGGATAAAGCTCTGCTCCATACCTTCTCCATTGTCATCAGCAGACATCACAACGAAGATATACTTGAAAAGCGCAATTAGAGTCATTGTCCAAAAGATAAATGAAAGAACACCAAAGATCTCCTCGTCTTTCTCGTGAAGGCTCAGCTTTCCGGAGAATGTAGTCTTGTATACATAGAGAGGAGAGGTACTGATATCACCATATACCACTCCAAGGCTTTGGTAAGCCAATGTGAGCATAGTTGAATATGACACCATCTTCACATTCTAATACAGAGAAACGTGATCATTACCAGATATACCAACAAATCACAAGGATAAAATGAACAGAGAGAAGAAGCTCCAACAGTTACTATGTCAGACACCATCATAAGTTTACAAGCCCACTTGCCTGTCATAGACTACAAGCACATTCCGTGTAAACCATCACGCAAAGCACTTAAGTAGATTAAAAACGAGCACCCTCAAATAGATATCTTAAATGGAATCAAGCACAAGGCAGCACGCAATGTCATAGCAACACAGGTAACTTGTTGAAGCTAACAGGTTTCTACCCTTTTGGCAACAGAGAGAAGAAGCTCCAACGTTTACTAAGGGTGCGTTTGGCAGAGCATTTGCCCAAAGCCTTTGCATGAATTCAAAGGACTTTAGACTAAAGGGTGTTGGGCAGATGCAAATACTGTTCGGTAAACCCTCAAATACATTTAATCAGAGTCATTATCCAAAATATAAATGAAAGAACACTCAACGTTTTGCAGATACACAGGAAAACTCGAAGCTCAGCGTTCTGCAGATACACAGTCACTTAAACAGAAAAAAAAAAAAAAAAAAAAGCCTAGTTCAGATTGAACCATACAGAGTGCAGAAGTTTCAAAAAATTAGTCCTCGGCTGCAGACTTGAGCAATTGCATATTCCCATGCTTATCAACAAGCTCTGGGACTGTTTATTTGCTAAATTTGGGTCATTCTGAAACATTCCAATTTTGTTCAACTTGCCAAAAAATTATTTCAAATAAAAACATTCCGTCCGCTGCTCAAACGGTAGACCGCAGTATACAAAGCAAAAGATATTCGATTCAGCAGACAAAGATACTGGTGAAAAAGTAAACTTAAGCACTTTATCAGCTCACTAAGATTGGGCGATAGAGCAACAACACTGAAGTTGAAAGCACCGAAAATGCTGCAACAGTCAAGCGCAAACAGGAGCATTGCTTTGGGCAATCTTGCTAGTACTATGAGTCTATGAGAATGAAAAATGACAACAGAAAAAAGACACAGACTAAATAGAATGAAACGGGGGAACGAGTGAAACTGAAAAATGGTAACCGTCGAAAAATAATGGGAACAGAAGCGGAACCTGTTGAGATATTCCCAATTCGGAAGCTTGTTCAGGTGCATTCATGGCTGACGGCTCTGAAGACTCGGAAAGCAGGGGGGAGAGAGAGAGAGAAAGTGGGTCAAAGGAATGGTGGACAAGAACGAGAAGCTGCGAATGTGCTTATAGTGGACGAGAGAGAGAGAGAGAAGAGGGACGAGTGCTACGAGTGACCAAACATGCGATAAATGCTCTTTACCTGGCCCCTCCCCTCTCGCCTCCTGCTTCTCCTCTTCCATGAGTATGACCACCCTTTCCAAACAGCGCTCTTTGCATGATTTTCATCTTTCTTGCTCAACCATGCATCCACTTTCTTCTTCTGTTTTTCCAGCCGAAGTAAATGCCCAAACCTCGAGTCCTGATAATTTGTAAAACATTCATATTCTTAAAAAGTAAACGGTGATTTTCCGATGCAGCAACTTTTTTTATTTGATTGCTTACCAAGTTCAAATATAATATGAGCTTTTTATCGCCGTTGTGAGTTCAATTCAGGACTAGTACAAGTACAGTGAAAACATACTTTGCCTCCTTTCTCAATAGATCAATGGTTGTTCTCTCCTTTCTTCTCAATCTCTCCAAAATCCTTGTAGTTCTTTCATTTTTGATAGAGTGGGCTTTGTAGCTCGTCTGAAAGTCACTTTAACTTAGTCAGGCATTCATATTGGATAAACAAATCATGTTTGAGCGGCCGCACTTGGACCAAACTATTACATATAATTAGGCGTGCCGGATTAGGCAGTTAAAAAATTGACCTAACTTAAGTACTTTAATGCGTTTGACTTTGCCAAAGTCATGGCATTGGCAGGAAAATTGACCCTGAATTATGACGGACATTAGTCACTTTCGTAGCTGTCGTATTGGTCAGCCTAAATTACTGGGACTTTGCTCTAGAGGAATAATCTCAACTTATACAGTGCCTCATCGTATTAGTTTTATAGTTTGGGCTTGATCCTTCCTACACGACACCAAACGATCTGATTGCCAAAACTAGAGCGTGAGAAATGAAGGTTTTCAACTTCTGCCAACGATTATGAAGCGACCTAAGACCCCGTTTGTTCATTGATTAGCAACATGAACCTTTAGAGCCAAGTCATGCTTCCGTATATTACGCAAACATATCACATGACGATGAGTATTTGCACGGTTCATGAAATTATATTGATAAATGAATGCCGAATTACGCGGCGTAGCTCGTTAAACTTTCTGCCTCAGGTTGCAAATTGGTGATCAACATGCCATAATCGATAGTGATGGATCGCGGCTCGGGATGAACAGTATGAGATGCTTAGATTTGACGTTACCTACCGAATAAAGAAGACTGAAAGGAACGGATGCTATCGCTAGCCTGCCCCTCTCTCAACCCTTTCAGACACCCGCTATATTTGTGTATCTAATAACCTCGAGAAATATGATTTAATACCCTTGTGATGAAGACAGCAACATTATGGGAAGAAGATTATCCTTATTCAAGAAACATAATGGGAAGCGCGTCATCGAACTCCACAAGTATAGCCCACTTTGGATCTATCGAAAAATTCTCAAAGCCCCTTTGGAGTTCTCAGACTGCATTATTGGGAAGATAGACGATAGTTCGAGACACGAGAACGTGCATCGCTGGCCAAAACCCAAAGGACTATCCTCTGACCCCTTTTTTAACAACCGAATCGTCGTTTCGATCGTTTGTTTCTCCCAAATCATTACATTGCATGTCCAACCGTACCAAACTCTATAGATGGTACTTGTGAATACACTGCACCAAGAATTGTAAGCCCTACATGAAGATAGAATTTAAGAGCAAGGAGAGAAAAGACACTTGTCTTTCAAATGGAGGTGTTGGGTATGGTTTCCACATCAAACAAGTACTAGCTGCAAAGTCTTGTCATAATAATCTCTTTTCCTTATTCTCGGCCCGTTTGGTTCAGCATTCTCAATAAACTCTCATTAGAAAAATGTTGAGGTGTTTAGCAAGCATTTCCAATGCTTTGGGCTTTCAGCATTTGCTAAATGCTAAAACCAATTTTTTTCTTCCAAAACTATCAAACACTTATTCTTTAATATTCCAATTTTACTCCTCGTTATGACTGTTCATCTTCTTTGTGCAAGAGCGGTCAGTTAGAGCCGACGACACCAGATCAAGACGGCGAAGGGCCAACAAGGGGCCGGTAAGGTCACACAACCCTGGCAATGGCTACCTGAGGTCACGCAACTGCTCAGGTGACGGCGGCTTGGGTTGCGTGACCTTGGCGAGGGTCGCCTGGGTTGCGCGACCCTCGCCAGGGGTTGCCCAATCTTGGGCGACGGCCACTAGCGCCAAATCTGGCTCACCGGCGATTGTAGACCTTCACCAGCTCTGGCGAAAGGTAAGCTTTTTTTTAATAAAAAAGAAAATCCTAAAACCCTTTGGAAAAAAAAAAAATTGTCAAACACTACTTGGGTCAAAGTAGTTTCACAATGAATTTTTTACCAAACATCACTTGCATTTCTCCAAGGGTTTTAACCTAAAAGTATTTGCATTTCTCAAAAGTTCATTTGCAAAGTTGAATCAAAGGACCCTCAATATGTTTGAGGAAAAGTACCAAAAAAATCTTAAATGTATAGCATCGGTACTAATTCGGTCATAAACCTTTCAATTGCACCAATTTAATTCTGAACCTTTTACATTTGTGTTAATTCAGTCAATTTGACCAATTTAGATTGAAAATCACAAAAGCAATTCTACATAACACCTACTAGCACTGACATAAACATTTTTAATAGTTTTTTTTTATAGTTTTTCTTTTTTTCCTTTCTTTTTCTTCATTCCCTCTGCTCAATCGGAAATCACTAAAGCGATCACAAGCCATAGCTAGCAAGGATTGGCATTGTCGAACCTTGCTTGGGCGAGGGCCCCCCTTGCCACCCATGCCAGATTTGGCAAGGCCATCTTGGCCAGAGCTCCCCTCATCAGATCTGGCAAGGCCAACCCATGTCCAAGTCAAGGTTGTGCTGCCTAAGCAAGGGCAAGGCCAACCCTTGCTAGCGATCATGGCTTGTGGCCAGCAACTAGCCACTACCAACAAGAAAAGGGAAAGTAAAAAAAGGAAAATTATATATAAAAAAAATGGCAACACTAGCATCAATCATGCGACGTAAGACGATCAGCATTCACGTTAGCAATTTACAACCTAAATTGCCCAAATGAACTAAATTAAGACAAATATAAAAGGTTTAGAACTAAATTAATCCAATTAAAATATTTAAGACTGAATTTTTATCAACTTACTTTTTTGGTACTTTTCCCATATGTTTGCTTCATTTGATTGATCGCTAGGGCTACACTTCATGTACTACAAAGAGGTGAGATAATTAGATTGTTTCTTTCATGGATTGTGAGGAGGTAACCAAAACCCTCGTTACGAAACTCGAGCATAGCAATTCAATCATGGGACCTCCAAGTGTGTCCATATTCTTCCCCATAAAAAATTAATTTCGGGATCCTTTGTCATTCATTTTTACACTTTGATTCCCTTGCTATATCGTACTCTCTTCTGTGATGGCCCTTCTTCTATGAGCTACGAGTAGGGGGATCGACCAGATCTACGTATATGACAGAACGTCCGATGGTGTCCAACTTTAAAATCCAACAATTTTTTTTTTGTCGGATAAAAAAAATCCAATAATTCAAACTTAGATAGACGCTACAATAAATACAGAAAGCATTAAAATGCCGCCTAAAGAGACATGAACATACACGAGTCATACGGTGAATCCAAGAGACGCGCAAACTTAAATTGGAAGGGCGGGATCCAGACAAGTTTCCAATACTTATCTTGGCGTAGCAAGGCATAAAATAGTTACGTTATATATCTTACATAATAATACTCCAGAGTCTTGATCCATCGTTGCACGCGCAGATACGTAGCATTGTATGCAGGTTAACTAAACGGGCCACATAAAAAGTTGATCTTTCTTTCAAAAGCAATGCCAGCAGCAATGACCCGATAAAAACCACGAAAATTCAGCCTCAACCGATATATTTTGGCTTGCCCAATAATTTGGTTGATGAAATAATCAAACAAAAGACAACATTTCCCCATTGCATGTCTAGAAAACGAATCCATCCGCATACATTATGCAGAGCGACTCTTCACACGGTACAGAAAAATCCAGCATAACCTATGCAAGTATGACCCAACTCAATTTTGATGGCGATACTGTCACTGCCTCTTACTGTAACTTCCACCAACTAATAATCAATTTCCTAGTGTTGTGAAGGTGAAAGGAAAAGCAAAAAGCCTCAACAAAACCCAAGACCATAACAGCCATCAACTCACGGACTCGACTCTATTTGTCCGGACCAACAAATCATTTGAAAGACCAGAAACTAGAGGACCAACCCAGACAAACGCCAAGAGACAGGCAGACATAGAATATCAGAAAGCCACCACCTCATTGTGCCCGGCAGATCCTGGTGCAAAAGCAGTCCCCCTTTAAGCTGAGGAAGCAGGCTCACTTTTCTTCTCCCCGTCTGCTGGGGTAGGTTCAGTTTCTGCTTTGCCTACTTCCTTTGATGCTGGCACATCTTCACCTGATTTATCTTCTGTTTTCTTTTCCTCAACAGTCAACTTATCAAGGAGCCCTGCAGTTGCTTTTGCATCTTCATTTTCCTCTTTCTTCTGTTGAGATTCAGCAACCTCCTGGAACGTCTCCATGAAGTTTTTGCAATCTGATACAACAAAGGAAGAAAAAACAATAAAGACATTGCAAGCCAGGAATCATCTATAGCAATCAAAGGAGACAATAACTGCAAACAAAGTTAAGCCACTAGAAATGCAAACGCATGAAACTCTTGTTATCGTCTGCCCACATGCTTGTCTCCCAGTGAGATGGAGCATCACAAAGAATTTTCTTTACCACCTCCACCGCATTTCAAATCAACAAAATTACAGCTTAATTAAGCATCAGTAGAAACTTCCTTTGCCTGGTTTAAGAGCACACTCCATTTAGTCACTCCATGAGAACAAGGGAAGTTGACTCCATGTGTTAAGTAGTTCAACTCATTCCAGCTGAAGACAGGCAAAGCGTAAAGAACGACCGAGAGAATCAAAGGATAGCTACTACTCAGAAAAGGAATTCACTTTTCAGGACGCACAGTTCATAACTGAGAAGAATTGATCCATTGCCATAATATAGAGCAGAGACTAGATAGATAGGACCTTAAGTGACCACAGCAATGCCAAGTTTCCATAGCCTTCAACTAAGGCATATAGTTTGACATGATGCAGAACTTCCGAAATAAATGAATGGCCTATCTCATAGCATTATTAAGTAATCTTATCACAAATAATTGGTGCACAATATGTAGTACACCACAAATAAACTAGTGTAATACACAAGGACTTTCGAAAATGTCACCATTGCAATAGTAACAGAAGTGATCTCAAACCCCATAAAAATCAACAGCCTCAGTCGGCTTCCGTAACTGTTGCTTGTTATATTATTTTACTAAAGAGGAACAGAGCATTTTCCCATGAGTTCATCACCTTGTCCATCCTTCTTTTAATGGACATTCACTCACATAAGAGGAGGAACAACTAATAGAGAATGTCCTTCGATTTTTCCCCCCTAAAACAGCTTTTAATAGACTTGGGTGGTAAATCCAATTTCACAACCCTCACATGTCAAGTTCTGCTCCATCATCTACAGGCACTACCACTATTCGGTGTCCTTCATAACGATGATGTGCATATATTAGTGATCCTTCAAGTCTTATATACCCCTCTGATTCACTTGCTTCAATGGAACAAACAGAAAGTCTAATTTCACCGGAAACACTACCCAGCAAGCGTATTCAGCTTGGCTCGTACACAAGCAATCACTTACTGTCTTTGCTCTGGATTGATTCACTGCTCTTGGAAAAGCAACATCCAATTCCCAAGCCACTCGT
Organism: Syzygium aromaticum; assembly: GCA_024500025.1. Taxonomy (NCBI): domain Eukaryota; kingdom Viridiplantae; phylum Streptophyta; class Magnoliopsida; order Myrtales; family Myrtaceae; genus Syzygium; species Syzygium aromaticum. Next base: position 36,461,487 of record CM044886.1, on the reverse strand, counting down.
GCTATGCAGCTTAAGTTATACCTCCTCATACACTAGGGGATCTTTAAATGAACCACACTTCTTTGTCAACATAATATAGCCTCATAAAAGGTTTAACTGTCTTTGCTACATGACAATGCAAACCTCGTCATACATAGGTTTACTGCCATGCCTGTCGTATTAAGGGAAACTTCAACAGTCATACTCCAATCAAAAGAGGAAATTCCATCAAATTCAGTTCCAAATCAACCATAATGAAAAATTAATCACTCACTTGTGAATAAGTTGTCAAAACCCCAGTCAACTCCAGCATTTAAACTAAACTCCTCTCTAAATCACTTTGTAGTCCATTCTGCTGCCCGTAAGGTTCAACTCAAAACATCTCATTCGCCACAGTTCACTAGAGCTGAACATCATTAATCTTCGATACATGAAAGGAGAAGGAGCTTCAAAACAAAGTTCCCACTAGGCACATCTTCCGTACAACTAAGCCATTGAATACTCAATTAGAGTTAGATGATTCCAATCAAAGCAGGATGATAGATATCAAAAAATCACTTAGCACGTGGCCAAAGCAAATTAGAGTACATGAGGATACAATTAACAAGTTCTTCTGAACAGCTGCTCCTATCTTACGATCGATTTCATTGAGGATCAATATTGACTGATTTCGTTTGTGAATTATAGTTGCGGGTCCCGTTTCCTACCCTTTGGCCAATGAACCTCTCATTCAGGGAAAAAGGAAAAGGAAAAGAAGGGAATCCACTCACTTTCGACGGATGCAAATCTGATACAGAAGAGCTCATCCTTCAGCTCTCCGTCGGCAAAGTCCCTCGCGTGCCAAACGCAGGACTTGTCGTTCCCGGCATGTTCCTGGACCGACATAGTCGAAAGGACTGTAAAAGATAGCCAGATGACGCAGAGTCAAGAAGGGCAGCAAATTTGTGAAACAAACGAAAACACTACAAATCAAGATTAAAGAGAAAAAAAAAACCACAATGGCTTCAAAAATTACGCACTAAGATGATTGGCACAGATCTTGAGGGTCTTGGACTGTCTCATGACCAGCCGGACCTTCCCAGTTTCCTTGTGCTTCAAAAACTTGACAGAACCAGCACCTCTCTCTTTCCACTGATTTCCTTCCTTGTCGAATCGATAAAGCTTCGACTTTCTACGCATCCACACCAAGACAAACAAGAGAAGAAGGAGAAGAAGAGGAAGAAGAAGCGATCAAAACCCTACGATCTCCAAAAAGTTTGACCGACGAGGACAAAAGGAAAAATCGGACAGCGACGGAGTAACGGAATGGGTAATCGGGAAAACACATACAAATCGAGGATGGCGTGTTCGTCTTCCTCGCCGGTGGTGACGGCGACCTCTTCGAGCCTGACGATGGGAGCGACTTGGGCTCCGGTGTCCTCGTCGTCGCCGGCGGGGGCTTCCTCGCCGTCGCGGCGCTCGTGCTCCGGTTCTGTGCTAGCCATTCTAGTGAGAGAAAATCGGAATTCGGGAGAGAGAGAAAGAGAGAGAACGATGGTGGTGGCGCTGGGTCTGAAGAGCGGCAGAGCTATAAGCGAGAGCAGCAGTGGGGGAACGAAGGGCAAGCGAGGGTTTTTATATATTCGTAGGACTGCAGACTGCAGAGGGGGCTGTTGTTGTTTTTCTTTTTTTTTTTTGGACACTTTTACCTTTCTTATTTCCCTCTTACTTTTGTTTTTTGGTCGAACTTATTTCCTATTCCGACTATTCAATTTTACCTCTCCGTCATTTTCTTTTTTTTTGTAACAGCGATCGTAAGAGTTTACAGGTGCATTTGGTCCAGTATTTTGAAAGCCCATCAGAGCCTGAAAGCCTCTCGGAGAGAATTCGGGCTTTATCAATGAAATTTGTCAAGTTCCTTTTGTTTTTTTGCCCTCAAAAACTCATTAGAAATCCAAATTTATCCCTTTCCTAAAAAACACAAAACCTAATCTCCTTCCCGCAACCCCTCGCGTCTGCTCCGTCTCCCTCGTATGTGTTGTCTCGCTCAACCGAGCGACCGCGCTTCTTCGCTTGGTCTCTCCATCGCGTCTGCTTCTTCGCTGATGGTGCCCTCTTGATTTTGTGCTTGGACTAAGTGATTGTTGGAAATTTCGACCTGCATGTGGCTTTGTGCCACTGGATCGGCACTGTTGTTTGGCTCGGTTGCAAGCATTTGGTGTGATGGGTTGCTAGTTCTTCGCTTTTATTGTTGTTGGAGTTGGACTAGGCTCTGCGGTTGTGGTTTCAAGAATTGGACTTGCATAGGATGATTTTATGTATTGCGACAAAGAATTTATTTTTGTTTGTCCTGTTTTGAGTAGACACTTTGAGAGATCACACGAATGGTCAATTGTTGATTGCAGTGGATCTATCCCAATTGAATGTGAGGAGGGTGAAGTTAACTGATTGGTTGATGTCGTTTGCGATCGTATCTTAGGTCCTTTGAGATTGCTCTTTGTGTGTTAACTTGATTTATGCTCTTCCATTATTTCCCTCGGAAGAACTAGTCTAATTAATTAGGCTTATCCCATTTTCCTTCAAAAGGTTGTGTGCAAACTGTGACATTTTTCTGCAGGTATCTTGGACTTAAGAGAATTGTTCCATTAGATTGTTAAAGGCTTGTGGTTTTACTGGATTTGCATCGGATTGGGACATTTTCACGGAATAATTTTGAAGTTGATTTACATATGGCACATGAGAAGAAGATGGCACAGCCAAATCAACTTTAGAGTTATTGTCGATAAGCCCAAGGATGGGGATTACTTCTATGCAAATCCTCTGGAGTGCCTTTGTGAGCAGCCTAACTGTGATGATTTACAAGGCCCGGGCAAGAGGAACTCCAGTGAAGTCGTTAGTTGATTGCCGGCAATGATAAACTATCGTCATCTGAGCATGGGCTTGAGATTCAAGTTGATCTCTCCAAAAGTCGCAATGCACGGTACAGCTGCTTTATTTTTCCTTACAAGGAGATACGAAGACGTTCTTGAATTCGATGCACGAGCTACTCCACTTTCGTCATCGTGAATGGCTTTTCGTTTGTCCATGATAAGAGGCCAACAAGAAGCAGCAAGCAAAGAATTCTTGCCTTCCTTTTAGGGCAGCTGCAAAGATAAATTTATCATTTTTCCTTATCCATAGTTAACGATTGTACATTTTGCTCTTCTTGTGACAACGCAGAATGAAAGCTTATTTTGGTTCATGTCTATTATTTTGGTTGGTTGGGTAAGGATTGTTTAATATGATGACTCGAGAGGCATCTGCAATTCATTTTAATTTTGGTTCGGCTACAGAGATCGCTTCTTTTGGCAAAGCAGTGCCATGAACTTGTATACAAACGTAAGACTGGAGAAGTTTGGTTCTTGGCCTACTCGATGAAAATTGGCTGATCTATTACAAATCCCCATAATTTCTTTTTTCTCTCATACTTCATATGAATTGGAACTCGCTCGCCAAAGTAAGGTACACAATTTGCCGATGATTTAAATGAGGATAGTGCTTTAAATGATGTCTGGCACGGCACGTTTATGTCATTAAACAGCTATAAGTTTAAAAAATATTTAATGATGGTTGTAATTTTTAAGGATAATGAATTTCTTTCCTCAAGGCATATGTTACCACATCTATTGTAATGAAAGTACTGTTTTTTCAATTGAGAAAGTGACCACTTTGATGTGAATTTTTTCCATTTGATTTTTTTATTAAAAAAAGAAATTTTGTTTTTTTAATAAAATTGTTTCCACAATAACTTTAACATTATTGCCAAAATTTAAATTAAGAAAGTTGCAGAAATTATATTTTTCAATTTTAAACAAATAAAAATTAAAAAACTTAAATTAATCACCCAAATGGGCTTTGCAAATATGTTTTCTACCAAATGGCATTTCTCTCAAAGCTACTTCTCAAAGAACATTTTACCAAATAGTTTTTGTATTTCCCCAGAGTCCTTTAGGCTAAACTGCTTTGCATTTCCCCAAAGCTCATTGAGAAAGCTGAACCAAACGCAGCACCCCTCAATGAATTCACCTCTCCACAGAATTTACACTATTCCAAGTCCATCTAGAGCATTCAAAATTCAATAGGAATTATTACATATTGGCTATTGTATGGGAGATAATATTCGGTGATTTGCAAGCGTCCCTTCAATGGCGGTGATGGCGTGCGCTTGTATAATCTCAACCAATTATGTCTTGACACACATGGATATTGATATGAAAATTAAAAAAATATATTTTTTTTTCTTTTCTCCTCTAACAGCCGACCTTCGCATCCACCCCCTCAGTCGTCGTGTGTGAACAAGCTGTAGACGTGGCCAAGGCTCCAAATCCGGCACAAATGAAACTGGTTGTACAAGGTCGTTTTCAGTTTTGGTCCATGTGTGTTGAGTGGTGGAAGCAGAGACCGGTTCAAGCCATGGATTCCTTCCTACCAAATCCAGTCCCTTGCTGCCAGATCTGGAGGTAAGGCATCGGGCAGGGGAGACGACTAAGCTGGAGAGATGCAGCGCTGGCCATTCCGATGGTGGCAATGGCGGAAGGAGGTGAGAAGGGTGAGGAGGTCGGCTAGAGGCTATAGATGGAAGAGGTGGAAGGGAGATATCCAATTGGATTTGGAGATTTATTTATATATTTTTTTAAATTTTCACGTCAATATATATGTGTCAGTTTGTAATTGATTGAGAGTGAATAAGCGCACCTCATATTAACCGTCGATATGGTGCTTGCAAATCATTGAATATTTTTTCGTTGTGTGGACAATTGTCAAACATCACGTGCTCATGGAGGCATGGCTTTATCGTATACTATACACATCAAACTTTTACCTTCATCTCCGCTACTGTGCTACACTTTTTAGATGAATTTCTGTGCAACAATATCGTCTATACTTGGTAAGTTACGTCAATCCTCGTGGAATGTCTGAATCAGAAGCAATGTAGCCCTTAAGCCCAATGGACAGGCAAAGACATAAGTCCAGTTCTTCGTATGGGCCAGGCCTGAAGATCCCAAGATCAGTACAGTGTGCTTGAGCTCTCCCAATTGTTTCTTTTTTGACATCTCCGACTCTAGTTTTAGATGTTATGCAACGAGGGCTAAATCAACATCTTGCACAAGTCCAAGACGCATCACGACACTCGGGGGATCGACGAAGGAATGCGAGACGGCTGAAATTGAACGTGCAACACTTCGAGGAAGGTTAGAACTGCTTTCATCCAAGTGATATTTATCTCCGCTATGTTCCTTTTCAGATTGTTGCAAATTCCCTACTAGGAGGCAACCAACCAAGACAAGCAAACACCTGTATTTTCCCTCGTGAATTTTTCTATGCTTCTCATTGTGACCCAAGAACGTACAAGGCAAAGCTCGCTCGTCGAAGTTATCATCAATATGATATCGTAAATACGAAAACAACGTGATCCAACAACCCCGAGGAATAGAGCAATCGGCCAGCTTGCCGTATAACACCTAATAAGGACTCTTCATTTGTAGCGAATTAGAAAGGAGGCGATTAATCAAAAAGATCAATTGTTAGTAAGGCCTTTATCCAATAGCAAGGAGGTATCGATGCATCAAAGAGTGCTAATATTCCCAAATCAAGAATGTGCTGATGTGTTTTTTTTATCAATGCCATTCATCTCTGGAGTACCGGGAATGTGACTTGGTGTTGAATCTCGCTTTGAATGAAATGATCGAGTAGACCATGACTACAAAATTATCCGCCTGCATTTGATTTTTTATTTTGTCGAAAGAAAGTTATATTCATTTCTCAAAAAGATAGATGAAAAGTACATAGACTTCTTGACCAAACGAATAGAAATAAAGCAAATTCAAAATACTGCAAAATAAAGCCAAATTCAGAAAACATAGATGATTAATAGAGCACCAACAAGGTTAAACATACACCCATTCAATAAAAACGGATTTGTTAAGCAAAATAAATGGTGGCCAATCACTGGATCTTGTATCTTCGTCGATGATAAGTACATGTCAGAAATTTTTTTTTCAATAATTACGGCATTACCAGTTGACGGTGCACACCTAGATTCAACTTCCTATCGACCATCCATGTACGAAAACAACTAAAATAGGTTGAACAAACATAGATCTCACATGTGGAAGAGCAAATTTCTGTGATTTAACGATACGCCAAAACTCCCACAATTACCATTGAAGCTGGAGGCAGGGAATCTATACACAAACAGAGCGGGAGGTTATCAAATCCCCAAAAACATATTTATTAAACTCTTAAACTCCTAGATTTACATCAGGAGAGAGTAGGTCCAATATTTAGAATTAGATTACTGAGAGTTCAAACTCTCACACTTAGAACTAGATCGGAAAAAGAGAACTCTCAGATTAAATTGAAAGAGAAGGAAAAATAAGAAAAGAACTATAAAACACAAATAAAATCAACAAAAGAGGAAGGGGAGCGTGAGACTAGCTCAAACCCTCACCCATGGCTGAAGGTTGAAGAAGACAATAGAAAGAGAAGAGAGAGAGAGAGTGAGAGCAAAGGACTTTTCGGCTCCTATGCCTTCATTTGGTTGGAAAAACTTGATTGTTCACTCGAATTGATTCTTCTATAATTTTGAAGCAACAAAAAAAATTTAGAAAAAAATAAAATCTCCTCTTTAGTGAATGCAATTGACAATATCATGAAAAATCTTCAATAAAGGTCCCGAGACTGATGTACCGCCGAAACACTGTTATATTTTGACTATTTGGATGTTTCGATCTTCGATGCCAAACTCAATCATTTGCTGACCTTAACCTTTGAGAGGAAAATGCTGAATTTTGTGGATCTCTCACTGCATACAAACCGCAACGAAAATCGGCTGATATCAATACCCGATGTGTCTTCTTATCCTTGATACAAATGCTTGATCCCTTAAACTCAAAATGACAAGGATAATCGTGCATGACTTGAGAGATAGAGAGAAGACCCTCCTTTATTTGGGACACCACCAAAACATTTCGAAGTGCTCAATGCATTTCCAATAAGACCAGTACCAATACGAGTAATTGGAACACCCATCGCACTATCAGAGCCATGATAAGGTATCAAGTTGGGGAGTTTATTTAATTCATCGGTGGTACGAGTCTTAGCTCCTGTGTCTGGATGCCATTCTTCATCATGCAGATCAGAAATATGCAAAGCAGTTGGGCTGTGGGGAATGTCATCACTTTAATTAACTGTTGTCGAATCGATGGAGTGCGTCATTACCCTGCTTTTTGCATATTGGACAAGTGGGCAAAGGGGCTTTAAGACATCTTTGTGAGTTTGAGCGAGCAGGCTGGGAGGATGTGGTGCGACTTCCCTGATGTGATTGCGAGAAACCGCGACCTCTTGAGAACTAATTAAAGCTAGCTGAGCCGCCACGGCCTCTACTGCCGCCTCCTCGGTTTCCACTGAGGTTGCGCTGAGAAACAAATGCTATGGAGGTGGTTGACACAGCAGTGAAGCTTCTTTTGTTATAACTCATAGCTTTGAAGTTGTGGAATAACTTCCGCATATGACGCAATGGGTGGTCGAAGCATGGTGGTGTTGAAAGACTCGTAGTTGTCGCTGTCGCCTTCCAGCAACACGAAAACTTCATTTGCATCCGAAACAGAATGACCAATAGCATTTAATTGATCACAGATGGTCTTGAATTCTCTAAGATAGACAGCTAGGGGTTTAATCGAGAAGTTCTCGGACTTGCGGCACTACTATCAATCGATCTTTGAGTCTAGCTAGTATACACTTGCGCATAAACAAATACGAGCCGCATCACAAACTGTCTACCTAGTTTGCAGCAATCAAAAGGAAGCGAAAAGATCGATAATCACTCTCTGAGGTATCTTCGGAACAGGCTGGCAAGGTTGGTGATGTATCCCACATGGAGCCAAATCCAACCATGCTGTGTCTCAAGTCTGATCTCATCTCAAACCTGGTTCATGCTGTGAGTTTGTAATGACACCTGAGTTGTACCCCGAATAACCGCCAGCCGAAGGCATCATTTGCTCCAATCCAAAACCAATCTAGACGGTACGAACTTTAAAGTGTCCAATCACTAGCATATGCAAAAAAGAGAACCCGAAAGGAGAAAAATTAAAGCAAGGAAAAAGGAATCGTGTTGGAAGTGCATAGAAGATTCTTTGACAGCTCTGTTCGTCAGGCTGTTTAGCTGTAGCTGAATGTGGGATCAAGAACCGACACAGAACATCGACACCGTTGTTGGGTGTTGCCCAAATCTGGGATTAACCGGGACAGGCATTGGTTTGGCGATAAAAGATCGTGCTTGGGAGAGAAGCACAAGCCAGCTCACTCGCGACAATAAACAAATACATGGAGGACGCGGCAGATTAGTTGTCAAAATGGTGCGTCGATCGCCATGTGTGCTCAATGAGGGTGTCACGGGTGAACAAGCGGCAACGTTCCAGGGCGTGTGTGACGGGCCATGTGAGACAATAATAATGTTAGGAAAACCAGATTGGAGTGATGAAGAAAGGACGAGTAAAAACAGAGATATGCCTAAGCCTGCGTGAGGATTTCATCGTTTCACTTTTTCAACAAAATCTATCTCTCACACGCGAGAGACTCGTTGTCGAGACGTAACTGGTCAAATTCTATTTGCTAAATCAAGCGTGAATCATGCATGACGGGATTGGCATTTCGGTCACGCACGCATGGGGTCGGGTCAGCTGCTTTCAATGTTCCATCCAAACGACATAAGTCCCGACTCGTCATCCTCCCGACGCTCCACCCGTTCACCTGGGATTGGCCCTTCCCAGGGCCTTTTGCCACCCGGGCACGCTTTCTCTCCACGGGCAAAACAACAAAAAGATGGGTGGAGGAGGAAGAGGAGTGACTGAACTGAACATGTAAAACGTGGCGAGAGCCAGAGCTCTATGCGTCCGGTGGAAATGAATTCTCTCTCTGAGTCTTTCGTTGCGTAGGGGGATTGAATTGGCAATCGATCCAAGGCATTAACATGACCTGCTTGATCCAAAATTAGCAGGAGTAGCTCCGAGCTGGAGCTGAGCATACCAGAAGATAAACCACCAACTAAACTAGAGTGTGTCGGTATCAATTATAATCCTCGTGTATGTCCCGCTCCGCTCGTGTATTCCGACGAGTGCTAAACGCTAAATGTCCAATTGCGGCCGGTCGCTGAAGTGCGTACGCCCGCACACCAGTCATCTTATCCTCTCCGTTGCCCAACCCTTTCTAAATTTGCTTTTTATAATGGATGACTCCCAATTCGACGCCTACTTCGCTTGGAAACGAACGACCAGCGAGAAAAAAACCATTGAATCGCTTCAACTTTTGACCCTCGCGGTCTTCGATTTCGAGACTGCTCATGACGCACAGCGCACATCACAAAGGCGTTCGCCAAAGTAAAGCTTCGCAAGCACGCGTCTGTAAAGACGCAAAAAATCAAAAAAGGAACGCCCCCAAGAATGCGCATGGGGTTTTGACCGAAAACAAAAACAGAATGCGTATGGGGCACGTGGCTCGTGCTGGATGGATGGATCGTAGCTGGCGGTGAACGCACCGGTTTTTCATCGATCGATTCGACCACGAAGAAGGAAAAGGGGAGAGAAAGTGAAATAACAGAACAGCAAAAGTATATTCCGCGACAGGATTCTCAACAAACAATGGCAATAATAATGTAGTAACAATACCACCGCACCGCCACGCAAGCTGTAAAAGCCCCTTTCTTTTCCCCCTACAGCCAAGTAACCGCCGCCGCCGCCATCCTCCTCCGACCAGTCCCCAGCCGACGCCGAGCTACTGCACCGGGCCTCCTCCGCCGCTGAAAGCCTGCCGCTAAAATTTGGATATTCCGCAATTCGGCTCCCGTTTCTCCGTCCTGCCCTCGACGCTTCGCCATGTTGCGAGCTCGTCCCCGCCTCTTCCTCCTCCTCCTCCTCCTCCTCCTCCTCCCCGCCGTCGCATTCTCTATTCCACCTCACCACCGTCCAACCCTCCGTTTCCCAATTCGCCCCTGTTCTCGAGCTCAGTTTACCAATCCTGGCCCTGGCGTCGGCCACGTCCTCGTCGGAGATGGAATTTGAATTCGGGCCCGCCTCGTCCCCATCTTCTTCCTCTTCCTCTGCCTCGTCCTCCTCGTCTTCAAATTCCGAGCTGAACCAGTCGAGCACGCACCGCGGGGACGAGTCGGCCACCGCGTCCTTCCGCAAGAACGGATGCTGCAGCAGCTGATCGCAGCTCCACCGCGCCTCCGGGTCTCTCCTCAGGCAATTCTCGAGGAAGTCGCGGCCCAGCTTCGACAGCTGAGCCGGGTACTCGGGCATCTCGCTCGAGTACCCTATCCGACTTAATGTATCGATGCCGCGATCCTCCCACAGGGGCCGGCCCGTTACCATCTCCACGACGGCGCAACCCAAAGACCAGACGTCGCTCGGCGGGCCCTGGCACTCGCCGCGGATCACCTCCGGCGCCATCCACAGGGGACTCCCGCGCGGAGAGATCCTGGCCCCCGAATCGCCAATTCTGATCGCCGAGCCGAAATCGGCAAGCTTCGCCGAACTCGGATCCTGGCCCACCAGAATATTCCTCCCCTTGACGTCGCAGTGAACAATGCCTCCGGCGTGCAGTTGCTGCAGAGCAGAGACGACGCACCGGGCTTGCGACCTCACGATCGCCTCGTCCACGTCGGAGAACTTGCCCCCGCGGCGGCAAGCCAAGTCAGCGGCGGTGCCGCCGGGCACGTACTCCATGTGCAGGTTCCGGCAGCGCGCCGTCTTGGCGGGACCATCGCCGGCGGTGACGTCGTCGCCGAGGTAGGCAACCACGTGAGGGGACGGAGGGAGCGAGCGGAGGATCCGAATCTCGTTCTCCAAGGACTCAATTTGATGGGGAAGGCAGGAATCAATGACGACGGACTTGACCGCGAAGACCTCCCCGGTCCGCCTGTCGAAGCCGAGGCTGACGGTACCGAAGGATCCTCTGCCGATGCAACGGCCTCTGACCCAGGAAGCCATGGAAGAGAAACGATGTATGTCCGAAGCAGAGCAGTAGAGCAAGAGAGATTGAAAGAAAGAAAGAAAGAAAGAAGGAAAGAAAGCTGAGGGAATTGTGCTGAGGAGGAGAGCGTGCGTCCTTTCTTTGTTGGGGAGGGGGGTCGCTTTTGAGGGGGCCGGATACGAAAGCGAGAATATATATGGGCGGGCGGGGCGCGTGAAAAGAAAGAGAACACGGAACGTGGAACGTGGATGTTCTGCTCTGTTTGTTTTTTTTTATTTTTTATTTTGGTTTTTGCTTATCCTCTCGATCCTCCTCTGGAGCCCGACGTGGAATTAAAATAAGATCGAAATCGAATTTGGATAATTATTAAAGGAGGAGAAACTCAGAAGAAAAAGGGGAGAGAGAGGAACGGTTTTGGGGCTGTGGGGGTGACGTCAGGTGGGGGAGTTCTTGGGGGCGGGCAACTGTTACGTAACTGGGTGTGGTAACTGAGTTGATATGATCCCCTTGCTTTTTAAGTTTTATCCTTATCCCACCGCCTTGTCGCTCCAATTTTCTCGAGAGAAATTATCTTTTCTTTTATGACCCGTTCTTTTCTTTTTGCAGGAGTTCCTTATTGCCGTGCAATTCCGAGTCGCCCCCCGTAATTACAACACGTGAAACATTCAGGGCAATTACGAGGGGAGTTCGTTAGGAAGTGGGGTTGTCGTGGAGAATACAAAGTAATCACGTGTGAATACAGAGCAATCACGTGTCCTGGGGGTAACGAGTTGGGCCTTGTGATGGACGCGCGACCGCTTTTGATCCGTGCGTTGTGTTAGGCCGAGAGAAAGATCCGATGCACGCGCGCACGTCACGAAACATCGGGTGGGGAGCGACAGATTTCGGTAGCGACCGGTGTTTCGAAACTAGCATTTGCGGGTGGGGCCACGACCGCCGTCCCCCCCCCCCCCCCACCCCGCGCATCGCCGACGTGGCGGGCACGGGTAGGTCCACGTGTCGGAAGCGGATGGTGATTTTTGCAAGTGGCCGGCGAAGAAGGGAGGGCATATATATGATAGGATGATGCCCGTCTGTGTCGGGATTCGGCTGGCGATGCTGGGGCGTGGCTTTTTGCAGCGAAAGAGTTTTTTGAAGTGGGGGGGTGTGACGTGCACCGCCGGCCTCCATGTATAAAAAGGGAATTCTCGTTTTTCAATTTATTTGTTACGTTGACGTATTTTGGATATATAATATTGGTGCGTGGGAATTGCATGCTGGAGCTGCTCGACAGGCCACCAAAGATTCGTATCTCTTCGGGGGGATGAGAAGACCCATTCCTTACCCTCACCTCGTGGTGCCCATTTTTCTTCTACTTCTTCCTTTTTTCTGATTGGCCCGCTCCTGAAAAACGTCGCAAAATGAGGAGCACTTCCAAGGGCCAGAAATTGGAGAAGGGCAGGCTTGCTAGTAAAAATTTAAAAGGCCGACATTCCATTCTCGTGTTGACTTGAAAAGAGCGCGCGCGCGCACATATATATGTGAGGACAAAAATGGTCGGACAGTTATATCATGACGGACGTAGTGATCCCAACTCTTGTGCATGTGTGACCCGAGAAGTGCCATGACCGCTGCCTTAATAGATGAGACTCGGCGAGCATGGTCTTTATCGTGGATTTATACTATGTAAATAATTTGAGTTCATTTGATTATTTTAAAGAGCATCCGAAGGACCATTTTTTTTCAGTTTTAAAAAAAAATAATCGAAACAAGAAAGATCAATAATAAGCCATCTTTGGGTGCGACGTATTGTTTTCGCACGAATAATGGTACTTCTTTCTCCTTCCTTCCTTCCTTCCTCCTTCTTTTCTCTTATTTTTTTTTTTTTTATAAATTTTGCCGATTTCTACTGGCGAACATGATGAGCGATGTGGCGGATGGATTTTAAGAGTGGATAAGGGGGAATGTCCATCACGTAGCCCTCGCCCAAAGGGAAACCTGAAAAGAGGACGAAGCTTGTCCACAAGTTAACTTCACTTCCATGGCCACAGCACAACAAGACAAGCGGCAGAAGCAATTTAGAAACTTCCGTGGACCATCTTTTTTGTGTGTGTGTGGGGGGGGGGAGGGTTCGTATATAATAATAAAGGAAGAAGAAGAAATTCCCGGAAATGGGTAACGTGGAAATGCACTTAAAGACCCGGCCTACTCCTACTCCACCTGGGAATCACACTAGGCGCAGAAACACGACAGAGAGATCAAAAGACGAGAGAGCTGGCGCGGCGAACCCAACAAAAAAAAAGTGGTTGGGACTCTGCGATTGATGATTTGCATAAAAGAAAAGAAAGAAAGGGGGAGGGAGGGATTCGTGATATCTTTTCGCGATGGCGTAACCGGTGACGACACGCATCGGGACGCGAATCCGAAGATTTGTCGTCGACGTGTGAAAGGTGTGAAACTTCGGGTCGAAGAAACGCCAGTACAGTGCCCGGGGAGGAAGGCGATCCCGGCATCTGCTTCTCCTCCTTCCTTCTTCTGCCTTCCTTCCCAGAGTGCGCGTGCCGTACGCAAGTCGGTCTAAAGAAAAACAAGGGGCCCCCACTCGCCACCGCTCGCAGCAGCTTCCGCGACCCTCCGATGAAATGTCGGCAAGAATTGTCTGACAATTATCTAGGAAGTCCCCCCCCCCCCTCTCATCTACAAGAATCAGAGAGACGTCACCAAATGTCTAAATTGTATGTGTACTGATCTCGGACCGCGTCCATCGACACGCATTTTACGGAAAATACAGGACATGCTCAAGAAACTTCTGTATTCACACTCTTCTTGGCCTAGACATCTACCTTCGCTCGTTCACATCCGCTGGCTTAGCACCAAGACCATACACGTTTCCTCATAAAAACAAAGAATGGAAAGTCGCTTCGAAGCTTCCATCTGGGTTTCTGTAGACTTTCACGTTTCGTCTTTTCTAGAAATGATACAAGATACTAATCATAACAACGAAGGGTGTACAACCAGATCGGATTTACCTGGAAATCGGACTGGCCCACCCAAAAAATAGGATTGGGAACCGGTTCCATTTTTTGGGAATCGGTTAGAATCGATCCGGTTTCCACTTCCAAGTGAAAATCCACCCAAACCGATTTTAGAACCGATTTTATATAGAGGTCCACTTGTAATTTTATAAGACCAGAATTCAAAACATTATATTAGGAATGATGAAAGAGGTGATCATTATTTGCGGATAGTCTAACTCGAGGCCTTGTAAGCATTATAGGGAGCAATTTCCTTTTTCTTAAAGTTTTTGTTCTGTAACGAAGAAATTATATATCCAATTAGAATCTATATTGTTTTATTAGGTCCATTAAATTATTGTGATTAAGATAATCTGCTTTTGTATGAATACTTAAGATTGTTTGTACAATCAAACTTATAACTTTTGATGTGAGTTATAAGTTTTCCTATTTATTATCTGGAAAAAATAAAACCAAAAAAATGAAAAAAAAAGGTTGTCAAGTAGATCCTGAAACCGGACTGAAAAAATAAGGTAAGTTTCAAAACAGGATTCAGGACAAACAGGATAAGTTTTATGTTCCAAAAACTACGAACCAGTTATAACAAGATCGATTTTAAGTTTCAAGTTTAGAACCGACTCATCCCGAAATCGATCATTCTTAATAACGCTCATCTTCGTAAGAGAGGGGCACAGTGAACTGGTGGACTGATTGGATCCCAGCATATGATGCTATATATCGCTTTTCATATATATATATATTCTAAGACACGTGATAAACAAAAGATCAAATCGCCAAAGATGCGATGTCCTCTATTGCAGAAAAGCCTCGCGTACTTTTTTTGCAGCTTCCGCGCGTGACCCCTCGAAGGCGTCCAGAATTTTCAAGACAGAGGATTGAAAGGGCAATTACAATTCAGCTTTAATCCGACTTAGCTGCTAAACAATTAACGCCGAGCCGCCTCCATCTACACCACAAATTACATGCCTTAATCTTCCCATCAAGGAAAATGATACGAATGATCCATCAACTTTGATCCAATATGTAATGTAATCCATGAACTTTTAATTTGTTCAATGTAGTCCCTGAACTTTATCCTAATGTGTAATATGATCCATAAACTTTTAAATTGTTCAATGTGATCATTGGACTTTTAATACATATTCAATTTAGTCTCCGAATTATATGAAATTGTGTAATGTTGTTCCTGAATTTGAATTAACGAAAAGACAATATTAGACGTTTTCATACGATCAAGTGTTCTCCCGATGTGAGACTTTGTTGGACTTAAATCACTAGTTACGCCAGCGGTGCACTTCCTATCGAGGCTATAGATTTTGCCCACAAAAGCATCGATGCGCGTGGGCGATTCCTTCGATAAGTAAAACCTTCTTTTTACAGCAATAGAAGGACAGAGGTGTAATGGACTCATAAGCTGTCGCTACTCAAACGCAGAAGGCAACGAGCACTTTTGGGTGACTCCCAGGTATTATTATATTGCAAGAAGTTAGGAACATCGTGCGCCATATGCAAAGCAGGAAAGGCGAAGATGCGCATTCATGCCCAGGAGCGCTATTAAGCGCGACACGTTCATTAAAAACTCAGCCAATACCAAACCCACGTCTTCTAGCGACAACAGAAGAATCGTCATTGCTGGCTCGAGATTTTCCTGCATATCTGGCCCCGCGATTTGAGAGGAGAAAAACAGGAGGAGACACAACCGAACTAAAATACGCGATATATGCGGAGCGAGAGCTCGTAGCGTCGTCTAGAAATGAATACAATCTCATGTGTATTGTTCGGGTTTGGAGCGCGATGCACTGGAAACACCGCCGACATGTGACCAATTCAGGTCGGGTGAGGAAGAGAGAGCCTCCAACCACACGATTGAGCAACACAAGCACTATGGAGAACGTGACTGCGTTGTGGGTGGGTAGGCCCCGAGGCACGAGTCTGTCCCTCTTCATGTGCTTTTCTCTTCGTGAGTCTCTCTTGAATTTAAAAACTCATTTTTGGCGAAAGAAGTTAATGCTGGGATGGGCCTTGCTTATTGTTGACGCAGGCAAAAGCCTAGTTGGTCATGCTGGGTTGTCTTCAGCTCATCCCCTATTTGTCCACCGTGCAAGTGGGATCTTGGGGACGGTGGTCTGCCGCCAGTTATCAAGTTCATGTGGTGTGTGATCGTCGTCCTCACAGATGTATCCATATTCTATGCTGGGTGTGTCGGAATTGGTCTTTCTTGTCATGTTATTCCGTGCTTATCGCATCGAGATATGCTGATCCTTGGAGCATTGGGTCATCTACCTGAACTCCATAACTCATTTATCAACCTCCTACTTTGAAGGCACTTCTTTCTTTGAAGCACTTTTAAGTTAAAGATGGAAGGAAGGGAAGGACGATTCCGCCTTGATTTTCATCCAAAAACATGAGACTTGCTACATCATACACTCGTACACTTGCAAGTGTCTAAAGTTACAAAATTCAGTTCAGGAAGTCACTTTGGAATTTGACATTTGTTCGAGTGAGTGAGTTAGTCGAGTCTTGGGTTTTGAACAGCTTGCTGAGTTGTTACTCTCAAGATTGACTCATTCTAAAATTAGAGTTCGCAATATTGTTTTACTCCTCCTGAATTTCATTTTCGTTGGAAAATCGAGAATCCTGCATCGCGAAACCCTTGAATCAAACACGATCCGTGCGTTCAATCCAAAGAGTCCGCATCACGTTTGGGCCACAGCCCAAGCTCCTCGTTTTCTCCCCCGTTCTAAAATGTACGGTGGGCTCGTGCATGGTGGCGCGGAATTGAGAACAGGGTCCATGAAGTCTTCTAGGTGCAGTCTCAAAGCCCAACCTCCTTCATTGACCCTGCTCTCAATTCCGCGCCAACATATACGAGTTCAATATTCGTATGCCGTATGACTGTAGTCTCTAAGACGTGATCAGTTTGTATGGACGATAGCTCATTAACACTGACTGATACAATAAGTTCTGCGACAGTCAGTATATTACAAATGAAAAACTCATTATATACGTGATCAGTTTGTATGGACGATAGCAACTTGATCGTTAATCTAGCCTTTCATGAAATGGATAGAAATCTCATAAGAGGGGTTCCAGAATGGAAGTGGCTAAGGTAAAAGAACTTAATTTCATATAAATCTGCGAGCCAGTATCTTTATACATGTAACGAATGAATAGAATGTTGTACCCGTCAAATAAATCCTATCACTGATGTAGGGGGTCTTAAAAATCCCCAAAAAGAATGGTTAATAGAGGTACTATATCAGAGTTGCAGAAGCCTGCATGATAAGCGAACAAAATGTGTATGATCAAAGCCGTCATCATCAATAATGTCACCACCGGAACCAAGCAACATGAAGAATAGTATCATCTTGTCCACAAGTCTAATCAGCCCCAGCAACAGTTAGGCAAATCTAGGTCAAATGCTAGTCCAATCTCTCAGTCATAACTATGTAGTAAGCCATCACATGTACCGACCCAATTGAATCAGCATCACACTTATGTCATCGTAAGAGCCACGGGAAACAGAGAGGTCCACAAGCTTCCTACAGGCGAGCATTGGTTCGGGCCCTTCGGTACCCATACATAAAGGCCGAGCAATATCCACAGCTTCCTGGTTACTGACCTGAAATCAACGGCACAAGAGAACTTCAGTTCCTTTTCAACAAAGCTTCCAAAGGATTCACGAATAATTAGCATGCTCATTTGTTTTTTTTTTTTTTTCCAGAAATCGGAGCTCACCTTGTCCCATAAACCATCAGACGCAAGAATCAGGAACTCGTGCTCAGCTTCAATTTTTAACATGTTCGTTTCCGGCTCAGCTGTTACCCATTTTTTGAAATGCCGATCTCCGATTCCTCTGGACACAGCAAGAGAACCCTGAATTCTCCAGACTCCATGGTAAATATCAACATACCCACCCTGCAGAGTAAAATGAACATAGAACATTAAGTCATCAATTCGGCTGGGACATCTAAGATAAATCTTCAGCGGTACGCAAGTTTCAGGAAAACAGAATTAGATATTTTCTGTATCCTCACCTCTGCCTCAATGCGTTGCTTTTCATCTTCCCTACAAGGCCTGTGATCAGATGTGAGAGCCTCTGCAGTGCCAGCTCTACAAAGAACAGCTCGACAATCTCCAGCATTAGACACGAAGAGGTTGCCCCTTCTAACCAAGGCAGTTACACAGCATGAGCCGCCTCGTGATTCCCCGTTCAGAAAGTCCAAATCGGTCTTCAGGTAACCAAGCTTCACAGCCGTCTCCATTTCACCCTCGTCTCTTCTCATCACTTCATCAATGATATTCTTATTCAAGCTTTCCGCGGCAAACTCCGCGGCCATTGCACCTCCATGCCCATCGAACACACCAAACAACGCCTGCAAATTGAAAGTAGCAGAATCAGGTTAGTGTCCTATTGCATGTTGGCCGAAAGCTGCAACGAACTGAACTGACTGAAGTTCCTTTCGGAGCAAAACTTTTGTCGAGTTCATCACCGTTTCTTAGCTTCGACAACTCAAGTCAGTAACCTAAAGCTGCCAACCAGTAGCACGAACCACGTGTCATCCTGAACCGTTCTAGAACAGCAGCACGAACCAAATTTGGGATTTCCATGAAAACCCTAAACTCTTCGACTAAAGCTAAGCAACGGAATTAAATCCCAGGAAACAATATCACATAATCGCTAGGTTCAAATTTATCTAGAGCACCTAGGTATTCACAAACCGACCCGTCATCGTGATTAAGAAGAAGCCCTAACTGGAAAAGATAAAAAATGAAAATGAAAATTTACCTGCTTGCTATCTCCATGGATACCGACCGAAGCAGAATACCGATCCTCCATGGCTTCCCTCCTCCCTCGCTTGCAATAAACAGAGTACCCGTACTCCTCCCTCTCCTCCACCACGACATCCCTCGCCGGGGTAGCCGGAACCCCGAAACTCAGCGCCGCCGCCGCCGGCGGTATATCCAGCCTCGCGGGCCTCTTCCGCTTCAGAATCGTCGGCGACGTGCCCGAGCCCGAGATCGGGACGGAACTAGAAGTCGAAGAAGAGGAGTTGGAGAGGCCGGTGGGCGGCTTCTGGAGGCGGAGCCGGAAAGGCGACGACGGGGACGGGGAGGAGGAGGGCGAGGAAGAAGAGGAGGGAGGAGGAGGAGGAGGCGGGGAGGGCTTGAGGTGAGCGAGGGATAGGGAGAGGGACCCCTCGGGGGAGGAACAGAGGATGGAAGCCTTGTTGCAGAAGAGGGAGGCCGAGATGCCTCTCGACGGAGAGAAGACCGGGGAATTGGAGACCGCCACGGAACAAGACATGGCGGCTGCCGCTGCTGTCGTCGTCCGAGGTTGGTTTCGCCCGTGTTGCGCTCGATCTGAGCCCAACGTTCGATTTCCCTTGTGCAGGAGAAGAAGGACGAAAGGAAAAAAAGATGTCCTTCTTTCTTTGTTGGCAGAGTGAGAGAAAGAGAGGTATATAAATGAGGCGGGTTTGGGGGGGAGGCTAGTGGTTTTCTTCCGGGGAGCGCGTGTTTGATGGGTTTGGGGGGGTGTGAGATTTTTTCAGGTTCATATTCAACTCTGGTTTGACCAGGGATGGAAGACCGCTCCGAGAAGCGTGAAAGTTCCAAAATGGCCTCCCCCCCTTTTCTTGCTGCTGGGCTAATTGCGGCGTGTTTTTTGTTTCGTTGGAACAGAAAAGGAATCTGCTTCTTTTGTCGTTTGTTTTGGTTCTTCATCTGAAAATCATCATGACATTATATACATATGATATATATGTGCGCTTGTTATGGTTGTCTTATATCGTAATCAAGATTTGAAATAATTTTTTCACAGTGCGAAACTGAGTCGTGTCTCTAAACTAAATTCATTAATGTTGTTAGATTTGATATTAATTCTCTATAGTAGTTCTTTCAAGGTAGGCATCTATGAAGTTACCTTGATGTTCAGGCATGTGAAGATTCTCTTTTCTACATTTCATCACATAAAGAATCGGTGACGGCACGAACGTTAGCACTCATAATATTTCCACGCGTCAATACATCGTGCTTCACACACCCCAAATGAACCTCGCCATAACATCAAAGATTTGTTTCTCCTTAATTCCTTATCAAGAGGTTTGTTGGCATCGATTAATAATCGTAACGGGACCACATTTGTTTGACATAAGGAATAAGCACAACTTCTCCTCTCTTGCTTGTATTCGCTGCTGTTGAGTTTGTCAATTTTTTATATCGAAATGGGTAGCTTTTGTCCTCTTTGTTTTCCCAGGTACATAAACTAGGTTTATTACGGCTCAACGTTTTCAGAGTCCACAAAGAATTACGTGGAAAGAAAAAGAAAGAAGCAAAACCGATGGAAAGAAGGGGTGGGGGTAATAACGTAATTGGTGAAGAGGGGGAGGGGGACTGGGGGAGTGGAGATAGCAAAAACGAGGGTTCAAAGTTGAAGGTCAAAACACGTTACGTGGTCTCAATTCAATACGCTTTCTTTCTCTCCATCAGTAACGCAAAAGAAGAAGGTTGGCCTACCTTTTCTCCCTAAAGAAAGAATACCCGATATTTTGTGATCTTACCTTCCTCTTTTCTCTCTTTCTCTCTTTTTTTTTTATCTTATTATTTTTAGTTTTCGCAGGTCACGTCACGCTCTTTCCCTTGGCCGTGAGCTGTGAAAGACGGACGAGGACGGGACCGAACGAACGGACCAAAGAGCCTCGACGACCGGGGGTGGGGCCCCGACCTTTGCCACCTCATCAGTGTTTGTTTTGAATTTGACTCGTTCGTAGCATTACATCACATCGTGACAAAGAGGAAGGCAGGCGCTCTGAAGTTACCGTTAGGCCCAGCGGAAGGGCCAGTTTGAAGTTGATATTAACTTTGCCCTTTTCGCATCCATTGACCGTTGGCGCTTCGGCCTTCCGGAAGGCGGGGGGAGAGGAGGGCCGCGTTTCTCAACCGCCACTCCCCACAATAACATCTCCGTAGCCGACACTCGGTCCCTCCCAGTATCATACGCTCTCAATTGTTTACAATTAACGAGTACCCGGAAACACTAAATAGCTTAGATATTCTTTCACGGGATTGTGTTGAAAAATTCGATGATCACGTAGCGAATAGTGTACCGCTGGACCCGTCGGTCTTTTGTTCCACCATATAGGAGCGTGAATCAGTCTCAGTCCAATCTGAGGACCAGATCAAACCGACCAAATCTGGGTGGCCATGGCTCCTAAGAGGATCGGTCCGATTCTCAGTTCTACATAAAGGGACCGGATCGAAGGATCGGCCAAGATTTCTTTTTTCTTTTTTGTTCTGAAGTAACCCTAATTAGTAAACTAAAGTTTTTCTTTTAATGTTGGCAAAATTCCATTAGGATTGGGTGGGTCAATCCTCAGTTTCGCAAATTGGGAACCGACCCTACCTAGTCTAGTTCCAGAGTGGATCGATTCCCACTCTGAAACCTGGAATTTATCACCCCTACCATCACATGTCGGCTTGCAGTTGAAAATTAGTTCAAGAGCTCACTTTAAACTCCAACTTGACTACTCCGATTTTATTTTCATGATTTCTCGCTTCTCCTCTCTCAAATCGAGTTAGGGTTTATGGTCTAGCAAATTGAGGGGTTTTTTTTTTTAAATCTCGTGAGCTAATCGTGATAGTTCTTTTTAGGACAAACATGTTTGTTGTTTTGGCTAGATAGGACTGCGAGGGGTGACTGGCACGCATTCGTCCTCTTCTGGGGTTCGATAGGAAGTCGCTAGTCCACTCTTGGGGTATTTTGAAATAAGTGTCACTCCGAGGGTCTTTTAAGAAGATGCGGTTCATCTAGGAGTACTTTGAAACTTTCTCTCTACCAATTTTAGAAGAAAAACGAAAGAAACGAAAGAATATCTGTCAAGCGTGTGAAAACAGACAGACCTTTCGTATTTTCACACAGAATCTCTCTCGATAGCAATAGCATCAACATAAAAACTCGTTGCTATTTGTCAATGAACACGGTTTCTCTATGGAGACGCTTACGATGACAAAAGCGTCAAAGGGTCCCGATCAGACTTCGTTTTCCTCGCCAGTAATCAACCCACCGTCGAAGGAAACGCGCGAAGCATACGTCAGTCCACAGGTAGCCGACTTTTCTTGTTTTCAATTCTAACACCCTCGAAGACCAGACTGGCTTTTGCCTTGAATATCTGCAGGCCCCACTAGTTTGACAATTTGTAAACTGGGCTGAGCCTCGAGGAACTTCCAAGACCAATTTAACGATGCCAGCCATGGTCACTATGGTCAGTGACATCAGTCTCACATATCTGTGTCGTTGGCACATCTTAGGGTTCAAAATTGATCTTTATCACCCCAAGAGGGTTTTAAACATCGGAATTAATCATAATCAACATCCCCTGTTTAGTAACGACTAATGTTTTATATTTCTAGTTCTCTATTTCTCTATACCTTTTTCTAGTTCTCTATTTCTTTGTCCAGTTCAGATTGTGTATACTAGCATGCACTCTTCATGAAGGGAAACCCGTGTTTCTCTCCTCACGAACTGGAGATTGAAAGTCATATGGGGCGAGCAGTTCACTATTCTTCTTCTTCTTAAGGGTCTTCTGAGCAGTTAAATCATTTCGAATTATCACAATATCTAAAATTATTTCTCCCCTTATTCAAAGGGGTTATAGCAATTTCTCTAGGATTTGTACTTCAATAATATTGATCAATCATCGATTTAAAGAAAGAAAATCTCGATAGTCCAGGCTCTTAGTGGTAAATTGACCTGTCAAAATAGGTTATAAATTCATTTTTTAACCCATATATTGATAAATGAATCATAAATGGATATATGCATAATATGAATTTTAAATAGGTCATAAATGAATCGTAAATTAATTATAAATGGGTTTACAATATATTTAAACGCAACTTATCTCTCTCACTCTCACTTAATCTAGTACTTACTCACTTTGCACTCTCATAGTAGTTTAAGTGTGAGCTTTCTTAGATTTAATTAAATATAAAAATGTTTTAACAATATGAGTCGAGTTAGGTAAGGTATGGGTCAAGAAAATTGCGTTGCGCATAAATTGATCATAAACGGATTAATGGGTCAATTTGGATCGGACCATTTGTGATCCGACCCACTCACTCGGCAGGTTTACTGGTAGGGTAGAAAAACTTTCAGCTCAATTTCGTGTTCAGTAAACAAAATAAGACTTGCTAACTTAGAGAAAAAAGAGGTGATGTAGTTCCCCGACGTCCAAAATTACTCCACAAAGAATGAAGCACCGGATAGCGAGGGGAACGGTTTTATCGGCCTCATTCTGGAAAATGCCCGACACAACCACATTCGGCGTAAGCCATTCTGATTGCTTCGGCGGCAATACGAGGCCAGACGTTTTCGATTGCAGCAACAACGACAACAACAACAACAACAACACCGACACAGTCTCAACATCAGGATTGGAGTACCGAAACTCAATTTCCAAATCCAATTTCAATCTTGGACGAGGACGCATCCGTCTGCTTGGTGAGACTCAGTCCCTTAGATGTTCATAAAGAGTTGCGATCATTCTCGCAAGTCATTACAGGTCTGTAGAGCTCATCACCGTCTCACTAACAGAACAACAACCGAACAAAAGAACGAAAACACTTTTAAAAGAAAGGACATCGATTTCAGTTGAAGGTGGAAATGTAGCTGCTCCAGTGCTTCTCCCAAAGCAAAAAGAAATCTGAGGGAGTCGTTAACGAAAAGAAAGCAACACGGAGTAATATCGCTTCAAGGGAACGAGTCCTGTGGGAATTGAATAACCTCCTCACAGACCAGATAGTGAAGCTCAGCATACAAAGCCATCCCAATCTCACGCAGATCGACACACATGTAAACGCAGACGAAAGCAAGTTTCACGCGGAAGCAATCCGACTAATCAACCACGGACACCCTATGTCGGATCAACCGACAGCGACGACGACGACGACGACGACGAAGAAGAGCATGAGAGCAAATCCAATCGAATGGAGGAGAATCGTTCAAACCGAAACCCTAGCTTCCCCAGCGCCGTGGCGATTGACGGTGAACAGGAATGGGGAGGGTAGGTTCTGACTTTATAGGAGAGAGAGGGACAAATCCGACGGTCGAAATGCTGTCTCGCATCGGGCGATGAGCGGCTACCGATGCATTTTGGGCTACGAGTCTGGCCGAAATATATTTGCCCTAGTCCCCTCCCGCCCCCATCAAACCAACAGCGTCCGAAGTTGCGCATTATCTATTGGGCCTTGAGGAAGCCCGTAGAGGTGGCCCACGTAAGAGTTTGTCCGTCAGATGAGCCATTCAGTGTGGGCTCGCTTAATTAAGAAATGGGCTTATGTTTGTACCCAACTGTTTTGTTCTTGCCCCCCCCAACTCATTTGGAAAGTGTCCCCTATTCCCCTTCTGCAAAAGTTCCGGATGAAAAATGGGCAGCCGAAACACAACACAATTATATAAACTACTCAAGCAAGAGTTGGGTTGCACAGTAAGGATCAATACAGAAGAGAGAAAATTTTGACAGCTAATAATTGTTTTTCAGTGTTTTATATATTCTGCATTTGTAACTTGTGCGAAGCCCCCCCACCTATTTACAGAAGAAGGTGAGAGAAAGACACTTAGTTTCCCTTTGTAATTCCTCATTGCTCCACCATTATACCCATATAAGGGTGGAAGAATCATTATTTGCAACTCCCACATAATTAGAGGAGCTTTTTTTTTTTTTTTTGTAACCTTCACAACACTAATATGTGCCATTAATGGTTATTTACTAATAGCTCCACATCGAATTGAGAGTTCGCATGCTTTCGTGCTCCTTTTTTGTGCAATTAAAATTTGTGGGTAGTTAGCGGTTATTATGTACTGGAGTAATGTTATCCAAATGAACCGGCGGTTATCATCTTTTGAATCGAAGTAGATAAGTGGAGCCAAAACTTGCAGAGTGTTTATCAGCATTTAGACTAGTGGATGAATGACATGCATTTCTCTAACCGCTTTAATCTTTTTGGTGGGTGACAAGAGTTTGATTTACAACGACGGATTCAAATATAATGACGAGTTAGTAACACACGGGGACGACATCAAGTTCAAAAGTTTGCGAATGTTTGTTATCATTTCGATTAGTGGATGAACGACATGCATTTCTAAGGAAAATTATCAAAGCAGTAATAAATTTATTATAATTGTGCCAATTCAGTTTTAAACCTTTTGTATTTGTGCCGATTCAGTCCAACCAACCAATTTTGGCCAATCGGTGCTGACATGGACACTAGCCGTCCGGTGAACGTTGACGTGTCAATTTTTTTATCATTATTTTTATTTTTTCAATTTTTTTTTTTAATAATTTTTTCCTTTCTTTTTTTTTCCCTTTATCTTCATCTTCAACCTTTGGCTGGTCATAGTACTAACCGATCAAAATTGGTTGGATGGATAAAATTGACATAAATGCAAAAGGTTTATGATCGAATTGGCACAAAAAAAAAGGTTTAAGACCAAATTAGTACAATTGCAATAAATTTATGACTGTTTTGGTAAATTTTTCTGCATTTCTCTAATTGCTTTGATCTTTTTGGTGGGCGATAAGGGTTTGATTTACAACTACGGATTCAAATGTAATGACAAGAGTTAATTAGTAATGCACGGGGGTCGACATCAAAGTTCAAAAGTTTTGAATTTTCAGATTTGGATTGTACACACCAGCCATGTTTATCTGATGAAAAGCGAAGGGGAAAAGTTAGGCCGCGAAGTCGAACTTGATTAACGAGTTAAACCCGTATTCCCTTTTTAAATGCTTGGCGAGTGAAATGGATAAGGCCGAGCGAAAAACGTGACTCCCTCTCCCGCTTCCCATGTTTTACCATATATAAAAGATCGACACGGGGCAGTTGATGAACACCAATCTCATCATGGTCCACGGTCGGACCATGTTCATCCCCAAGCAAAACCAATCGACGAAAGACGTCAGTGTGGTTGGCAATTATTGGCGCGTCGTACTCTTTGCCGGTTCTTGTCCCGTTCCACATCAACAGTCGTGGACGCGTAGCCAATTGCAGACAAGCCCCCCCCCAACCCCCCACATCCACGTGCCCATCGTCGGTCGCCATCTACCCCTTCTCCTTCCATCCGTTCCTTAATCAAGTCGCCGCGCATAACACGAGCTCGGACTATATTTTTTACTTCGCTGCTGGTCTCCATTTCATTGGTGGGCATCGCCTAATCCCTCCGACTGTCTTCCCATTGAATAATGGAATCGGCCCGAAAGAGTTGGCTCCGAAAGAGGGTTCCATCCTAGGCTTCTTTTCCATTCATCATTTTCCACACGTATTTAAGTCAATAACGACGGCCATAATCCTCTCCCGGCACGCTGCACGTCTGATCTTCTCCTCCACCACCGTGCATATTTGTTTCCATTATTATAAAAGATTCCACTTATAGAATCGAACCATTTCACTCTTTTTTTTCAGATTTTCATGACTCGACGACGGAATCTTGCTTATTTCTTTTTCGTGAGGATCAAAGAATCGAATGATGTTTTTGTTCCATTTTTTGTGGGTAATCAGTCAATTTAAGAAATTATTATTTTTCGTTGAAATTAAGAAATTGCAAACAAAGCTCGAACTACTCCATTTTGCTCTATGGATAAAAATTATCATAAATCACTTCTCCTTCTCAATGGTATGTGTGCTTGGAGGAAGGTCTTCTTGCCTCTAGAGAGGGCGCTTTTCATCTCTTGTCACCACGGCATATCCCCTATTGTCAGATCGTTAACTCTTAGAATCGAAGTCAACGTTAATTCGGAATGGCTCGGGTTTGTTTAGAAAATGTGGCTAGACTACCTTTTTCTTCAACCTTGATGTGCCAAATGTCGTCTCTATATGTGGAAATTAGTGTGAACCACCATATTGCATAGATTTAGAGTGTCAAGCACGGATTAAGACTGACGAAGAACACGGAATATTCGCATCAAACTTTTAACTAACACCAAAAAATTAAATGAGTCAGTTCTTGGAAATTATAGTTGGAGGGACCAACTGGCCAAATTTGATTCAACTGGAAATGGTAGCTCCCTGTCCATTGATTCAATCCCTGAAACTGGACTTCAATGAAACTGGATTTGTCCAAAACAGTACCAATGGCCATCCCAGTCCAACAGTGCAGTCCTCATCTTCCGACTGGACACGCGTACCTGAACTTCTGTCCCGTCGTGCTCGGCCCAAAACTCCAATTTCGTACAGCATGCGTAGCTCCTGCAATTGTGGTCCTGCACATTGTCCGATGTGCCTTTTTCTTTTTTGGGTCTTGTTGTTCCTTTGACAGGAAGGATCATGTGTATTGAACCCCATCATGACGCGGCTTAGGTACTGCATGAAAACCATTCTGATTCTGCCAAGAACTGATTTTTTGTTCCCAGAATCAGTTTTGGAACAGAAACCCGTTTGGTAACGCAATTTCATTTTTCTATTTCCGGGACAAGTTTGCTTCCAAAACTGATTCTGAAATCAGAAATGAGAACAAAAAAAAAGTTGATTTTTCATTTCTGGAACAAAAGTGAGAACCATTTCTGAGGAATTCATTTTCTTCAACACACATTCATATGAAAGTCACGACCTTTGAGGTGAGAAAAAAAAGCAAAAAATCAAAAATTTCAAAACTTAACAGAATGGTTTAGAATTTGTGGCTACCCACTTTCAGTGAAATTTCAATTTTTTTAGGTGTCGAAAAAATTAAAAAAAATAAAAAAATAAAAATTTTCAAAATTTCACAAAATGACTTAGAAAACCTATGGCCACCCACTTTGAGCAAAATTTAATTTTTTTAGATACCAAAAAAAAATAAAAAATAATCAAAAAATCTAAAATTTAAAAACTTTACAGAATGTCTTAGAATATCTGTGGCCACCCAATTTGAGCGAAATTTTATTTTTTTAGGTGCCAAAAAAAAATAAAAAAAAGTAAAAATTTAAAAATTTAAAAACTTCACAGAATGACTTAAAATACCTGTGGCCACCCACTTTGAGCGAAATTTAATTTTTTTAAATGCCAAAAAAATAAAAATAAGCAAAAAAGTAGAAATTTCAAAACTTTACAGAATGGCTTAAAATACCTGTGGCCATTCATTTTGAGCGAAATTTTATTTTTTTAGGTGCCGAAAAAAAAAAATAATAAAAAATTTCAAAACTTCACAAAATTGCTTAAAATACCTGTGGCCATCCACTTTTGAGCGAAATTTAAATTTTTTTAGGTGCCGAAAAAAATAAAAAAATAAAAAATAAAAAACTTCACATAATTGCTTAGAATACCTATGGCCACCCATTTTGAGTGAAATTTAATTTTTTTAGGTGTCGAAAAAAAATAAAAATAAGTAAAAAAGAAAAATTTTCAAAACTTTACAGAATGACTTAAATACTTGTGGCCACCCACTTTATGCAAAATTTTATTTTTTTAGGTGCTGAAAAAAAAAGCAAAAAATCAAAAATTTTTGAAATTTCACTCAAAGTGGATGGCCACATGTATTCTAAGTCATTTTGTGAAGTTTTGAAAACTTTGATTTTTATGTTTTTTTTTCACCTAAAAATATTTAAATTTCGCTCAAAGTGAATGGCCACATGTATTCTAAGTCATTCTATAAAGTTTTGAAATTTTTTAATTTTTTCTTTTTTTCACCTCTAAAAATTAAAATTTCACTCAAAGTGGGTGCCCACAAGTATTCTAAGCCATTCTGTGAAGTTTTGAAATTTTTGAGTTTTTGAATTTTTTTGGGCACCTTAAAAAATTTAAATTTCACTCAAAGTGGGTGACCACATGTATTCTAAACTATTTTGTGAAGTTTTGAAATTTTTGATTTTTTGATTTTTTTTGGCACCTAAAAAAATTTAAATTTCACTAAAAGTTGGTGGCCACAGGTATTCTAAGCAATTCTGTAAAGTTTTGAAATTTTGATTTCTTGATTTTTTTTTGAAAAAATTCAACAAATTTCCTATTTTCCCAAAATCTGAATTTTTTTTATTTTCTCGACATTTTGATGATTTTTTCTGGAATTTTTCAATTTTTTGGGATTTTCTGAATTTTTTTTAAAGATTTTTATGAATTTTTCGGATTTTTTATTATTTTTATTCCATTTCTAAAAAAATGGATTTCTGTTCCTGGAAATAGAATTTTATGTTGTTTATCAAACGGGTTTTTGTTTCAGAAAATAGAAATTTTGTGCTGTTATCAAACGGGTTTCTGTTCCAGAAATAGAAATTTTTTGTCATTATCAAACGGGTTTTTTTTCTCAGAAACTCATCCAGAAACCAGAAATAGAAAAATCTATTTCTGGTTCAGGAACTCATTCCGGAACAGAATGGTTATCATTCGCTACCTTAATATCCAAAAAAAAATTTCAATTTTTAATTTTTATCTCATTTGTACCTGTTATCTCGTAAAAAAAACTTCCGATTTTAAGTCGTGTTTCAATTTTATTTTAAAATTTTTTTTATCTAGTAAAAAATCTTCAACTTTAGATCTTGTTCTAATTTTACCCTAAGCTTTTTTTTTTGCCTTATGAAAAACTCCAAACTTTTGGTCTTGTCCCAATTTTACCGTCTAGTCTCAATTTTACAGTAAAATTTTTATGGTCTCATAAAAAAGCATAAAATTTTACTCAAGTCACAAATTTGACTCCATTAACCCTTCGTCCAAAATTTCTCGTTGACAACTAAGAGATAGAAATCTCTCAAGCAAAATCTATTTGAGTGTCTCAAACACTCTTCGACCGCGAGAGATGAAACATTCCCAAGCATGAGAGATCGACAAGCACAAAATCCTGAGGGCCATTTTGACGGAGGCTTTAATGGAGATCTTTATGAAACAAAAAAAAAATAGAGTGAAATTGAAACTTCACCTAAAGTTGAAATTTTTTTATGAGATAAAAAAAGTTTAAGATAAAATTGATACTGAACTTACAGTTGAGGATTTTTTATGAGACAAAAAAAAAAAGCTTAGGGTAGAATTAGGACTGGACCTAAAGTTGAAGGTTTTATGAGATAAAAAAAATTTAGGGTAGAATTATGATATGATTTAAAGTTGGAGGTTTTTTATTAGATAAATGGTAGAAATGAGATAAAAGTTAAAGTGTGAGGGTTTTTTAGGTATCAGGCCACGCTGGATCAACTTCAGTATTTTTGAGTTATGGTTTGAGGTATGTGATGTTGGAGATATGATATTATTAAAGATATGATTGAAGATTATGATCGTGGGCATCGGTATTGATTTAGTCAATCCACGATTAGTTTAGGAAATTAAAAATCTCTTGTATATTATTTCCTATTCTTTTCTCTTTTCGTACATTATAAATAGATCGATGTACATGTTTACAATTAACATAATACAATACAAAAATTCCCCAAATTATCTTTAGTTTCTGTCATGTGATACTGACACTTGCCCATGCTTTGCTTGCTGTCTTGACTCTCCCCATTTGGATTCTTTGGTTCCCCCGCCATCCTCGGAGATTGGTACATAAGTCGTGTAGGGTCGATGAAAGAACAAGAGAAGATACTTGTACATAAATTTCATCATTGGTAGCACAAAAAATAGTTGGTAAATTAATCGCAAGAAAGAATAGATTAGTAAGACAAATAAAAGTGGTAACTAAATGTACAAATGGACAAAAAAATTTGGTTAAATATTATTAAGCAACTCAAATGATAATTAGAACCAAAACTAGTTTAACAACTCAATTGAAAAAAAAACAGGTAAGTCACGTAAAAAGGCTTGTAACTTCATATATTAGTTGGTCAACACAAGATATTTGTAAGAGAGGTAAATAAAGTTGGTGAAAGAAGAGATAACAATTAATGCAAAACCAGCAGGTAAGTTAATTTAAGAAGAGTTAGTGATCACTTCCATTAATTAAGGTAGGTATTTTGTAGAATGGGTTGGTAAATTTAACTAATTGCCAAGTAGGTAACTTTATGAAGAATTTTGATAAGTTTAGAAAATTAATAAATAGATGTTGGCAAGTAATTCAAATGAGAATTGTCGATTTCATGTAAGAATTAATAAATTTAAGGCTTTTTTTGTAAGATTTGGGAACAAAATTTGTCATTGATAAATATTAAAGCCCAATAAATGTTGCCATGTGACTAAATGAGAATTGGTATTCCAAAACAAATTTGTTACGTAGTCGGAAAAATTAGTAACTCACTTAAATAAAGATTAGTAAATTTATGCAAAAGTTGGTAAATTTAAAAGAAATTGATAAGAAAGGCAAATAGAATTGGTAAAAGATAAGAAATTTAGTAACCTGCAAATTGTGACAAAAAAAATAGAAATTGATAATATCGCGAAAGGTTTTGGTAAGGTACCGACAAATTATCCGGTCCTCATTATAGTAAATTATCTCTTTTTGTCGGATTTATCAAGATACCCAATCGCAATCCATAGTGCACAAACCAAAGCGCATGAAATTTAATTAATGAACCCTCATTTTAGGCCTACCCGATCCCCCTTGAGTCCTAGAAAGATGGCACTTGGCACGACCGTACCAAACTCGCCCGAACATCATAAGCATCAATAAGATTAGACGTGGGGGAATATCTCTTCGATTGCCCTTTGTGCTGGCGGGTGGATCGACACGAGCAAATGCACGAGGGACCACATGGTAGAAAGCTACAGACAAAGTACTTAGAAATAATTAAAGCACGCGAAGGTTTCATGCATATACATGAGTCGGTTGTCGGCGTTGCTCGTGGTGCTTAAACAACGCTGGCGGGAACAGCGTTGGATCATACGGTTGCGTTGTCTATTGTTTTGAGGGACGGAGCCAATTTGTCCCGCTCTCGCTTTCTTTTCAGCACGTTTTCATTTTTTATGTGCACCGTCGGGGTGCGCAACTACCTCTAACATATATAATCTACGTCAATGTACCTCTCTCAGCACCTATTATTTAGGGGTGTGCCAAAAAAAATCTCTCTCTCCGCTATAACAGAGCTCTCGAGTCTTCACATTTTGTCGCGACCGACCTACATTTCCAATTATTTTGGTAGTTAGCTTGGTAGGAGCACGGGGTTTTTTGCTTGGATGGAGCTTTGATTCCTTCACGGGAAAGAAGTGGATTTGCGATTGGAGCTGAAACCCTCGAGGTTGAGGACTGAAATCGCCCTCATGGAGTTGTAGAATAGTGATGCTAGCGCGCAAATGGAGGTGTACAAAGTGATCGAGCAGATTGGGAGAGGAGGATTTGGATCGACCTTCGTCATCCTCCATAAATGGGAGAAGAAGAAGTAAGTCCGCCTCCTGTTTTGTTCGGTTTCACCATTCCGCAAGACAGGGCCAGTTACACGGACCCATTCGGGAACCGATCACCCATAATATTCTTACCAAGATAAATACATCCCTTGAAAGTGCAAAACAACACATTTACAAACCCGAAGAGAATGCTACTTCATCTCGATTTCATGCGACATAACATCACAACCAGCAGCCAGTCTTACTATTGTCCGAGTCAATTTTCATATTGAGTGCGAGATTTTGAGGGACTCGAGACCATTGCCAAATGAATGATAAGGGAGCCATTCGGACTTAAGACCTCATGTTTTTGATACAATATAAGATTTTTGGGGGTTACTATCAGTCGTCTTAAAAACTTAAGCTATTAAATTAAGACGTGATTTTTTTTTTGTCTGTCATACTTTAACTATCAACTCACTTTCAGACTTTTACTTTATTTCTTTGTAGCGCGTGGGAGTTGTAACTCACGTTTGAAATTAAATGTCCCCACCCTTAACCTCCATAAAAAGATGAAGAATCGAACTCCCCACATTCCCTTTCCTACTTAGGAAGGGTGGTCACTTAGGTTTGTCTCGGTAATTTAATATTCTAATGGCGGGCCATATTATTAATTGACTTTAACGCCCCACCGAACCACATCAAATTCGGATCGAGTGAATCTTTCCTCGCGGCATTATCTTGATCTGGCTCGGCATGCATCTTAGTTTTGCTGCCCCATAGGACACAATAAAGATTGTCATATAACATTATCTTCCCGATGGCTTCGCCTGCGTTTCCGGAGGACGACTGATGTGCCGGATACAGGCGAACTTTCGTGGGTCGCGTGTCACGTTTGATAAGCTACTAATGAAAATTATCATCCTCAATTTTATAATAGAGTCGTTTCCATGCCTCACATCGACCATTTCCATAGAAGATGCATCGATGCCACCTCGGTAACGATGCCTTGGGTGTCATCATCTTGAGAGATCTTTAGACATGGAAGATTGACAATCAGGGCACATGTATTCTTTTTAGTTGAGATTTTGGGTTTCGTTCGCTCGCGGGCATTGGACTAATCGGCTATTGTCTTCTACTTATATCATCGTAGGGTTTATCCAAAGCAAAGACTTCAAGTACAGAATCGTTTTTCCACGTCAAGGACGATTTTCCGGGACACTTCATTTCGCAAACACATGCCTCTATTTTCTTTGTTAAAAACCCTAAATTATGTC
This sequence comes from Syzygium aromaticum, assembly GCA_024500025.1. Classification (NCBI taxonomy): domain Eukaryota; kingdom Viridiplantae; phylum Streptophyta; class Magnoliopsida; order Myrtales; family Myrtaceae; genus Syzygium; species Syzygium aromaticum. The sequence continues at coordinate 36,428,021 of CM044886.1, read as the reverse complement.
AGCCGTGACATATTTCCCCTAAACTTTTCGCCGTGACACTAATGAGAATTGTTAAAAATCTGCCTATGTGGATGCCGAAAAGCAAACGATATTGACATGGCGCCCACGTGACTTAAGTGAAATAAATCGATGTTATTTTGGCTGAAATATCTTTGAACGAAATCTTGAAAGAGGGCAAATGTGTCACAAATGTACAAATTTGATATTTTTTATGGCACAAAGAAAAGTTCATGGTAAATGTGTCACGGTGACTATAGCTTGGAATTTTTAACGTCGCAAAAAAGTTTCGGATAAATGTTTTGTGGCTGATATAATTTAGGATTTTTTTTCGACTTTCTTTTTTTCTTATTTAATTAGTTGCTTATCCTTTTGCCATCTGGTGTCGCCGGTCAGTGCAACCGGTGCAAAAGACGGATGGATGGGATGGATGGACGAAGGAGCGACATTATTGGAAACCGCATGCGAGGCGATGCGGAGAATCTCCGAGTCAGAGAAAGGATAAGCCTTTCTCGCAACCGCGAGGGGTGGGTACACATCCCATCCCATCGTCATCTTCTCCGATGCCTAGGTGGATTCACATCACCCTTCGACATTTCAACCAAATCAACATCAACGGAAAACGGGTCTCGCGGACATCGTTTTCGCTCGCTCGATTCCACATGTTAATTGTTGATTTTACGTGCATTATTACGCGAGTGTTTTGACATTCGACATCAACCGAGTAGACCGTAAATCGGGATGGCATGAGAATTTATTTTCGAATTCGGTGCGATTTCAGATGGCTCTAAAGCAACAAGGATGTTCGGTTTAAAGAGAACAAGAGAGGAGTCCCGCCACACTGGGGATCGGCATGTGTCGAAAACCGCGAGATGTACTTATGCCCTTTTCTTTCGAGCTCTGATTTGGTGAGAGATTCGGTGAACTCTTGCCATCTTACCGGATTTGGATCGACACTTTATAAAGAAATCAATGGTTGAGCTTTCCATTTTGAAGTCATATCGTGAAATCACTCGATACAAAGTGGGATTTTCCGGGACGAAGAGAAAATGCTATTGACCTTCCTCAATTACATACGTTGCTTAAGCCTTTATGGCATGGTCGTTAAGTAGACATTTCCCCACCACCCTTGTCTCAATAACTTACTATCAAAAGAGGATTTTTTTTTCCTCTATCCAACAGCATAGTTCGAATGGAAACGAAATGTAACATCACCCTATCTTGAAGAATCTAAAAAATTTAACGCTACTTAATGTCTCGATACATTGAATATGCACATTGGTCACGGAACAAGCATTTAAATCCGGCGTCCACCCCATATTTGTGAAAATATTCTCGATTTTCCCATCATGTATTATTTGGTCCAAATCTATTCGTGTAATCAAACTCTCATCGCTTGTGAAAACAGATCAAAACTTTAGAGAAATGCGTGTTGCCTATCCATTAATTCAAAACACGATAACTACCCATCCACGATTCTCATATCTGTTTATCCACTGTTCCGTGCCTCTTATACACTAATTTTTACAAGACGGTATTTGTGCACCAACAACCTCTCTGATTCGTCACGGTGGGAATTTAAATTTAAATTTAAACATTAACATAATTCTCGTACTAATCAATTTGATTTTTCGCGTTGCCGAGAGCAATCATGCACGCGCCATGGGGATCTTAACATAATGCAAAATTTCGTGGCGATTCTATCAAATCGATCGATCCCCCCGTGATGACGACGTGACAAAGAATCTCGTCACGCAGGACAAAAACGGAGGATCCACAGCGAACCAGGAGGGCGCACGTGTCGCGCGACGAAGCGACGCCGTTTGTGGGAGGATGGCGCGGCGAGTGGGCAGTATAAGTAGGTGGTGGTGGGGGGGGGAGGCGTGGGGAAGCGGCGTCGCCACCGGTTTCAACCGTTCTCCTCCTCCTCATCATCCCACCGCTCCGCTTACCCGCTCCTCCAACTCCATACGTGTTGCTCACTCCCCTCATCTCGCTCCTCCACCGCCACCTTCTTCTTCCCCTTCCCATCTTGGGGAAGATCTCTCCACCCTCTCCCTCCCCGCCGCTTCCTTTTTCTTCCCACCCTCTCTACGAATTCTCTCGGCCGAAACCTGTAAGCCAGGATGTGTGGGATTCTTGCCGTTCTCGGTTTCTCCGGCGACTCTCAGGCGAAACGGGTTCGAGTGCTCGAGCTCTCTCGCAGGCAAATTCCTCCTCCCCTTCCTCCCTCCCTTCCTTTCTTTCTTTTTTCTTGTCTCGTTTCCTTAGTCGCACGTCGCATCGGCAAATGCACGTCCGGGACATTCGCTTCTTCTTTGTTGTCCCTTCTCCCGAAATCTTGCCTTTAAAACTTGGAGGAGGAGAAGACCCACCGGTTCGCGTCGCGATCCGAGTCTTGTCCTTTTCATGTCGCACGGCCAGGACGGGGGGCCGGGGGTCCTGCTGTCAACGGGAGGATTTGGTTTCCGATCAAATGCTTCGAGGGCGGCGGTGGGAGATGATGAACGAGCGCATCGGATAGTGCGAGTCCTTTAACCTTTGACGATCGTGATACGGCGTGAACCCGATGGATGGAAGAGAATATTTCAGTCAATCCGGATATGTTTAGTTTTCCTCTGGCTGTTTTTGGCCTGATTAAAGAATTTTGAATTAGACTCTGCTCTCTCGGTCTCCCCCCATCCGCATCTGGATCTCCACTTCGGTGATGCAGACGTGGCCGTGGGACCCCCTTAGCTCGGACTAACGTTATCCGTGGTCTTGGCATTTTTATTCCTAGGATCTTTATTGCTCGGTGTTTTATCGTTTCCATTACTGACCAACCTTCGAAGTTGGCGTCTTTTGGTGCGATTCAATATAAATATGGAAGATGATGAAATTTTCTCTCGAGGCCGAGTCATATTGCTTTGGCCCGCATGCGGGATTCTGCTTTTTGAGGAAGGGATCGGGGCCCCGGATTACGGGTGGTTGGTTCTTGAATGAATTTGGTTCCGATAACCGAATACGAGTCGTGACTTGAAATTTTTTTTTTTGTTTATTATTTGCCGAAACAGATTGAAGCATCGTGGTCCCGACTGGAGCGGGCTGTACCAGCATGGAGACTGCTGTCTGGCCCATCAACGGCTGGCGGTCATCGATCCAGCTTCCGGTGATCAGCCCCTGCTCAACGAGGATGAGACGGTCGTTGTCACTGTACGTTAAGCTTCCTGTTGGGCATAATTATGGCTTTAGCAATAGACGGTGCATGCTTCCAAATTTCCACCCTTTGAAGCGACTGTGCTAAGGGCAAAATCAGTACTTTCATCACGGCACCGGCGGTCGAACTTGGTTTTTGGGATTACGGTCGCATTCTTTCTCTGGCTTTGCTAAAACCAAATATTTTCGATCTCAAACTCAGGTGAATGGAGAAATATACAACCATGAAAAGCTGAGGAAGCTCTTGCCTAACCACAAATTCAGAACTGGTAGCGATTGTGATGTAATTGCACATCTGGTGAGCCCCCTTGGCATGCTTTCACTTCCTTGATCCTTTTTTCCTAGAAAAGTAAGCTGCTATTTAATCTTTTACCAGATATCTCCTCGTCACTTAAATTGTCTATGCTACCACATTTAAATGTTGACTCATCCCTTCATCTAATTTTAAGCTTTAAGAGCAGTTAACGGTGGTGGCAGGGAACTCTTAGCCTAAAATTTTGTTTAACTTGATAAGTTGGATATTTTAGCAGCCCCTAGTTTGATTCAATGTAATGCAATAACGGACCTAAAAAATTACCCTTTTTACTCTTTATTGCCTCTGATAGTATGAAGAACATGGGGAGGATTTTGTGGACATGCTAGACGGAATGTTCTCCTTTGTGCTGTTGGATAGGCGAGACAACAGCTTTATCGTTGCCCGTGATGCTATCGGGATCACTTCCCTCTATATCGGATGGGGACTCGATGGTAACACCTCATAGAGAGACCTTGCCATTTGCAAATGAGTAACAAATCTTTCTCGAAATCTAAGTATGGTTAACATTTCTTTTGCTGTTCACGTCCAGGCTCGGTCTGGATATCATCAGAACTGAAAGGTCTGCATGACGATTGCGAGCACTTTGAGTGCTTTCCACCCGGTCATCTGTACTCAAGCAAGCAAGGAGGACTTAGGAGGTGGTATAATCCACCTTGGTTCTCTGAGGCAATCCCCTCGATTCCTTATGATCCTCTTGTTCTCAGGCGTGCTTTTGAACATGTAAGTGATGCATTCTTTGCTCCTATCATCCAATTGGAGATTTTGACGGGAGAACTAATCTGTGAGTGAATTCATAGGCTGTGATCAAAAGACTGATGACTGATGTACCCTTTGGAGTTTTGCTTTCTGGAGGCCTAGATTCTTCACTTGTTGCCTCTGTCACTTCACGTCATTTGGCAAGCACGAAAGCTGCCAAGCAATGGGGGGCACAACTTCATTCATTCTGTGTTGGTTTGGAGGTATTTCACAGATTATCATATCACGGAGATAAAAAATTGAGTAGATGCTTTTCTAGATGTTGTAAGTGCTTCAATCTGTCGAGCAGGGTTCACCCGATCTAAAGGCCGCAAAGGAAGTTGCGGATTATTTGGGCACAGTCCACCATGAATTTCACTTTACCGTGCAGGTACTTGCGCTAAACCTTGAATCCACTTCTATTTCTTTTCTTTTTGTTTTCTTTTTGAATTTCTCGACATGGTTGGATAATATCTTCACAACCTGAGATTTCCTCTGTATGACCTCCGACAGGATGGTATTGATGCCATCGAAGATGTTATATACCACATCGAGACATACGACGTGACAACAATTAGAGCAAGCACCCCTATGTTTCTAATGTCTCGTAAGATCAAGTCCCTTGGTGTGAAGATGGTGCTTTCTGGTGAAGGAGCTGATGAGATCTTTGGTGGATATCTATATTTCCACAAGGCACCCAACAAAGAAGAATTTCATCGTGAAACATGTCGCAAGGTGACAAAAAGTTTAATTAGAAAATCCTTGTCTATGTAAGTTTCGAGGAAAAGAATAGATAATTATACATGTTTTAATTGTCTGCAGATCAAAGCCCTCCACCAATATGATTGCTTGAGAGCGAACAAAGCCACTTCTGCATGGGGTTTGGAAGCCCGTGTTCCCTTCTTGGATAAAGAGTTCATCAATGTTGCGATGTCAATCGACCCTAAATGGAAAATGGTAAAAGACAATCCCATCAATCATGTTACTGTGGTTCGTGTCCATATCGGTCTTGAGAATCAGTTGCGCGCCGAGAGATTGTGATTGGAACACATATGCAGGTGAAACCTGAAGAAGGACGTATAGAGAAATGGGTGCTTAGGAAGGCCTTCGATGATGAGGAGCATCCATACTTGCCAAAGGTTTGAAAACTGTCGTCTGAAAATTTGTTTCTACAAAATCTGTTAATATCTTTGGACCCTTCAGTTGATGTTGTTCCATATGATGCTCTGCAGCATATACTGTATAGGCAGAAAGAACAGTTTAGCGATGGTGTCGGCTACAGTTGGATTGATGGCCTTAAAGAACATGCGGCCCAACATGTACGTCTCTTCCAGCTAGTTTTGCAATGATTTTCTCTCTTCTCGACTTTTTCACCATATTCAACATTGTATAGGATCACATTCAACTGCTTACGATCGCCCACTTGATATTTTTGTCAGGTCACAGATAAAATGATGCAGAATGCTTCACATATCTACCCGCATAACACTCCCACAACAAAGGAAGGCTACTACTATAGGATGATTTTCGAGAGGTTCTTCCCACAGGTGTGCTTTCTGAACTTTCTTAAGTTCACTTATAAGCAGCTAGCCAGTCCATATTAGCTAATGTTGGCGAGATCATGTTTTTTTTATCACGCAGAACTCAGCAAGATTGTCTGTTCCCGGAGGGCCGACTGTAGCATGCAGCACTGCAAAGGCTATAGAGTGGGACGCCGCGTGGTCGAATAACCTTGATCCTTCTGGCAGGGCTGCACTCGGGGTTCACCTTTCAGCTTATGACAAGCATGTGGCTGCCGTTAATGCTGGAATGGTGCCATCGGAAATCGGAGGGGATGTAAGGAGTATGATGGAAGTTACTGCTCCTGGACTCGCAATCCAGAGCTAGTATTTGCTTTCTATGGACGGCAGTCCTGCGTAAGCTTCATTTTGCAAGCTTTGCTAGTCAAATCACGTCAGCATTGTGTGAATAGTTGTGTTCTAGTTCGGATTCAATGTAATAGAATTCGGTACGTGTTATATTCTCTAGCTTCTTCACGTTAGTTTCAAAGTACTGTTAAGTTTGCTTTAAGCAAGAAATGACTTGTGTCATGGTATGGTCAAAGCTTGTATTTGAACTTCAGTATAAACTATATAGTTCCTGTTTACGCCGACTAGCTCACCAAATTATTTTTCCTTTTCGGCTAACCGTGTTCTTCCCCTCCTGAACATGTAGTTTTGCATAATGATTCCGCTCTTAAGTTTTGCTTTCCAATCTTCTGTGATTTTTCCTATATGTATGTTCACTATTAACCAAGGATAAGAGAAGAGAAACTAGTTTCAGCTTGTAAATTCGAGTCCTACCAAAACCAACAAGCCGAAGACTCGCACCATGAAATTTTGGAACAGACAATATAATTGTTTCATCATAAAAAGGAAAATCTGGCAAAATCCAACATAACCTAACTAGATAAAAGGAAAATCTGACACTATAATTTTTTTCCAACCCCCCAAAAAAAAAACTAGGTAGATGCTAGTTGACTAGGTAGATGCTTTCGACCAAAAAAACCAAAAAAGAAAAAACTAGGTAGATGCTAAGTAGAAATGAGTCGGCGCACTTTCTCAGCAAAAACAGCTAAGACGATATGCTCTTAGTCTTCTTTACAAGACAAAGGAGACATTTTCATCTTCGCACTCCCCCGTAGAATTGTAGGCAGAGGCAGAGAGAAGTAAATTGTTACAATTGCCAATTAGTGGACATCATAACAACAGAAAAATCAGTAAAACAAAGCCGTATAAAAAAGTTGGTTCCAAGTATCAGGCAAGCCGGGAAGGCACCAATGGCTGCAATCAGCATAACGATCAGGGTGAGCCCTTTGCGCTGGGCTCAGTTCGCCGCTGTAGATAGAAGGGTGTCCATCTTTTCGCAAAGCCGAGAGCATTGTTATGTCGAGAAGATATGCAGGGTTATGCATGTCTTTAAGTACTTCATCTATGACTCTCATCTGCTCTAGGTATTCACCTGGATATGCAGTTCCGCTCATAGGCACTGTCTCGCCATAACAGTTTTTGGTGGTTGTGATGGCTGATGCTCCAGCGCTCCATTCAGCCGGGCTGTACATGTCATGCGGTCACTTGAGTCAATCATGCGTCTTACTCAAAGAAAATCTCAGTGTTCTTCTTTTAGTTTTTGAACTAAGTTGATCTAAAACCATCTCTTGGAGATAAGAGCAGTGTAGGCAAGAGTTACCTATATTCCTTGAAACACTAGCTAAGAAACACCGATTGCAAAAGGCACAAAAAGTAATGCAGGTCTGTCAAAAACATATATTTCTTCAGTGCAGGACTCTGCTGATGAGTCCACTGAATATTATGCTAAAATTTTAGGTTAAAAAGCTCTATAATTGGCAGCAATCGATTACTAATATTTTAAGAAAAGAAACAGCTAAAAGGAGCTAGACAGATGTTCATGTTTTGCCAGTAACTTTTCCAGTTGGAATTTTTCATATCAAGATGGAGGAAGCTGGCCTTCAACCTTAGCATGAATGAGTTTAATTCTTCACACTAACCAACATTTTTAAAGTACAATAAACCTCAAAATTAACGAGTTAGGCATGCAAACTCCGAAAGTTGATGAGCAGACTTATGTTAGACAACAGATTATAGACTTATAGAAACGGGGAATGAGGGCTAGCCTTTTAGGACACAGACAAGCCTAACACAAGCTCATGCTCAACCAGCATAGCTTCCACTCACATCACTCCAATATCCAATAAGTTTTTCTAATGCTAGAAGCTATATTTTCTTCTCGGGTTATAAATAACAAGCTTAGAAGAGTTGCCCAGATTTTTGGACCCTTTCTTGTGCTTGCACATGCAGAGAACCGCTATTTCTTATACAGAATGCCAAAACAAGAATTCCAGAAAACATAATAGATATACAGTTTTTGTACTTAGTAGTCACACTCATGATCAGTAGACAGATATTTGTATTCCACACCTGCTCGTACAAAGAATTATCAACAATTGAGATGTCCTTTGCTAATTCCTTTTTTGGCATCAATTGCATAAGAACCAGTGGAATGGGTTATTCACCCACCGTATACAGAGAGAGAGAGAGAGAGAGAGAGAGAGAGAGAGAGAGAGAGTTACTTGTAGTGAGTGGGGGAGATGGCGAGAAAGAAGAGGCTGGTTCGAGTGCGGTCGACATTGGCATCAACCCACTTGGCCCATGTTCGAAGCGCTCTCTCCATGGCCACCCCACGATCCATGTCTTGGTAGTACGTTCCCCCTGATTCCATGACATCCCACCTGGGCCCATCCACCATTTCCAATCCCAGTCATTACGTAGTCCAATATAATCCATCCCCAAAAATTCTCCAGTCTTGTGACAACTCTAAAACAATGCACAATCATGAAACGGAAAAAGGGGAAGGGAAGAAGTTGCTTTTGCCTACTCTTGGAGAGATCCTGTATGGCTCCACCAGTGACCCGTGTTGAACGACAACACATCCGCCTCCCGCCAGGCGTTGCCATTGCCGGAGACGTCGTCGAGCTGTAGAACTCTCCGCCCTTGCACCACGTCTATGTCCACTAAGTACCGGGCTTTGTAGAACGATATGGTCACGCCATAGTCCTGCCTTGCCGTTACCCCAAACTCCAATTAATAAAGTTGCACAAACTTTCTCACCAAACATGACATACAAGGGCGAAAAGCCAAAAAACGTACTACTGCTAATAATAATAGTATTAGTAAAAGATCAAATCTTGATTTCTGAGGGAGGTTTTACTGTCAGGGTTCAGTCTTATGTATTGCAGCTGGCAACAGCTGCTCTGAAAAGTGATGACCCCCAACGCAGCCTTTTGGGTCCCATGCGAGACATTTTATTTTGAAATGATTCATTGGACGAGATTGAACAATCCCATTTTCCTTTTTTTTTTTCCCAAGACCCGTCTGATTTTTCCAAACTAAAAGTGCAAATAAAGAATAAATCTTCAGATATGGGTCGGATGGAAATGGAAATGCAGGCGAGATCAGATTGAGGGACATTACCAAGAACTTGAGAGTAGAGAGAGGATCACCTCTGGCCATCTGCGTGGACGTCTGGGGAGCATCGGCATGGATCAGACAGACCAAAGACTCCCATTGATTCTTGCCCAGCGAGTCGCCCACAAACATCACACTCTTCCCTTTCATTCTCTCCAAGAACTCAACCCCGCTGAACCTTCACACATCTCAAACCAGACCCTCCATTCACTGGCCACGGACCAGAGATCCAAAAAGAGAAGGGGAGGGAAAGTGGTGAACGAAGTACCTAGGCAGCTCACAGTTGAGAGGCTTCCACCGGTACTTGAGATAGCCCGAGTCGGGCCGGCCGTACATCTGGCAGTTGAACTCCGGGTCGATGAACGGGCAGGTGTATTGGTAGAGCGGGAGCGAGTCGTCGCGGACCCATGCGCCGGAGAAGATCGGGCACGTGGTCTGGTTGGCCCGGAGCATGGGGGCTCGGCTGTGGTGAGTGGTGCCCTGGTTCTTCAAGCTCATTATGATAGCCGGAGAAGACGTTCGCCATTGAAGCGACACCAGAAGCAGGCGGAGGAGGAGGAGGCAAAGAGGGAGAAGAAGACGATGGGTTAACGAACAGGGAAGGGTCATTTCGGGAAAATATCTCCTTGGACAGAGGAGGGAAAAAGCCAGAGAGAGAGAGAGAGAGAGAGGGAGGTGCTGTAGAAGAAAGAGGCTTTGGTGGCAGCAACTAAAGTGGGGGGTTATAAAGGACAAAGAAGCGATGGAATCTCGTCCTGTACCCCACTGTTGCTAACTTTAAATTCGTCAGCCACACATACAGAACCGATGAAAGAGAGAGGCTCCTTTGAGCGATACTCTTAATGAAACAATTTCATTATTCTTTTCGAGACGCAACGAGGTTGGCTCATTTGCTTTTCTTATGTGGTGCAATTGGATTTCGGATTTGGCACGGGAAGGGTTCACGGGGGTTGGAACCCAATGGTTTTGACTCGGACTACACTGCCGGAGCCTTCCAAATACATGAGCCGGACAAATCTCCATTAAAAAAACAAAAAAAAAAAAAAAAGAATCATCCAGTTTTTCAGGGGAATTTTGGAGGGGGCAAAATCTTGGCTTGGTTCCTTTAGGGTGAATTCCGTTAAAAACCCCAAATTTTAGATCGAGTCCCAAATCTGCCACGAACTTTTTTTTTTTTTTTTTATGCTAGAAAAAATCTCAAACTTTAAGTCTAGTTTCAAATCTATCCTGAACATTTTTTTTTGTCACGGGAAAAATCCCAAATTTTAAGTCAAATCCCAAATCTGTCCCGAATTTTGTTTTATGTAAAAAAAAATCAGCAAATTTCAATTTATTTTCAAAAATATACCTCCGTATTTTAGTCCCAACTTGACGTGGTATTTCCACATCGTAACAAATCCATATCAGCAAAGTAATGAGGTGATATATATAGACCGACGTCGCATTTCCACTTCAATAACAAATCAAACCAAATAAAAACTGTTGAAATTCTCCAAAATAAAACCATTCAAGGATATGAAAGTTAGGGACGATAACAAATCCGCCCCAATTTTTTTTTAATTTGAAATAAAGAACTAATTTTTAGGTTCAGTCCAAATATGCTCTGAAATTTTCTTTGTCTAAAAAAATGCCCCATTACTTTATTGATGTGGATTTATTATCGACATGGAAGTACAATGTCAAGTTAGGACTGGATCACTAGGATATATTTTTGAAATAAATTGAATTTTGGTGATTTTTTTTACATAAAACAAAATTTGGGATTTTTTCTAAGACAAAAAAAATTTCGGGACATATTTGAGATTGGACTTAAAGTTTGGGGTTTTTTCTGAGACAAAAGAAATTTGTGGCAGATTTGAGACTTGATCTAAAGTTTGTGGTTTTTCAGGGAATTAGGCCGATTTCTTTATGCATATAAACGAGGGATCTTTTTTCGGATCTACATTTGTATGGAGAGAGTTCACTATTGTTCTTGGGTGTATATTGAATTCTAAAAGCGAGTCTTGTCAAATGTTTAGATATTTCCTTTTTAGGATTAGTACCATAAAAAACTTCAAACCGGTACATCCATAATAAATTTATCATAAATTAATTTTTTGACCATCACAACCTCTAAATCGGTACATCTGTGATAAATTTACTATTCGTTAGTTATTGTCAAATTTTACCGTTAAATTATTGAATTAGATGATACGTAACGGTTGATAGTGTACTATTTTGGGATTTTATCCTCTATTTGTCATAGGTGTACCGGTTTTGTGAATTTTTGTTATATTAATCTAATTTGATGGAAACTAAATGGTGGGTAAATTTGTCATAGATGTACCGATTTGGGGTTTTTGATGATCAAAAAATTATTTTGGGGTAAATTCATCACAAGTACATTAATCTGGGGGTTTTTGTGATATTAACCCTTTTATGAATGATGTTTCCATATGAATGTTAGGATTGACATGAACCTAGTAGCTTAGCCGGTCTCTAATTTATCCAAATTAAGTTGCAAGATTTCGCAAAGTGGGGCTTTCCCAATGGCCCGGAGCCGTGCTTTCGATGCGGGATGGGGGATGACTGCCGAGACTCGTGAGTCTCGTAGATTCGCATCCATGTTCTCTCTGGCATTAGAGAAAAGATTACTTGATGCTCGGGAAAAAAGGGTTAAGATTTTGAACGTTCTGTCCAAGGCGAAAAGGCACATCTGGACCAAATGTTCTTTGCCTTCTCTTCACAAACATGCACAGCGTAAGTTATTCTTCATATAAGCATACGAGCAAACCCATCCCTGAGAAAAAAGGAGTCCCATTTAATACTCGACTGAGAAATTCATAACCTGGAAATCTTTCCGCAAGTGAAGCATGTCCTTATTCCTTGCGGAACACCAGATGGATTCGTGTCTAGTTCATGCTCTAAAAGGTTGAGATTGAGCTTTAGGTTCTGCACTCATCGAGAAGAAAACACTGAACCACTTCTGCCCAGATTCATGAGCCGCTTCGTGTCAGCTATATCATAAACAAAGTGCAGCTTCATGAACAAGCTGAGAGAAGGGAAACAAGCATTTGAACTAAGAATCTCTAGCAATTTAATGGGCAAGGAAGGCGGGTGTTCAGAAAACTATACTGTCCGTGAAGGATTAGAAAATTGTGCGCTTCAACTCAGATTAAATGAAAAACCGCAGCTCAATAGGTGAGGATGGTCGGTCAAAACAATGTAACATAGAGAAAAGGCAGTAATCAATGCTCATACTCTTTACACCGCATCGAATGTGAAAAATGAAACCTCCACCCTTCAAACCCAATAGAAAAAGAAGCAAACAACAGACTTCTGGGCTATGAGTTATACATAGGAATGACTAATGAAAGTATTCCCTCAACATCTATCTCTGTCGTTCCTGTTGAAAAAGGATGGCACTTTCTGCGCCAAAATTTGTATCCTCTCCACTCATCGTTTTTATCTTCACACTGAATCAATCGACAGGATAAACAATTTAACCGAGAGTCCCAGCTGTCTTCAGCTTCTGCTTTCCAATTTTCTCCTTCTCTGGTAACACTTCAATCCTCCATCACTGTACTCTCCACTTTGTACTTCCAATGTATTCTCATTGGACGGTTTAGAACTGGCTTCAATAGCACACTTTTCGCCATCAAAATTATCCCATAAACATAAAAAAAATATACATCAGCCTTTCCGGGCTAAGGAAATGATAGAGCTCAGTGAAACTAAAGACAAAATGACATACCAACGACAAAATTTTTTCCCAGCTGGAGCTTTTAGCTTGGTCAACAACAGCGACAACAGCACAACTAGAAAAAAATAACAGTTAGAAGCAATAGAAGCGGAGCCACTGATATATATATATATATATATTCATGCAACTTTTAAAAGGTAAGTTCCTAGATGAATAAAACGTTGAAAGAAACCATGGTCCCATATGTCATGCCGATAACAGATAGTTCACCCACTTAGTTAAAAGAATACACACTTAACAGGATTTGTTACCGGTGTCTCCAACACTAATCTTTGTCACTAGCTAAGAGTTTGTAAAAAGAACTCTACTCAGGCATTATATTTTTTCCTTCAAACTCCTATAGACTGCAGGGCAATCGGAAGAAAGTGATAATCTGACCTGATGGCTTAATAACTGAGTGAGGGTTGACTATGTATTGCTGTATGACATCTGGGAAAAACAGCATGTGCCTCAAGTGTACCTTTACCATTGATTAAAGATCCTTTACAAAATGCAAAACTATTTCTGCTGAGGACATCTCATTCGGAGAATGATAATTAAGATGAAGTAAGTGGAGTTGTCACCACCTTTCACCCCAAGATGGTGATGACTCTTCAAAAAGAAAAAAAGCTAAAAAGAATCTTACTTATGTCACACCTACGGAATTGTATCAAGCAGGATTCTGTATCACAATTCAAGCATGAAAGTCACAAATGATCTCGATGCTCCTAAGCAGTTCATCGATGTACAAGTCTCCATATCATTTTGTACAACTTGGCTTCCTTTGAGGGAGTACTCACTCATTGTGGTTTAGTCAAGAGAGATTCCACCATACTACCCGTTCACATCCTAATATACAAGTTTTCGTGGTTATGCATAATGCTTTATTTCATTAGTACAAGGACTTCACTAATAGCAGAAAATTACGAGACCAACATCGGCTAAAATTTTCATTACAGATCACAGGATCAAAATCAAGCAGAGCAAGGAAAAGCCTCAGCAAATCAACACCTAGAACTAGTCTATTGCAATCTACTAAATGCAGTCATAAACAAGTCACACCTCACACTGCATACAACTACATATCTATATTAAAATGCTAGTTCCTATCTCTTCCATCTCATGTTGCACAGGGATGTGTTGAAGGATAAAACATTGCATCAAATTCACTTCTACTGGGAATTGCCAGGTTGAAATCTCCAAGTAATATCGTTGACAATTGATGAGGTAATCAAATATCAACCAAAATAAAGAGGAGAACTTCTGTTATTACTTGACATCCGGCACGCATCAACTTTCAGTGCTTACTCAGCATCAAGTGGCCTCATTCACCTTTTTTTATATGAGAATATACAAATATAAATACGGCACCTTCAAAAGCCCAAGCAAGATCACCTTTAATAGAACACTTCAAGATTTTCATTCCTTTCTTCCTCCTCTTGATGCGATGGAAAGTGTCTTCCTAATTTACAACCAAGGATTCCCAATTTTACTAGATGGACAAATAGAGCATGAGGATTTATCTGCATCATCAGTCCTGGAAAGGTTAATCTATTGTCTTCGTTGTCGTAATCATGCATCAATAATTTAGGTTTAGACTATCTGTTAAAGTCAGATTACATATTACCTTCATCATAATGTCTAACTGCTGCTGTTGAACTTGCCTTAGAACTGTGGGCTGGTGCACATGCTTTAACCAGGTCATTTACAAGGCACCAAAATACTGACTTTATATTTTTTTTCCCTTTTTTATCTCATGTCAATCATACAGGTAATTACAGTCTCTTGATTCAGTTTAGCCTTCCAAACTTAGGCCTTGATAACTGACTGTGCCTATCTAGTTATAATATTGTGTGTCATAGTGCATATAACTTCAAAAAGCCATGCCAATATTTATAGACGTTTTCCATTTTTTAGATTACAAAGCATTGCGCATTCTTTTTCCTACAGATAAAGCATTTTTCCATAAATACTTTTGTTTTTCCGTTTGATCCTTGAATCCTTCCAAGTTAGCTCAGTAGCAAAGTGAGAGGTGATGAGTACCTCAACTGGCCTTCAGCGACAGTTTCACTCCCGTCGGTGGTATCTTCTCGAAGAATATCGAAGACAGCACTGGAACCCACCAAATCAACTTCATCAAACTGATGGTTTGCATCATCTTCAAAATTATGCCAACTCCCTGAAATAAGGTATGGATGATCAAATCACTGGCAGAAATACGAAATTAACTGCTTTTTATTTGACTGAGATTCCTAAAACCTTACCCCCGGGTAAGTTTGATTCTGCCAATGTGATATCAATTAAACGTTTCTGACACATGACTGTTCCCTGGAAATCCAAGAAGGTGTAACCAAGATATTGTAATCTTTCACTATCTGTCATCTTCTTGAATCCAAATGAAGTGGTCCACGTGTTTAGCACACTAGAAACAGCAGGTAGAACCAGCGTTTCCACTCCTAATTCCTTCAGCTTCTGTAACGAGAAGCATATGGATCAGAACAGCAAATTCAGAAGGTAAGACATTCAAGTTTCTATTCAGCCACTGAAAGTTCATCACTCTGGGCATCTCTCTTTTCAATCAAATGCTTGTCATAGAAGTTGTCCACTTGCCGAACATCAAAGCCACATTCAAAGTTAAACTAAGCAAAATAGAAATATCATCCAGATACCATCTAGGAAGGGAAAAATCCCTGAAATGAAAAACAAACAATCTCATATATAATAGAAAGCCAGCTACACAAAATCTATGAGCCTAAGACACATTTTCCAGTTGTCATATAATGACATATCCTTTATCACAACTCTGCAGATTGATTATGATTCATGAAAAAGTCAAGTCTCCTTACTTGCATTTTTCTGAACATGGGTTTTAGGATTTACACCCCTAAAAATTTATCTCGTTAATAGTCCCACGAAATTGACAAAAGATAAGAATAAGATCATAAAACAATTGAATCTTAACTAGTTCAGTTTATCTTGGGAGCCAGACCTCGACAAAATAAACAGAAAAGAAAGTTTACATGGCAGTCTCTTATATTGTTAGGCGACATATATTTTGTAAGACAGAGTGACCTGATGTTGTTATTAACAACAGATAATCAACATGATCAATAAACAAACAATTTTAACGTTGAAATAAGATGGGTTGGAAACATCCTATTGAGAACGCACAGCATTAAAAAGAATCTATTTTCCAATCGCAAAGGAAAATGAAGGAAACTCAAACGCACAGGGAATGAAAAAACACAGACAAAATCCTAGAAAGAAAAAGAACCATTACGGAAGAAAGAAAACAAAATAGCTTGCCACACAGCTCTAACATGGTGAACTTTAAGGAGTACCTTTTCAAGCTCATCCATTAAAATGCGACACATTCCAAGCCGACGATACTGGAACCTTGTCCCAATCAAAGGCACTTCAGCCACTTTTCCACCGTAGATCCTTTGTTTTGGGAAGAGAGAGAGAGAGATATTAGAATCATTTTGCGGTATGTAAAAAGTGAAAGTTGAAAGTAAAATGGACTTAAAAGCTGACAAACATTACGGTATATTGAATGTATACCTTACAGTTGCCACGGTGATCAGCTCATCATCCTTTTCAAGAAGTACTGCATAAAATCCTTGGAAGTTTACACGATTCAACTCTGATCTGTGGAATGGAAAAATTCAGGGATTTAAACATTGGGATATTTATGGATGCTGAAGTAAGGAAGAATGAGGAATGCATGAAAGGCTCCAGGCACATCCTACGAATGCTGCATATTTGGGGATACGTGTTTTCGACATTATTTGATCCGCATTTTCAACATCATTTTGCTAACATCTTCCCATAAAAAATTTAAGCATAAGATGCAACAGTTAGGAATGACATGTATAAAACAAAAGACTTTGGTTGGAGCAGTAAACTCCAAAAGTATGCTAGAGCACAGAGACTATCAATATGAAAATGAAGAATGACTATGGAGGAAATTAAGATGTTTCACCTCCTGTTGAAAATAAGATCCTCGATGAGATCACTACTAGTGTAAGGCTCTTTAACAGGCTCAAAGCATTCATGCATCACATCGAGAGCAAGGTTTAGCCTGATGTAATTTTCTGCAGCAGCTTCAATATCGAGAAAATTGACACCATTATGATCAGGCTTTACACACTTTAACAATGTCCAGATCAAGTTATCAGTTCCCAATCTTCTTGGCTTTTCTAAGAGCTCGGACAGACCTACAGATACCTGCCATTATAATATAATGCGAAACACATTTTCATGTCAGGCAACCTATATACACAAATTACTATATGATGATGGCAACCCTTTGAAATGAGCACGGAAAAGAAAAATGGAGTAGAGTGATTACTAGTTTAAAAGAAGGGATCAACTACGATTGTAATAATAGCTAGAAAATGTGAAATTGGACATAAGTCCCAAAACTCTTAAACGTGTTTGGAAAACTTTTGGGATTTGAAAAAAAGGAGTTCTGGAAAACTTCTAGGGTCTCTCTACATTCAATCTTCCATTCATAGAGTAAAAAAGTGTCATCAAATAGTAGTTTTCAACACGATCTTGGCCCTCTAGAGCATTTAACACTTCATTGAGTACTAACATTAAATACTGAATCATCAAGTAAATTAATATTTATTTCCTTTAGCCCCTTGTTACAGGTCAAATCGTCTGATTTAAAAGGAAAACAACTATATTCATTCTCAAGATTGGAAACAAATAAATTCTTATTGTCTGATTTAAATCTCATGTGAGAAGTATCGGTACTGAAATTATTTCTAGAAGACGAAACCACCTGTGCCATCAAGTATCCACCTTAGCAGAGAGCACTGATCTAGTGATTCACTCCTTAAAATACTCGTGGAAACTCAAGAGGAAAAAAAAGAAAAGCAGTTTTACATACCTTTTCACACTCTTTACTACAAAACCAGTTCATCTTATGATCCCTTTCCAAGTTAGTTACCCCTCTGGTCCTCAGGCACCCAATGTGATCTACAGCATTAGATCAAGAAGAAAACACAGCAGTTACAAAAGGATTCAGTATTAAAATAGCAATTATATAGCGCTTATGTACATACATTTACGCTCGCATTGGTCACAACGTAAAACATGGTCATCCACAAAACAACTGGCATCTTCTCTGGACTTGCATTGGTTGCAAATTGCACAGCAACACGAGGGGCAAAACCAGTCCCCATCTGGTACATCCTATAGATGGCAACATAATCAGATGTTACTGTGTTGTCCTTTTAGAAGTTTGCTTGTACATCCAAAACAGACACACATTAATGGAGGCAAAATTGCATAAGTTCGCTGCAAAATAGTTAAAATGATCATGACCAACCTTTAGACCAAGGCAACCCTTATGAAAAGAGGATGGGCACCCGTCACATAATATCAGTTCACCGCCGTAATGACAGACGGAGCATATGTAATCATTTTGGATGTCATGAAGACTACTCTTCCTTGTACTTCTTGTTTGTCTCATGATGCGACTCATGCCTTTAGCATGAAATGCCTGTAGCTGACAGTCTAACAGAGACCTGCCATCTCCCAGAAAAATTGCGGCAGCTGGCTTCATGTTGGTAACGTTGGCACCTCCAGCATGATTAACGAAACTGTTTAAAGTAAAAACATCGCCGCAACAACTGCAATTGATCCCATCACGACTTAGACGCCCATTACCTAAACTATGCGAATGCCTCCTGCGGTGGTAGAATACCTTTTCTCTTGGCAACACTACATTGTTGTCCATCAACCAGGACAATATAGTTTTTGGGTGATGCTGTGACAACCGGGGGACCATATGCCGAACTCTCTTTCTCGACACTGGAGTGGGAGATGGCTCACTAGCTTCTAAGTCATCTCCTGACTCGGACAAAGAACCAGAACACCTTGTTGATCCCTCGGTCATAGCATTTGAACTGACTTGCCCTAGACTACTACTAGTTTGAGATTCAGAATGCATTACTAGATCTTTCTTCGTTCGGAATCTTTTACTCCCTTTATAATTGACAACACTGAGGTTATGAACTTTCCCCAACTCCAATCGGCTAGTATTTTCGTCACGCGACCTTTCAGAAAGGGCGTTTTCCGGCACCAAGGTTTTCTGAATGTCTGGACTGCCTACTAGAGGCGGAAGTTTGTTGCTCGGTGACTCACCTTCCATTTGCTTGCTGTTGTTTGCACTTTGCAGCCCATTATCGTTTATGCAACGTTTGCAGGCCATTCGAAGTGAAAAAAGACAGCTTCCACTGGGCGAAACATACTGCTTCCGATACCTTCCTCCCTTATACACCCAACGGAATGTCCATCCAACTGCTGAGAGGTGCATCTTGACCTTCACTCTCAGGTCATTTGCAGCGTTGTCACGGTAGCTGCGACTGCCCTTCTCTTCTTGAAACATGTAGTAGTCAACAACAGCTTGAGGACAGTAGAGAGGTTGAATGTCAAATACGACAGCAGAATTAGGGCCACAATTGTTCTGATATCGTGAAGGTAAAGACATTGTCAGATCTCTAGTTGAAGTCACCAAACTCTTGTCAACATCTTCAGATGTATGTGATAAAATCTCTCCATTCTTCTCCATTACATCCTGGCAGACTCGCAGAAGAGAATAGTAACACTTCCCATGAGGAGACATGTACCTCACCCTGAGCTGACCCCCTTTTCTCGTGCACTGCATTTCCCACCCCAAAGATGAAAGATGTTTTCTAACATCCATTACCAGAGAATCTGAACCATGTCCGCCTTTCTTCACGTAATTATCAACGGCATCAGGGCAGAGCTGAGCTCCTGGAAGCAAATCAGGACCAAGAGGTAGCCAATTTCCAGAGTTCCTGCAGGTTGAATCGGATAGGGTGTTACTGCTTTGGTTGAAGTTCGTTGTAGAAGAAGCTTTAGCGGTGATTTGCAAACTGTTGCAAGAATTCCTTTCCGGATTAGAGGGTAAAGGGGGTAAAGCCTCAGGTAACACAGAAGGCCCTTTGCTGTCCCAAGACAGATCTTGTTCATCAGAAGGATTCGTGATTGGGACACCGTGTACCATAAAAGAATCCATTATTTCCAGATCACGCACCTCTTGACCCGGTTTAACACTGAAGGCTGAGCTACGAAATCTGGCAGCAGTTTCATCGACATCATCTACAACGCGATTTACCATGTCAGTCAAATTAGTGTCATGATCAGCTCTTGCCACAACTGATGGCTCATCAACAGGCAGAATAGAACAAGGACTATCCACATCTCCCTTGGGAAGCATTTCAACGTTCAGAGCTGGTGCTGGTAGCTCGAAAACGGGACAGTCCTCTTCTATCAGGTCACCTGCAGAGTCCAGAAGGGGTAAAACATCCCTTAAGACTATTTCAAGATTTTCATTAATGACTTCAAGCACCAGCTTCTTCCACAGTGATTCATCACGAGAAGTCCAATCCATCGTCATGTCAAGACCCCCTTTCTCTCGCAAGTCATACCAAATTTGCTTCACAGAAACGGGGAGGGGCCACTCTTCCTCAAGGGATTCTGTCACCTGAAGAAATGGCCAGAACCCACGACTCCGCCAATGGTACATGCTCTCATCCCAATCCTGAGTAATGCGTATGTCCCCTGTTGCGGCAAACTGTTCATCACCTAAATCTGGGAAGAAAACATTTCTTTTCTCTGTGCCATCCTCATGGTCAAAAACAACTCCCTCCCACCAAGCGTTCTTGTAATAAACATCCACGCACCACCCATAAGGCAGGTCCCATGGACCAAATACCACAACCGGCGGCGAAGGCCTTATGTTACCCCGACAACTGTTATGGTCAACATCGCCAGGATTTAGACCATCAAGGAGCGGCGAAACACGCAAAACTTCAGTGAGCTTACTGGAGCCATCATCATCCAAAATACGATTGTACTGAACCTCCCGTAGTCCATCCTCGCATCCGATGACCGTTGCCGAGTGCCATGAACCCAGGAGGCCGTCTTCCTCGCTCCTTACCTGCACAAAAAGTCGACCGAAATTTACTCGTACGGCAAAAAGAAAAGTATTTTCGATCAATCAAAGGGTCCCAAAGAGAATTCCTTGCCCTTCGGAGGACCGAGAACAAACTCGATCACAAGCCCCCATGGAGCGCACATGATATGTGAGCTCCTGGACCTCACATGATATGTAAAAAACTACGGAACAACCACAACAAAGGCGCCGAACAGAGCAAACAGCAACCCATAACGTGGAAAACACGCAGACACCTCAACAAAGCGGCCATCGTGAAACATGCAAATCCTCGTCTACGACAAGAGACCCGATCAAAGAGCAATGCCTATCGAAAACCGAAAAGACGGGTGGCACCGCAGTCCATCAAACTCCACTTCATCAGGCCATGGTGAAAAACACGGAAAATCCTTATCTACGACAAAGACGAAAGAGCAAGCAATGCCTATCGAGAAGCCGAGAAAAGAGGGTCGTCGCCGCAACACATCACCTCCACTTTATCGCCGGCGACGAGCTTTCTCCTGGAGTCCGCCCTCCTGCGCTTTCTCACCGTCCTCCCGCTGCCGCCGCCACCCTGCCGCTCTGCCATCGTCATCGCCATCGACGCGGAGAGGGAGCCCGCGGACACAATTTGCCTGCCCGGCAGGCGGTGCGAGATCGCCAAGGAGATCTCCCCTCGCTCGCGGCACGGCGAAAATCGGTCGCTCGCGAGAATGCCTTGCTCGCCAAGCAAATACGCCACGCCCGAAACCCGAAGAGAAAACACGCGCGGAGCGAGGGCCGCCTCTCTCTCAACAACAAAACAGTCGCCGAGACCCAAGGGCGAGTGACTGACTGACTGACTTGGACTGGACCGAGTGGCATATTTTGACTCTGGTCCCCTCTCCCACGCGGAGAAATCCGAGCCGTCCGCTCCTGTTTTGGCGACTGGCGGGTACGTGTATCCAGCCGTCCGTCAGATATTTCCTTTCTTCCTTTTTAATTAATTTTTTTTTGTCGCCCAAAGAGAAAAGCCATGTTGTCCCAAGAAGGAAAGAATTAGCCACCTGTTCCGTGCAGAAAAGTGGAGCGGGGAAAATAGCCAGCATTTTTCCGAATTTGACAAGAGGTTAATTTGGCAAGACTAACCCGTATTATCTTAGTTAAAAGATGATGCGGCCGCGTCTTGAAAGGTAAAATTAACGACCCAAGTGAAGCTACTCGCGATCATGGATACGAGATAACCACATCGATCCGTGGTCAAATAAGGATTTCGCGAGAACCGTCTATCGGGTTCGGTAATCCCATTATTTATCTGGATTTGGAAAATGTCAAAGGAGTGTAACTTTAAGATCTTTATTTCCTAAGGGATGAGATATCTAAGAAGATTATGAAAATAACTTGAATGAGATATCTCTCGCGATCTCCTGCCTGCCCAGAAGGAACAGGAGAATATCTGCTCATGGTGCGAACTACGATGTGATGTCCAAGTGACAATTCATTCCGAAACTTGGGGAAAGAGAAAGAGCATTTAATTTGCAATGGCCGGAGGAGATTCCAACTACCTTTTTAAGTACGTTTGATTTGTTGTCTTTATCTATTCCACATCATTCCTCGTTGATTTCCTAAATAGACATATTTCTCGCCGACCATGTCATGAGGAGTCTTCCTAGATTTAGAGGCAGAGGACAGTCCGAACAACTCAATGCGGAGGTGAGCATAGTAATTTAATTTTTCAGCGGTTGAACTCAAGGTACGTGTTCGACCAAGAAAAAAAAATAAAAACTCAACGCACGTGTCGTCTAACAATGCGGAAACTAACTGATCTTGCGATTTAGATCTAACGTTATGAGAAGAAATTATTGAAGAAAGAAATTATTGAAGATATCAACGAGGAATGATGAGGACATCGGAGGTTATGTGGTTTGGTCGAAAAATGAACCTACTCAAACATTTACAGCCGTCTCGTAGATAACTCACATGGAAAACCTAAAAAGAGAGAACTTTAATACTCATCTTATCTGCTTTAGTTTGGAATGATTGATCAAGAATTTCGCTCTTTTAAATGTTCTGAAGTGACATGCCGACCCAAATGCTTGCTTTGATGTCAACCCCCAAGTCCTATTTGGACATTGGATTTCCACTTTTATAGATTCAAATTCAAAAAATGATATTGTTTCGTTGAAATTTACTCTTGCGAAAAGATATCTTTCACAAAAAGTTATTTTTTCAGCTTTTATTAAAAGAAACAAGTTCTGTGCCAACTCCGAACAGAAAATATCTAGGCAAATAGAGAAATCAATAACTTCACTCCAGATGGAACTACACAAATACAAACCGTACCCAAATTTAATAGATAATAAGATCTTGAAAATTTAGTTACCACAAACGAACCATACACCAACAAACTTTATTGGAATTTAATCAATGACAAGGCCTGAGAACGTAAAGATATTACGTCAGATTTTAATTGACAACACGGATCTAGTAACTACAGCTAATAAACACGCGGAATTTAATTGACAACGCCAGTTTGGAAAGTAAAGGAACAGCACATAAGGTAAAGATACTGAAAGACGGTTTGTTTGATTTGTGCGGCGGTCCTCCAAAAAATACGATGTGGCTATTTGAAGTCTATAATCGGCGGCTGTCAATGGAGGTTACAAAGGGAAGTTACAAACGGAGGTTACAAATGATTACCGAATAATTACATCGACTTTACTTCCTTGAGAGTTTCTTCAATTTCATTACTTTGGCGGTTGCTTTATTCCACTACGTTGACGGTTGCATCCGAGATTATCGACTTCGCTTTTTGTTGATTCTTTCAAGCTGTCGGTTTATCAGGTTGTTGATGATTCTATTCATAAATGACGAAACTCTGCTCTCATTGACTAAATCTATCATATGTTGATAATGACCAAAAGTTGGTCATTCTTTTGTGCAAATAAACACCCTCTTTAAAAGAATTGAATGATTAATCAATCATATGATTCTTTTATATTAGATAACCAAGAGTCATAATGTGCCCCTTGTCATTGGCAAATTTGATTTTTTCTTGTTGAATTTAATTTTGCTCAAATTCATCATCTTGCTTGCACTTTTCCACAAAATGCACATAATCTGTAGAGTCTTCACGTGGTTCTTTATCTCTATCCTTAAGTAAATGCTCATACTTAGACATTCTCGTTGCCAATTGGAATAAATTGGCAAAATTTGGCCTTGAATTTTTTTTTTCCAAGATTGAATTTCAATCCATTGAAAGCCAAATTTGTGAATTATTTCTTCGAGAGTGAAGTAAGGCATCTATTCCTAGTCCTCTTGAATCAAGTAACAAACCAATCGATTGACTCATTATCGTATTGATAAATTTTGACCAAATCAGCAATCGATACTTCATGTATCGTTCTATAAAATTGAGAATGAAATTGTCTTTCAATCTTAGCCCAAGTATGGATTGAATTAGGAGATAAATTCGTATACCAAGTAAATGTGATTTTTGATAAAGACAAAGGGAATAACTTAAGTCTCAGGAATTCATTTGTTCCTACCTCTTCACATTGGGCAATAAATTGAACAATGTCTTCAACGGTTGACTCATCATCTTCGCCGGTGAAGACAACAAAGTCAGGAATTTTGAATTTTCTTGGATAAGGTATAGCGTCAACCCAATTAGTATATAACTTCCTATATACTGGCTTGCCCACTCCTCTCTCGGCACTTAATTGTTATAATATGAGTTCAATCACTTGATCATGATTCACAAGTTGACACCTTTCCTACCCTCTAAGTTCAAAGTAGATAGGTCAATAGATTAGACCTTCCTGCTCTCTGCCCCCTAGGTTCAGGATAGATAGGATTTTTCATGCATTTGTAAAATCCTCGTTGGTGGTAGGATCACTTAGCCTAAATTATTTTTGTTGTTCAATTAATTGATAGTTGGAGGAACATAGTCGGAAGTTGCGGTATTATGCAAATTACTTACATAGACCAGTATCGTTTCACTGATTTGGGTCGTACCAACAGTTTCAACCCTATACAAAATCCTAGAAGGTGCAAGATTGGTAGGACTCGCTTGAATCTGAAATGAATAGCTCAGCGTTCTTGGCTTGTACATGACTTCATGGAAGGTGTTAACGATTATGGGCTTGATCACGTCGATGAGGTATTTCATCACGCGATTGGTCATTTCCTTCTGGTGTTCATAAAAAATCCTCCTCGCAGTGGCCAACATGAAAGAAATGGGTCCAACTGGCTTCTCTATTCATCGGTGAGTTGTTTTGGAATGTCAACATCTCCACCTTGTTCTTGTGTTGCCACCAGCAATGCAATCAATGACTCAAAACGTCCCACTCTGTTATTGCCAAGTTGCGGTGATGAGTTGTTAGTGATAGCATTGTCAGGATTGAGTTGATTCCTAGCACACACCATCTTATGTCCTCAAATCAGTTATACTGGTTCCATTGGGTGTGCCAAAAAGATGTTTTGTCGGAATTTACTCTCGCGACGAAATATCTTTAACTGAAAAATCAAAAGTCGGTTTTTGGTTTTTATTAAAAAAGAAATAGGTTCTACGCCAACTCCAGAAGGAAATATCCAAGCAAATATAGAAATCAACAACTTCACTCTAGATAGAACTATATGAATGGAAACCGTGCAGGAATTTAATTGACAACAAGGTTCGGAAGGTACAGTTAGCAAAAATGAACCAAACGTCAACAAATTCTATCGGAATTTAATCAAAGACAAAATCTGAGAATGTAAAGATATTACGCCGAAATTTAATCGACGACTTGAGTATGGGTGATCAGTTCTAGAGTGAGTTGGTTCTAGACCTGGAACCTGAAACTGACCATATTATAACCGGTTCCTAGTTTTTAGAACCTGGAACCTACCCTGTTTGCCTTAGACCCTATTTTGAAACCTACCCTGTTTTTTCTGTTTGGTTCTAGGGTCTACTCGAAAACCTTTTTTTTTGTTCTTTTTTTGGGTTTCATTTTTTACAAGTAGTAAATAGGAAAACTTCTAACTCAAATCAAAGGTTATAAGTTTTATTGTGCAAACAATCTTAAGTATTCATACAAAAGTAGATTAGCTTAGTCTTAATGGTTGTGATAAAACAGCATAGGTTCCAATTGGATATCTAGTTTCTTTGTTACAGAACAAAAATTTTAAGAAAAATGAAATTGCTCCTTATGATGCTTACAAGCCCTTGAGTTAAATTATCTGCAAATAAAGATCATCTCCCTCATCCTTCATGATATAATGCTTTAAATTCTGGCCATATAAAATTGTAAAAGAACTTTCATATAAAACCAGTTCTAAAATTGGTCAAGGTGGATTTTCACTTGGAATCGGAAATTGGACCGGTTCTAACCAGTTCTCAAAAAATGGAACCAGTTCCCGGACCGGCTCAAACGGGAATTGGTTCAGGAACCTATTTTTCCAATGGGTTGGTTCGATTTCCGAGTAAATCCGGTTCGGTTGTATACCCCTAGACGTGAGTCTGGAAAGTAAATGTACAGTGCAAGAAAGTAAAAATATTGAAAGATAGTAAATTTGTTTAATTTGTGCGGAGGGTTCTTCGAAGAGTACGATGTAGCTATTTAAAGTTTATAATCGATGATAATCAACGGATGTTACAAAATGAAGTTACAAAGAGGTTATAAACAAAGGTTGCAAATGGTTACCAAACGATTACATTAACTCCACTCCCTTGACGGTTTTTTCAACTCTACTATGTTAGCGGTTGCTTTATTTTACTATGTTGACGGTTACTTTTTGATAATTGTATTTGAGATTGTTAACTCCACTTTTTGTTGATTTCTTTAAGCTGTCAGTTTATCAAGTTGTCTATTATGTAAGTTGTCGATAATTCTGTTCATAAATGATTAAATTCTGCTCTTATCGACTAAATCTATCATAAGACAATCTCTAAAGGGCTTGAACAAGAGGAATGCGGGATAGCATACCTATTGCAAATTGACATTGTTTTTCCTGATTCTCAGCATAGATCTCCTCATTGGTATTAGAGCGTGGTTTTATCTCTAGCTTGGTTTGTTCAATGTGCTTAGCTAGTGGTTGTCTAGTGCTGTGAAGATCCCCTCTCTCTTCATCATTGTTAATCCAGATACAACTCCAATTACTCTTACTGCTTCTCTCACTCCATCATTTTCTTCATCATCTTTAACAGAGTTTCGTACTTCAAATGCTTCTAAGATAGATTATCTCTATGAAGTCTCTATTAGAAATGAAACAAAGATTTCTGAAACGCAACTTCCTCTCACGAATCCATACTCAACCTTTGCCAAACCCACTTTTTCCCCCATCAAGTCTATAAGACATCTCATTCACCATACTTCTAAAGAGGTCAAAGAATACGTCCAGTCTTTCAAATTTGATCAACACCCAATTCCTGCCGCTGAAAAGAAGAACTTTGTTGCTCTTCAAATTCCTCATGAATTTCCAAAACAGTAGATCCAATAAGGGTATTCGCATATTCACTATGGAGCAGTTTGTCTTACTTTCATCTTTCATGGGAGAAAAGGCTTACCTATTATGGCAAGAATGGTTCTTTTGGATACTAGGTTCCTAGAATACCAACATGCTTGTATTGGTATTGTTCAAACTACCTTAAATGCTTGAACAGTCTTTGTAGCCTTTTATCCAAATGTTAATATTGCCCTTTCAAATCCCGAGTTACTTTCCTTCTTGAAAGTTTAACTTCAGCTTACTGGAGCACTTCAAATTACCGATTCAATTGCTACAACTCTTCATTATCAAATGGTGTATAGAGTCTAAAATCATACCCTAGATCTGAATTTGTAAAATGGAATGAAGATGCACTGTTCATATCCATACAAAATGATTAGGTCTCTTGCATCCATGTTCTTCGATAGATTCCAAAAGAAAAGTTAGCCAAGCTTCTCCCTGAATCTTGGATAACAAATTATGAAAAGCTCCACCAAAATAGCAAACCTCTACAGTCTTTAGATTTTGAATTCGTCAGAAAAAGAGATGGTACTGTAACCATAAAATTCAGCAAAGATAAATAAGAAACTTCTTCTATCTTTTCTACTATCTTTATGATAGAACCTTGTATTCCTAAGCCAATTCCTGAGGAACCATACCCAAAAAAGTTGGTTCAATACTTCAAAAGTGACGGACATCCTATCCATCACTACAAAGACCCATATGATCATTGTTTCTAGGATCCTTTTTGCTAGTGTTCTTCATGTATAAATTTCCCAGATGAAGTAGATCCAACTACTAGGCCAAGGTGAAAAACTAGGAAGGCCAAGGATAGCTTTTATCAAAGATATTTGGATGGAGACTCAACCATTGATATCCTTCAAGAAAATAGCGGATAACAGTTTATGGTTTCATATGGTTCGCCATCACCTCCATCACTTCCATCAACTCCATCACCTCCATCACCACCATTACCTCTAGTTTCACCCCAATATAAAAAATCTATTGTTTCCTGTTGATACCTAAATTTGAATTTTCCCACTTACTCATTTATTGCATAAAAAATTGGGAGTCGATCCTAACTTCTAAACAAAAATATTATTGCAAGTTAGTTCAATATGTTTTATCAAGGACCTTGCTCAAATTCGGCCACTTATAATTGTGCACGAAGAGTCCATTCATGCACATATATTTGACCATTAAGAGATTCGGTTCCTATTGAAAGGATGAACAAAGGAAAGAAAGAGTTGAAATGAAGAAATTTCCATAAAATATTCTCCTCAACTTTGGCAAAGATCTCCCACATTGGAAACCTCATCCCCATCATATCACAGAGATTGTCTTTAGCATAACAAGGGAAGTTGTTTTCTAACCGTGGGAATTGGACAACTCAGTCAAAGAATTGGCCATGGAAAGATTGGGAGCTTGAAGTGATAAGAATGAGCTAAATCCCCATTCTTTTTTGAGCACCTCCAAATTTCATGAAATTCTTTTTGGCAAGACACATTCTAGAGAGTTGAAATTGTGATAGGAATCAATGGGATTTGTCTAGCGATATGGAAAGAATTAACACTCAAGAAAAGCTGAATGGAAAGATTGAGTGGAGAGGAAATCAAGGAGATAATGCTGGCCATGAAATCGTAAATAACGGCGAGTGAATGTGGACACGTTCAAGGCAATATAAGTGGGAGCGGAAAAGGCAACCTAAAGATTTTGAGGAGAGGCAAGATTTGGAGCACTAATTCACGACGACAAATCAAGTCTAAAATTCGGCAATCTCTATGATCATAGGGGCACGGATTTAGACTTTCCAATGATAAATGGAGGTCTTTTGCTATAAAAAAGGGGCTGGTTGAGCCATTACAGAAGAGGGAGTGGAGCTCGAAATAGAGGGAGTTTTCGAAATAGAGAGAAACAAGAGAGTTCTTTCTGTGGCTATGGTTCCACCCCATTATTCTTCTCGATAATTTGCAGCAAATTCCTTTGTTCTAGTGAGACTAGTTGCGTCGCTCTTGCTATTCTTGATCCTGGGTCGTTGCTGTTTGTTGCTGCATCGTTGCTGCTCTCCGTTCCTCGTCACTGCTGTTTGCTGTTGCTCGTCGCTGCTATTTGCTGCTGCATCGTTGCTGTTTACTGCTGCTCGTTGTTGCTCGTTTGCTGTTGCTCGCTCTTCCTCATTCGCTGCTGCTTGCTGTTGCTTGTTGCTGCTGCTCACTATTGTCTACTGTTGTTCGTCGTTGTTCGCTACTGTGTAGTTGCTGTTCGTTGTTGTTTGCTGCTGTTCGCTGCTGCTGCATCCTTGCTACCGCTGTTCGCCATTATTGTTGCTGCTACTCATTGTCGCTGTTCGCTGCCATTTGCTGCATTGTTACTGCTCATCATTGTTTGCTGTTCATCATCGCCGTTGGTCATTTGCAGTTGCTGTTGCGCCACTGTTGCCGCTGTTTGCTGCTGTTCGCTTCTACCATTTGTTATTGTTTGTTGCTGTTCGTTACTGTTCATTGTTGTTGCATACCTTCGGTTGCTTTCCGCGGTTCACTATCAATTTCTTGCGGTTAGCTCAAACCAAGGTGAGGATAGGATTAGTTTAAATTGATGGATTGTCAATACAAAATTTTAACTATATGTCATTTAGTCAATAAAACCTTAGCTTATCTAGTTACATATTTTCTTTGCATTAACCAAGATATATTAGGGCGTTTGGACCTTTAGACTCTAAGGTCAAACCCTTAATCTTTTCTTGATGTAATTCTTTGATCCATAAAAATATTTTTTTGAAATAAAATGAAAAGGTACCAAGTTTCTGAATTCCTTGAATCTCTGGTTCGTGGAAGTAAAATACGCTCCCATATTTTACTTGGGTGTCTAATCGACTCATAACCGATTAGTGACAACTTCAAAAGGTAAGATTAACTATATGATGGACTGAGTACCAAGTTGCGGTCGGATGGGCTTGGGAGAGTCCGCATTGAACTTGAACAATTGCCTCGTGAGAGAAACCTTCGTTCTCGTTTAGAAAGTTTGTTAGCCTTCCCTTGGTAGTTCACCTCCAGGAAGGTCGCGACATTTCTCATTTTTACAAACTAATCTATAAGTGAGTAAAGAAGAATTCTTATCCACTCGAAATCCCAGTCCTTCCTGAGAACCCAAGCACTAGGTAACTTCCATCTATTTTCATGTTCAATGAAGCTGATTTCCCTCCTTTAAATCCATTTGGATGTTCTCAGCTTTCTTTTCCTACTACTGAGAACTTTACTGATCCATAGCGAATATACTTTCATGTTTCGAAAATTCCTTCTCCTATTGATGTAGATGAACGTGGAAGACAAAAAAGAACACATATTGCTGAGGCTGTTCTAAATTGGCAATCAGAAACTCTTTTGGCACAAAATCAGGCTTTCAAGACTATTAACTCCAAAATTGTTAATGTGCAACAAGAAATTCGAAGATATGACAAGTCTATCAAAAAGATGATTGTGGATTTCCAGAAAAGGCTTCATGCTCTGAAATCAGGACAGCATCTTAAATATCATTATCTTGAAAGTTTGAAAAATGAAATAGAGAAACTCAAAAGGCAAATCAGTCTCCTTGAAGAAGGAAAATTTAAACCTATTGATTTTTTCTCTATTCCAAGAATAGGATACTCTCCTCCACTACCGTAAAACTTTCCAGTTTATGCTGCAGCTGCTCTTGCAGCCGAAACTTCTACCTAATGAGCAGAAGTGATATGATAGAAATGCTAAATCGCATGCGAGAAATGAAAAAGCTACAAAAGGAAATAATGAAGAAAAAAGCAAAATCTATTGCTGAGTTCACTGGAGAACCTGAAAAGAATTCTTACCAGCAGATGATGATCTCAAATCCCTTGGAATCTTTTCTGAAGGATTTAAGCAAAGATCAACAAAAGAATCCATAAGCTAATTCAGAACAACATCCACAGGAGTGCACTTCTCAAGAAATAGCAAAGGCATCAAATTTGCTAAATTGAGACTTGGAATTTGACTCTTTATCCTCTTCCTCTTTCTTTACTTTTCCAATTCCTTCCATTGAATTTTTTCATATACCACCAACTCCTCTGATTTTCATGGTTGATTCACCAGAACAAGATATGGAACCAAATTCGTTTGAACCAGAGGTTATTCAAATTAATAACCCATCTCAGATTTTTGTTTCCCCATCCAAATAGTTTTTCACTATTGATGATACTCCTTATTCCGAATGGCCACAAAAATTGGATGAATTACATGCTTGGTTGAACACTAAAACTCTTGTTGTTGAAAGCAAATATGATGTTCTTTTAGAATTTGCCACAAGGTTTACTGGAAGCCTTAAACATTGGTGGCAAGCAACTTCTAAGACAGATCAAATGACTTTTCTTCTTCTGCAAGACTTTTTCCGTGCCATTGGAATCATTTATTTATATTTCATAGGAAAACCTGTTGATTTTCTTGAATTCAAAATAAGAGAATACTTTGAAAAAAAATGTTGTTCTCTTCAAAAAAAACATCTAGACTGTCATTACAGAGAAATGATTAAACTCTTTTATGGCTTAGAAGCTGATCTGAATTTGAAACAACTCTTCTTAGCTTCTATTCCTAAAGAACTCTCCCAACAAGTTGAGAGATCTTTTCTTAACAAGAAAAGAAGAATTGTTGATATCCCCTTTGGAGAGCTACAACAAGAAATCCATCTTTGTTTTGATGAACTTTGCCTTCAAAGACAGATGATGATAAATTATATCAGAGACAATCGTGAACTTGATGGTGCTTGCTCCAAACAATATTTGAAGATCAAATGTTCAAAGAAAGATTGTGACGGTTCCTACGGAGAATATTCAAAGCAAAAACAAGCACTTTAAGAAGTATCGAGTAAAAAGATCTTAAGCACTTCAGAAGGAAGAAGAAATGGCGATTCCTGCGGAAACGAAGAAACTTCACATGACACAAAAAACCAAACTATTACTTCATTTGCAACAAGAAGGGCCACTTTGCCAAAAATTGTCCTCTGGCAAAAAAAGATTAGAATCATCTCATTCATAATATCGAACTAGAAACATGAATCTCTCTTGGCAATGATGACATTGAATCCCAGTTCTCTGTATATGAAAATCCCACTAATCAAACACTTTATATCATTGCTTATTATTTCATCTCCAGTGAAACAGACTCTGACTCACAACTTGAAGAACTTTTCCATCTATCATCATAGCCTAAAAATCTGGACCCTAGTATACAATTCTAGTCAACTTCGTTGCCCCCATTTTCCAATCAAAATCTATTTCTCAAAGTTTGTTAAACCAATTTCAGTCATTGCCTTCATGGATACTGGTGCTAGTGCTTCAAGTTTAGATACTAAAGTTCTTCTTGAAGAATATCAGACTTCTTGTGTTTGGTATTTCAATTCTGCTTCAGGAGATATTTTTTCTACAAATGTTCGCACCACACCTGTGTCTATTCAATTTTTCCCTCAGTGCTCCATTACCACTATAATGCTTGGATCTAGTCTTCCCAATAAAGACTTGATTATTGGGTGGGATGTTATGACCCAACTTCCAGACTTGAGAATTATTCCTGAAAAAGGACTTAGGTATAAAGACCAATTCTCTGAATTCGTCAATATCCAAAAGCTATTTTCCATCCAGATAAGTCTATTAGATCTAATCATGCAGAAATTGTTGGAATCATGCTCAGAAAATCATTTCGAATTCTCCCAGAAATATTCTCATCCTTTATGGAAAAATCTAGAATTCTATGTTCGGCTCCCCTCAAGAAAAATGGGGATATAAATCTTACTAAGGTAAGTCATTCGGGAATGAATCCAAAGTATTTGACTCTTGCTAAAAAAGAATGCTCAGAATTGTTACAACAAGACCTTATTGAAATTTCAAATTCTAAATGGGCTTGTGAAGCTTTCTATGTCAATAAAAATGCTGAGCAAAATAGAGGTAAGATGAGATTGGTTATTAGCTACCAGTGTCTTAATCTTTTCCTCCAAGATGACAAATTCCCTTTGCCTTTCCGAAATCCCTTTTTGCAGGAATCACGAAAGCCCATATTTATTCAA
Source organism: Syzygium aromaticum (assembly GCA_024500025.1). Taxonomy (NCBI): domain Eukaryota; kingdom Viridiplantae; phylum Streptophyta; class Magnoliopsida; order Myrtales; family Myrtaceae; genus Syzygium; species Syzygium aromaticum. The sequence continues at coordinate 36,394,551 of CM044886.1, read as the reverse complement.
AGTTAGATTTTAAAGCCGGATTTTGACAATTGGGCGTTCATCTTGATGACAAACCTAAAACGGGATTCTATATCCCAAACCAACATTCCAATGGGGAATTCTTCCATTTGATCTCAAGGTTGCTCCTTCCTTATTGCAAAAGGCTATGTGTCACATATTCCAGCCGATCTTGTCCAATGTTGCTGTCTATATTGACGACATATTACTTTATAGCCTAGACAAAGAATCTCACTACTGACTTCTTGAGCAGTTTGCAAAAATTGTGAAGAAATATGGTATCATGCTTTCCTAGAAAAAGATGACCAATGCCCAAACAAAAGTTGAATTCCTAGGTATGCACATTAACAAAGGTACATATTATCCACGGTCGCATATCGCCAAGGAATTACTAAACTTTCTTGAAAAGGATTTCACAACCCAGCAAGTTCAACAATTTCTCGAGACAGTCAATTATCTTAGAGATTTTGTTCCAAACATTGCAAAGTTGTTAATTTCTTTACAACTGATGTTAAAAAAGCATCCGGTGCCATAGGGAAAGGTACAAACCATAGCAGTTGCGAAACTCAAAGAAATTATACAAAATCATCCTCCTTTGCAAATCTCGTCCACATGGAAAAGAATTTTGCAGACTGATGCCGGTGATGAATATTGGGCGGCCATATTGTTCGAAGAACTTTATGGTAAGTGACATCTTTGCACTTACAAAAGTGGTAAGTTTTCTCAAGCAAAAATGCACTATCACTCTACCTTCAGGGAAATTTTGGTAGTAAAAAATGGAATAAAAAAGTTCAAGTTCCATCTTATTGGCCACCATTTTCTGGTAAAACTGGATATGGTTTCTTTTCCCCAGATTACCAAATTCAAACAGAAGCAGATTCCTCATCCTTAACTACTTAAATGGGCTGAATGGTTTTTGAAATACTCATTCGAAACCAAACATATTGCAGGAAAAAAAATGTGCTTGCAGATTTTCTCTCCAGACCAAAAGCATTGGCAAAAATCAATATGTATATTCTTAGACATTTCTTCCCTTTTCAGCCAGACAAGTACAAAATTGAAAAATTTCGAGAATGGACAAGCTTGGAATATCGTCAAAAAATGGTTGAGCATTCAAAAGGATAAGCTCACTGAAAATTTTGACAATCTCATATGGCAATGTCACATGGACTTTTTCAAACTACATGGAGGCTCTATTCTTAGCCCATCTGGATTACACTCGAGGTACCCTTTCATTCATCCATTAATTTGAAAAGAAAATGATTTTCCTAAAAAACTTAAATGGTTATTATGGTACCTAACCAATAAGTACTTAATAGCTATTGAGTTTTCCACCAGAAAATTTCTTCTCAAATTAACCAAATTGCTTATAGCTGATCACATTGAGCTAAATGAACATGAGAGAAACCTTATGATTGTGCTCAAATGGTTTTATCCTCCTATTTATTGGAAACGGCTATTTCTCAAAGAGTTGTGAAAAGCCCAAGATAATTAGAAACTCATACTGTTGTACTCCTCCATCGTCTATGGACTTTTGTGCACAACAATGACACAATCTCCGATACTCCTTCAGTAGTAGGTACTACTACCTTCAAGCCCCAGTCACATCTTCAAGTTGCACGTGTCTAGAATTCGTTCCCTAGTCGCATTGATTCTGTTGAATATAATTATAGAGAACTCCAAAGGATCCTATGCCAAGAAAATTGTATTATCCCATAAGAAGCATGCGATTACATCGCACTTGTTTTATGGGATGACGAAGGATCTTCATATGCAACGAGAAAAGCACTCAAAGAATGTGATCAGGTATAAGTACAACTCGGATCATCACAAGATCAAGAAATATCAAACACGAGATCCAACACAAGCATCTCAGGACCCATGGGGTGGACCACTCTCTCAAGATCCCTATAACTATAGACCATTATCCTTATCCGTTGGACTTGACACCAGTACAAGTTCCTATTACGCTTAAATAAGAAATTAACCCCAACTAATCATGCTTAAAAGAACTGGTTAAAACTTATCTCTTCCTGACTTTTATACATATGCATCCTCTTTCTCGAACCAAACGCTAGTCATTATTGAAGACAATTTTGAATAAATTCTGGAACGGAGACAAATAGCAGAACATGAATGTGCAAACAGTTCAGACAGCTTGGACTATGATTACAACTCTAGATGGAGATACACTGGTACTGTTTCACCTAACTGGCACTGTTTGTTGTAACATATAATGGCCGGGTACCGTTTCACCTAACCATATGAGCGTGTTTTAGGAGTCTTACGAGTGTGTTTTAGGTGTATTTTGTTTTATCTAGACCGTCGTCCAACAATGTACTCCCAAGCCCCTATATAAGGCCATGTAATCCTTCAATTTGGAACAAGAGGGAAAGTTGTAAAATTTTAGAGTTCTTATTTTTCATGTCTCTCTAAAAATCCTTTTCTTCAAAACCTAGTATGATCCTCTAAGAAATGTATTTCAACCAGTTAAGCATAACATCATTCTAATAATTCTGAGTGTCTCTATGCTCTGAATTAAATTTTCAGGTAGTTTTGTAGTTAAAGAGCAATCTCTGAAGGGCTTGAATAAGATGTTCGCCCATGCGGGATAGCATAACTATTGCAAATAGACCTTGTTTTCCCTGATTCTCAGCATGGATCCTCTCATTGCTATCAATAATAAACAAAAGTTGATCATTTTTTGGTGCAAATATATATATATATATATATATATATATATATATATATATATATATATATATATATATATATATATATATATAAAACAATACAAGTGATTAAGTACCTCCGCAAAATTTCTAGTGAAGCACGAAGATACTTGGTGCATTGCACCCCTAATGGACCTATCTGCGACAAATTTAAAATTAGGGACTATTGAATAAATATCGACAAGTACTACAAACACAAGAGAGAGGTCGCAACCAATTGATAATTGACAAAATTATCGCATTGTCCGCATCCTTAGGCAACAAAATTACCAAGATGAACTTAATTTCTTCTTTATCAATAGGGCACCAATTGACTGTCGGTGAATAAAAACACGAAGTGTTTATGGCAAGATAAACAATTATATCACCATATCTCTTCCATCAATAACGAGTAATAGACACCATTCATGTTGGATGAGAGAGTCAACGTTATAAGACCAAATCGAAGCTATCAGTTGCATCAGTCTTCTTTCTTCTCTCTTTTGCCTTATTGCGTTACTGTTGCTTAACATGATCCTTTTGATAACAGTTCGTCACCCGAGAGCCTCGCGGAGACATGTACAATTGATTAGTACTGACATCAGACGAGAAAGGCGTCGCTTATGACGATCCTTTAATCGAGCTTGAACCGATGCAGCCCGACTTTGAACCCGAGGGTCTTGACATCTTGCTGCACTTGTGCCTGGAAGTCGCGGTACGTGAACGGCCTGTACTTTGAGCTTCGGATCACGCTGTCCTGGCCAGGGAACACGAAGTAACACACCGAGGTTCGATCCTGTGGTTCCTTTACCTTCACTCTGTGCTTCACACTTATGTACTCGTCGTCGCTCATAGCCTGCCAACTCCGAAAAGAAAAGTAGAGGAAATCAAGTCTAACCGGTTTTAAGTTTATTGCGCGAAGAAGAACGCTCGAGATGGGTTATGGCAAACCTGCAACATATCGCCTACGTTTACAATAAGAGAGTCAGGGGCAGGTTGTACTTGTATCCATTGCTCGTCTTTGTAGAGCTCCAGCCCGCCCACCTCATCCTGGCACAAGATGGAGAGCACAGAGCTATCGCTGTGGGCTTCCATACCAGATGTGTCACCGTCGGCTTTCGTGCAATGCGGGTAGCGATACAAGCGTAAAAATCCCGTTGGCTCTGATAGATAACTCTTCGAGTGTGTTGGATCAAGCCTAAGGTCTTCAGCCATGGCTCGAAATAAGAGCTTAGCGATCCTTGCTAAGTGAACTCCATACTCTTGTAGGAGATCCCTAGTCATACAGAGAGAGATGAACAAAAGTGGTTTACTTTTGGATTCCCAGTCTCGTAACTTTCTCGTTCACGGATGGAAAATCGCAAGAAAACCTATGGTAATTTAGTTTGAATTGCTCGGCAACATGGTAATCGATCCAAGGCAGCGCGTGCGCCTCAATCACTAACTTCTCTCGGCGGCGAAAATATATTCACGAGAATACCTTTCTTAACTTTTACCCTAATTCTATTCCGTTTACGACATTGTGTCTTTCAATTCGGAAAAAACCAGATCGATACTGTCGGGTCAAAGCATCGAGCGTTCACCCATCCAATCACAGTCTATTGATCACGGGACCTATTTGTGTATGTACAATCATTGGATGGGTTGAGCCTAAACCGGTCTCTTTCAATTGCCATTCCTGGCGGGGGACCATCCAATGAGTAACATGACTTTCTCATCCTCAGGAAAGAAAAAGAAGGGCCCAAATCCAAGAGGCCCCACCGAACACGACCACAGCGATGACACCAAAAATGCAATCGGACAACGAGATCGAAAAGACGTGCGATAGCGTACCTCAAACTAGCCAGCACAGTCACTTCCTCGTCATCACCGTCCCCGTCACCATCACCATCACCATCACCGTGGCCCAACAGCGAGAGTTTACCTAGCGGGACGTTCAGCCCCTCCACCCAGTTCACGCCCTGAGCGCCACCCTGGAGGGCCGACCCGGACGGCGTCAGGATCGGGGTGCCCCAGAAGTAGGACACCGGGGTCGTGAACAGGGCCTGCTTGGACTCGAAGGGGAGCGAGAAGAGCCGCCTCGCATGGCTCCTGAGTCGGGTCAGCAGGTCGAGAGGCACCCCGTGGTTGACCACCCGGAATATCCCCCACTCTCTACAGGCCTCCCCGAGCCGCTCCGGTTCGACGTCCAGGCGCTGCAGATCCACGAGCGGGATCGGGTCCGGGATCGGGTCCGGCTCGTGGATAGGGTTCGTCGCCGTCCGGGAGCCGCCGCCGCCTGGGTCGACGGCCGGGGCCGAGTCTCTCGGCTGGCGAAACAGAGGAGGATACGACGACTGCGGCTCCATGTTACTCTGCTCAGCAGGGGGCGGCTCAAGAAAACTGGACCAGCTCAGGATCGCGCAAATGCAAATACTATAATCCGCGACGCTACTTTTGAGAGAGAGAGAGATGGTCCAGTAAATTTCTGGGCTTGGGCCAACCGATCTCCATGATCCGACACGTGTCTGCAGCGTCGTATGCTTGGACGTCTTTCTCTTTGGACGCGATGGGTGAATTCCCTAAAAAAATCTTTAATTTCGGTACAGTCCAAAATCTGCCCGAACCTTTTTCTATCTGAAAAACCCTCAAATTTTAAGTCTCTAAATTTTAAATTCAATCTCAAATTTACCACAAATTTTTTTTGTATAAAAAAATCATCTAAATTCAATTTATTATAAAAAAAAATATATCACGTAATTCAGTTCGAACTTGACGTGATACTTCCACGTTTATAATAAATTCACATCCGCAAAGTAATAGAGAAATAAGTATAAATTAACGTTGCATTTCCACTTTGATAATAAATATAACCTAATAAAAATTATTGAAATTCTCAAAAATAAAACCATTACAGAATATAAAAGTTAGAGACAATAACAAATCCACCCAAAGAACTTTTTTTTAATTTTAAAAAAAACTAAACTTTTAGGTTCAGTCCAAATTTGCCCGAACTTTTCTTTGTCTAAAAAAAAGCCAAATTACTTTGTTAATATGGATTTGTTATCGATGTGGAAATGTCATGTTAAGTTAAGACTGGAACACGAGGTATATTTTTGACAATAAATTGAATTTTGATGATTTTTTTTACACAAAATAAAATTTGAGGCAGATTTGAGATTGGATTTAAAATTTGGGGATTTTTTTTAGACAAAAAAAAGTTCAAGTTAGATTTGGAATTTAACTTAAAATTGGGGTTTTTTTTAGAGAATTAGGCCCCAACGGGATTGCCATTTTGGCATTTCATATTCTCCTCGTGGATGCTACTGAGAAGGTAGAACTTGCCAGGCTCTGGAGCTGCTTCTCGCAATCGCAAAGCTAACGACACGCATGGAATCCATTCTGGAATAGAAATTCTACTCCAGAATGGATTCTGGAACAGAAATGCGTTTGTTAAAAAATTTCCGGAATGTATTTTAGAGCAATTTTTGCATTCTGAAATAAAAATGCATTTGTTAAAAATACTTGATTCCAGAATGCATTTTTTATTTCAGAATGAGTTTTGGGCAAGAAAAAGAGAAGCTACTTTTTGTAGCTTTTCTCTTTCAGAATGCATTCTCCCTATTTTCTCTCTTTTTTTCACTAATTTTTTTTTTCAGAAAATGCATAAAATCGAAAAATTCCAGAAAAATTCATAAAAATTTCTAGAAAATAAAAAAAGTTAGATTTCAGGAAAATAGGAAATTTGATGAATTTTTTTCAAAAAAATATAAAAAATTTAAAATTTCAAAATTTTACAAAATGGCTTAGAATACCTTTGGGCACTCACTTTGAGTGAAATTTAATTTTTTTGAGGTGTCCAAAAAAATCAAAAAATCAAAAATTTCAAAACTTCACAAAATGACTTAAAGTACCTTTGGGCATCCACTTTCAGTGAAATTTAATATTTTAAGGTGCCCAAAAAAATAAAAAAAATCAAAAATTTCAAAACTTCACAAAATGGCTTAGATTACCTTTGGGCACCCACTTTGAGTGGAATTTAATTTCTTTTGAGGTGCTCAAAAAAATCAAAAAATAAAAAATTTTAAAACTTCACAAAATGACTTAGAATACTTTTGGGTACCCACTATGAGTGAAATTTAATTTTTTTGAGGTGCCCAAAAAAAATAAAAATATAAAAAAATTTCAAAACTTCACAAAATGGCTTAGAATACCTTTGGGCACCCACTTTGAGTGAAATTTATTTTTTTTGAGGTGTCCAAAAAAATCAAAAAATCAAAAATTTCAAAACTTCACAAAATGATTTAAAATACCTTTAAGCACCAACTTTGAGTGAAATTTATTTTTTTTTGAGGTGCCCAAAAAAATAAAAAAATAAAAAAGATTTCTATTTAAGAAATCAATTTCTGGAGCAGAATTAGTTATGTTTTACCAAATATGTTCCTTCTTTAGAAATCAATTTTTGGCAAGAATTTGATTTCTGGAGTAGAATGATTACCATTTGCACCTTAAGTGGCTTAAAGCCCATCGCCGCCAATCGGGCCCCGTTGTATACAGGTCTCTGGCCTTCAACTTGAGTGCCTATCTTTGGATTGTTCTGTTTCCTTCTGCAAAAGATCTCACTCTTCTCTTGCGGTTCATCTTCGCACTCCCTCTGGATCGCACGCAGGTTAGTCTTCCCCTTGCTCACCCTTCCTCCTTTTTTTATCTTTGTGATGAATTTTGTCTGTCATGTTCCTTTGATCGTGAATGTTGTTCTATTTCGGCAGTTTGAGCTTTGATTATGGTCATGAAGTTGGGAAAATTACCACACAAAAGTTTTAAACCTATTGTACATTTGTTAATTCAGTCATAAAATCTTTTAATTGTGCCAATTGAACCCCAAATATTTTTATATTTTGCTAATTGAGTCCATCCGGTCAATTTGGTTGGAAATCGTTAACATAGACGTTGACTGTTTTACATGGCAAGAGCATTCAATGAAGAGAATTTTTAATAATATATTTTTAAATTATTTTCTTTTCTTTTCTTTTCATTCTTTACTTTTTTTGGGTGAGGGTGTCGCAACCCTCACTAGTGGCTAGTGATGGCTTTGCTGCCTTCGCCGAGGGCTTGGCGACCACAGTTAAAAAAAAAAGAAAAAAAGGAAAAGAGAAGAAGAGAAAAAAGGAAAAATACAAGAAAATAAAGTTTTTTTAAATTGTCCATGCCAACACCATTTACCATGTAAGATGGTTGATATCTACATTAGCGATTTCTGGCCAAAATTAGCTGAATAGACTTAATTGGCAAAATATGAAAAATTTTATGACTTAATTGGCATAATTAGAAAGTTTAGGACTGAATTGGCAAAAATGCAAAAGATTTATGACTTTTTTGTCGTAATTTTCCCGTCACGAAATACTTTGCGGATACCTTTCATGTTTTTGCTTTGTTTTTGCAATCAATAGCTCTTGCTCTATAGGTTATAGAACTGCTTTATGGTGAGAACTTGCTTATATGGATTAGAACAAAGCTTTCCATTCCCATTTTTTTAGTTTGTTAAATACTCTTTCATGCGCCATTATTAGCTGTCTGATTAACTTGCTTTAAGCTGGAAAACGATCCGCAACAATGGCCACTGTTGTCGAAATTTCAATTCAACATGTTTTTGCTTTGTACTTAATGAGATTTGCTAGAATAATGTCACGTGTCTCATAAGAATAGGTTTCAGACAAGGCTTTAATAGAGGCTTTGAAAGAAAGTCCTCATAGGGGGCTTGACAGAGAGGGGTGTATGTTTTACGCAGATGTAACCAAGTTGATGTGGGATATAAGCGAGGGTGTCTCTGTTGGGAATGAGGACTTTTGCATAAGAGGCTGAACAAACATAATGAGAGAGAGATAGAGACTAATAACAGTGTTTACATAACATTTATGGCCAAACCCTCGAGTCCTAACAAGGAAAAAAGAAAGGGATGCGAAGTGACTAATGACAGTGTTTACAAAGCATATATGGTTAAACCCGAGTACCAACTGGGAAAAAGGGATGTGAAGTGAGGCGTCTTTGGGATGGAGTTGGATTGGACCTGCTGGTGAACATAGGTAGCTGAATAACTTTTGAAGATAGGATGTTTAAATTGGTCTAAGCGAATATACCCTCCGAATGTTTACATGTAGCCTGCCGGAATCCTAGAGAAGGAGATTATTGGACCATTTTATGCAATTTCGTGTTATGCAAAGGAGATTTACCTACTTTCCTTGTTGAACGAGTCAATTTCCTTCTTATTTTGTGTTTTCACGTGTTAGTAGCCTGTTGAGCAGTTCTTCTATTTTATGGGGTTGTTGCTACACATGTTAAGTTAGTGGGTTTTGGGTAGTTGCCTGTTGATGTAAAGCCTATATAAGGTTATGGTGTCAGTTTAATAAATATGGAAGTAGAAAGGTCTTCTTCCTTCGTGTGTGTGTTCCTCACTCTTATATTTCAACAGTGGTATCAGAGCAAGGTTAGAAGGAAAATTGTGTGTTTGAGTGTTGTAAAAAGGTCAGAACCAAAAGAGAGTTTTTTGCAGCAAGCACTTTTGTTTGCAGCAGTAAAAAGAGAGTCTTGTAGCATGCTATTTTTCATTTGCGACAGTAGTAATGGCCTCAGGAACATTCGTACAACCAGCTATTCCACACTTCGATGGTCACTATGATCATTGGAGCATGCTAATGGAGAATTTTCTCAAGTCCAAGGAGTATTGGGATGTTGTTTCTTTAGGAGTTGCTGAATCTAAAGAAGGAGCTGTGTTAACTGCAGCACAAAGAACAGCTTTGGATGCATCAAAATTGAAGATCTCAAGGCCAAAAACTACCTTTTCCAAGCAATTGACAGGTCCATTTTGGAGACAATTCTTTGCAAGGATACCTCCAAGAAAATATGGGATTCCATGAAGAGGAAGTGTCAAGGCTCAGCAAGAGCAAAGAGGCAGCAACTTCAAATGCTTCGTTCGGAGTTCGAAATGCTACGAATGAAGTCAGGAGAGACAATCGCAGATTTCTTCTCCCGGACAATGGCAATTGTCAATAAGATGCGGATTCATGGCGACAAAACGGAGGATGTCACCATCGTTGAAAAGATTCTTCGATCTTTGACACCAAAGTTCAACTTTGTTGTCTGTTCCATAGAAGAAGCCAAGGATATTGAAGAACTCTTCATTGATGAGTTGCAAGGATCCTTGTTAGTTCATGAACAAAAACTTCTATAGCAAGAGACGGAAGAGCAAGCATTGACGGCCACAACTGGAGATCATTCTTTATCAGCAGCGAAGGCAAATAGAGGAAGAGGCAAAGGAAGAGGGAATAACGATCGCAGTAGCTTTGGCTTCGATCAAAAGCCTGAAAGCCATTCCTATCGTGATCCTCAACGGAGAGGAAGAGGTCGTGGAGGACAACATTCAACTGGTTTTAGGTCAAGGTTAGCAGACAAATCCAAAGTGGAGTGTTTCAAATACCACAGGTATGGGCATTACAAATTCGAATGTCGAACTAATTTGAATAGACAAAGTGCGGAAAGAACTAACTTCGTAGAAAAAGAAGAAGTGTATCTTTTGATGGTGTGCCATGAGAATGAAGAAACTCAACCAAACATGTGGTATCTCAACACTAGCTGTAGCAACCACATGAGTAGAGACAAGAAGATGTTTTCCGATCTAGATGAATCGTACTGCAACACTGTGAAGTTTGGAGACAATTCTACTATGTTTGTGATGGGAAAAGGAACGGTAGCAGTTCATCCAAAAGGGACTTCGGTACAAACCATCTCAAATGTACTGTATGTCCCTAAATTGAAGAATAATCTGCTAAGTGCTGGTCAACTGCAAGATAAGGGATATGAAATCTCTATCAAAGGTGGGATTTGCATAATCCAAGATGAGAAATTGGGTTTAATTGCCCAAGTCAAAATGATAGACAATCGGATGTTTCTACTTTATCTCTACAACACTACAAATTCATGTTTCTCTGCAAGATTGAATGAGGAAGCATGGCTATGGCATTTTCGCTATGGGCATCTCAATTTCGATGGGCTGCGTACACTACATCAAAAAAGGATGGTGGAGGGTCTTCCTCAAATCTCTGCTCCTTTGGAAATCTGTGAAGATTGTGTTGTTAGCAAGCAACACCATGCTCAATTTCCACAAGGAAATTCATGGAGAGCAAAGAAGCCGCTGGCGTTGGTCCATTCGGATACCTGCGGGCCAATATCTCCAATTTCCAATGGAGGTAAACGAAATATCATTACCTTCATTGATGATTTTAGCCGGAAGATTTGGGTGTATTTCTTGCAAGAAAAATCTAAAGCTTTTGTAGCCTTCAAGAACTTCAAAGCACTTGTTGAAAAAGATAGAGGAAATCAAATAAAGAACCTCCGCACGGATCGTGGTAGAGAGTACAACTCACTTGAGTTTGTAGATTTTTGTGTAAAGCATGGCATTAAGAGACAACTTACAGCAGCCTATACAGCAGCCTATACATCACAACAAAATGGCGTATGTGAGAGGAAGAATCATACCATTCTGAATATGGTGCGAAGTCTCTTGATGAGAAGTAAAATTCCAAAGAGTTTCTGGCCTGAAACAGTCAATTGGAGCATTCATATTTTGAATAGAAGTCACACTCTAGCTGTTCAAAATATGATACCAGAAGAAGCTTGGAGTGGGCAAAGGCCCACGGTAGATCACTTCAGAATTTTTGGGTGCATTGCCTACGCCCATGTTCCAAACCAGAAGAGGAAGAAGTTAGATGACAAGGGAGTCAAATGTGTTTTTCTTGGCATTGGTGATCAATCAAAAGCCTATAAGCTTTATGATCCTATAACCAAGAACATTATCATTAGCCGTGATGTGATTTTTTATGAAGAACAAACTTGGTCGTGGGTTGAGCAAGGTGTCAGTAAGCAAATTCCAACAAATTTTGAAGATGAAGATGAGTTGGTGCAGCAACCCACAACAACCCAAATCATCATAGGTAGTGCCCAAAGTATGGCTGCAGCTGTAGAACCTGAAGATTGGCCTCATTGTGTTCAACGGAGGCCTGCATGGATGAGTGACTATGGAGTAATAGGAGTTGATCAATATGATGATCCACTTACCCATTTTGCTTTGTTTTCAGTTTGTGATCCAACAAACTTTGATGAAGCAATACAAAAAGAAAATTGGAGGATGGCAATGGATGAAGAAATTGCAGTTATTGAGAGGAATAACACTGGGAGTTGACAAATCTTCCAAAAGGACACAAAACAATCGGGGTCAAGTGGGTGTACAAGACAAAATTGAACAAGAATGGCGAAGTTGACAAGTACAAGGCGCGTTTGGTGACAAAAGGCTACAAATAAGAATTTGGAGTGGACTATGAAGAAGTTTTTGCACCTGTAGCAAGATTGGACACAATTAGATTGGTGATTGCATTAACAGCGCAGAATTCATGGCCTATTTTCCAATTGGATGTGAAATCAACATTCTTGCATGGTGACCTCCAAGAAAAGGTATTTGTTGATCAACCTTCCGGTTATGAGAAGCTTGGTGGTGAACATAAAGTGTATAGATTGAAAAAGTCACTATATGGGTTAAAACTAGCTCCTCGAGCGTGGTATAGTCGTATTGATGCTTATTTTTTGAAGGAATGGTTTAGAAAATATCCATATGAGCATACACTCTTTATTAAAATTGGTGATGGTGGAAAGTTGCTTCTTGTATGCTTATATGTGGATGATCTTATTTTTACTGGGAATGATAGTAACATGTTTGACAAATTCAAGAAGTCTATGATGGATGAATTTGAAATGACTGATCTTGGATTGATGCATTATTTTTTGGGCATAGAAGTGATTCAATCTGCAGCTGGAATCTTTATATCCCAAAAGAAGTATGTTCAAGAGATTTTGGATAGGTTTTAAATGAAGAATTGCAATCCTATGACTAGTCAAACTGAATTTGGATTGACGCTCTTGAAGGATCCTGATGGAAGCAAGGTGGATAGCACTCTCTACAAGCAAATTGTTGGAAGCCTAATGTATTTGACAGGGACAAGACCAGATATCATGCATGCCGTTAGCCTTATAAGCAGATATATGGAGCACCCAACAGAGTTACATTTGCAAGCTGTAAAAAGGATTTTTCGCTCTTTGCAAGGAACTAAGAATTTTGGGCTGTTTTATAAGAAGGGGAAAAAGTCATATTTGTTTGGATTTATAGATAGCGATTATGTTGGAGATGTTGATTATAGAAGAAGTATTTTAGGGTATGTCTTCATGCTTGGTTCTGGGGCGGTTGCAGTTTCATAGTCTTCAAAGTAGCATTAGTTGTCACTGTATCAACAACTGAAGCAGAATTTGTAACTGCAACTTCATGTGCCTATCAAACCATATGGTTATGGAAGATTCTTGGAGAGCTTCAGTTCAAACAGCAAGAAGCAATTGCAATCTATTGTGATAACAGCTCAACCATCAAACTCTCCAAAAATCCGGTTCTACATGGGAGGAGCAAGCATATAGATGTGAAGTATCACTTCTTAAGGGTTCTTACAAAGGATGAAGAAATTGAGCTAGTTTTCTACAGAAGTGAAGATCAAGTGGCTGATATATTCACCAAGCCTCTAAAGTTGCCCACATTTCATATGCTAAGAAAGCTCCTTGGTGTTTACTTGTTGGATATTCTAAATTAAGGGAAGCTCATTTAAACTGATTATTTTCAACATCAATTTAAGGGAGGGAATGTTGAATGAGTCAATTTCCTTTTTATATTTGTGTTTTCACGTGTTAATAGTTTGTTGAGCAGTTGATGTGGACATCGTGCCATATCGAGGAGGAGGTGCTAAGGACCCATTGTCCTATCCTCTTGGTCCAATTACTCGAGCAAGAGCAAAGCAATTCAAGCAAGATGTTGGCATCCTGGTTCGAGATCTTTAGAGTGGAAGCGATCTTGGATCAGGACTTGAAGAATCTTGGATCTCTTGGCGCAACACGATCAAATTTGGTCAGTTGCAAGAAAATGGGCCGCTGATTAATACTCACCACTAATGCCGTGACGGATGTCATTTTTTTTTTGCATTTCGGAGTAGTTTAAGTTTTTCTTTATTTAAGCACTTTTATTAATTCTAGTGGCGTTTTCATAATTTTGCATTTAAGATTAACACCATATAAAAAGCGTGTTTAGGGTTTCTTTGGAGACAGATGATTCACTTTAAAACGATGAGAGGTTCTTCTTTTTTTTGAGTTATTTGTGGACTTAACCTTATCAAGACCTTCCTTGTGGTGGTCGATTCAACTAATTGAGCAGGATAGTGAATTCTCTTGTTCGTGGCGTCTATAACGTCGATTGGTTGATACAAGTTCGTCAACAGGTCACGTTTATACCGAGGTTACCAATCACAAGTTCAATTGGGGGTCGAGGTTTTGTGATTTGCACCTTCCAGATCTTTGTAGAACGATCAACTTTCGCTCAGATTCACTTCATCAAACCGATGACGCATCACATGTTGCTGATTTGTTCTTTCGTGAGATTGTGCGTTTGCATGGCATGCTTAGGTTCATTGTTTCTGATCAAGACACTAAATTTCTTAGCTACTTCTGGAAAACATTATTGAAGAAGTTAGGCACATAGCTTTTATTTTCTACTACTTGTCATCCACAAACTGATGGTCAAACTGAGGTAATTAATAGAAATTTAGGGGTATTGTTGCGTGCTATAATTAAAAAGAACATAAAGTCTTGAGAAGATTGTTAGCCACATATTGAGTTTGCATAAAACAGGAGCATGCATTATGCTACTAAATTTACACCGTTTGAGGTTGTTTATGGCTTTAATTCTTTAACTCCATTAGATTTAACCCCTTTGCCTGTTGATAAGCGTATGAACTTCGATGGTTTTAGGAAGGCCGAATTTGTCAAGGCATTGCATGAGAAGATGCGATTGAATATTGAGCACAAGACCAAGTAATATGCAAAGCAAGCCAACAAAGGGGGCAAGAAAATAGTATTTGAGCCTGCGATTGGGTTTGGGTTCATATGCGCAAGGAGCGTTTTCCCGAGCAGCGACTTTCTAAATTACAGCTGCGAGGAGATGGACCGTTTATGGTGTTGGAGAGGGTTAACGATAATGCCTACAAGCTTAACCTTCCAGGTGAATATGGTATTAGTGCTACTTTCAATGTTTCTAACTTAACTTTTTTCGATGCAGGAGATGATTTGAGGGCAAATCCTTTGCACGGGGGAAAGAATGATGTGGACATCGTGCTATAACGAGGAGGAGGTGCTAGGGACCCATTGTCCTATCCTCTTGGTCCGATTACTTGAGCAAGGGAAAAGCAATTCAAGCAAGCTATTGGCATCATGGTTCGAAATCTTTGGAGTGGAAGCGATCTTGGATCGGGACTTGAATAATCTTGGATGTCTTGGCGCAACAGGATCAAATTTGGTCAGTTGCAAAGAAATGGGCCGCTGATTAATACTCACCACTAATGCCGTGACGGATGTCGTTTTTTTTTTTCGCGTTTAGGAGTAGTTTAAGTTTTTTCTTTATTTAAGCGCTTTTATTAATTCTAGTGGCGTTTTCGTAATTTTGCGTTTAGGGTTAACACCATATAAAAAGGGTGTTTAGGGGTTCTTTGGAGACAGATGATTCACATTAAAACGACGAGAGGTTTTTCTCTTCTTTGAGTTCTCTATGGATTTGACCTTGTCAAGGCCTTCCTTGTGGTGGTCGACTCAACTAATCGAGTAGGATAGTGAATTCTCTTATTCGTGGTGTCTATAATGTCGATTGATTGACATAAGTTCGTCAACAGGTCACGTTTATACCGAGGTTACCAATCACAGGTTCAATTGGGGGTCGAGATTTTGCGATTCGCACTTTCCAGATCTTTGTAGAACGATCAACTTCCGCTCAGATTCACTTCAGCAGTTCTCCTATTTTATGGGTTGTTGCTGCACATATTAAGTTAGTGAATTGTGGGTAGTTACCTGTTAGTGTAAAGCCTATATAAGGCTATAGTGTCAGTTTAATAAATATGGAAGTAGAAAGCTCTTTTTCCTTCGTGTGTGTCCCTCATCCTTATATTTCAAACTTCGTAGAAAAATAACAAGTATCTCTTTTGATGGTGTGCCGTGAGAATGAAGAAACTCAACCAAACATGTGGTATCTCAACACTGGCTACAGCTAGGGATGTGCAAAAGAATCGGGAACTGCCTAGACTGCTCAGAACCGAATTGGATCTGCCTATGTTGACACCTAAATTTTACTAATCATTTAGTAGTAATTTGCATAGAAAATTAGGGATTAATTTTTAACCCCTAAACAAAAATATTTAAATTGCATAACATATAGTTTATGTTCATTTTAATTTAATCGCATTTTTGCATCGGACCGGTAATGGCGAACAAGCTTAAATTTCATCGAATGGGACTCGGTTCGCTCGGAAAGGCAAGGGCCGAAAATCACGAGTCAAATAGGTTTGGTCGTTTTAATTTGAGCTTAATTCAGCCCATTATGTTCAATTAAATTAAAACCCAAGTTAATTCAGCCCGCTTAGGAATTAAATAAAATCAGAAATTAGATTAAGGCCGAAGCCTAAGTCTAAGCCCATTAGGACTAGAGAGCCCATCTAATTGACCTAGGTTAGTATTATATAAGCATGTTTAGGTCAGAATTTTGAGGGGACAACACATAATTCAGATCTAATTTTTAGAGAAAGGCAAGAGAGAGAGAGAGAAAGTGACGTCGCGCACCACCACCGGGGGCACGCCGCACGCCGCCGCACCGCCGTCGTCGCGCCTCAACCGCCCGCCGACGTCGCTGCCTTGTGCTAATGCTACTGCCGATGATGTGATCAGCTAGTTCAAGCGGCTGAACCGGCTGATTGGCGACTTTCTCCGGCGATCCAGAACTTGCGGCAACACTCTTTGGCGTCTTCACATCACTGTGGTGGCCGGTTTCTCGTTAAACGACTGCCGGATTACATCTCTTGACTTGATTCTTCGTTACTAGTCCACTAGTGCCAGATCGAATCGATTCACACTATATTTTGTGCAATCTATTATCATAGGTCGGCTGAGCTTTCCGAGACTTCTCCGTGTTGTTTTTGATCTGAATACGGAGGCCGGATTGCTCGATTTCGTGCCGGAGCATCGTTAAACAAGGTAAGTGCACTTGGACTTTGTTCTGTAAAATCGTGTACATAGAAACCAGTATGCTTGAGATGCCGATTTCAGCTCGTTAATGTCAAAATCTTGTGAAGTGATGAACTAGAGAATCGTAAAGCACATTTTAAACTTTGATTTGATATCTCATATGCCTCAATCGGACTTGATTTGCTATGTCAAAACTATTTCGGAAGTTAGGATCAGAATTTGGAATATGATGTTGAAGTCTGTTCTGATAATATTCTGACTGATGTTGTGCTGTTCCGTGATTTTTATGATTTTCTATGATCATTTTTTGAAAAAACTTTCTTCACGAAAATTGTAGATCACATCTTTGTCTATTCACCATAAAATTTTCATAAAATTCCAAGCGTGTTAGCATGATACGATCTGCAACGTCATATATGCATGAATCTGATGACAGATCAGTTCCAGATTGACCTTCGTGTATTCTTCAATTTTCATAAATTTGTGTGTTCGAAATCTGAAAAAGTTTTCTTCATGAAAGTTCATACTAAGATCGAGATCTTTCCATTGATACTAATTTCATCAAAATCGGAGGTCATTTGGATTTTCAAAAAGAATTTTCACAATCTGATCAGTATCTGTGTCAAGATCTGATTTTCATTCCTTTAGAATTCAGAAGATGTTTCTCCGAAATTGATAAAGTTGGAGATTATCTGCAAATTAGGTGATTGAACATTATCCTATATTTTTCAGAATACTTAATTTCCTAATTTGCATGTTTTGAATATTTCATGAATATCATGTGGATATTTAGATATCTTAGGATAATGTTCGATATATCCGCAATATTTGAAAATATTCAAAATTAGGAATCGTTCCTAATTTAGCAACGTATCTGGACGACTATCTGACCTTATTCCTAAGGTACGATACGCGGCGATACGGAAAATTATTATCCTATCCATAATCACTTGGATACGATAATGATCTTTATCTGCTTTCCAAATTTGAATGATCGACTTTCCGTCAATATCTATAACCCTATAGATATGACCGATAGTTCGATTTTTGTGCCTAATCCGAGTTTAAAACAAATTTGGCGGATCGCGTGGACGACTTGAATGTGGTTGCTATCCTTGTCTTTTTTTTATTATTTGCTTTCCTTTAAACAGAAAATTCAAAAAATATCGGTTAGGATTTGAATTTGAGTTTTGCATGTTTAGGGAACCCTAAATGTATCTAGAAGATAGAGTAATTATTTAATTTAAATTAGAACTTGAGATAATCTATTTCCTAGTTTAAATTAAGCAATATTCTAATCTTATTAGATTATTTAGGTTATTTTTTAATTCCGAATTTTCATGAAAATCCCAAAAAAAAAAGAATAAATTGCTTTATGGTAGATTAGGACAGATTGCATTCTTAATTTAATTAATTTATTATTTCGAATTTTAACAAAAATCTCAAAAATAAGTCATGTTAGGATATGTTAAGTCATCATAAGTTGCATGTTATTTTAAGCATATTTTTATTCCGAATTTCAATGAGAAAAATACCAAAAATAAATCATTTGCCTGTCATTAGAGTTAGGTCACGTCGTCGCATGACATATAATTTGCATGTTAGGTTGCATTAATTCGCATGTCAATTTTGCACGTCATTGCATGTAAACTAGCCCTCATTTAAATAAGAGAAAATCCAAAAATATTGAGTGAATTGCTTGTTAATTAGAAATCATATTAGGGTTGATTGATGTGATTTTCTAGCTAACAATGCAGATGCTTGCGTTGCTTCCAGGTAAGTAATTCTTCCAATCTTGCAATTTAATATTCAATTATTGAGTGTTAAATTTGTGGTTTGCGCACCCGCATGAACACCTCACATGTTAGTAATTAAGTTGAAATGGATCCAAACTGCATGCCAAAATATTTTTGAAAAGAAAAGGTACCGAAAGGGCGTTAGACTAGATCTAGCGTAATCAAGTCCCCGAGCTTAGAATCTCTGGTTTGTAGGAATAAAACATATCTCTCTATGTTTTATTTAGGTTTCTAATCGACCTACCGTAAATTGATTAGTGGCGACTCCAAGCATAAAAATATTTGCATGTTAAAGACTTAAACCCTAAGTTGCGAATTGGTAGGGCTTGGGAGGGCCCGAGTTAAGATTAGTCTTAATAATCCATTAGCCCAAAAAATGAAAACATTTTAGGTCGCGACAGCCTAAAACCGGTGGTTCCTAAGGGAACCGGTTCAGTTCCCAGTTCCAAGGAACCAGTGGGTACTGGTTCGGTTCTCAGTTCCAGGTGTAAAACCACCTGCCCGCCCATCTGAACCGGATCGATAATATAATATTATATATTATATATTATTTTTATTTTTATTTAAAAAAAAAGGAAGAAAAATCCTAAATCCCTAAATGTGAAACTCTCTTAATACTCTCACTCTCTCACTCTTATCAGTCGATGCCCAGACAAAGCAAAAACCGATGCTTTCTTGACAGTAATCGGCGAAGGTGGGATAATAACATATAGAAAAGCTTTGACAGAATGGTAAGGGAGTTGTCCATCTCTCTCTTTTCTTGTTTAACTTTATTTACCCACAGGTCTTTCAAATCTTCATGTTCACTTTAATATCTGCATAAACAAGGCCACATGTGAATACTATTCAATACCACAAAAATGATGCTGCACAGCATCAATCACCCCAAATCGATAAAAACCATAGTAGTATGAACATATTGATGATGTATAATTTTAATTATTCCAGAATCATTTCTTCCCGTTGCATAATTCTTTGTTGCATATTACAATGCCAACATATGAAGCTTGGTAGGACCAGTTCCATGGACCAACCCAGGAACCGGACCAAACCGGCAATCTGGTTCCCAGGTGGATCCATGGAACTAACGGGCAGTTCCTGATTTCAATTTTTAGGAACCGGTCCTTAGTGGGCGGTTCCCGGTTCTAGGGTGGGAATCGTCCACTCAGACTATGAACACCTCTAGCTATAGCAACCACATGAGTGGAGACAAGAAGATGTTTTTCGATTTAGATGAATCGTTCCGCAACACCATGAAGTTTGGAGACAATTCTACTGTGTCTTTGATGGGAAAAGGAATGGTAGCAATTCATCCAAAAGGGACTTCAGTACAAACCATCTCAAATGTAGTGCATGTCCCTGAATTGAAGAATAATATGCGAATGTACTAATTTATTGTGTACATTTCATTGAACTGGCTGTTGCGATGTACTGGGACAGGAAAGAAGGAAAGTAAGAACATCATTGCCTACCTAGACTCGCCTTCTGTTGATTTCGACGTAGTTTGTCGTTGAATCCCTCTTCACACATATGTATGTATGTATGTATGTATGTGTACGTGTTTTGGCTGAATCCAGACAGCCACTTCACAGAGCCAATTATCTATCATGATTTGCAGTTGATCAACTCCATTGCTTGGTGATACAAGCAAGATTTTGGGCTTGTCACATTGGATCATTTTGGTTGTCTCGTTCTTTGTTTGCTTAAATGTAATCTATTTTATTTTCTGGATTTTGTGTCTTGAGAGGTGCTATAATTGTTTCGGTAAAGAGGTAGCATGACTTCTTATCTTTCTGTTGTTTCTTTTTAAATTGTGATTGCGAAGCGAAGGTCCCTGTGCTCAAGCCTAATTATAGATTCTATCGCAACTTGAAGGCAGTTGGAGCTGAGCGCCATTAGGACGCCTTTATGAGAAGTGTGACGGGAAATGTGTCATCTGTGACTCTTATGTTCGTCCTCGCACCCTCGTTAGAGTCTGTGATGAGTGCAACTATGGCTCCTTTCAGGTAGGTGTGTCATCTGTGGAGGAGTGGGATCTCCGATACCTACTACAGTAAGGAGTGTACGCAGCAGGAGAAGGATAGGGATGGGTGTCCCAAGATTGTCAATTTAGGAAGTGCCAAAACAGATCTATTGTATGAGCGGAAGACATATGGGTTTAAGAAAAGATGATCGATCGTATTCATTGTATCACTTAACCATGTTCCATTTGGTCGGCCTATGTACTTGAGCCCAGCAGTCTCTGTCCATGCCTGGATTTGTCGACCGTGCCTGTATCTGATAGAGTGTTGTGGTCAGGAGAGGAGGTATGGGTTTTTTTGTAGCTTAATTGACCAGCATGATGTGCGGTTGCAATAGTTCTATTTTCAAACCACGTGTTTCCATCACCTTCCTTGTTCTTTGCTTAATGCTTTGTAAAGCAAATAGTGCATTAAGTAATTATGTTTCACCGCGATATGTGTTAAGGCATAGCTATTTTCCTTGCAAAGATGAGTAGGAGTCAAAGCGCCTAATGACCCGGATGGAGTATTTGTCCGCTAATGTGTCTTGAATTTTTATTGGGATTCAATGAATCGATACGGCTTCTTCCGCATGTCTACATTGCTTTCTATTGGGTTGTTTGTGTAGCTGTCTATGTTTCAACCCTCAGAAAACACGGTGCATGTATCCATTTTAGATTCTTGATGGTGAGAAATTACCCGACATAGTTGGGGCCAGCATGATGAGGCACTTCTACCCTATGGTGGAGTTGATGCCGAAAGCTTTGGGTGCTTTGACCATGGCACCAGCCGATTTAGCCGTGAGACCCAGTTAGCTTTTTTTCAGTGCTGCAAAATCAATGGCTGCATAGGTTGGGAAGATAGCATTGTGGCCAATAACTACTGCTTCAACGAGTCAACGGCGTCGGTAGTACTTAAAATAAAGTTCCCCCAGATTGAAGTGAATTATATATATTTGTAGGGCACGAATCCTAAAAGTAGAACGGTTTCATGCGTGATTTTCCGATTGAAAAGTTCGTATTTTTTTGGTCTACTAACAAATCGTGGGCTATGAGATAGGGTTTGGATCTTTACCAAAGCCTAAAAGGAGAAGGACATATAAATTATGGGGTTTGCTTGCGACTGCTTTTATTGTTCTGTCGGTGAAGGAATGAGTTTGCATTGTTGGACAGAAAGAGAGAGGACGAGTCTTCATGAATCTACCTACCAAAGATGGGTACTGCAAGCGTATATAATGAGAGCTTTTCTTAAAAAAAAAATACATATAAAAGAAGAAACAACGTCCATAAATATGTCTATAATCATGCATGTGTGCGCAAGGACCAACATATATGTTTTTTCTTTGCCTTTGAATATGTGTCGGTGAATTAATAGTGTTATCCGTTCTTAACTTGCAAACCAGTTGGCAGGGCACTCAACTACCATAATTTAAGTCTTCTCAATCCATGGAATGCCTTACCTACTCATAAATCATCCAAGAGACAAGATGAACCGGATGTCGGGTCAAAATAGAAGAGAACCGGGGACACCAAAACTTTCTAGGATAAACAAATTCATTTTCCAAGTTCCCTACGAGTAGTTCCTACAAATGATCGGACTAATGATGCATACAATACTAGTATTGTCGATGTAGTTGCTACGTACTGGGTCCTCTTCAGAAACTACGAGTGTAAGAGGAACATCCCTCTACAAAGGATCGCCTGAGAGGATCATTTCATGGTTATGACAGATAATTGAACAATAGTGCCTCTATTATCTGCACGGGAGCTTCAGGTAGGATAAGCCGCGGGAGAAAATTTACTAAATCCATGGACTGAGATTGGCATCTTTTGTGAGGAAAAGCCCTCGACAATGTTTAGCATAAGCTGGTTCATACATCACCTGGGGTGGAGATGCAGCGTTGAAATGAGGTAGCCCCACAAAGGAGATCGCGTATAATAATGGCTCATCAAAGAACACAATTACACTTTTGAATGTCAAAAGTTGCCTTTTTTCGTTGACAGCAACCCCGTTGACCCAATGGAAATGGACGGCCAGGATGATTGGGGAGGAAGGAAAGGGTGGTTTGGGGTTTGTGTCAATGGATCCCCAAAACGTGGCAGCCACCCCGAAGTTGGCAAACGTCAACTGCTAAAATCCCCACGTACCGTGTCAGTTACAACTTAGCCTATAAGTAGTAGCCTGGTCTGGTCTATCTCTCGTGACCAACTTGCATAATCTTGTCCTGGTCAGGCGACTCAGAGAGAGAGAGAAGATGTCGTTTAGAGGGAGCTTGTTCTTCTGCTTGCTGCTGCTGCTGCTCCAAGATTCGGCAACGCTGTGTTGGGGACGGCCCACCGCTGCGCTTGGCATTGCATCAGGTAAGCCAACATGCATTGAATGAGCATGCTTTGATTTGATCCTTTTTATGGGTTCGAAACGCTGTTTGTTATGCCGGTTGAATGAAACAATCTTTTCTCGGGAGTTCATTTCTTTTCTTCCCAACCCGACGTTTCTTCTCTCTCTCTCTCTCTCTCTCTCTCTCTCTGTTGGTAAATAGAGAAACAGCTTGTTTGTTCTTCAGCAGGCTGATCTGAGAAAATAAGTTGGCCAGTGGCCGAACGCAGCCATAAAATCTTGTGAAGAGCTTTTCAGTTTCGATTAAAAAACGTTCGTTTCTGGGGAAGTTGACAAGACGACGATGGTACGAAGCTCTCGACTACAGGAAGAGCTTGACTGTCCATATGCGTACTGACTCAGTGAGAGCGAGGTTGCGTCTTGGATGATGTAGATGGCATGTGGGCATGTTCATTTTGAGAACTTTAATAAGAAAACTAGGCTGTAACCTATATTAAAGTAGACGGGTTCGATTGGGTCTCAAGTCATTTGAGTTTTTTTGCGTTCTTTGTTGCCATTGGGTCTTAAGTCATTCCTCGAGCCGTGCTTCTTGGTACTAATCACTTCTTTATGCACTGCACACGGGTAGATGCATGGTTGGGCTTGGAGACGCTCTGCTAATTGCGGTCATATAAATTACACACACTCTCTCTCTCTCTCTCTCTCTCTCTCTCTCTCTCTCTCTGTTACTGGTGGAGATGGCATGGTACATACTGCGTGCATTACAGCTAGGTGAACCTTGAACGAGCGATTAAATTATACAGGCCACGACAACATCGAAGCCTGTCTTGTCTCGTGCCTTGGGCACAGTGCTTTTTTCTTCTGTTTTTGCGGGAGGGCGTTGCAGGGCTAAAATGTTTTCTTCTTCTTTGTGAATCACTCCTTTGACCAATTTATCTGATTGCTGCCATGGTTATTAGTGATTGTTATCCATCTTTTTTTCTGGGGCCTCCGTTTGGGTAAAGATTTTGAAACAATGAGGCGGAATCCAGCTCATTAAATGAAAGTGAATGGGCACACGAAACGGTTCTGGTAGAATCTGGCTTAAAAAGGAGAGAAAAAGATCAGTTGCAAGAGCTCTTTCAATTAAACAACACCAGAGCGGAAGACATCAACTGCACAAAATCATCGCGAATGTAGTCGGTGGACCCATAATCTGAATATGCTAGTCGAATTTTCACAAGGAGCAAGTCGTGGCGTTTGTTGCAATCGATAGGACAGATTTCTACAAGCATCATCTCCTAAAAATCTTTCTTGGGATCTTCTTTTTCACTCCAATGAGATTTTCCTGGTTTTGTCAACAATAGCTATAACTTAAAAAGGCAACGGTTGGCCAAAAGGACTCAAATATCTTAATGATTGCAGAGTATGAAGATGAATGGATGATGGAAGGAAGATCTTTGAAAGTGAGATTGAACGACTATGATGTTCCATCGGCGAACCGTAACCATGACCCTCCAACTCCAGCTAAGAAGGTCAGGAGCGGTAATCGCGGTGGCAGGAGAGGCTGATAACGGCTGAACTCTTTCTTCCTTATTGACAGGAAATCAAACTTGTATAACCTTGGGTGTCAGTTTTCATACATACTTGAATCTTCTTCGTTCTACTGGGAGGTGAAACACATGATGCAGTGACTTGTTTGAAATGTTATCTTTATCATTTTATGGTTGCAACAGTATCCTCTGCAAGTACTAAACATCACACAGCCGACGCCACGCACGTCAGATTCAACTCTGCGAGTTCAGTTGATTAGCTGGTGTTTTCAGTTAATGACACATGGAAATGAATTTAAGCATTCACATGAAAAGGAGAAAAAGACAGACCCAGTGTGAACCATCATAGCCTATAAATTTATCCAACAAACCGAAAATTTCCGAATCAGAAGCTTGGGGATTTACTAGTAGCAGTAGCTGTCTGTATTGAAAACATGACTGTTCGTGGCATCTGTACTGGAAAGCGATCCTAGATGCAGTTTGGTCAATGTTGCAATTTGTCTCCTTCAATGCTTGGGACAAGAAAACGTGCTGTTTCTCTGCGATTATTAGATCTTGCTTGTATCTTGTTGATGGAAACAGCTTAGATCCGCTACCCGGTGATGTTAAGGTGTCAACCTGGTCAGTAATCCAAGATTGATACTCGTCTGTTTCGTGCAAACCCATCAAGTCAAGGGTCGAAACACAGTTACATTTTTGACGGATTCGCTGGATATCAGAAAGAAATGCAACTTTCATGACTCCCAAAAGTCTAATTCGAATTTCGCCCATCACCTACAACTTGCGCAAGCGTCGGACTATACTTGCAAAGAAGTATCTGCGTCTATTAATTTTGAGTGGGAACGGGACAGTGAGGAAATACTGAACTAAATGCAGTTTTGTTGATATCGCAATGTGACCTGACATATGCTCTACGAATCTGGCCAGATGAAATTGCCTCTTCAACACTACCATCCTCTTTGTCTGGGTAACTGTCACAGATGAAATCGGCCATGGGGAAATTGGCCCTACTTGAAGTAAGCTTCAAAGAACCGATCACGATCTTTTATATTTCCAATTCCAGATACAGTTCCAATGCAAAGAAACTCCTGATTTCAATTCATTCGATTTACAACTCTGAATTCATGCGTGCCACCTTCACTGTATGACTCTTTTCTTTTATTCACATCATTTTCCTCGAGGCAAATGCATATCCAACTGCAAAATCGGCTCACAACGGAGCCTATTAAGGCTCGACCTTAATTTAAATTCGTCTTTTGGTGGGCAGAGGATCCCCACAGAGTGCTGTTTGTTCATTTTTGTTTCATTTGTTGTTCTAGAAAAAACCAACTGGAGTTAGTCCAGAAAAAAGGAAGTCACAATCCACTGTGATATATATGACACTAAGTGCAGGGTTCTAAGATTAGAAACATTGAACAAGTTACAGTAACTTTCAGAGGAAGATAACTTCAGTCGCTAAACATGCGTATAGTTGTACACAAAATGAAACCTGATGATAAACGGGAGTACCAACTGGTTCTTTAAGATTTGACCAGAACTGCAAATCAGCTTAAAGAACTAGGACCACATAGCCCCAAGGCCATCTGTAACTCTAGAATTTGCCAATCTTCTGCCAATCAGGTCTTTCAATTCAATCTCACCAGGAAACCTTCCCTCCTTCAATTTTGAGAAAACCTGGGAAAAACAAGAGAGAAATGGAGTCGAGGTCAAAATAATTCATTGATAAATCGAATCATACAATGATACCAAAGCTAAACAACAAATGCCAATCAAAATGAGGGCCTTTCTCGTGACTGTTATGGTACAACAATTCATCCCTGGATCTTAACAATCTCCAAGAAGAAGCCATAGAACTAGCAGGGCAACAGAGCCCCGAGAACTATAAGACAAATAGACAGCGGTGTTTTAGATAGCTCGCGTAAATTCAATTGCCAAACTCAAAAGTGAAGATCCATGGCATCTATGTCCTGCAACAATATTTTTCAAAATAGATAAAGTAGTTATAGATAGAAAAAACTAACCGGCTCATCATTGCAGTAAACTTCAAAAGCACCAGAGCTTTGCAGGAAGGACTGGAACACATTGCCGAGAAGCCAAGTTGAAGCAATCGTCCCAAACCTGTTTGCACGAAGAGGATAATACCAAGGTGGAGGCACTGCAATCCCAACCATCGGAAATATATGCTCTCCGGCCATGATGATAGCAAATACTCCTATCTGAGCGACCGGCACCAATTTACCCAAAATGCGCTTTGGCAATGCTGGAGGGTAGTTTGCAAGAACAACATCAATACCAGGAAACTGCGTCTCAAGCATCTTCTTCATTGTTACTGCAGTACCCCTGACATAAAAAATTCATAAGAGCAACGAAATGAAAACCTACTACTTGATACCAAAAGCAGGAATTGATTCAATAGGCACTAGCAGTTCTGAGACCTAAGGACCCAAAGTTTAATGTGACTAAAACCGTCAGTAAATCATATCACAGAAGTTACTCCACCAATTTCGTCTTTAAAGGCGATTGCAAACCCTCTACATCCACATAGATGAACAACTATGGCAAGCCATGGTTCTCAAGAAGCAATCAATTGGCATCATCCCAAGCTTGTTCCTTCCGAGCACAAACAGAACATATCCCACTAAAGAGAGCAATACGCACAATCGCCTCATACCAAACTTGTTACCAAAAGTGCGCGGACGATCATATCGCGACTAACAAACACAAACACTGTACAGCGGCGGCATTGTTCTAGCACTACAGCGGAAACGCGCATGCGACCAAATCAAGGCAATGCAGCGAAGCGTGAAGCAGGAGCAACCCATCATTACAGACTATAAATCCACATCTGAACGGAATAGGCTGAAGGTACCTATACGAGCAAGACGAACAAAAATTGATGACGACCGTGCTCCCCAGACCGATTCCGCCAACAGCGCTCGGTTTCTGCACCTGGAAATCGGGAACGACAAAACGATTAGACAAACCAAACGAAGGCGAAGCAATCGCGCGACGAGCTCAATCACCTCAGAAGGGAACTCTAGGACTTCGGGAGGGTTGTGGAGGTGGCGGTGGTGCTGCGGCGGCTGGGGGCGGAGGTGAGGGGGCGGAGGAGGCTTCGGAGGCGGAGGCGTGAACAGGTTGACGAGGTCGGTGCACAGCAGGAACAGCGGCAGCCCTAGCAGCAGAATCTGCCCTCGATCCATTTCCCGATTCTTGCAGAGGAACGGCGACGGCGATGGAGGAGCGACTGAAAACTTCGTGCGATCGAATGATTCTTTTAGGGGGGGTCGACGCAGAGGCTCGAACCGTTTGGATGCTTGGATATGCTCGCGCTCCGGTCGCGGATCGACTTATCCTGAACCCGAATTAGATCGGCTCGTCGTCCTCGCTGTATAAGTTATAATACTAGCACGTTGTCCCGCAGGGAAAAATCACGGAAATTTGATACATGTCGGACCAAAATTACTCTGCGTCCATCGATCTGACCATCAAGCAATTGAGAAGACAAACAGCAAGTTTGGTTTCGGGTTTTAGCTCGTACAGAAAAGAGCCAAATTCGCTTAGAGTGCAATATTTATACAAACGATATAGTGATTCTTACAAAATCACGCTATAGATTACAAGCTCAATTCAAGCCAAAAACTACGCTCAATATACATTTTGAAGGAAATTCAAGCAAAAAAATCGGTAGAGTTTCGGCATAAATTGAATGTGTTTGCTTTCCACCACATTTCTTCCACGCAAGTCTTTAATCTGTTTTTATGGTTCGTACAATCCGTATCTCCTGCTTCACTTAACTGCTCTCGTGTATGCAAGATTTCCTCCATCTTCCCGTTATCTTAGCAACTTTCGAATCCTCAAGCATTTATCAATTACTCTTCCCTATTCAAGCTTGCTCAAACTTTACGATTGTAATCCTGCTTAATTTGAATGGGTCGAAAACTTTCTCTCCCGTGCCTTGGTCACATCGCATGGACTCCCGTGAGCATTTGATCGAGCACAAACTTGATATAGCTCGATTCTCTTTAATGTGGACCTACTTCATTAGCTTTCTTTCGTATTTGAATCCAACCTTACATTTGAACCGCCATTTTGTGCCACCAACAATCTCATAAATATAATTAAAGTTTGTTTCGATACATTGTTGGTTTAGTGAAATTTGAATATTTACTTGACTTCATTAAAATTACAAGGGCACGTTAATACATAAAAGATGATTTTCTATCTATTACTTATTTTTCAATTACTTTCCATGGTTGCATTTGACGAATTCTTTGACAATATCCGTAAAATTTGATATCATATGTGCGGGAAATCAAGCTTTTTGACTCCTTCCATGGCCACTGAAACGCGGTGCTCCTCGGGGCCCATACTCAGCAGTCAGCACAAGAACCGTGTAAGACATCCTCAAATGCAAAGAAGATTACCGGAAATGTCAACTGCTAACCACCACCACCACCCACCAGTGCCATCACTTAAGTAATCGTTTGATGATACATTCTGATAATTTTGTCTTACGTGATTTTTTAAATTAAAATTTAACTTTGACGTAACTTTTTTAAAAAGAATTAAAATTCAAGTGAAAATTTCTTGATCCGACGTGACAAAGTGAACAAAACATCGATGCTTCATTTAAAACTAGGGAAAACACTCTCTCTCTCTCTCTTTCTCTTTCTCTCTCTGGAGCTGAAAGAGCAAAGGTCTATTTTCTCGATGGAGAAACCTCTCGTTCACCCTCATGATGCGCCAATTCTCGTTCGCTGCAGCTCACACAGGATGAGGACATCCGAAGAATGGACGAAGAAGGGATGCAATCTTCTTTGAGGAGGAAGATGAGGCATTGCAACAAAGACGAGGCCAATAGTGGAGGATTGAGGACAAAGCCTTGCGGTGAAGACGAAGACAAGGCCGTTGAGACACGACAATTGAAACCACATCCTTGCAGGACATCGAGAAGAGCTATGACGCGCTAGACCCAAACTAGAAGAAGGGCAGCGACAGAGGCGTCGACCGATTCCTGGAGCCGATGATCATGGACAAGTGCTTCATGCTCGAGATCTTGAAGATGGCAACACAGTCGATGGACGATATATGCGTCCGACAACCCCATCTTCAACAACGGCGAGAAGCTTTAGATAGTGCCTCGCCGCTTGCTCTACTTCAAGAATCACCTTGGAGACCTGAAGACCAATTACTCAATTCTTGATTTTTTAGTGCCGAAAATGAAAGGACAAAAACCAGGATGAGCTACAATTTCTTGGATTTCTTAGCATCTATAGGGAGTCCTTAAAGATCATCCTCGCTTGGAGGGAAGATCTTTCACCCAAATCACAGTCCCCCCTCTCTGTGCGTCATCTCCCTTGCCCACTCCAAGGTCACAACTCCCCTTCTTCAGTGACCTCGACTCCGCCTCTTCCGGGGCTCTCCCTCACTCTCCTGGCGTAATCACTCGTAATTTTACTAGTAATTTCAATGGATTAGCGTTAGGATTTGCTTCTTGGCCATAATTTAGCCCAAATTTGTAAATTTGGGAAAAGGGGAAATAACAAGGGACATGCAACCTCATATATATATATATATTTCGTCATTACTTCAACCTTATATTTGAACCGCCGTTTTATATCATCGACAATCTCAAAAAAATAATTAAAGTTGATTTCAATACATTGCTAGTTTGGTGATATCTGAATATTTACTTGACTTCACTGACATTTTATGAGTACGTTGATTCATAGAGATAATCATATATCTAATTAGTTATTAATTTTAATTACTTTCTATTGTTGCATTTGAACAGTTCCTGCCAATATGCATAAAATTCAAATCAAATGCATGTGAAATAAGTTGAGCGAGGCCCTTATTTTCTCCAGTTATGAGCACGCAAAGTCGAGATATCGAAAGATTGACTATACGAATCAAAGGTTGTGATATGTGGCCGTTTCATATTTAAAAAAGTAAGTACGTACTTGTTAATGGATAGCAATTATACATCATTGAATGGAGTAGGTCAACAGGGAGAAGACTAGTGCCTTTTTCCAAAGTCACAAATTTGAAGCACGATATACTCGAGATCCAATCCTCGTGTGATAGGATTGCGTTGACAACCTCGCCTTTCTCGATCCTTAAATCTTGGAGAAGTTGTCGTATATGGGCTTCGCAACGAGTCTCGTTCAATCAATGGTAGAGATGAATTTGATTTGTAGATAGTAATCCCTTCTAGGGTCGAGACTTTGCGGACTAGTCACCCCGGTTCTCCTTGTGCTGTTTTGCCTATAAAAGAAAATAATTGTAATATTTGCTTAGTAACTTTGAATTGAGAAGGACAATTTTCAACTTATCTATGATTAATAACTCCCCAAAAAGGGTACCTTGTTCGACAGTAAAGTGACCACTCAGCATAAAAAAAATTAGGAAAAATTATACAAACAGTCCTTGAACTTTGACTGAATGATCCATGAACTTTTGATTTGTTCAATGTAGTCCATGAACTTTAATCCAATGTTCAATGTGGTCCCTGAACTTTCAATTTGTTTAATATAATCCATGAACTTTTGGTACATGTTCAATTTAGTCTATAAACTTTATAAAAATGTTCAATGTAGTCATTCCATAAATTCAAATTCAATGACTATATTTTATATTTTCATATAGTTCAGGGATTAAATTGAACATGTACTAAAAGTTCAAGGACCACATTGAATATATTAAAAATTTAGGGTCTATGTTGAACATTAGGCTAAATTCAGAGACTATATTGAATAAATTAAAAATTCATGGACCAAATTACCTATTGAGTCAAAGTTCGAGAATTGTTTGTGTCGTTATCCCAAAAAAATTAACCATGTATAAATTAGTATTTACAGTAACTTTTTCATTGACCGGTAAGCACCGAACTTTTTTAGGATTTGGTCCCGGATAATAATGTTTTCTTTCCCCCCCCCCCCCCCAAAAAAAAAAAACAGAAGAAGTTAAATCCGTTAGGACAGTTTTTTGACGAGACCGTTGCCGGGGGGAAAAAATGGGGAAAAAAGAAAAACAAATTGGACGTTGAAGAGTCGAAGTGAAAAAGAACCGTTAATTTAACTGTTGAAGCTTCTCTGCCGCAACAGTAGAGATGGCAAGTCTACGCAAAGTCAACCTTTGGACTCCTTCTTCTTCCATGGCCGCGGAAACGCGGTGCTCATCAGGACCCATGCTCAGCCCAAGAACCGAGTGAGACCTCCTCTTATAATGCGAATGAGATTCCCGGCAATGTCGAACCTTGCCCCCCACCGCCGCCGCCGCCGCTGCCCCTCTCTCCCTCCTCTGCCGGCCGTCCCCGCCTCCAGATGACGTTACCCGCCGCCACGGCCGACGCGGTGGAGTCTGTCCGCCGATCGCTCGCCTGCCTCAATTCCTCCGACCGCCACCACCAGTTCGAGAACTCGAAGCGGTTCTGCGCCTTCGCCCAGCGGCTCCAGCTCCTTGTCGACCAGCTCCTCCTCCTACGTTCGCCGCCGTCACCGGAGGACCTCCCCGTGTCCGCGCAGACCGCCTTCCAGGGGATCGCTGTCGATCTGGAGGGCGCAGCCGAGACGGTGTCAGCATACGTGAGCAAGAGCAAGATCTTCGTGCTCATCAACTGCAAGTCGCTTCGAGCATCGATTCAGGAACGGACGGCGGCGATTGCAGGATGGCTGGCGTTGCTGGAGTCGGCTATTCACGAAAATCCTGATCTCAGGAAGAAAATTGCCGATCTCTCCAGAGACATGAAGCAGGCTATATTCATAGTACGACCCCGATTTCAGTATCACTCTCTCTTACATTAAGTAGCGCAGTAAAGTTAACATTCTTCCAGTCCTGACTGATGTATATCATATTTTGCCGATGAAAAATTAGTTAAAAAAGTTGAAACTCCGTGGCATTGACAGGTGACTGAGAATGAAGAGAGAGCGCATCTTAGTCTGCAGAAGGAAGGAGAAGGGAGAAGAGCAAGCAAAGCAGTGCAAAGTGCTATTGTGATGGAGCTAGCTAGGGCATTAGGGATCGAATCGCATAACTACACAGAATTATCTGCTCAAGTTAAGCTCCTGAAGAATGACTTAGTTCGCTCAAAATTGATGACGGAGAGGCGGATCCTGATCTCTCTGGAGAAGATTCTGGATAACTGGTCTGTGGAACCCGACATTCAGACTGGCCACATGGATCTCGATTTTGAGGAAGGCGCCCAAATCTCGCCTTTCAAGAACTTTCTCTGTCCCTTGACTAAGGAAGTCATGAAGGAGCCCGTGGTACTGGAGTCATCTCAGACGTATGAGCAGAAGGCAATCGAGTACTGGTTTGAGCGGTGCATAGAGGATGCCCGGGACCCGACGTGCCCTGTCACAGGTCAAGTGCTCAAGTCCTTAGAGCTCAAACCAAACATTGGACTGGCCGGGGCAATTGAGGAGTGGGTTAATAGGAACATAGAAATTCTGGTCAAATCAGCAGTGCAGTGTCTTAGCGAAGAACCTCTTAAGGTAGATGGAGTTGAGAGAGTACTGGACAGTATATATAAGATAGCAGAAGATCATCCCTCTAGCAGATACAGAGTGAGGAATGCCGGTCTGGTTCTTATCATCATAAAGTTGCTTAATAACTCTTCAAAGTGTATTGGAACACACTTGAGAAGCAAAACCCTTCTTGCCTTGCTTGGCATGGCAAAGGATGAAGAAAGCAAGGTTAGATTCTTTCCTCTCATTGTACAACTCTAGTGTGATTGTGTTGTTTCACTTGATTCGAGCTTGATTTTTTTCCAAAGAATTCTAGGTACAGTAAGGATATTTTATACCCATGCTTGAATGTGTTAGTGTTCACATTTCATAGTGATGATCAAGTTCAGGGAAAATAAGTGCCAATGTCGCAGTGGAAATTATTCTGATATTTGCTTGGTCTAAGTTGTCTCAAACATGATCTTGTCCAAAATTAGAGGATATTTGTCAACTCAGAGTATCGATGTTTCTCGAACTGAGGAAATGGAGGCAGAGGGCATAATCTGCAACTAACTGTTTCAAGCGATTAGGCAAGACATGTTGTTCAGTGGGCATGCCTTTATTAGACATTTCTTGTTATGGGCAACTCAATCTTTTATTATGCATGTACCCCGAGGAAGAGACTAGAGCTCCTTGAAAGTTCCATAATCGCGGTTTCATGACGTGGTTAGATTATGTTGTGCCACAACTTCTTGAAGCTTTTTCTCCTTCAATTGGAAGTTGATATCTCCATGAGCTCGATTGCTTCTGCGACATCACTTGAATGCCAGATAGTGTCGAACATTAAAACTGCTGTAATTTCTGATAGAGTATGTCGACTTTTCCAGAAAATAATGCTTGAGGAGGGGATGACTAGATTGGCAATACATAGTCTCACTGGGAGCTCTGAAAAGGAAAGAGAGCATGCTATTAAGCTGTTGCTCGAGTTCTCAAATGATGAAGCTTATTGCAGAAAGATTGCGTTGGAGAAAGGGGCATTAGTTCTCCTCACTAGCTTGGCAGGAACTCTTGAGCATCCCACTTTATCCAATCTAGCAGAGGAGGTCTTAACACGAATCGAGACCATAGAGGAGAACATCCAATATTTAGCAGCAGCCGGAAGATTTGAACCGCTACTCAGCCGGCTCTGTGAAGGTACATCCTTCTATGAAGCACGTCTCCTTTTTAATCATCTATGGAGAGTACATACGAAAGAAGAAAAATGAACTGTTAGTGGTAGACTTCTAACATTTAAACTTTCGCTTGTCCATTTGAGTGACAATTTTTCCTGTTGTGAAGACCTGAGCTGTAATCTCTGGATATCTGGGAACAGGTAGTGATGAGGTCAGAATAAGGATGGCTTCCATGTTGGGAAGCATGACTATGACAAGTAACTGCAAATTGCTTGTTGCCAGGAAAAGCGCCAAAATACTTGTCCAAATGTTGGCAAAGGAAGAAGGAAAGGTGCCTAGCTTGCTGACATTGCATAACCTATCAAGTGTTGAAGATAATGCTATCACCCTCGTTAACTCTTCCATTCTCCCATCTCTTACATACATCCTCTTTGAGGATCAGGCTGCTTCACCGGAACTGAAGGAATTAGCAGCCTCAACAATGGCTAATGTAGTCTTGAATCCTGGGCACTGGGAATTAGCAATTGGTGACAAGGAACCAATTATTGCGAAACTTTTGGGGCTCTTATCTTCTGCATCTTCTAAATGCCAAGTTTCCGCACTTCGCATTTTGTATGGTATGGCATCGTCTCCACAAGCATCAGGTAATTTTGCTTTTACAAGCTTTGATTCAGTGACTTGCATGCCGTTTTTCTTTTTGGATCATACCCTCATTTGATTTTATCTTCTGAATGATTTACTGCATACTCACACATCTCTGAACATGCCTCATGCTGTATTCATATTCGGATATATTATAATTTCTCACTGAAAGATGTGTAGAATTTTAGGATGTGCTGCTGGTAAGCCTGCCTATACTAGGAGTACTTTGAATATTATATGGGAAATGACTTTCATGAGGCTTTCAAGTTCGAATATATACACACACAGTTCCTTTTTACAGAATGAACTGCCTTCATATAGTTACTGCTCGGCTAACTTCTGTATCAGAAGATCGCTACCAAATTTGCTGCTTTTCATTAACTGGACACAAAGTCATCTGCATTTATGTGTTTTCATGTCCTGGAACATGAAGAGGCAACTCCAAAACCAGTAACTGTTTATCCATAATGGTTAAAGCCGTCTTCATTTCATCACCTCAATATTTGTGTCAACCAAGTATGACTGTAAACGGGTTCCCCAATCTTTTACAATTAATTATGCCAGCTTATTCCTCTCCATTTTGCAGAGGCTGTAGCTTCTAACATAAAGGATGGGCAGGGACTCGAAAAGACCATATCATTTCTTGATCATGCAGAAGTTGAACACAGACTTAATGCTTGCAAACTTACTAGACTGCTCTCTGAACGATTTCGTCAAGATGTAGCGAGTCATCTGAGATCGTCCGACAAGATTCCTCTGCTTAAAGAGAAAATTTTAGATAACCAAACAATTGAAAGTGAAAGGTCAGATACAGCATGCATGCTTGCTAATCTTCCGCTATCTGAATATGAAGTGACAACTCTGCTTGGAGCTACTTTTTTGAGATGGACAATTGCTACGATAAAGGATTATCATCTGAAGTCCAGGGGGAGAATTTTCAAATCTTCGCCAAGCATGGTCGAAGGACTTCTTGGCCTCTTACTTCAATTTACAAGATCCACCGACCCAGAGATTCTTTCTGTGATTAGAGAGTTGCACCTGATGAACGTATTCTGTGATCAACTTAACTTCCCTTCAAAACCCAGAATGAAGCAACTCGCTGCGCTTGGATTGAAGAATCTGTCGGAAACTGGAAAGGCGATTGCTGCTGGAGATTTAGAACCGTCACCACCTCAGGGTTTGTGCTCTTACTTGGTATTCATGTGTGGCCGAGGTCCACCAGAACCTGCTCGATGCCCCATTCACCACTCTTTGTGCGAAGAGCATACTCATTTGTGTTTGCTACAGTGCAACTGTATCAAGCCTCTAGTTGATCTCCTTAAGCATGAGGACACTGATGTCCAAGTCGCTGCAGTGGAGGCACTTTCCACTCTCATTTTAGAAAGTTCCGGGAGTTTGAAGAGAACTGTCGAGGAGCTTGAGAGGCAAAACGCCGTTGATGCTTTAATTAACCTTTTCTCCGAAGTTCAAGCTGGTGAACTTCAGGAGAGGACAGCTTGGATGATAGAAAAAATAATTAGAGTGGAAAGCCAATCCTCGCGCCACTCGCTCAATCAGAATCTAGTTAGGGCCTTGATAGAAGCCTTGAGGCATGGCAATGCTAACACAAAGAGGCATGCTCAAGATGCTCTGACCAATCTAAGACAGATATCAGGAGTTAGTGGAAATTCCTCGAGTCAGATTCAGTCGAGAAGGTAGTTTTTTTAGTGACGGAGATTGTATTTAGATGCTATGCGTTTCTATTTCTGTAATCTAGAAATAGGTTCTTGTTGTATAGTAGATATTGCCAAAATTTGGCACTCAATTCTACAGTCGATTAATGAACGCTGCAATGCTGAAGGAAATGGAAATGTACCAACAGCAAGATATTCTAATACAGGAAATGATTGTACATGTTCTCGTCCATGGACTAATTAGAAGTTTCATATGCAAAAATGTCGAAATCCATATTGACAAGCAAGGAGATTAAGTGCGAAGCAGTATGTGTAAGTGATGCACCAGTAATTTTCCAGGAACTACATTTACTACAGTCAGAATAAGAACTGACGTTTCATATTAGTACTTACTACTTAACTCACCGTGTTTAGTTGATTTTGAAAGAAGTTTTCAGAATTTAATTCCTCGACTAGAATAAACGGAGAATTGAAACATGCTATCCCATGCAAGTTCAATGCAGTCGTTACTGTTAGAACATGTTGTATAGTTTTGTAGGTATTCATTTACATCTTTTCTTTTTCTTTGGTCCCACATAGAAAGAATGCTAGGCTCATTTACTCCTCTAAACCTATATAAAGGCTTCTCATGTACATTATTTGACACACCATTATAAGAGAATAAATATCATTCTCTTTTAATCTTTCTTTCTTTTCATGGTATCAGAGCCAAGATCATTGTCTTGAAGAGTATGTTCTGCAGTTGCCATCAATTGGATCTTTCACATCAGAAATTAAGACAATGAGCTCATTATTTTTTAAAAGTATGCTCTGCGGTTGCCATAAATTGAATCTTCTGCATCAGAAATTAAGATAATGAGTTTAGGGCTTTTGGACCATTATCCTTGCTCGTTCTAATCCGCGCTTCTTCTTTCTTGATCGTTTCGATCACCTTAATCCATATTTCTAGCTTTGCTAGTGATTTCTTTTTCTGTTAGCTTTGCTAGTGATTTCTTTTTCTGTCGTCATGGGTGATTCTAGTAACCGTATTGACGTCAAACTAGATGGTTCAAACTATTTTCTTTGGAAACCATCAGCAATGGCAGCCTTGTTTACCGCAACTTGTTTGAGCATGTTGAAGGACTTTGCCCTTATCCTGGTGCTTTTGAAAGTGAATCATCTAATGAAGCTGCGAAACGTGCCGCTGAAATTCGAGCATGGAATGTTGCTGATCGAAAGGCATGGGCTATCATTTTTGGTTCCATTGATCCTGGTCTTTGCCCACAATTTTCTAATGTTGTTGAGACGAAAAGTTTATGGGATCAGCTTGCCGAGATGTTCACCTAGACAGGGGACATTCGAGTTTATCGGTTGGAGCAAGAAGTTTACAGTACTACGCAAGGGTCTCGCTCTATTCGAGATTTCTACAATTACATGCACTCATTTTGGAGTCAACTGGACATTCTTGCTCATATTCTCTACCCATCATGCCTGAATTGTACTCGGTGTCCATCTACTCGACTTTAGACTCAAGATAGGCACCGTGTACATTCTTTTCTTATGAAGCTCGGCTCTCCCTATGAAGGTGTTCGCAGCCAACTTCTTCACCGCTCTCCAAGACCATCCCTCCTTGACGCTATCAAAGAATTACAGTTTGAGGAAACTCGTCTTGGTCTTCTTTCTTTCTCGGCAGTTTCTGATTCAACTGTTATTTTGACTGCTCCACCACGTGTTCCGCCTACAGTTTTGGTTGCTCCACCACGTCCTTCGTCTTCTCGTGGTCCTCGCCGCCTTTCATGTACGTATTGTCATCGTCATGGTCATGACGAGTCACATTGTTGGAAGAAGAGGAATGCTTCACGCCTTTTTGCATCACCACGGGTCACTACCGCATCTCCAATCTCTCAACCTATTACTCTGGTTTCTCTCTCTGCGGATGATCGTATTGCTGCTCTTGAGGCACAACTTGCCCATTTAAGTGTTTCTCTACCCAGGTCTTTTCCCGATTCTGATACTTCTACAACTCTCTCATCTGCTGGAAGCACCGCTGCAGTTACTCCACCTTAAGGTGATATTTCTACTACTTGGGTACTTAACTCAGGAGCTGCTAGACATATGTCTACTTCCGCTGTTTTTCTCACTAAGCTCTCTGAGCTCAAGCAACCAGCACATTTCTTTACTGTTAATGGTTCTCCTCTACTAGCTACCCGACAGGGTACTCTTATCGTCTCTGAAGATTTCAATGTCTCCGATGTGTTACATGTTCCTCTTTGGCTCTCAATTTATTATCTGTTGGACAACTCACCGATGTTGGATGTACTGTAAGCTTTACAAATAGCTCTTGCTTTGTGCAGGATCGTTTAAGTGGCAAGTTGGTTGGCAGGGGCAGTAGATGGGATGGACTTTATATTATGCAACATCTCCATCTTCCAACTTCCTCTCTTCCTCATCCTGTGTTAGCTACCCTCAATCTTGTTCGGTGGCATCAGCGTCTTGGACATATTCCGTCTTCTCGTCTCACCGTCCTTTACCAACAAGGTGCTTTGGGTCCTATCTCTTCTAGTAGTCTCCCTCCATGTTCTATCTGCCCTTTGGCCAAGCAATTTGCTAAGCCTTTTCCTGTTAGTAACTCTAGAACTAGTGCAATCTTTGATCTTGTTCATTATGATGTTTGGGGTCCTGCCCCGCTCTATTCCAAGAGTGGTTTTAAATATTATGTATCTTTTATTGATGATTATTCTCGTTATACATGAGTCTATCTTATGCGTCAACGTAGTGATTTCTTTACCATCTATCAGTCTTTTACTTCCATGGTTTCCACACAATTTAATACAAAAATCAAGTTTTCCGTTCAGATTCAAGGGGAGAATATCTCTCTGGTGTCTTTTGTTCCCTCTTAGCTAATGATAGTACACTTCCTCAGTTATCTTGTCCTGGGTTTCAGCTCAAAATGGAGTTGCTGAACGCAAGCACCGTCATATTCTAGAGATCA
The DNA here is from genome assembly GCA_024500025.1 of Syzygium aromaticum. Lineage (NCBI taxonomy): Eukaryota > Viridiplantae > Streptophyta > Magnoliopsida > Myrtales > Myrtaceae > Syzygium > Syzygium aromaticum. The sequence continues at coordinate 36,355,146 of CM044886.1, read as the reverse complement.
TTCGAGCTCTCTTACTTGGCACATCCGTTCCCACTGAGTTCTGGGCTGAGGCTCTTCTCACAACTGTTCATCTAATTAATCGCCTACCCTCATCTGTTCTCCATCAAGACACCCCGTTTCAGCGTCTCTACTCTCGACCTCCTAGCTATAATCATCTTCGAGTTTTTGGATGTACTTGTTTTGTCATTCTTCCGCTCACTGAACGTACAAAGCTTACCGCCCGTTCTATCCCATGTGCATTCTTGGGTTACAGCACTAAGCACAAAGGTTATTGTTGTTATGACCCAAATGTGCAACGCGTACGTATTTCTCGTGATGTTACGTTTCATGAACACATCCCTTTCTTTTCAACAAATACTGCACCTCATGTTTCGTCTCATGTTCCATTTATGGATTTTCCTGTTGATCCTCTACCTGATCCTTCTAGTCCCTCTTCTACATCAGATCTAGATATATTGCCACCTTCTCCAACTTCACCTATCCCTTGTGCTGCACCTCCTGCTGTATCTGCCCTCAACGATTCTGCACAACTAGAGCCACGCCGTAATCCTCCTCGAGATCGACGTCCACCTGCCCGGTATGTTGCTGCTACTTCTTATTCTATTGAGTTTGGATCCTTTTTAGCTGTTATTCATGCTGTACAAGAACCTAATAGTTATCGCGAGGCAGTTCAGCATGCAGAATGGCGCCAGGCTATGTCTGAGGAACTCTCGGCTTTGGAGAGTATAGGTACTTGGGAGCTTGTGCCTCTTCCTCCAGGTCGCACCCTAGTATCTTGCCGATGGGTATATAAGATTAAGACTCGTTTTAATGGCAGTATTGAGCGTTACAAAGCTCGTCTGCTTACTCAAGGTTTCTCGCAAGAGTATGGTATCGACTATGAGGAGACCTTTGCTCCCGTGGCAAATATGACATATGTCCATGCTTTATTAGTTGTTGCTTCAATTCGCAGTTGGCCTCTCTTTCAGCTTGATGTGAAGAATGCTTTTCTTCACGGTGATCTTTAGGAAGATATCTTTATGCAACCTCCGCCTGGTCTTGCTCATACCTCTGGACAGGTTTGCCGCTTGCGACGGGCTCTTTATGATCTCAAACAGGCCCCTCGTGCTTAGTTTAAGAAGTTCAGTGATGCTATTCAGTCTGCTGGTTTCATTCAAAGTGAGGCTAATCATGCTATGTTTGTTCATACCTCTTCTTCAGGCTGCACTATTCTTCTTCTTTATGTTGATGATATGGTCATTACTGGAGATGATCGTGACCATATTGAGCATACCAAGTGACACCTTTAGCAACATTTTGCCATGAAGGATCTAGGACAACTACGCTATTTTCTTGGACTTGAGATTGCTCGCAGTTCACGTGGTATTCTCATTTCTCAGCAGAAATATACCGCTGATATTCTGTCTAGGGCTGCTCTATCATATTCACGTACTGCTGCCACTCCTACTGAGCTAAATCAAAAGTTTTGTCCAGACGATGAAGAACCTCTTTCTGATGTCACCCGTTATCGAACCTTGGTTGGCAATCTTATTTATCTTATTATCTCCCGACCCAACATCGCCTATGCTGTTCATGTTGTCAGTTAGTTTGTTGCTGCTCCTTGAACAACTTATTATGCGGCTGTTCTAAGGATTATGCGCTGTCTTCAAGGCACTTTATCGCGTTCCTTATTTCTACCATTTTTTTCTGCTCTCAAGTTGCGTGCCTATTCTAATGCTGATTGGGCTTCCAATGTCGCTGATCGCAAATCTATCACTGGTTATTGCATTTTTCTTGGCGATTCACTTATTTCTTGGCGTTCCAAGAAACAACATATTGTCTCACGCTCCTCTACAGAGTCCGAGTATCGTGCTATGGCCAACACTATTGTTGAGATTGTTTGGCTTTGCCGCTTACTTGCTGATATAGGAGTTTCACTTCTGGATCCTACTCCTCTGCATTGTGACAACAAGAGTGCCATTCATATGGGTGCAAATTCAGTCTTTCATGAGCGTACCAAACAAATTGAGATCGATTGTCATTTGACTCGTCATCATCTCCAAACTCGCACTATTTCACTTCCTTTTGTTGGAACTGAGAATCAACTCACCGATTGTTTTACAAAGGCTCTTACATCACAACGATTTAAATTTCTTCTTTCCAAACTCTCGTTATTTGATCCACCTTGAGTTTGAGGGGGGTGTTAGAACATGTTGTATAGTTTTGTAGGTTTTTCTTTACATCTCTTCTTTTTCTTTGGTCCCACATAGGAAGAATGCTAAGCTCCTTTACTCCTCTAAGCTTATGTAAAGGCTTCTCATGTACATTGTTTAACACACTATTATAAGATAATAAATACCATTCTCTCTTTTCAATTATGACGATGGAATATATGAGACCTCGAAAGAGGTAACAATGGTTACTCTGATAAGATCTTCTACAAGTTCATGCGCATTATACTTGACAAGTATTCCTGCACTTGTCACAGATTTCAAATGGTCAATCCTATACCATTTAGCCCATCAATCCCATCATAAAGTCTTCATTTTGCATTTAACTTTGTTTAAAGAAATCAGAATAAGTTATTTTCACAAGAGGGTCGAGTGTGATGTGCATAGAGTTTCCAAATTCTTTTTTACTTGCATTTCACTTAGCGCACTTGATTGTCCATTTTTAGATGCCTTTGTTTTTTTCATGTGGGAGGTCCTGTGAAAGGCAAGCTACTCCACAAGTAGAGACCATAGAGTCATACAAAGTGTACTGAAATTGATTTGCAAAATCGGTATATAATACGATCTAACTCCACATGAGACCATTAAAAATGAGTCGCATGCAATATTTTGTAAATGTGCGTCACATCATTTGATGCACCAATTTCGCATGGGATTGTCCGATGAAAGGTTTGATTGAAGCTATGGAGCTCTCTTGGATGTGAGATACATGAGACAGGATTGAGGAACCACCCCAGCTTATTTAATGGGACAAAGCCCCACATAGCCCTGCCCTGCCCTCAACAGGCAATCGGGGACTCCTCAATTCAATCACTCATCATCCTTCAACAAAGCAGAAATTCCCACTGACAAATTAAATAAAGTCCAGGCATTTTCTTATTAAAATGGGATGAATTCCCTAAAAAACCCCAAACTTTAGGTCAAGTTACAAATCTATTCCGAACTTTTTTTTTGTCTTAGAAAAAATCTCAAACTTTAGATGCAGTCCTAAATCTGCCCTGAACTTTTTTTTGTCTTAGAAAAAATCCTAAACTTTAAGTTCAGTCCCAAACCTGCCCCGAATTTTGTTTTGTGTAAAAAAAATCGGCAAATTTCAATTTATTTTCAAAAATATATCCCCATGATCCAGTCCCAACTTGACATGGCACTTTCACGTTGATAACAAATCCACATCAGTAATGGGGCAATAGATATAGACCAACGTCACATTTCCACTTCGATAATAAATCCAACTCAATATATTTTTTTGAAATTCTCTAAAAAAAATCATTATAGGATATGAAAGTTAGAAACGATAACAAATCCATCCCAATTTTTTTTTAAAAAAAATAAACCTAATTTTTAGGTTAAGTCCAAATTTGCTTCGAACTTTTCTTTGTCTAAAAAAAAACTCCATTACTTTGTTAATGCGGTTTTGTTATTGACGTGGAAGTGTCACATTAAGTTAAGATTGAGGCTGCGCATGGCAACCATTCTATGCTCTGGAACAGATTTTGGTCAGAAATGATTCTTTTTTATTCTGTGCTTAGGAACTGATTCTGAGCATTTGAAGGTGTTTGGTAAAGGCTCAAAATTTATATTTCTGAAAAAGTAAAAGAACAGAAATGCGTTTGGTAACGGCATAAAATTTCTTTTTATTAATAATATTTTAAATATTTTAATATTTCTTTCTTTTCTTTTTTTCTTCTCCTCCTTCTTGGCCATAACTGGTAAAATATTTTTTAATTAATAATACTTTTATTAAAAATAATTTTTTTTATTTTTTTTGCCATGGCCGGTAAAAAATTTCTTTATTAATAATACTTTTATTAAAAAATAATTTTTTTTATTATTTTTTGTCATGGCCGGTAAAATTTTTTATTAATAATATTTTTTACTTTTTTTGCCATGGTAGGTAAAATATTTTTTTTTTATTTTTTTCCCATGGCCTAGTCGACGACCATGGCCGGTAAAATATTTTTTCCTTTTTTTCCCATGGCCGGTAAAATATTTTTTTATTAACATTTTTTTATTAAAATATTTTTTCCTTTTTTTGCCATGGCCTGATCGCAGGCCATGGCCAGTAAAATATCTTTTTTAAACTTTTTTTATTAATAATATTTTTTATTAAAATATTTTTTCCTTTTTTTTTTACCATGGCCGGTAAAATATTTTTTTATTAATAATATTTTTTATTAAAAATACTTTTTTCCTTTTTTTCGCATGGTCTGGTCACCGGCCATGATCGGTAAAATATTTTTTTTATCAACATTTTTTTATGAAAATATTTTTTTTCTTTTTTTTTTCATATCACTGGCCATGGCTGATAAAATACTTTTTTATTAATAATATCTTTTTTCTCATGGCGGCCGGCGACCGGCCACAACCTAGAGAAGAATAACACAAAGAAGAAAAGAAAAAGAAGAAAATGAACTCATTCTCAAAATTGTGCCAAGAAATAAGAAACAACTTTTTTTTACTTTTTGATTTCTTCCAAAACTGTTTCTGGGCACAATTTTTTGCAAAAATGTGCCCGGAAACAAAAAGTTTATCAAACGCATTTTTGTTCTCAAACTATTTTTGGAAACAAAAGAACAGAAATTTTCACTGTTTGGCACATTACCAAATGGGCCCTAAGTCACGGGGGCATATTTTTTAAAATAAATTGAAGTTTTGTGATTTTTTTTGCACAAAATAAAATTCAGAGCAGATTTGATATTAGACCTAAAGTTTTGGGTTTTTTCTAAAACAAAAAAAAGTTTATGATATATTTGAGATTTGACCTAAAGTTTGGAATTTTTTGTGGGACAAAAAAAGTTCGAAACAGATTTCGGATTTGACCTAAAATTTGAAATTTTTTTAGGGAATTAGGCCTATTAAATTGTAACAAAATAACCAAATTTCCCGCGTAACCAGTTACCCACCAAGTAAATACTCGCAGCAAGTTGAAAGTGCTGCTTTCATTTTCAATGCCCAACAGGAAAGCAGATGGAATCTGCAAATGGCAGTCTGGTCAGTAGGGAGCATTGCATTCATCTCTTGGCCCTATCTCTCTGTTCCCCGACTCCTTTTCTTTTTCGTTCCAATTTTCTTCTGTGGTTTTTGTTTAATTCCATCTTCATTCTCCCATATCTTCTATCCTATTGTGTCTCAGCCGTGTAAACAGAGACACGGTCAGCGTTTTCGGCAGTAAGTAGTGCAAATCAAATCCCACAAGAATTTCACGCGCCCCAAATTTAAGACAAAGTCTCCGACTCGCTCCTGACACACTTGAACTCGCAGTCACACATCCTCTTCAATGTCTCCTCCACACCATGTCCAATCAACCTCAGACACTTTAGCATCTTTTCTTCCCCGGTGCATCCTCAAGTCTCAAAAGAGAAACCAGCTTCTTTGCTTGTTGGGACTTTGGACCATCGCCACACTACACACCGCAGCCACACAAGACAGCCTGCTCAAAATTGACTTCACACAAGCGCGTGGAGACATGTTCTCTGCAACAACTCTTACCAGTTTCATCTGCTTGACCACATTTTGAATACGAATCCCGCCACCTCTCTCTCTCTCTCTCTCAACTTTTTCTAACTTTAGATCGTCACAACATTCAAAACCTCTCCTTTCACCCCCTGTTCACTGTTTCTTTTTCAGGTCCAAAGCAGAATTGCAATAACTACAACTCGATCCTCTCTCTCTCTCTCTCTCTCTCTCTCTCTCTCTCTCGTCAACAATGAAGTTACTATCATCATCGCCTTCCTTTTCTTCCTCCACTATTTCCACCTCCTCTGATGCATACTTGTGCAGTCCGAAGGGTGCCACAAGTGGTGGATGCATCGCGGGAGTCTTACGCAGAATTCTCTGCTCTCGCAGCCTTCCTACTCATCCATTTGAGTGTGACAACGACAGAGATCAGTTCAAGCCCAAAGAGCAGAACGAACCAAACACGACTCCAGGAATCGTCGCGAGGCTCATGGGCTTGGAATCTTTACCAAACACCAGCTCAATGCACACCCACAAATCCCCTAATTCAATTTCAAGAAGCCGGTCCCTAAATTACTTGGACTTCAAAGAAGATGAGTTCAACGACGAGATGAAATGGCAGCACCTCCGAGTCAGTTCGACGCTGTCGTTCCGGGAGACGCCAACGTACCTCGAAGTAGAAAACGAAGAGTTCTTGGTTTTGAACTTCGGAAACGGCGATGAAAAAGAAGGGAGGAAGAGAAGATCAAGCAGAAGCAAAATTCAAGAGAGGCGAACAGGGGAGAGATGTGAAAATCCCAACAGGGAAAATGAAAGAGGCAGAGCTACAGAGTCAAGCTCAAGCGATTCAGTTTTGGCGAATGATGATCTGAGCACACCTCAAACATCACGTTCTCAGGTTGTGAAGATGTGTCAAAGTGTTCGTAGCTTGGAAGCCGTGTGCGGCTCTGAAGAAGATTCGAGCCCAGTTTCAGTTCTTGATTTTGGCGAATTCATTAGTGACTCTCAAGTGTCCACATCAGGTTCGTGTCATTCACGTCAACTACTCACTTTTTTTTGTCCCACCATAACTCGCTTGTTCAAATTATTCGTGGGTTGTTTAAAAGGAAGTTCTTCTCAACAGATGACTCGAGATTGGAACGTCCAAGCTCGAGAAAGAAATTGGCACCAGAGCTTGAAAACAATGAGAACTCCTCTCCCCGCAGCGACATTGATCTCCTTGATGATCAGCCGAAGCAAAGCGAAGGCAAGTGTCTTGGATCAAGGAACCAAAGACAGAGCTACTCAGAAATGTGCAGCGAGATCTGCAAGATTAGCGAGAAAGAGACGATTGGACTCGATTGGTTGGACCCAAGAATGGTGAAGCGTGAAGATATTGAAGGCATCTGCCAAGATCTGGAACTGCAGATCTTTTGTGAGTTGTTAGATGAGCTACTAGATCATATATTTCCAACTTCAGAATGAAGTATTTTGAAACTTGACTTTGTACATTGACAATAGATAATGTAATAAAATATACTGCTATCAACTTTCTGCAACTGGAGTTCTTCCCCCAAAGCAAAAGAGAGAAGAAAAAGCAGTCGAATTCTGGAATTACCACCATGCTTTGGTTAACCAGAACGGAGGACTTTGGATTTCAAATTTCCAGGGTCGGCCGGTCGGTCAAAGGAAGGGCATATTTTTAAAGCGATTTCAAACGAATGTCCTTTTTTTCACTTTCATGAAGCTAAAGCCGGAGTGGAGCTAGTGTTGCTGGAGATGGAGAGATTCGAGACTACGCAGCACCTCTGGCCGGATGCCATGAGAAAGTGCTGCTAAAGCATTCTTCGAACTCACTTTCCTGGTGGGACATTCAAACTCTTTTTTGACTTTTGGTGTCCAACAATGATTGCATCGAATTATAGTCACTTAATTAATGAACAATGTCATGATGCATATGGTTTCTCATCGCCGGATGCGTCACGTGGCTTCAGAACAAGAAAAGACGAGGAAACAAACTGCTGGCTTTAAAGCCGAGTGTCGAGGCCTTTTGTCGTTCGTACTTCACAGGAACCGTCTCGCCATTAGGAATTCATGTTGTCGGTTATGTTAGTATACCAGAAATTAAAATTAAACATCAAAAAAATTAATTTGAAAGTAATATAAATAAATAAATAGAATATTAATTCGAGTCCAACAAAGTAACGTCGTGTTTTTAAGATAAATTTGACCTCTCAATCAATACTCGGGAATATTGGACAATCGTCTCTCAAGATAAAACGGATCCCGTTCCTCTGAAGCGATACGTATTCAGAGGACTCATTCGAATGCGATTTTGCATAGACAATCGTAGAGAATGAATATGTTTTTTCAGAAATGTCAAAAAAAAATGCGAATGCTTTCGGAAAAAACCGACTGCAATGTATAGTCACGATTAAAAAAATGAAGAGTCACGAACAAACCGAATTGTCTCATTCAGTCATCTTCGAAAAGTCGGTCGGTTTATTAATGAAGAGTCATGAAACGAACAATTTCGTTTGGTTATACTCAGAACCCGAACCTACAAACAAACATATCTGGTCGAAACAAAAAGAATAAATTCGGGAAAAATAAAACCAACGGGAACCCAGGCCTGGCCCGATCCGATCTGAGTCGGTCGGACGGTGGGGGGAAACCGACCTAGCTTAGTGTAGGTCCTCTCTCTTCTATAAATGTGGGGTACCCCTTGGGGCCCAAACTCTTTTGTGAGGTTTAATATTTAAACCCATCTCTTTTCTATTCAATGTGAAACTCCTCCATCCACACCTCTTGTTCACTTTACAAAAGATTTGCACCCAAAATTCCAACAATCCCTCACATGAATAAGAGATTCAGTTTTTCTGACTCTTTATATATGTATGAGATGTAATGTACGATTATTCCATGAGAATATTGCATCAGGATAAGTAGTCTGAGACTCTAAACTTTTCTTAGTGAAACTTATTGGACTTATTCGGTCAATCAGTAAACTTGATGTTATTGAACTGTCGACCTTTGGTGTAAGCCTAGACAATAGAAATCACACAACTATTTCTCGAACAAAATTGGTTCTCACTATTGTGTTTGTTTTGGCCATGAACACCACCCGGTCTCATGAGTGTTTTAGAGAATTCGACCTTTTTTTTTTCAATTCTCACAAAAACAGCTCTCACTTCACACTCACATAGATGATTTTGAAGATATAGTATATCACATACTCAATTCAGAATCATTAAAAGCTTTTTCTTAACCTTCACATATTAGTACTGTCTTCATCCGAGAATGAGTAAAAAAAAAATTACAGTACTCTACACTGTCTTCATAACTTAGTTGTCCCTTTGAACCTAGATTTTGGGATCTCCAGTCAACTAGGTAGGGTTTCCGCTATGATGACTTGTTTATAGGCCTTAAACCCATTCTCCTTGATGTTTTCGCAACCATCTCTCTAGTTAGGCCTTTTGTCAATGGATATGCAACATTATCTTTTGACTTCACATAATCAATGGTGATAATTCCACTAGAAAGAAATTCTCTTACTGTATCATGTCTTCAACGTATGTGTCGAGACTTACCGTTATACATGACATTCCTTGCCCTTCCTATTGCCGCTTAACTGTCACAATGTATACAAACAACGGGCACTGGTTTAGACCAATTAGGAATATCTTCTAAGAAATTTCGAAACCACTCTGCTTTTTCATCGACTTTATCCAAAACAATAAATTCTGATTCCATAGTGGATCTAATAATACAAGTTTGTTTGGATGATTTCCAAGACACTGCCGCCCCACCAAGTGTGAATACATATTCACTTGTCAATTTTGTGTCTTTAGTGCCGGTTATCCAATTTGCATCACAGTATCTTTCAAGTACAGCTATATATTCTGTGTAATGCAAAGCATAATCTTAAGTATGTTTTAAGTAGCCCAATAAACGTTTTATAGCTTTCCAACGATTTTCATTTGGACTAATTGTAAATCAACTTAGCTTACTCACAGCACAAGCTATATCCGCCCTAGTACAGTTCATGACATACATTAGACTGCCTAGTATACTAGCATACTCATTTTGAGCTTTTCTTTCACCGATTTTCATTGAAAGATGTAAATTAACATATATGGGAGTCTTTACTGGTACAATATTTAGATTCTTACACTTTCCAAGAATCGTCTCAATATAATGGGACTGTGATAGAGCTAATTCTCCAAATGTCTTAAGGATTTTAGTTCTTAAAATAATATCTGCAACCCCCATATCTTTCATATCAAATTTACTAGTGAGCATGCATTTGGTCGTATTGACAACCTCACTATCGCTATTCATTATAAGCATGCCATCTATACACAAGCACAAAATAGCAAAGCCATTATGAGTGTTCTTAATATATACACATTTATCGCATTCATTAATCTTAAAACCATTCGACAACATGACTTGGTTGAATTTAGCATGCCATTATTTTGGTGCTTGTTTCAATCCATAGAGTGATTTGATAAGCCAACATACTTTTTTCTCTTGTCCTGGAACAACGAACCCTTCGGGTTGTTCTAAATATATTTCTTCTTCCAAATCTCCGTTTAAGAAAATCGTTTTAACATCCATTTGATGGATTTCAAGCCTATACACCGCTGCTATGGCAATTAGCATCCTTATAAATGTAATTCTAGTAAAAGGTGAGTAAGTACCAAAATAATCCAGGCCTTCTCGTTGCTTGTATCCTTTTACCACAAGCCTAGCCTTATATTTATCAATAGTACAATCCGCTTTCATTTTTCTCTTGAAAATCCACTTACATTGTAGTTATTTATTACCAGGAGGAAGGTCAACAAATTCCTATGTATGGTTTGACAAGACGGATTCAACTTCACTATTGATAGTTTCTTTCTAGAACGGGGCTTCTGGCGATGTCACAGTTTCTTTGAATGTTCGAGGCTCATTCTTTAACAAGTACGTTAAAAAATCAGGTCCAAAAGATGTGGAAGTCATTTGTCTTTTACTTCATCTAGGTTCATCCTCCGTTGGATCACTTCTAGATATAGTATCTCGATGCCTCTTATTATTATCAATTGGTTCATATACTATGTTATACGAAAATATATTTTCAAAGAACGAAGCATCCCTTGATTCAATGATCGTATTAAATTGTATATCTGGGATCTCTGACTTGTTGAATAGTCTTTGGTCCTATCTTAACCTTTTTAGGCTTAGGAACCGCAACCTTAGCCAAACACCCACACACTTTGAGATAATTCAAGTTAGGCATTCTGCCTTTTCATTTCTCATAGGGAGTTTGTTGTGTCCTTTTGTGGGGTACTCTATTTAAAATAAAATTTACTGTTAAGACAGCTTCCCCCCACACAATTCTGTGGTAAACCAGAACTGTTCAACAATGCATTCATTGTTTCCTTTAGGGATCGATTTTTCCTTTCTGCCACACCATTTGATTGTGGTGTATAAGGAGAAGTTATTTGGTGAACGATACCAAACTTAGTACAAATTTCCTCAAAAGGAAATTCATATTCACCTCCTCTATCACTTCTTATCATTTTAATTTTCTTATTTAACTGAGTTTCAACTTTAGATTTATAAGTTCTAAAAGCATTCACAGCCTCATCTTTGCTACTAAGCAAATAAACATAACAATACCTTAAACAATCATTTATAAATGTGATAAAATACTTATTACCACCTCTTGACGGTATTGATTTCATATCGCAAATATCTATGTGTATTAAATCTAAAGTTTCTGTAACTCTATTATCTACCGAATGGAAAGGAGGCTTAGAAAATTTAGATTCAACACACACTTGGCATTTCTCATTGGGACAGTCAAACTTCGGCAACAATCCCATATTTATTAATTTCTTTATTGACTTATAGTTAACGTGTCCTAGTCTAGCATGCCAAATATTAGAAGACTCAAGCACATAAGTAGAAGCAACTTTATTCAAATCATCCTTGGTTACAACAGTTATTCATTCAGCTTGAATAAACCATCACTTAGATAACCCTTTCCTACATACATCTCAGTTTTGGAGAGTACAAACTTATCGGAAACAAAAACCAACTCGAAGCCATTCTTGCTAAGGAGAGATCCAGACACTAAATTCTTACGAACATCTAGCACATGCAGAACATTATTAAGTGTCACAATCTTTCTAGATGTCATCTTCAGAACAATCTTTCCGACACCTTCAACCTTAGAGGTTGATAAATTACCCATATAAAGTTTTTCATCACCCCCCACAGTTGTGTAGAACGAGAACATCGATATGTTTGCACAAATATGACGAGTTACTCCAGTATCAATCCACTACTCCTTGGGGTTTCCCACTATATTACACTCGGATATCATAGCAGTCAGATTGATATCATCAACACCATTGGAAATCTCTTCCACCATATTAGCCTGAGTTTTCTGTCTTTTCTTGACTCTGCAGTCTTTGGCTCGATGTCCAGACTTGCCACAATTGAAGCACTTGCCAACGAACCTCTCCAGACTTGCTAGGCATTTTCCTTTTCTTATTGGGTTTCGATCTTTCTTCGACAACATTGGCCCTTGAAACCCCTAGGTTTTTCCCAACTTTCTTCTCAGAGAGCTTATTGTCTTCCTCAATCCTCAATAGAACAATCAAGTCTTCAAGTGACAACTCCTTTTGATGTGGCTAGCAGGGATCACCTAGAACCTGGTAAATAGGTGATCTTAAACAATTTTTGCAAATTTAAGTGGAAATGAAATATCACAGTTGAGTTTTAATACAATTAAGATTCAAAACAGTTTATATAGACTGTGCTCTTAATGTGCAGTATGTAAAGTAAAAGATAAGGGATAGAAAAACTGCACACAAGTTTATAGTGGTTCGGCTTACAGCAAGCCTACGTCCACTCTCCTACACTGACAGCCTACTAGCTGGATTTTACTATGTAATCAAGAGGAAATACAGATTCTGAGTGATAGCACTCTTGTGTATGATAGAACTCTCTATCTCACACAATCACTCTTACAAAATGTCACTTAAGACCTTAATATTTAGCACAAGGAAGACAAGAAAAAGGATTGAAGTATGCTCAGTCTTTGGACTTGTTTATTCTTGATTCTATCATTTTCTTCCGCTTCTTATTGATCTCCTTAAATACTCCTCTACTTCCAAACTTGCCATTGGACAGCTTTCAGAGGATCATCTTCCAATCTTTACCTTGAATAGATTTGTATAAAAAGGATTGAGTAGCCGTTGGATGATAGATTTTCAATCCCGCCGATTCTAATCGCCCATACAATCAGAATCTTGATTTCCATAAGTAGAGCTTTATCCGTTGCAATTTATACTTGTCATAGAGTTTGATTGTCAATCAATTTGACTGAAATTGAGTCAATCTAAAATTTCCTTCTGTAAAATCCATACCAGATCACTAGCTGTTATGTTTTGTTTTGAATAAGTTTTACTTCTGCGTTTAAAAAATTTTTGCGTCTGCGTCTGCATAGCTTCTGCATTTGTGTCTGCGTCTGCATAACTTTTACGTCTGCGTCTGCATAACTTTTACGTCTGCATTTGCATAACTTCTGCATCTACGTCTGCATAACTTCTGAGTCTACATCTGCATAACTTCTACGTTTGCGTCTGCATAACTTCTGCATTTGCATCTGCATGATAAAGTTTGATGATCATAAGTCTGAATCTGAACTTTTAATTCTGAATCTGAACTTTTAGTTCTGATATATCCTTATGAACTTCCAGAATATATACCTTGAACAAAATGGTTCGGTATCAGATTAAGAATATGGAAAATTTTGTCAACTTCAAAATCATTAAGAGTTTTCCTCAACAATCTCCCCATTTTTTATGATGAGAAAACTTCCATGCAAATTCAATAAATATCAAATAAATTTGAAGAAAGTAATCATTTTAAGTGCATGAAACATAGATATATAAATGTGTAGTCTCGTAAGATCCGTCTGTTTCTCTTACTCTAAGTATAATATGTATAACCTACAAATCAAAGTGTTAGTATAACATTATCTGCATAATTTCTCCCATTTTTTGTCATCAACAAAAAGAAGAATGATCAGAATAAAGAACTGCTATATACCATTCAAGCAATGTATCAGAAGCAAATGTTATGAATACAAATCTAGAATGATTTTAGAAGGAGGGAATGAAAAGCTGATCATTTCTTAGAAGGGATTCGAATAAGTTGAAAATTCTTCAGAATGGAAACAGCTTCCTCAATCTTCTAAGAGCATTGACCCATAGCTTTGTCCATGTTTGTTGAGCACAGAGTAATAACTTCCTCAGGTTCTGCTTTGTCTATTGCTGTCTGAAGACGTTAAGTCTTGTTGTTTTCCTCAATAATTATCTGTAGAGTTTTTACGTCTTTTTCAAGAGCAGCTTGCTTATCTTTGATTTCAAGCAGAAGGTTGAGAATGGTCTGATTTTCTGAAGTCTGTTCTTGGACATTGGCTTGTTCGATCTGATTTACCCCAGTGTTTGCTTCTATTGGAATCTCTCCCTAAAAATATGCATGTTCTGCAGAAACATGTTCTTTAGTGTTAAGAGAAGATTGACTTACATTTATCCTAGGTGGAGAAACATATAGTGTCATTTGAAGCAAATGAGAGTCTTCAGGTGTTGGTTCTGAAATTTTGGTAGTAGGTGTTGGTTCTGAACCATGTACAACTTATGCCGAGATATGATTTGGATCAATAACATGTCCCGTTTCAAGGTTTTCAGACTTTTCATCCTCATCTCTTAGAAGAAGTTTTCTCTTCTTTCGGTACACCTTCAAGGGACTTGAAGAAGCACTCTGCTTGCTTACATTTACTGATCTTGCTTTTTTTCTTGCTGCTCTCTCAGTTTTTTCACTTTTATTCACAGTTCTTGCTTCCAACCGATGAATTGACTTTCCTTTGTCTGCATTGTGAATAGCAATTTTCTCCTTTCGATAGTCAAATTGCTTCATATTCATCTTTGTGAGCATTTTCTCTTCAACATGCATTACAGGAACAGGAGTCTTACACAAACTATTAGGAGTAGGGATATTCAAGAAATTAAATATTCTACTAATGAGAGCGCCATAAGGGAGTTGTCCCTTATCTTTCAGAACTGTCCTAATTTCTCAAAAAAATGTTGCATTGGAATGCCAACCCGATTTAGATAATCAAAATCTACGATGCGATGCTGCATAATTCCTCTATTCAACAGCAATTTGTAGTGTTCATGATGAACTTTAGATAGAAACAAACCTCCGCTGCCCTTTTCACCACAAGCAAGGCCTAACTTCTTGCTGAAATTAAAGTAAAGTCTAGCATCTTCATCAACCGTAGCCTTAGAATCGAAAGATGATTTAGGGCTTATCTGAACTGGTTTTTTCTGAGATTGAGTAAATGATTCTCCAATCTTTGCTTTGCCTTTACTGAGAGTACTTTTGGACTGAGAGATACTATTAGGAAACAAACGAGTGTAACAGCGAACTAACTCTTCTTCAGATTGAATGTTGTTATCTTTTAAACATTCACGAAGAGCCGATTCAATTACATTACCCATTTTCAAAAGTTCGTAAGCTTTCCATACTTGTTTGATGTTGGAGAAGCAGAAATCAGATTTACCCGAAACTTTTGGAGTAGATGATGATCGCGGTGCTTGTTGAGTCGCTTCAGAAGATTCTTTGTTATGATCTGAATCTGTGTCATAAATATCCATGAATTCTGGCTTTTCCGATGACTTAATGTCTCTATTTAGAATCCTTGTCGATCGTCTCTTGAACGGCATTGTGATCGGCAAAAGATATGACCTTGGAGAAGGAAGAGGAGGAAACTTGGAGTATTGTGAAAGTTAAGAGAGAAAAAAAAGGTTTTGTACTGATAGGGTTTTTGAGAGAAGAACGTGTGTGTATATATATATATAGTAAGAGGCTATCATTCAAAAGTATATTTTAAGCACAAACGATCAAACAGATATATTGGAATATTTACTTGATTTGCTTTCCAAAATTTGCCGAATACGAAAATGTCCTACCAGAAATATCAAAAATAATCTCGCCAAAATTGAAATTAGGACGTACCTGTTTTTTGAGTTTGAATTGAATATTCATACGGAGAATATTTGAGTCTAAAAAAAATTCCTGTCTGACAGACACTTTAGGAAAATGGATAAGTAATGTACAGTTTATTTCTAATAAACTCAAATGATGTCTTATCAAGTGGTTTTGTGAATATTTAAGCTAATTGATTCTTAGAATCAATTAATTAAATATTCATATCACCATTTTGAATATGATCTCTAATAAAGTGATGCTTGATTTCAATGTGCTTGACATGTGAATGAAGAATTGGATTCTTTGTCAAATTGATAAAACTTGAGTTGTCACATTTGATTGCAATATTTAAATCTTCAATAGCAAAGTCTCGTAACTGCTGCTTCATCCACAGAATCTGTGCACAGCAACTTTCCAAAACCACATATTCTGCTTCTGCTGTAGAAAGTGCAACTGTGTTTTGCTTCTTTGAGTACCAAGACACCAACATATTTTCAAGTAGTTGACATGTGCCTATAGTACTTTTCCTATTCACTTTACATCCAGCTAAATCAACATTAGAATAACCAGTAAGAGTAAAATCTGAATCTTTGGAATACCAAAAACCTAACATTGGATAAGTTCCAATATATTTGATTATTCTCTTGATTGCAACAAGATGTGATTCTTTTGGGTCATATTGAAATCTTGCACACATACAGACACTAAACAATATATCAGGTCTAGATGCAGTAAGATATAACAATGATCCTATCATGCTTCTATATACATTCTAATCAACCTTTTTACCATTTTTATCTTTGTCCAGTTTGGATGTGTAGAACATTGGAATGTCTTTTTTCTTGCAATTTTGCAATCCAAACTTCTTGACAATCTCCTTTGCGAACTTTTCTTGGCAAATGAAAGTACCATCTTTGGTATGTTTCACTTGTAGGCCAAGAAAGAATGTCAATTCGCCCATCATATTCATCTCAAACTCGTTCTGCATATTCTTTGAGAATTCTTTTCAAAGAAGTTCGTTAAATGATCCAAAAATGATATCATCAACATAAATTTGAACAAGTAAAAAAATCCTTACCTTGTCTCTTAATAAACAAGATTGTGTCAGTCTTACCTTTAGTGAAGTCATTTTGCATAAGGAAATTACTCAACCTTTCATACCAAGCACGAGATGCTTGTTTGAGACCATAAATGGCATTTTTAAGTTTATAGACATACTCAGTCTTCCTTAGTTCTTCAAAACTAGGTGGTTTTCCACATATACTTCTTCTTTGATGTAACCATTCAGGAAAGCATTTTTCACGTCTATTTGAAATAATTTAAATTTATGGAAACAAGCATAAGCTTATAACAGCCTAATGGCCTCTAACCTAGTAACTGGTGCATAGGTTTCATTATAGTCAATGCCTTCTTCTTGAGAATAGCTTTTTGCAATCAGTCTTGTTTTGTTTCTTGTGACTTTCCCTTTGTCATCCAATTTATTTCTGAATACCCATTTTGTTCCAATTACTGGATGATTTTTGGGTCTTGGTACAAGTTCTCATACTTTATTAATTCTGAACTGCTGAAGTTCCTCCTGCATAGCTTCGATCCAACTTTCATCTGATAATGCTTCATCAACTTTTTTTGGTTCAATTTCTGATATCAATGCCAAGCTGTTGATGTTCTCTTTGTATTTAGATTTAGTCTTGATACTATCTTCTATTTCTCCAATGATGAGATTCTTCGGATGACTGGATTTATGTTTCCAATTTCTGTCAAATCTTTCCTTCTGAGTATCATCAGGCTCTGAGGGTTCTGATTGAGTCTGGATTATTTCTTTTTTTTCTTCTTTTACAGATTCAACGATATGTGGATATTCTTGTTGAGCTTTAGATAATTCAGATCCATCTTTGTGAGTCTGAATATTTTCATCAAATCTTACATTCATTATCTCTTCCACAGTCTGAGAATTCTTGTTGAAGATCCCGTATGCCTTACTTGTAGTAGAATATCCAAGGAGAAATCCTTCATCTACTTTTTCATCAAACTTACCAGAGCGGTCATTGAGATTTTTAAGAATAAAGCATTTGCAACCAAACACACGAAAGTATGAAATGTTGGGCTTTCTACCTTTGTAAAGCTCATAGGAGGTTTTTTCAATAATGGGTTTGAGAAAAGCTCTGTTAATAATATAACAAGCTGTAAAAACTGCATCTGCCCAAAACTGAGAGGGAATCTTGCTTTTAATCAACAGAGTTCTTGCCATTTCTTGCAGAGAACGATTTTCCTTTCCATTAACACAATTTTGTTATGGTGTATAGAGAGTGGAAAAATTGTGTTGAAAGCCATTTTCCTCATAGAAATCTGAAAAACTTTGATTATCAAATTCTCCCCCATGATCAGTTTTAATGTAGGAAATAGTATAACCCTTTTTATTCTGAACTCTTTTTGCAAATTTTGAAAAAAATGAAAATGCTTCATTTTTGTGAACAAGAAAAAACACTCATGTAAATCTAGTGAAGTCATCAACTATGACTAAACAAAATTTATTACCACCAATACTTTGTGTTCTAGTTGATCCAAATAAATCCATGTGAAGAAGCTGCAAAGCACGATTAGTAGAAACATGATGTATAGACTTAAAAGAACTTCTTACTTGTTTTCCCAAAGTGTAGGCATTGTATAATTCAGTTTTCTTGTATTTCAAATCTGGCAAACCTCGAACCAATTTCGTATTAGAGATTTTTGAGATTTGTTTCATATTGATATGCCCAAATCTTCTATGCCATAGATCTTCATCCTCTTTAATTGAGATTAAGCAATGAGTAGAGTCTGGATTCACATCTAGAAGATAAATATTTTCATGTCTTCTTCCAGTAAATGTTTGAGAAAGATCCTTACTTGTTCCTGAGCATGTATCTTCTTAGAAGTTGATTCTGAAATCTGAATCACATAGTTGGCTTATACTTATCAAGTTGTAGTTGAGTCCTTTTACCAATGACACGTCATTGATCTTGAGTCCTCCAATTTCAATAGTTCATTTTCCAACTATTTTTCGTTTTTTATTTCCTCCAAAGGAAATTTTTCCGCCATTCAAACTTTGTAGTTCAACAAATATGCTTGAATCTCCTGTCATGTGTCTAGAACATCCGCTGTCCAGGTATCACTTTCTTTTTCTCTTTGTGGTAACCTACAAAAATTACAGCTTCTCAAGCTTTCTTTGGTACCCAAATTTATTTGGTCCTTGAGAGTTAGTATAGGCTGTCTTAACAAAATCTCTTCATATAGATCTCCAGACCTTAGGACATTCATTCTCAAAATGTTGTGGATCACCACATTTTGAGCACTTGAGAGTACTTCGACCAACAAGTTTGACAAAATTCCTTTTGTAATGATTTTTGTAAGCTTTTCAATGAGGTCTTTACCTTAATCTCTCTTTGACCTTTGGAAAATCAATTAAACTGTCACTTTCCTTTTCAAATCCGAGACCAGATTTGTTGAAATAAGAAATCTGTATAGAAAGAATATGCTTTAAGGTTTCTGAACCTTTTGAAAACTTGGAAGTAATTTCTGAAACTTCATTTTTCAAAACAGCATTTTCTTTAGAAAGAAAATCTCGACTTTCCTTGATTTGATGAAATTCTTTTTGAAGGAAATTGATTTTTTCTTTTTGTGAAACATCATGTTGTCTCAGTGATGAATTTTCCTTTATTAAGGAAGAGATTCTTTTAAGAGCAGCCTTGAAGTCTAAACATAATTCATCAATGTAATTTGCCATTTCAATAGGCATTTTAGGATGCTTTACCTCAATTTTAACTTTGTTATCTGAATCTGAATTTGACTTAGCCATCAGGTAGAAGTTTGAGATATCTTCATCACTGTCTTCACATTCTGTATCACTTCAGGTTTCTGCTTTCATATCTTTCTTTGCTTTCTCAAATTTGGTCTTCTTTTTCAGAAGTGGACAATTTAGCTTGATATATCCACGTTTCCTACAGTGAAAGCAGATTACTTCCTTTGATTTTTCTGTTTCATCAGAAGGCTTCTTTTTCTCAAAAGGCTTCTTTCCTTTGAGATTTTTTCCTCTGATTTTCATCTTCTTGTACTTTTTTATGAAGAGAGCCAGTTCTTTATCGTCAACATTTTCATATTCAGAATCTGCATCATCAGAATCAATATTAGATTTTAATGCAATTGACTTCTTACCTTTGAATTCATTTGCCTCATTCAGTTTTTTAGTCTCATATGACTGAAGAGTTCCGATTAGCTCATTCACTGACAGAGGCATGATCCTTTGAGTCTCCCGAATAGATATTTTGATATTATCCCACGATTGCGTCAATCCTCTGAGAAGTTTGTTGACTTTCATTGCATATGGAACAGATTGTCCTGGATATGCAAGACCATTTACTATATTAGTAAATATGTCTAACATATCAGCAACTGATTCTTTATGCTTCATTTTGAAGGACTCATATTGGCCAAGCAGTAAATTGATTTGAGTTTCTTTGGCTCGATCTGGTCCTTCATAGGTGATGTAGAGAGTATCCCAGATCTCCTTAGCTGATTCACAAAAAGCAATTTTTTTTTATATTAAATAGGTGCTAAAACACAATAAAGAGAATAAATTGCTTTGGAATCTAAGGTTTCTCTTTTTGAAATCTCAGTTTGAGATAATGGAGGATCTACTAGCATGCTTCCTTCTGTCTTTTCTTTTGAGTCGGAAATTTTTGGTCTAACTCCTCTGATGATAACATCCCATTGCATGTGATCAATTGACTTTATGAAAGCCTTAATCTTATTCTTCAAGATGATGTATTCCTTGCCATCGAAATATGGTGATCCGTTGTTACTTTGACCTTCAATGAGACATGGAGCACCAAAGCTAGCCATATAGATCGTTAGCTCAGAAGTAAAACACTTCAATAAACGAGCAACCTTGCTCTGATACCAATTAATGTGGCTAGCAGGGACTACCTAGAGGGGGGTGAATAGGTGATCTTAAACAATTTTTGCAAATTTAAGCGAAAATGAAATATCACAGTTGAGTCTGAATACAATTAAGATTCAAAACAATTTATATAGACTGTGCTCTTGATATGCAGTATGTAAAGTAAGAGATAAATGATAGAAAAACTGCACACAAGTTTATAGTGATTCGGCTTATAGCAAGCCTACGTTCACTCTCCCACGCTGACAGCTTACTGGCTGGATTTTACTATGTAATCAAGAAGAAATACAGATTCTGAGTGATAGCACCCTTGTGTTTGATATGACTCTCTATCTCACACAATCACTCTTATAAAATGTCCATCAAGATCTTAATATTTAGCACAAGAAAAACAAGAGAAATGATTGGAGTATGCTCAGTCTTTGGACTTGTTGATTCTTGATTCTATCATTTTCTTCTGCTTCTCTTTGATCTCCTTAAATACTCCTCCACTTCCAAACTTACTGTTGGACAACTTTCAGAGGATCATCTTTCAATTTTTACTTTGGATGGATTTGTATAGAAATGATTGAGTAGCCGTTGGATGACAGATTTTGAATCCCGCTAATTCTGATCGCCCATACAATCAAAATCTTGATTTCCATAAGTAGAGCTTTATCCGTTGCAATTCATACTTGTCATAGGGTTTGATTGTCAATCAATTTGACTGAAATTGAGTCAATCAAAACTTTCATTCTGTAAAATCTATACCAGATCACTAGCTGTTATGTTTCGTTCTGAATAAGTTTTGCTTCTGCGTTTGAAAAATTTCTGCTTCTGCGTCTGCATCTGTGTCTGCATAACTTCTGCGTCTGCGTCTGCATGATAAAGTTTGATGATCATAAGTCTGAATCTGAACTTTTATTTCTGAGTCTGAACTTTTGGTTTTAATATATCCTTCTGAACTTCCAAAATATATACCTGGAATAAAATGGTTCAGTATCAGATTAAGAATATGGAAAGTTTTGTCAACTTCAAAATCATTAGGAGTTTTCCTCAACACCTTTTTCTTGTGTTTGAGATAATTTTTGAAATCTCTCCAGGATGATGGCAATTTTTAAATGAAGGCAACCACTTGAAATGACTCACTTAGAGTCATTCCTTCAGCATGAATATCATGCATAATCACTTGAAGCTCTTGAACCTGACTTAAGATGGTCTTTGAATCAACCATCTTGAAGTTCAGAAATTTACCGACAATGAATTTCTTCAATCCGGCATCTTCGGTTTTGTATTTCTTGTCCAAACTATCCCATAACTCCTCAGCCATTTTCAGTGGACTATAAACGTTATAAAGAGTATTGTCCAGACCGTTAAGGACATAGTTGTGACACAAGAAGTCAGAATGTTTCCATGCATCCATAGTAGCAACCTTTTCTTTATTTATCTCTCCAACATCCAATTCAGGACCATCCTCATTGAGGAATCTAGCTAAGTTCAAGGTCGTGAGATAGAACAACATCTTTTGTTGCCATCTCTTGAAATCCGTACCATTGAACTTTTTTTGCTTTTCTCCGTGATTCGGAATAGGGTTGATCGGAGTCAAGGTCGAAGCCATTTCTGAAATACAAAAACAGAACATATTCACGAACATAATCAGAAATATATGACTGCGAATAGAATTGAAAATTTTTAATATGAACATAAACAAAAATTTTGTTCACGAACAGAATTGAAAAATTGTAACAGGAGCAGAATATAGGTATGAACAAAATCGTATTCTGAATACGAAATTTTCGAACATTGTAATACAATTTCGAACAACAAAGGTTCGACTTAAACAAATGCCAATATACATATTTGATAGAAAAAACTCAATGAACAACGCATAAGAATACGCAGACCATGCAAATCATTATACGAACAGGAACCGAAGATAATTGAAAACAAAATAACATTTCAACGAAATTCGTCTTAAGATTGTTGTCGGTTATATTCGCATACCAGAAATTGAAATTAAACATCAGGAAAACTAACTTGAAAGCAGTACAAATAAATAAACAGAATGTTGATCCGAGCCCAATGAAGTAACGTCGTGTCCTTAAGACGAATTTGGCCCCTCAATCAGTACCCGAGAATATTGGATAATCGTTTCCTAGGATAGAACGGATCTCGTTCCCCTGAAGCAGTACGTATTCAAAGGACTCCTTCGAACGCAATTTTGCATAGACAATCATAGAGAATGAATGTGTTTTTTCATAAATGTCAAAAAAAAATGCGAATGCTTTCGAAAAAAATCGACTGCAATATATAGTCACGGTTAAAAAAAATAAAGAGTCACGAACGAACCGAATTATCTCATTCAATCATCTTTGAAAAGTCGGTCAGTTTATTAATGAAAAGTCACGAAGCGAACAATTTCGTTCGATTATACTCAAAACCCGAACCTACAAGCAGACATATCTGTTTGAAACAAAAAGAATAAATTTGGGAAAAATAAAACTGATAGGAACTCGGGCCTGGCCTAATCTGAGTCGGCCGGACGGCAATGCATGTGCGGGGGGAAATCGACCTAGCTTAGCGTATATCCTCTCTCTTCTATAAAAGTGGGGTACCCCTTAGGACCCAAATCTTTTTGTGAGATTTAACTATTTAAACCCATCTTCCATCTCTCTTTTATTCAATGTGGGACTCCTCCATTCACACCTCTTATTCACTTTACATTGCACCCAAAATTCCAACAATTCACCGAAGAGTACTCGGGCTGGAGCAACCAATAGTCGAAGATGTGATACAGACGCAGTGCAAAATAAATTTATAAGGGTCATTTGTACATCATGTTCGTTTAGAAATACATGTGTTACTTCAACTGATATAATTTGTCATTACCTTGTTGACAGATCTTCGTTTCCCGATAATGACTCAGTGGTTCTCATTTTCTCATGCTTCTTTTAATTGGTAACTAATTACTTCTTTTCCACCCTTAACGTAAACTCAAAGATTCTAAAAGAATTGACCCATCGCTTCCCGGGGAGAGAGAGCCTGTTGCATTGCTAATGTTGTTTGGCAACCATTGAAAATAATCATGACTTTCAGCTAACATTGCTTTGAACTCCCAAGAATATATAATAGATTAGCTTACTACTTCATTTATCATTACCTGCCATATTATCAATACATCAACTGTTAAAGTAACTTACTATTTTATTTATTTACCGTCTTAAATTTTTAGAATAGTCGGCAATGATTCCGCAAGATTTTACATAAACTACCTCCTTCTGAATAGGGAAGATGTTGCCGAGGCAACAATATGTCACGCGATTACCTTACTGAGATTTTATTAACTTACCTTTTCTATTAGTCATTTCCATGTTATAATACAGATACATTGGAATATCTTCTCCTTTCCCAATGTTGAAAGAGTTAAAGAGCTAGAGTTACGGGGGACTGAGTGCTCATAGCAAGTTTTCAGTCAATGGGATTTGGGAAAGTTGTTGGGGGAGTATCCCAGGCTACTGCTTGCATACATAATAGATCGGCTGGTTTAGGTCAATCCTAAACGGATGATTTTGAATTGCTTCCCTATTCAATAGATTAATAAAATATTATTAAATCCAGTAATAAGTAAGAAAAGAAAATCTCAAATCGGCGATTATTGTAAACTTACTGTTAATGTGTTGTTTTGGTTTTGTGACCTAATCAAAACTATGATCTTTGGCTCTGGAACTAAATTATTTCCTTGTATCTTAGAAGAACTTCGAGATTAATAGGAAGGAGCTTAATCGAAGGTGCTCTATTGGATTTGAATCAGATTTCAGATTCTTTATGCAAAACATGCTTGATTTAGGTTGGGAAAATCGTACAATTTTATGAAACCGTGTGCTATGGCTCGAATCCTTATTCAATCCTATGTCCGATAGGAGCAGGTTATGTCTAAAATATTCACGATATAACAAGGATGACGTTTCAAATACCGCGCATGGGTTCCTGGATATGCTGATTTGAATTCTTGTTCATATTGAAACGAATCAAAATTTATAAGGAGTTGGTCAATGATACCCGAATTTGTACTTGGTTTGAGTGCCTATTTATTTTTTATCGGTATCTATAGATTGATCACAAGTCAAAATATGGTTACGGCCCTTATGTGTCATAATATACGTATAAAACTCCATCGGGTCTTTTGTGAAACATAACCTAAAAATTAGATCTTCATTATCGAAAAACCTTGAGCATACATACCATTGAGAAGGAGAAGTGATTCATTAACTAAATCGCTTATTGGTAGAGCGATTGGCTATTAACTGACTGGTGCTAGGTCCCCCCCTTGACTAAGCATACAGCAGCAAGCACACGTCTTTGCAGTCTTCAGTTTATTAAGCCGGTGTCAGCCTTAAGGGTACATTCTACCCTAATATGAGGAATTGTCCATATGTAAAATCATAATTATTAATATGGGCCCTTTCACATAAAAGGGAAATATTTTGTTACAATAAAAGTAGAAGTGACGTGGATTATTCAATATTTGAAGTCGAATGAGAGATATGAGTAAGATGCTTCGAGAAAACTAGTAAATCCCATAGATCGAAACTTATAACATGTGAACCTCTATCCAGATTCCTTTCCACCGAAACCTAATTCCCTCGGCTCAGACAACCACACAACGAAATAAAATGAGGGATTTATATGTGTTCCAAACTTCCCACTAGCACAACTCACTCCTAATTGCATAAGAAATATTCGACTCCAAAACAAAGGTTGTTGAGGGCTTTCTGAGAAGGGCTTGGGAAAAAAGCAAAAAATTAAGAAAAATCTCTTTCTCTTTTCATACACAATTTCGAAAAGAGTCTAGGCAGCTCATGAATTCAAAATCTTTTGGGATCAAATTGAAATATGATTTTGGGGATAAGGAATAAATAAACCATGGAAAATCCAAGCGATCTTTTCATAGGCATTTGTCTCCGATCCAATCGATGAACCTAGAAAAAAGAATTGAGAGTTGGAACCAGAAAACTGATTTGGAATTGTCTTTCATTTCAAGGCATAACCTATATCCATGCACTTCATATTTGTCTGGAGTTCGCTCCCGAAAATATAGCTATCCCTACCCCTCACGTCAATTCAATGAGCCTCTTATCCATTCTCATTCAATTACAGCAGGGGAGTAAGTCAAAATAGAAAACCTAGTGCTAGTTTTATGGATAATTAGGCTTGAACTGATGACGTCCACCACGTCAAGGTGACCCTATACCGCTGACTTCCAAGGCTGCCTGTTGCAATATGATGAGAGGCTATTCCTCCCGGACCAAAAGGATCAAAATCTTCTGTACCTCATTCTAAATTTACAGGTTGTACCTTTCCAGTTAATCCTAAAGGACATTTAAAGGGCAATTTGATTTCTTTTCGGTTCAACTTATGTCAGCTAATCAAGAGCCAACTTTAGAGCGGAATGTAAATGGGTAGTTTGAACCAAGCAAGTGGGTCTGGAAATTTTGAGGCTCTTTAGCACATTCTGTTACTATTCATCAGGATATGGATATGGATAATGCAGTGCACGAAAGCGAATGGGCCATCGCTTTGCTTGGAAATTTGAGATGGGCCCTCATCAAAAGATGTGGCCGTTTGGTTGGGGAGCTACGATCGGAGCCCATCTGAAATTAAGTAATCTCTGCTGACGACCTATATCTCTTTTGGGCCTAAGGCACGCGGAAGACTAAATTCAGCTCTGACTTTCGGATTCACAGCGAATCAGTCCTACGAATGCGAAAATGATGGTGCTTGACATTCGACCACGACTTGAGCGGAGGAAACGGCACCAACTCCTCTCGCGACTAAAGTAGCTAAAGCTTACCAAAAAATTAGTATACATACAGATTAATGTGCAATTGCATCTAAAATTCATTGAAACCAACGACATGGGACAGTGTCGCCTTGCGGGAATCCTTTTCAAATAGAGCGAGACCAATGGATGAAAATGAGTCCGGGGAGAGTTCGCTTTCCTGCGAGCATTGAAACTCCCGAGAACCACCGAATCCGATACCCATGAAGGGAGGGGACGCCAAATTGCTGCAAAAGCGTCACGGGTCTAGAACAATAAAAAACAGGGGGGAGGAAATCCAAGACGTTATATGATTAGCATCGAGTGTAGTGCGCGTAAAGGAACAGGTGGGATGGGATCCTATGGCCATGTTACGCTCACATTCGTGTTCATCATTGAACTGAGAAAGAAGAGAAGGAAGGCGTCGGGCATTTTCCCCCGTGACTCAACAGTGACAGGAGCAGAGACTGTCCGAAACCAATCGCCTGAACTGAAGCCAATCGAAAGCACACACGTGTCGAGTCCATTCTTTCTCTGCTCGCTGCATTTTGGTCTTTTCCCTGCTGCTTTCGATCGAGAACAACCTGTTAAAGATCTTACCTCTTTCTGGCCAGAAAGCCAAAAAACCCCGCCATGTTGCCATGAAACTTGCTTGGTCCTCCAGGGTCAAATCCATCATGATTAGGGAGTCACGGAGAACTCTCGCTGTCTCACACAGTGAAGTGTGAACCCCTGAAACTCGAACATATAAAAACGATTGGGTAATACCCAGTTCCTTCAACTTCATCAAGATCGCCAATTCTCACGGGACCACGCTCCGCATATATAGACAGCTTCTCGTTATATTTCGCTCCCTTATACTCCTGTCATTCCCCTCGTGCTCTGTCTCTGTCTCTCTCTCTCTCTCTCGATGAAGAAGATTGCAGAGCCAGGCACACCCCTCTGCTCCCGCTCCGAGCCTTCCCCTTCGCAATGACATTCCCGCCC
The DNA here is from genome assembly GCA_024500025.1 of Syzygium aromaticum. Lineage (NCBI taxonomy): Eukaryota > Viridiplantae > Streptophyta > Magnoliopsida > Myrtales > Myrtaceae > Syzygium > Syzygium aromaticum. The sequence goes on along the minus strand of CM044886.1, from coordinate 36,327,734 downwards.
TCCTTTCTTACCCTCGCCTTCGCCTTCCTCCTCGCCGCATCCGTCGCGCCTCTGTTGCGCCCGGCGGTCAACGCCCTCGGCTTCTCCTCCACCACCGCCGTCGTCTCTGGCACGTCCACCGTCTGCGGCATCGTCGCCGGCCAGGCCACCCAGAGGATCGAGTGCTACCAAGACAACGGCCTCGTCTCCGTCGAGCCCAACGCCTCCTTCGAAGCCATCTCCGGCGGCTCCACCTTCTTCTGCGGCCTCCTTTCCGGCGGCTCTGCCGTCCTCTGCTGGGATACGACCGCCACGAGCTTCCCGCCGAAGCGTATCTACAACAGCGAGACGGTGAAGCTGATCGATCTGACCGTGGGCGACGATCATGTTTGCGCATTGGAGGTCAACACGAGCATCGCCAGATGCTGGAGAGGAGAGAAAAACGGGTCGAAGTTTCCGTCCCCACCAGAGGCGTGGCGGTTCCGTGCGATCACCTCTGGGAGTGGTTACGCGTGCGGGATTCTGAAGAACAACAGCAGAGTCGTGTGCTGGGGGAACAATGCAGCTGGAGCGGAGATTCAGGGGCAATTCGGTGATCTGACAATGTTGACGCTAGTCGCCGGAGTTTCGCACGCCTGCGGATTAACGTCGAACGGGACTCTAGTTTGCAAGGGGAACAACGACCACGGACAGTTGGTCGTTCCTTTCAACTCGGCTTTCGAGTTCTCTGGCATCGCATTGGGGACGAATTTTAGCTGCGCAGTCCGGCGCGCCAACGGCCTCGTCATATGTTGGGGAGGAGAGACCGACAGATTTGAGTATGATGTCGATTCGGTGGAGAGCGTGTCGTTTGAGACAATTGTGGCAGGATCAGATGTAATTTGCGGGCTGATCACTTGGAACTTGACCATGACATGCTGGGGACCAGGTTGGTCCAATAAGTCGAGCAATATTCTCGGAAGCGATCTTCCCCTAGGAATGATCATTCCCGGCCCCTGTGTGAAGACTCCGTGCAGCATGTGCGGTACGTATCCAAATTCCGAAACGTTGTGTCACGGGTCCGGAACCATTTGCAGATCTTGTCAAGTCGAGCTTCCAATTGCATTGCCGCTTCCGCCAATGGAATCGCCACCTTCCCAAAATCTGCAGCCGCCTTCTCATCGCGGAAGATCCCTGAACCGGCTTTCTCTGGCATTAGTGATCGTTGGGTCGGTTGGGGTTTTCGTCGGAGCCTGCACGATTCTCTACTGCTTGTGGGCTGGAGTTTGTGGTTACGTTGGCAAGAAGTTGAACTACCCCGTGCAAGCGCAACAAGAAGTTCCCGAGACTTCTTTGGATTCAACGGCTAATGTCTATCCTAGTGCCCAACATTCGAGATCGGTTTCCTACAAGGGCCAGAGCTCCGGTTCTTTGAACCCCGACATAGGCAGATCATGGTCGTCGAAGCAAATAGACAAGACTGAAGTTTTTTCCCTTGCGGAACTCGTGGCTGCCACGAACAGCTTCTCATCAGAGAACAAGATTGGCAGCGGCAGCTTTGGTGCGGTCTATATAGGGAAACTCGCGGATGGTCGCCTAGTGGCAATCAAGAGGGGCGAAACTTATATGAGGACGGAGAAGGCCCAGGAGAAAGAAAGTGCATTCGGCTCGGAACTAGCGCTGCTGCCGCGCTTGAACCACAAGCACTTGGTGGGCCTAGTAGGATTTTGCCAGGAAGAGGACGAGAGGCTTCTTGTTTACGACTACATGAGCAACGGTTCGCTTCATGACCACTTGCATAACACCAAGGCCATCGAAGCGAGCAGCAAGATTTTGAATTCCTGGAAATTGAGGATTAAAGTAGCTTTAGATGCCGCTAGGGGAATCGAGTATCTTCACAACTACGCTGTGCCACCCATAATCCACAGAGACATCAAGTCATCCAACATTCTTTTAGATTCAAATTGGACTGCCAGAGTTTCCGATTTCGGGTTATCTCTAATGAGGCCAGAATCGGACCAAAAATACGTGTCGAGCAAAGCGGTCGGGACAGTTGGGTACATCGACCCTGAGTACTACGTGATGAATGTCTTGACGAAGAAAAGCGATGTGTATGGCTTAGGAGTAGTGTTGTTGGAGCTCTTGACAGGAAAGCGGTCCGTGTTCAGGAACGAAGATGGGTCAGGACCGATTGGATTGGTGGAGTGCGTGAGGCCACAGATGTTAGCCGGAGAGCTAATGGCAGTGCTCGACGGGAGGGGGGCACCACTGACAACGAATGAGGCTAGAGCAGTCGAGCTGGTGGCTCACACTGCCGTTCGGTGTGTGAGCCTGGTGGGCACAGAGAGGCCTAGCATGACACAGGTTGTCACCGATTTGGAGAGAGCATACTCTCTCTGTGAAGAAAGCCACGGGAGCCTTAGCTTCACAAATCCAACATTATCTATTTCTTCAGAATGAATGAACTTCCATTTTTTGCGAGACAAATTTTGATTAAATCCCAAAGGGAGAATCGCGATTCTTTCAATTTCATCTAACTTTCTCAGGGTTCTTTTCCCGTGCTGCACTGTCAATACTCTATAGATTTATCATCTTTCTTTCTTCCACTGGACGTAATATCCAAAAGGCAATTTCTCGAAGACAGCTTAGTTTAGAGTCATTCTCACTCTGAGTTTGACACGAGTTCTTCCCTAGAATGCAGTCGAATAGATTATCCATGGATGGAGATGGGAAAATAATCTATCGAAGAAGATAATCGAGTCAGATCAGATGAAGCGCGTTAAGTGTCTCCGTCCATTCGATCCCGTTCATTTTGTCGGCAGAATTTTAAATTTGTTTAGAGATGATGGTCGCTGGACGGGTTCAACTAAATTAATCCCATAATTATTGGTGGTCTGGTCTTATGGACTGGAGACAGTTGGGATCTCTTGACCGATACGAAGCAAATAAAATTACGTCGGAGCCCGCGTTTAGTGCTGAGGATGATGGGTCTCGCCGATCACGTTCTTGCAAGCGATTAACAAGCGCAAGTTGGGTTGGTGGGTTGGTTTGTTTTTTGCCAAACGGAAGTACGAAGCTGTCCGTCTGCAAAGGAAAGGTCTGTCCGTCCTAGATAGATGCACATTCAATGCAGATGCAGCCATGTCGGTTCGGTTCCAAATCCTATAAGCATCTCGGAGTAAACTAATGAGCACGATGCCGCAATCTGCTGATCCATACATGATGGTGATCCACGAGACCAGGAAGTCTGCAGAGTCCTGAATTCGGAATCGATCAAGTCAAAAAACCACCCCGGTTATTTCGCATCAAGGAGGAAAGATTGTCTCCAGGATTCGTTGCTGTTTAATCAGTTATAATAAAGAGAGACAGAGAGACAGAGAGACAGAGAGAAAAGATGACATCTGGGATGCGTGTATCATTTATTGAGGTGGGCTTACCAATTCAGTGAAACGTTTTCATTATATATCAGAGTGCAACAAGTAAGAACAAGGAATTAATTGTTCAATCACGCAGCGTCAACAGGTCATGTGCGGAGGCATCATAGGATATGGTCCTCACTTTCTTGAGTGCTGTCCAAGGTAAAGAAGGACTCCCTGTCCGCGGGGAGGGGGGGACTATGATTGGAAGAGGCCATTCCTGAACGTGAGGTGAGGTGAGATGAGGTGAGGTCCGCTGTCTGATTACTCCAGCCTGTTCAAACTATCCTTATACTCCAAAGACATGTTAATGGACTTTGGCCCAAACCTGACGGATAGGGACATGAGATTTTCTTCTTTTTCGGGAAAATGTCATAAATATGATCCTTGAATTTTGACCCAATATGTATTGTGATCCTTGAATTTTTAATTTATTTAATATAATCCCCGAATTTTAGTCTAATATGCAATACCGTCCGTGAACTTTCAATTTGTTCAATGTAGCTACATAAATTCAATAGGGATACGATTGCTATAATATTAGAGTTCGAGTCATGCGCTAATTGTTGTATAGGAAACACAGAGAACATCTCCACATGTATAGTATCCGAAAAAAGTGACATTTTCAGAAAGAATAAACCATTGAAAGAGAAGGAAAAACATAAAAACGAGAATGAAAATACATAAAATATGCATTAATCAATGAAAAATATAATGAGAGAGAGAAAAAAAATTAAGAAACAAAAGTTAGAAGGAGAAAGATGTATGGGGTGGAAAATAATGGCGTCAGTGAGAGTTGGGTGGAGAAACGGGTTTAAGAAAGGGGAGGACACAAAACAAAAAGTTCTGCTGATGTCCTGATGCAATTTATGTACATCCTGATTTAATGGGAGCATGAATGCATGGATTTCCCTTCAGCAAACAGTATTTTGGTAACGTTTGAACTTCTCCATGTAAGTTCCACGCAAGTCTTTTTCTCTGCATTCACATATTAACGATCCTCATATCTGTTTCACCGCATCATGTCTTTACCCTTGAACCTTGAAGTCCTGAAATCATGGTGTATCTTGCACAATAATGGAGGAAGACTGGATCAGATAGGAAGGTGGTTGGCTTAAGCAAAACTTAGGTTTGACAACTGAAAGATAGCTTACATCTCTTGCTTCCCCGTGACCTTTCATTGCCCCATCTCGCTAATTCTTTCGTTCTTACATATGCAGAATGCAGAACCAGTTACCATTCGGCGTTCCGATCATGGGGTTCCAAACTTCTGTACTAATTCAATGAAGAGCATAACAGAACAGAATATATACATCTGAGTGCCCTTTTTTATTTCAATCTTTCAAAATAGATACATCTCAACCATACACGTTTCTACTCGGTTTTCGAGATAAGGAGAAACGCACAACAGGATAACAAAAGCTGAGTTCTGACCACCCAGCTTCGAGTCGGAACAAAACAACGGACACATGAATAAAACCACATCAAAGGATGATGAAAAGACAACTCGGAGAGAAGCAAACGGAAATTTGAAGACTATATATGTTACATGAAGACGATCTGAACTGAACGGGGGAGAGTATTCAAACAAAGTCAAAGCGCATAAGCAGCCTCGCTGAGTTGAACTTCTCCCCCTTGCGGTCATGGAGCGGGATGGCTCGTATCCCCGATTTCAACTCAGAAACTGGCAAACAAGTCTGGCCAGCAAAATCATCCTTGTCAGACATGTCGTACTCATGGACTACGACCCGCAAAAAAGCCAGCTCAGGAACAGTCAACGGAAATGAAAACTCCTGATTCCAAACAGGAGTCCAATCGTCTTCTATTTTCTTAGTTTGCTTCATTACTGTATCAGCCGGCACTCCTGCTATGCCAACCTGCACCAAAATGGACGTAAGAATTAATCCCAACTCCCCACCCACCACACCAAACTGAGAGGGAATATACAAAAAGAAAGGCCCTTTTATATTGTGCCTGTCTCTAAGTCCTATTAGTCTTGCAAGATCTGTACCACCACTTATCAACAGATATGTTCTTGAGAAAGCAACATTACAGAAAACATAGGCCACAAAAACAAAAAGGAGCTTTGGTAAGAAGCCTGGTATGAGATATTTAGACAGGAAAATCACCAATATGCACTAGAGTCCACTTTTACACCACAGTGTTTTAACATATTCAAAGTTTAATTTACTTTTATGTTGTCCCAAGAGTGGATGATGTTCGATATGCTCCAGTGAAAGCGGCTTGTCTATCTTTAGAACTTGCTTAGGAACCAATTTCATTTGGGAACAAATATATTGCCCCCTAGAGGCTCCAAGTCTGGTTTGCCTCATGAAGATGCATGTTAAATGACAGTCAACCAAGCTTAACAAAGCATTTTAGATACAGGAATATCTCATTAACCAAGAAAAAAAGGCTTACGCGAGCATAAAAATCTGGTGGTGAATACAAATCGAAGTGCGTTTGTGTGAAGTCTAAATGCCATCCATCTCCCATGTACACTCTCACCTGTAAACAAAAGAATGCACTATCTTTGATCCAAAAAAACAGAACAATATGTGGACAAAGACCAACGAATAAGGGCTGAAACAAGGAGGAGATCTTTGCTACAGTACTTTCAGAGTTTTCTTCACATCCAGTTTTGCTTTGGGATCAAAAACTTGATTATCTGGACCCACTCTCATCAGAAAGTCAGGCTTCTTGACATAGCCACACCCCCCATTGGCTCTAAACATACCATGCATCAACCAAAGAAATCTTCCGTAACCCTGCAATTGTCAATTAACATGTAGTAAGCAATCGCTCTTGAAGCCAATGAGTTATAACCCCTTTGAATTAAGAGTTTAATTTAAAACGAAACCGGCCTATATTTCCCTCTCGCTACAGAATTTGGCCTACTAGCTTTTTGCTATTGGAACCAATTCAGCAATTGATTTTTGTCCTATAAGCAGCCTCACAACAAAGCCAACTACTCCTATTGCAAATTATGGCAAGACCCTTCCCCTATATAATATGCTGGGAGCCACCTGAAATACATTCCACCTATGCTCAAATAAATTTGAATTAGTGAAGCAAACCTGCATGTTAAATGCAACCATCTGAGCTCCATGCATCCAACCAACTAGCGGCTTGTAATTGGAGGAGTTGAATCGAGTACCCTTGGGGTAAACTCTCAAGAAATTCTTCTGAGTAAATCTGTAATTAACAGGCAGAAACATCATATGCAGTAGACTTTGATATATTTACACCCCCCCCGGCCCCAAAAAAAAAACATGGACATCAGCAGAATGGCCAATAATCTGTACAAAAAGAACCACTCAACAATGTTATCTTGGATATAAGTACCTCACAACGTCTGTTGCATGAGACTCGGTGGCCTTTTCAAGTGCTTGTTCACTCAGACTGAGGCGTCTAACCTTATCAATCTCTACTTTTAGTGCTTCCTTTAACCCACCCTTTGGTTTCCCAGCATGTATAGCAATCAGACGCTTGTAAGTAGGTCCTCCTGGTTGACATGATTCAGTTTCACAATCATCGCTTTCTTCAGCTTCATGACTGTGTTCATTAGTTTCACCCTCATTCTGCAAAGAATTTATTACAGGGAAAACAGAAAAAGTAGCAATTAATCTAAAAGCTAGGAATTTGAGTATTTCAGCACCATTAAGAAGATATGAAAAATTGCATATGGGTAAGTGTTGTACTGAAAGCCCAGCGGACCTTATCATCGTCCTGTTGAGTAAGCGAAACATCCAATGGATCATTTCCCCATATATCATCTTCAGAATCCTTCTTCTCCAAATGACTGCTCTCTTTTATACTTTTAGCTTCAAGGTACTCTTTTGGTGGTTTGGTTGATATAATTATGCGATACTTCAAGTCTTCAGGTGAGAGAAATTCCTTCAATTCAGCTTCAGGGTAATAAAGCATATCTCCAAATGTTTCGGTGACCATCTGAGAATACAGATTTTATTACTAAAGTGTGAGCAAGAAAGGGTAATGGGATTACAAGAGACTGACAAGAACTTACCTGAGCTACTTTAGACTGGAGCATTGAAGTTAGGTGGTCCTCGAGTGTTATTATAACAGGATAAGGAGATGTTGCAAAAGCATTCTCTTTTATAGATTTTAAACATTTGATGAGTTCCACCGGAGTTGTCAAGGTTCTGCATCCATACAGAAAACATACTCAGACAAGATTTGGAAAGGCTAGGTGATGGAACCTGCCCTGGAGTTGTAATGCTTCATTAATAATGGATGAACCAATCAGATAACCTTTTCCCTTCTCCATCTTAGATAAAAGAGTTGATATACTCGAACATTGAAAAATGGGGTTGAGAATATAGATTATGTTGTCAACTCTAATACAGCACAAGGTGCTGAACTGATACATACCCAGGGCTAGAATAGCCTGATAACCCCCTATAACTCTGCTATGATACAAGAGATTGCAAAATTCGGCATTCCTTGTGAAAGTTTAGTCATTTTTCAAGTTGGGCTTTTCTTCCCAGAAGAAAAACTATCCTACACATTATATACTCTATTAGAAAAGTGTGGATGTTTGGATTCTGCAGCAATTGCTCTGCAACTGCAAGCAATTTGAAAGGGCTAAACTCGGAACATGCGGCCCAGGCATTAGATTGTAGAACTTCTATGGAGAAAGGGCATTTTTACAATGACAGACGTGACGCTGGTTACACAGGTGGATCATGATTTTTCCATTGTAGTTTCTTGTTTCGGTTGGACAAGTGAAATAGCACCTTTCATTTGTGGAATATGTATAGATTAGTACTGTACCAATGGAGAGTGCTTTAAACTACTAAATTGAAAATATCTCATTTCACAATCGGAGGGTATAAAAGGCCCATCTCAACAAGTAGACGCAAAAGATTATTGCCGGGCAAAGAAAGAAGCCAAGGAATTAGATGCAAACCTTCCATGGAGAACGTGCACATCATCCTTTGCTGAGTTCGGCCATATATCAAGTTCCACCACTCTCACCCCTCGCTTCAGTGCCTTGATGATCGGGACATCACTGCAATCGCTGCTTAGCTGGTTTCCCGTGAGGTACGAGTTGTGGCTCGTGTATATGAAATAATGGGACAAGGGAGCTGTCATGTCTTGGTGAACCTGAAAGAAAGACGAATTGAGTTTGTTGACCACAAAGATCTCACCTTCATGATACAGTTGGTCCTTATGCGTCATTACATCTATTAGAAATGAACACATAGTTCAAGAGTGAATGAGCAGAGAAATACTCAGATGGATGCACTGCTAATTCAAATGGATATGGAAACTAGTAAATTCAAGATCTTTCTTAGTTCACAACATAGCGGACCGCACATTAGTATTGAGAAGAGCACAATATACAAACACGATCAAATGGTGATTTACTAAAAGCAGCAAACTTCACAGCTCCTCTTTAATTCCAACATTCAAACTATAATAAGTGCCCAATACTCATTAAAAAAAAGCATTTCATTCCACTTATGTCCACTCCGATGCAGATGTATAAACTCTCGCGATCTTCACTCACCAAAACCAGGAAAGCTCCATTTGTGGAACGAGTTAAACCACTTGCAATACAGAGCTCGCTTTTAGTAGGAAACCGTACAACTGATGGTCAACACAAGGCCGAAGACTCAGGTTGACAGCTTCATTCAGCTCAAATCAAACCAGAGCAAGAAGGAGCTGAATATACCTCAGATCCAATAGGCGGGTTGAGATCAGCGGAGAAGAGAAAACGGTGGAAATCATCGAGGGTGAGAGCGTGCCTCGCGAACTTGGCAATGTGGTGGTGCTTCTGGAGGACCTGATCCACGACACTCCGCGCGTCGGCGACCGAGGCGCCGCCCTCCCCCTGCACCTCCTCCAGGAAACGCCGGAGCTGCTCCGCCGACATGGTGGCGCCGCCATCGGCGTACTTCTCGAAGGCCTGCTTCACGTCCTCCGGCGGCTCCGCCTCCTTCACCTTGAACTTCCTGGTGAAGCACAGGCAGCATCTGTAGCTCCCCATTCCAAGAACCAAACGATCAGACCAAGTGGGCTGCCGGCTCGATCTGCGCCTTCTTGTTCTTGGGAGACGAACACAACGGTCGGAGAAGAGAGAGACAGACAGAGAAACCCAAAGGGTAGAAGCAGAGGAACGGACAGGGACTGTAAAGAAATAGCAGGACGACGGAGTTTAATGTGTAAAGAAAACGTGGATTAGGTGGTCATAATCGCCATGAATTCATGCTAAGAGAGAGAGAGAGAGAGAGATGTGTTTAAATTAATGATTGAAGACAATAAATTATTGCGGGTTGCTCGCTCGTCTTCTTCGCTCGGCACATATACAATCATCGTTCTTCCTTTTAGCGGCCCTTCTGCTTTTTCCGGATATATTATCTGATCCTTTGCTCGTTGTGCGCCGAGCTCTGTGGACATGATTAAAGTCCATCGCCTTTGTTGCTGATAAAGACCTTAATGGAAAGCTGAGCTCACTCTAAGCTGCTAAAAGCTGGGAAATCGCTCATTTTGCAAAAATGGGTATTTGCATATTCGATAGGAATCGTCGTCTGTGCTTTCCACTGCATGAAATCAGTAAAGATTTGTACGTGAGTTCGAGACCCACAAGGGAAAGGTAACCCAACGGCATGTGTCTCGTCCGTAGTGGCTGTCCCTATCCGCATTTTGCATGTTGACCTCCACCAGGTTGACTCGAAGGTCTCCCTCCTATCTCCCACGTGGGTAATTTAGATCTTATTTTCCTCTATCAAGAAAAGAAAAAAGAGAAGGGTTTCTGCATCTGCACGGAATTAAGACAAGTATGGTCGAAGCCTCTCTTGCTCACTTTCACACATCTACATGATTGATTTGGTGGACTTGGAACTACTCCAGAAAAATATTGGAGTTGGCTCGCCCCTTAAAGCTGAGCCTGCTCGAAGTAATGCTATTCCCATTCACGGATTGTGATGCGATTTGCAAAGAATGTTTACGCTTACAAAATATAAGACCAAGACGATTCGAAGTAGTTGTTAATGTCCTAATCAAGATTTCTAGATGCTTACCAACATAGAAAAACTTCGGTTGAAACTCTTGGGAGCCTGAAAATTAGAATTCACTTGTCTTTAAGAAACGGTTAAAAGCCTCTTACAAGATTTACTTATCTCGATATTATTCACATATGCAAAAGTGTAACACTAAATTTTCGATGTTAAACTACGCATTGATTTTGGTTTCGCATTGTATATTTCAGGAGCACTATTTCCCGTCCATTTCTACTCGAATCGTTATCTCGAAAGCATATCAAGAATTGGTTTTGTCCGAAACTCCTTGTTTGCTTCGGTGGGTCCGAACTTTTCTTGAGTTATAAAAGAAGTCACCGTAAAAAGAACCGAAAAAGCAAGTGACCTTTGAATGTCTCCAATTTACACGCTCGAAGGACAGTGAAGAGCGTCATAACGCTGACGATACAAGCGGGGCCAATTGCCTCCTCGCAATATAAATTTCCTAAGGACAGCAAGATTAATGATTACTGACTGGACAGACACTGCAGACGTTGTTGTGTCATTTTACAGCGTAAGCCAGTGCTTCTTCCTGTGTGCTTTCTGGAAGTTTGCACTGATCTGTAGATTTTTTTAGATTTCTGGCATCGGCAATGTGAACACTTTCAATGCACCGCATGTGAACTCATTGATTTCTGAATCCTGCCATCAACTAACTGGCATTGACTAGGTGTACGTGCACTGTCTTGGATTAATAATTGTCAAAGAAAAACCAAATATAAGGACCGTTGCACCAAGAAATCAATCTTGATCTTGCGTTATTAACATTATAAGACACGTGTACATCACTTGATGCCATCGGGTGCAAAGCAAGACCTCTTTCGCATGACAAGCGCACCTAAAGCCATGTTCCCATGGCAGCCGTCGCATCGTATGCCTGAACATCATTTGGCCTGAGTCTCTGTAGTTTGGCCCGATTGACAATCTCGGGCTGGTCTATAGTCCCAATTCGCCCAAGCCCAACAATCACTTTTGAGCTCCTTTGTTGGTCACTCTGCCGCATGACTCTGCTTCTTGACGTGATATTGCCGGCGCATTTGCTTGAGAAGCCATAGTTTATGTATTCGGAGTTTAAGCTAAAGCCGTGGTCGTTCTACTTAATATTCTGCATTTGATGTTTTTTAGTACTACAGTTTTGCGCTGTTTCCCAGATAGGTCCAGCAGTACTCCAGTTTGAATGCAGGAACTGCTCGACTAGTTGTATCAGTACGGGGCCTTACCGCGATCAATATGCATAAACGAGCACACGGGGACACAATGATATATGCCATGGAGGCTTTTCTTCAGTGGTTCTGCAACGGTAGGAGTTCGTTTGCAGTCTTTTCAGAGAGGCTAGACTTTTGAATTGTGCTCAAAACTTGATCAGTACATGATTTTCCCAGATATCGCAAAATCACATATGATGGTCCAAGCTTCATCAATTAAAGCCGATCAGCACAGTATCTAAGAAAGCGTTTGGCAACACATTTGCAAAGCCTTTTAGGCCTTTTAGAGAGTTTTGGGGAAAAGACCTCCAAAGGACTGTAGCTCAATGCAGGATGGAGGAGCTTTGAGAAGTAGCATTTTCTGCGTGCTCTCAGCCAAAGTTTTAATTAAAATGTCAATTTCCCATCTTCACTTACAGCGTTACCTCTTCCTCCTCGCGCTTCAAGCTCTTCTGATTGACGCTTCTCTCAACTTCGTCGCTTGTTGCTGAAGAAAGCGGCTTCGCCAAACCAAGGCAAGGATATCTCTCTCAACAAATGTGGAAGAAGAATAGATGGGTTGTGTTCTTCGAGGCAAAGAAACGAACTTTCCTCCATTTTCTCTCTTCTCACTTCCTCTCTCGCTAGGTTCGTTTTGGTCTTCGCCTTCACACTTAAACACACAGTTTTTCTTTTATAGTATGTAGATTAAGATACTAGATAGAGTTGCATTTAGTGTTGCTTCTCAATCTAGAATCTCTTGTCTATTTTGGGTCTCTAGCTTTGTTTGAAGACGACAGTCATTTGAAGAAGTGGAGGCTGTTAAGGATTCAATGGATATTGTTCTCTTTTGATATGCTCCGGTGGGATTATGTCAGACCAAAGTTAGTCATTTTGGATCTTGCTCTGTTTCGATCTTATTCTCTAGTTTTGGGAATATACCTCTATAGATATGTTTCGGTTTTCTGTGAGGTTTGGTTTTATCAGCTTCGAATATTCTGGAACTGAGGCAGAGTAGATATAGGACAATTTGTTTTCTTTGTATACTCTTTTACGCTGGCTTGGTGATAGTTAAGTTACGGCATTTTCTCCGTGGTTTTACTTTCCGGTTTTCTGCATCTGAGTGGGCTGAAATTAAATTGATTTCATGTTTTTGCCGATCTCCAATGAATTCGCATAAATTTTTTACTGAATCCTTTAAGTGACCGAGACAAAATGCCTCTTCTTTTAGTCGATTCCTGATATGCCATGAAGGCAGTTTGATGCAGTGTGCTCAGTAAATTGCTGCCTTTTGGTGCTTCTTCTTCTAAGTTCTATCAATTCTACTGGTTTTTGGGATGTTGCTTATTTGGGTTGTAATTGCGTATATACTTATGTAAAGAGTAGTTTGCTGGGCATGCCTTGCATCCGTGACAACTAAGCGATGAAAATTCATAGGTCGAGGTAATCGATTTACCAAAGTCTTTATAGTTGATGTGCTTTCCTCGTTAATCTCCTCCAGTGCTTCTGGTACGTCCAATTAACTCGATCCTCCTATTGTCCTCATCATCATCGCTATCATGATGATTTTGAAGCAAATTATTGTGACAATGCTTTTGATTGTGAGGATAATATAATTCTGTAGATTAATGATGACAAGTTCATGGTGTTGACAAGAGGGCAAAAGGAGGATCAGATCCCTTGGGTGCCGGTGAAGAGGGAAGGAAACTGCTCAATGGTAACGATCCTAGTAGTGTATTGATTAAATGGCGAAGCGATTAAATTAAAGTTGTGATTCTGTGTAACATATGAATTTCAAGAGGAAATAGAGACAACAAATCGAGGATTTTGACACAATCCAGAAACATACCTTGTAGTTTTTGATAAATATAGGGTCTAGCTTGTGTATGGGTACTTGTAGAAATCAGTAATAGTATTTCTGTTTCTACGTTTGATGAAAGATAAGATTTATCCTCGGTCGAATGTTTTAGTGAAGCAATTTAAATAAATCTGGAAATTGGTGTTGGAGGAAATGGATTCTGAATTTTGAAGCTGGTGTCTTGATTATTTCTGGGATAACAGGCGTGCAGATGGATGCTAAAGCTGTGTTGAAGAACCCCAGCATGCCAAAGTCACCCATGGACAGAGCACTAAAATCACCGGTAATTGGGGTCTCCAAAATTCTGCAGGAATTCAACCTCGGTGAAAGTGTGATGACCCACGGGAGCAGCGAAGTATGCTTGGTCCTTAAGTCTTTAGTACATAACAAGGTTTCAAATGCTTGTTGCTTCTGATTCCTGTAATGCTTTTGGTCTTTGCAGTTTAATCGAGGCTCTCAAGGTGTACAAAATTGAATAATCAACGAACCATTAGGCTTGGGTGTATTATGAAGAGCGTGAATTTATGGGACACTACAGATCGCACCTGAACTTGGGAAAAATTCCCCAGCATCAATGCAAAGAACAGAGAGATGCCAAGATACTTGTATAAAGGCTTCTAGTACCAGTATGGCTGAAACTGGAAAGTTGAAACTCTGGAAAGATTTCACAGCATCGATGAAAAGAAAAGAGAGCGCTGAAATCCACTACACAATTATGGGAATGGACACGATGCTAAGCGCTAAAAGCCAGAAGCGATCCAATGCTAATTTCACTCCGATCGATTCGCGTACCTCTCCACCTTATCATCGTTCAGATTAATGCCCACCATAGCCTCCCCCAACCCGCAGCTCACCTCCGCCAGCAGCTCTGGGTCGGTGTAGTGCGTCACCGCCTGCACGATCGCCTTCGCCCTCTTGGCCGGGTCCCCGCTCTTGAACACCCCCGACCCCACGAACACCCCGTCGCACCCCAGCTGCATCATCAGCGCCGCGTCGGCCGGGGTCGCCACCCCTCCCGCCGCGAACTGCACCACCGGCAGCCTCCCCAGCTGCTTGGTCTGCATCACCAGGTCGTAGGGCGCCGCGATCTTCTTGGCGAACGCGAAGACCTCGTCGTCGTCCATGTTCCGCAGCACCCTTATGTCCCCCATGACCGACCTCACGTGCCTCACAGCCTCCACGACGTTCCCCGTCCCGGCCTCGCCCTTGGTCCTGATCATGGCCGCCCCCTCGCGGATCCGCCGCAGCGCCTCCCCGAGGTTCCGGCAGCCGCAGACGAAGGGGATCCGGAAGTTGTGCTTGTTGATGTGGTTGTCCTCGTCGGCGACGGTGAGGACCTCGCTCTCGTCCACGTAGTCGATGCCCAGCGCCTCCAGGATCTGGGCCTCCACGAAGTGCCCGATGCGGGCCTTGGCCATGACCGGGATGGTGACGGCGTTCTTGATCTCCTTGATGAGCTGGGGGTCGCTCATGCGGGCCACGCCGCCCTGGGCGCGGATGTCGGCGGGCACGCGCTCCAGGGCCATGACGGCGCACGCCCCGGCCTCCTCGGCGATGCGGGCCTGCTCGGCGTTGACGACGTCCATGATGACGCCGCCGCGGAGCATCTGGGCGAGGCCCACCTTGACGGAGAAGGTGGACTTCTTGGTGGCCTCGGCTATGGCGCCGTTGCCGTACACGGTGACTACGCCTGAACCCTCCATCGGATACGGACGACGAGGACGGATGATGATGTTCACAGAAGATGATGAAGATGAGGATTGCTCGGAAAAAAAACAGAGAGAGACAGAGGAGAGGAAACGAATAGAAGGAGAGAGAGAGAGAGAGAGAGAGAGAGAGAGAGAGATGAGATGAGAGAATGAGGGGAGAGGAGAGATGAGCAATGATATAAGTAGGGAGGGCGAACCATTTGGCTTGGAAGGGAGATTATGGAAGTTTGTGTGGTCATTTCTGGAGATTGTGTTCGATGGGCAGAGCTGAACCGCGAAATATCGACATCTTTCTATATTTGACAGGAAAATCTGAAGGTGTTGATTGTGCCCTGGATTGTGGTTTAATGATGGGCTACTTTAATTCCAGATGTTTTTTTCTCTATGTCAGGAACTTTAATTCCAGATTACATGCCTTTTTTCTTTTTGAGGAGAGGGGGTCGAAACAAAAAAAATTTCTGGGAAATATCATTGAAATTTAAAAAGATCACAAAAATTATATGAGAATCTCAGTGTCCACAAGTATTAGGAAAATTTTAGGAGTTCCCGATTAGGAAAAATCAAATTAGGCGAGCATGCATTTTGCCAAAAGATAGTGGCACCATTTTCACTTGATTTCTTACGAGTGGCATGTCATGGTTTTGAGGAAATAAATATCGAAAATCATGCTTTAAAAGATAGCACTATTCTTTTCTAACTTTAGTTAACTCGTGGTTTGGCCCTTTTTTTTTTTTGTAAGAATGAATTTGATTTTGACTTGATAATCCGTTGAAATTTTCGTTTAATTTGGTTCATTTTCATGTTCTCAATGAAAAGCATCCTTCTTTTATAAAAAAAAAAGATTTTGACTTTCCACTTTATATGTTCCAAAATCGATCTCTTCAATATACGTAGGGACTCCATTATCGAAACTAACTTTTCTATTTTATTACATATCGAATGATCAATGGTTCCTCTATAAAACGAATTTTCCACTATAGAGGACGAGGACCTAACATAGATTTGGTTCCATCGTCATTAGGAGCTTTTTCTTTTTTCTGCTTGCTTAAAAGAAAATGGTATGGACAGAGCTGAGACAAAGCTCATCCGCCGCTCTCACTAGAGGCTACTTTGCTCTTACGTGTATATGACGAATTTTCGAGGTCCATTATTCATTCACAATTGTTTTAAATATAGAAAGTTTACTTATATGGGTATGAATAAACTTATTTAGGTGAGTAAGTAAGTAGTCAATCTAACCTTCAGTAAGATGCAGGAGCATTGAGATGCACACTAGTTGACAATTAAATTTCGCTGACAAGTAAGCACATATGTATAAAGAAAATCACTTCGGTGCTCGAGATTTTTTATTGCGACAAAGTTTAATCCTCACACGAAAAAAATAATCAATTTATCAAATTCTGCATGCATTGCATTTCATTAGCATTTACATGCCATTTCATAAATAAATAAAAAAGTTCACTTTTTTCAATCAAAACGACAAATTTGTCCTTTGACCAAAAACATCGTTGTTTCTTCATCCTATGTTAATTTTAGTTAGATTTTTTTTCTGTAGTTAGTTACTAGGGACATTATAATTTTCGGATATTAGACTCGACGGTGAAAAATTCAATCGCAGAGAACACCGAAGCTCCCAGATCAATTGAATTCACATTAAGCTCGAATCTTTTGTCTCGTTTTTGTCCTCACCAATAAACACCCGCTTAATCCCACATCTTTGCACACCCTAAGCACCATAGAATCGGCCATCCTCAGGTCCAACTTAGGCTGGAAATCGAGCTAAAAAGAACTAGATATGAACTAGAGTAAGAGAACCAAGCTTAGCTCCCTAACTTAGTGCCGATGCTTGGTGAGCTCCAGCTGTAATGGCCTGAAGATGGGGCTGCTGCAACAAGGAGGCTTTTTAGATTTCAGAAAAAGTGGAAGCAATCACACATTGCTGCATTGAGGCAGCATGTGTAGTTGACAAAACCCAAGAGAACTTGCTGCTATTTAAGCCAAAAATATCAACCAACCCAATCCCAAGAAGCTGAACTGCCGCACGCGCATACATTGGCGAGGTAGGGCGTGCATAATAACTATTCTATTTTTTTTATTTTTTTATTTTTCTGTTATCAAAAATAGGTTCGGACCAAAAATTCGTTTGGTAACGTAATTTTATTTTTCTATTTTTGAAATAAATTTTTACTTCAGAAATAGGTTTGGAAAAGAAAACAAAAGTAAATTTTTTTTACTTTTCTATTTCTAAAATAGAAATGAGAAATAAAAACTCTTCTCATCATTTGTCTTCACTACTAGTCGATTGCTCACCAACCACCCCTCCCCCCCTGTCGCCGCCAATCGCCTTCCGCCACCGTCAGCCGTCATCCTCCACCACCTACCGACCGTTGCTTGTTACCGTCCGCTGCTGCCGGCCACCTCCCGCCACCATCTCCCACTGCCCACTGTCTACCTTCCTTTGCCGCCCAACGGCAACCACCTCCCATCGTCAGTTGCCTCTGACCGTCCTCTGCCACCGGCCACCTTTCGCCGCCCAACACCGATCACCTCCCACCGCTGCCGCCCAACATCGCTCACCTCTCGTCGCCACTCATCCGCTGACCGCCTCCCGTCGTCATCCTCCACCGTCAGCCACCTCTTGTCACCATCCTCCTCCGTCGACCGACGTCCTCCTTTGCCACCCAATGCCGGCCACCTCTTGCTGCCGCCAGCGTCCCATCGCCAGCTACCTCCCGCAATTGCCCATCGTCTGTTGCCTCCCGCTTAGAAGGGAGAAATTTTGTGTTGTGATCGAATGAATTTATATTTCAAAAATAGAAATTTTATGTCATTATAAAACGTATAATTTGGCTCGGAAACTCGTCCATGAAATAGAAATAAAAAAATTTATTTCTTACTAGAAATTAATTTTCGGAATAGAATGATTATTATTCACGTCCGAAATGACTGAATTGGGCAGCAATCTTGATTGAAAAATGGACTATTGCATCAAAGGACCCCTTCTACAATGACCGAAAAGGACTAGTTCACATAATTAGTTGTTGTATTCCACACGGTTCATACTCCTTGCATGTTTAGCTTGTGGTTGAAGTTCATAGGAATCATGTTCCAGGTTCATAACGAGGTCTTGCAGTATTCTTTGCCCTATATCGTATCGGGTTACTTTCCGCACTTTTGTTCTTTCTTGCCCATTTAATGCGTGATAGTGATTTCTTTATATTGTCTTTGTGTCGTGATTCTTTTCCTTAGTTTGATGGATAGGTCATTTATAAGAGCCATAATCAATATGAAAATATTACATGGACACTTATTCATAATTGGACAAAAAGATTGTATGAGAAACTTAGATGACAAATGATCAACTCAAGGTATTGAAGGGATATCAATTAGAAAATTAGTGTAACCAAATCTCTAAAGTTAGATCTCTGATTGTGTAAGAAGCAAGATATTCTCTCGTGTCTCACTCGGCTCTTAACCGGCTCCAATAAGCTAGTGGTGACTCCTTCACATGAGAGAATCCTCATAGAATTAATCAAATTGAAATGCAAATCCTAACGTCACGCAAAGTAAGTGTTTGAGAGAACTCACGCCAATTGAGATCGTTAGTCTATTTTGACATTATCTCAAAAGCCTTCTTCCTTTTGGTTTTCGAAGTCTTGCCCTCTCAAACTTTTTGTAACAGGACAAATAATAATAGCTATGCTTTAATAACTTGATTCCCCTAATTTTCTAGAATTTCATGTTTACTCTAAGATTCTTCTTAAAAAGTTATGCAGAGTAATAAAGAAATTGAGTTCAATTTAAAACGGTGAAAGATATTACTCCTTGTAGCTTAATCCTATGCAGGCAACTGTGGTCGTTGTGAGATACACCTCCTCGTCGGCCAACGAGTCAGTCCATTATTTGAGATTAAATTATCGCTTCGGGACTTTATTATAGATAAAGTTCACTTCCGACACTCTTTCGAGAAAATGATATCACTTCATGTCCCTATTTAGAATTTTTCTATGATATCGGGTTATTTTCTCAACAACTCAGTCTATTTATTTAAATTGAAAATGCAGATAAATCAGCATATTTGGGCTACTCAATTTTTAGCTAACGGCTAATTAAATTTTAATCTTGATCAAAAATTTTGGCGTAGGGGGGTGGATGGGGAGTGCAGGGGCTAATGATCATATTTGACGTCCACGCCTCCCGAGCCAATAGGATCCAAGCAGAGCCACGTGTCCTTCTCCTATTGGCGGTACCTTGTTCACTAATTAGGTCTGTGTTTTCCACGCTCAACGTATTTGTTACAGCCATCGGCCCCTCTACTCGACATTCTTCAAGCTTGCTCGGAGATCGTGGAGATGGCGACGGCGACGGCGAGATCCTTTTTCCTCTGTGCTCTGCTCCTCTTCGCAACCCTAGCTCTCGCTCAGGTACTTCGGATTCGAGCGGCTGGCTCTTAGCATCCGTAGATCGTCGCGATTCTCCTCCATTTTTGATTCCGTTTGAATCGCATGGAACTTGGTTTGCCACGAAGCGGGGGTTGAAGTTGATAAGAGACAGCTGAATCTCTTTTCAATCATGAATCGGGATCAATCCTAATTTTTAGACGCGATATCATCGAAGTTTTCTTGGCGTGTAGCGGTGCGCTTCGCGTTGATCAGTAGGAAATGAGTGATTTGGGGATGCCGTGAACTGCTCAATGGATCTGTTTGGCGTAATTGATTGAATCTGTTTGGTGTAGATAGTCGCAATTCTTCTCTATTCGGAACTTGAATTGAATCGCATTAACCCTATCATGCCGTGAAGGCGTTCAAAGTCGACCCGAGAAAATCGAGATTTGTTTGTCAGATGTAAACTCACGAGGCCGTGTGATTATCTTCACTCTTGAATCGTGATCGATCTTAATTGTTAGATGCAGCGATATGGAAGTTATTAGGTATGTAGTGATGCGCTTCGGGTTGCTCAGTAGGAAACGGAGTAATTATGGAATGCCGTGAGCTACTTACAGTATCTTCTTGGTGTAAAATTTTGAACTGTGTGCTTTTTCAGGCGAAGCAGTCTGAGGATTTGAAAGATGTGACTCACAAAGTTTATTTTGATGTGGAGATAGCTGGAAAACCAGCAGGTACGCACTGCTTCACTTGGATAGCCTGGACGGCGACATGGGATTAATTACCTCAAAACCCATACATTCGCATGCTCTTGCTTTAATCTTTGTAGTTTTAGCTTTTACACTTGCGTTACTTGTTGGGATCAAGAGAAGTTAATTTGGAGTGTGATATAACACATGAATTGCAATTCTCCTAGTGGAGATCACTGATAAAAGCTTCTTTCTCAGTGTGAAGCGAAATTTGCGATTCTGCATTGACCAATAATGCTCCTCTGATTTTCTGTACCTGTTAGCCAGTTGCGCCCTCTAACTTGTTCTATTGGAGAGGAAGGCGTTGTTTTCTGTCCATTATTGGAAACCATAAGAAATCTAAATGATGGTGCTGTCTGCAAATACCGTTGCACATGATTTGACAATGTTGTGTCGGAATTTTCTGCATAAAGGATAGTTCTGGCCTGCGATTGCTGATGTACCTTCATCTGTTTCTAGGTCGAATTGTCATGGGTCTATTTGGAAAAACAGTTCCAAAGACTGCTGGTACGTAATGGACGCCATTTTTGTTTATAAGAGAAGCATATTTATATTTTTCTTTGTAACGGATGTTTAATCCTGCTGTTGACTTCAACCTATTATTTCTTTTCCAGAAAACTTCAGAGCGCTGTGTACTGGTAAATGGCTCGTTCTGTCCCCATCTTTGGCATTCATACATGCTTTGGTCCCCTTCTTATAGTCTACCAGTGTCAGATTCAGTTTCATGCTTCTGTCCTTTTTGAAATGTAAATCATTTCATTCCTAATGATTTCAGGTGAGAAAGGAATTGGAAAGAGTGGGAAACCTCTTCTCTACAAGGGAAGCAGTTTCCACCGGATCATTCCGAGCTTCATGCTACAGGGTGGTGACTTTACTCATGGTGATGGCAGAGGTGGCGAGTCCATTTACGGAGAGAAGTTTGCTGATGAGAACTTTAAGTTGAAGCACACTGGACCAGGTAGGTTTCATATTATCTTACTTGGATTGTAGGTTAAGGGAGAGTTTCCTTTTTCAGTGATTTTGGTTAGCTGAAAGATAGTTTCACATCTCTCTCTTCAGGGCTTTTGTCTATGGCGAACGCCGGATCTGACACAAATGGTTCACAGTTTTTCATCACAACTGTGACGACTAGTTGGTATGTGAAATCCTTAACAAAAAGTTTCTGTACTTCCATGTAGAAAAGAACTAGCTATAGATGTAGCAATGCACTTGCTGTGGTTAATGTGAATCATTTGGCTAGTGATTGGTTAGGTCATTGAAACACGGCTGAATAATAATTCCTCATGTCGGTTGGATTAAGAGGGGGCAGAGTTCTTAATTTTCTCTCAATTTCAACCATGTTCAGGAAATTTTGTGTAGTGTTTTGGCTTTTGGATAGTTCTGTAGGGGTCAATACACAGTGGGTACCTGCCGACAGTTAACTTTTAATTTTGTTACAGGCTTGATGGGAGACACGTTGTGTTCGGGAAAGTGTTGTCTGGAATGGACGTGGTTTACAAGATTGAAGCTGAGGGAAGGCAAAGTGGCACCCCCAAAAGCAAAGTCGTGATTGCAGACAGTGGTGAAATCCCACTGTAGATGGAACTGATGCCAACATGTTTACAATGACTAGCTCTTACGCAGCAGTTAGGAGAGAGATACAAAAACAGAGTAAATTATGTGAAACCGGTAACTGAATTTGGAACTGAAGCTGTACTCTTTCCATTATGGTTTTTCAGTTGTTCTAATGTGTCTGGAGTCGGGATTTTTCCAACTTGATGCCTCATTTTAGTTACATATGCCTCTGTATCAAGTGATGTTGCCATCAGACTCGTGATGTCAAAAGAGGTGGCTTGTTTTCGGCCTTCTTTGGGCCAACGAAGCCCAAAAGTGGCCCATCTGCAGTGAGCATTGATGGGCTAATAAGGCCAATTTCAGGGCCCAGGGAGGCTCATGGGCTGGCCTTTAGCCTTCATGGCCCAAGGCCCGTGTTCTGGGCTAAGGGTGTGCAACGGGAACCGCCCGAACTGGGAACCGCCCAGACCGGACTGGACCAACCAGTTCTGGGCGTTTCTTAAGGGCGACGGTCATAAAGTTGGAACCGCTGATTGGTAGTCCGGTTCCCGATTCCAAGGTGGGAATCGAACCGCCCAATCCAAACATCAGCAATATTTGCTGGTTGAAGCCAGAAACTCCCTAGCCTTTTTCCCTTCATTTTTGCTAGCATCTTGTCCATTGTTAATCCACATAAGCGTCGGATATCTATCAACTCGAAAATGAGGAGAGTAGACACAAAACCCGGAGAGAAAAATTGAAACGATTCATTCATGCCATGGGTTGGACTCTGTTGTCCTCCAAAACTAAAATGGATGATGAGAGCATTTGCTGGAACGAAAGACGAGTGCGAATGCAAGGGAAGAAGGAAGAAAGAAGTGAACGAGGCGGGCGGCGAGAGACCAAAACAAATCAGAATTAACACAAGCTAGACTTGGCCAGCAAGCTCAGTGTCCACCGACTCCGTTGGACTGCCTGGGTCCAGTTTGGTTCTAGGACTAGGTGGTTGGTTCCCTGTTCCCAGGTGGGACCAGATTAGATCGGGATCAAATCGAGAACCGATCACCCTTATTCTGGGCCCAGTTAAGACCCAAAGTTTTGGTCCTTGACTAGGCTCAAAAAGTGGGCCAATTTCTATGAAGAGGTATTGGGCCTTAATGGGCCTCTAAGACCGTTTCCCTGGGCCCACGAAGGCCCAACATCCTCATCAATGAGCCTTATTAATAGGCAGGGGCCCATTGATAAGGCATTCGGAGGTCAGTTTTGGTCCAATCTTGGTCGGCGGGCTTTGTTAAGGCCCAAAATAATACTCAACTTTCCGTAGGTCATGAGGCGGGCACGAGTTTGGCCTACATTAACAGCCGGGCTGCCAGATCCAACTTTCCATTGTTTCGGTGATCGTGCATTTTCCTTCAACTTAATGAAGAAGGTGGTTTAGACTCGTCGTTCTCATTCCTGGCCTTTTGCAAGAATTCAGTGAACCTACAGGTGAATGGATGATGCCTCTTTCTCCTTAAAGGAGTGCAGCTTCCAACAAAATGCTTAACTCAGTCTTGATGTCGGTCTTCGCCCATTGACTCGGGGCGCTGGACAGTTCTCATTGTCTAGAGTTAAAAAGAATATGACCAGTACCATCACAAAACAACTTTGCATGATAACCGAGACAATAAGCGGCCTCTCAATCAGAACAATGTTGACAACCATGTCAAGGAAGCATACAGTTGCGCATCGTGGGTCTCTCGGAGGCCTCATTGCTAGAGTTAGTAATCTAACACCTCAGACTAAATTGTACTCATAGCACCTGTTAAAAAAGAAACGGTTCTTTGTTTAGCCACGTTAGTTTCAACTAAATTAGTTGGAGAGGTCGAAGATGGAATAATTCTAGGCTGAGAGTGCACTGGGATGTTCGGTTCCTTTGCCAGGGCTCGACAGCTCCCTTGGATAATCGTGGATTGGGTACTTGGATTGAAGTTTCAATGCACTAAGGGATGCATGGAACTGATCATGTCCTGCCGGCTCCAGAAACTTTGGCTCATCATTTATTCCATTGAGACAATGCATGCATTGCATCTTCCGCCTTTCTACTTCATCCTTGACACCCTATAAAAATATTTACAGAAATAAAGTTTAGTCAACTCATGGAAACAGAGCATGGCCAGGTCAACGAGGTCATGGGGTGAGCATTGTGATTGCAGAAGGTAAGAAGATGCAAATACCGAGAACAAAATTGGTAAAATATGAAAACAACAGTGTCCCAAACTTCTCTTAAGGAAAGCCTAGATGATGCTTAATTACTCTAGGGTAGGTGGATGCCAAAACATGCATCATCCCACAAAGTTCCACCATCAACTGCATACGAGAAATTCTTGACTATGTAACCTCCCATTCTAGTAAATGCTGTTACATTGTAACCAGGTAATTGTATATGACAACAACAGAATTAGAGCTTGCTAGCCTAAGGGATATCTAAGTGACATTTATCCAAGTCATGGTTTGATCAACCAAAGCAACTAGAATGCCGTCCAATGACAATGAAATGTTTTTCGATTAAGTGGAACCCTAACTGAAGCGAACAAACCTAAACCAATAAACTATCCCCCAGGAACCAGGCAAAGAACAAGCCATGTGACGCTTTGATGGGATATTTACCAGCCTTAAGCCTTAAGCCTTGTCAAATTCCCTTTTCAATTCAACCATATCATTGCTGACCAAAAAAACTAACTAGAATGAAATTCTCAGTCGAATGAATGTTCACAAATTCATCAGGGAAAGATGCGCCTCCCTTAACAAGTTCAGCTAACATTACCAGGTTCAGCTAACAAAGTTGCAGAATTCTGGGGAGTCCTCTCTTTGACATTTAATTAATCGTATGACAGACATCAACGTATAGAAGCTTACCTACCGCTGACAAGACAGCATATCTGGCAAATTACGTGGGAAAATCTACATTAAGTACAAGTGCAGTAGCATGAACTCACAAAACTCGTGCGATTCCAAAACCATGTCCATTTGGTTGATCTTAGGATGAAACAATTATCAAACAACTGTACAGAGTCCTAAAATTGTCAAAAGACAAATGTTGCTGCAACAATTATGCAAGGTTGTCTGTCTAATTATCATGGCAACAAAGCGATCTTTCCCAGCAAGATTGCTAGAATTAAAAAGGGATAATAACACGGATAGTCTTTGAACTTCGGTCCAATATGTAATGTAGTCCCTAAACTTTTGATTTATGCAATATGATCCCTGAACTTCCGCTCAATTTGCTATATCGTCCCCAGACTTTTAGTTCATTTAATATGGTCCCTAATATATTGGTAAATGTTCAACGTAGTCTTTAGACTTTATGAAAATGTTTAAGAGTTCAGGAACCACATTGAACATTGGACCAAAGTGTAAGGACCGCATTGAACAAATTAAAATATCAATAATAACTTTGCATAGTGGACCAAAGTTCAGGAACTACGTTAAAACAAAAAAAATAAAAAGTTTAAGGACCATATTACAATTTGGACCAAAGTTGAAGGACCATTTGTGTCATTTTCCCATTTATAAAGGATCTATCTTTTTCAAGAAAGTATCCGACGTATACCCCACATGTCATTGGCATTTAATGAAAACAAAATATCAAGGTACAAGGTGGTTTCTTTCTGCCACACACACAGTTGGGAACTGGTTGACATTGCTTCGTCCCGCAAGCACCATAACTAATACACGGAATGCTATCCACCCCCTTTTTTAGTATGTTCCAAGAACTCTACTGCTACAGCACACAACAGGTGTCATAAGAATGAGCAAACTAACAAGATCCATTGCATCAATCTTTAAGTTCCAATGTTCTCGCAGAGACAAAGCATGCAAGCACAATCCGAAATCAATGCTGAGCATGCAAACAAAATCTTTACGATCCCCTGCATTCAGTATCTCATTCCCCTTATATGCAGGAAATCACCCCACCACGAGCGACATGCCAATTGTAAGCTAAAAAACAAAGCCAAGAAAACAAACCTGCAAGAGTCTCAACTCAAATTTGGGAAGCCCAACTTGCCCAACTGTCAGTGAACCAAACAAATTCCCCAAAAGAGCTGCATCAGGAACAGTCAATCCCTGCACAAGCCCAGCAACCAACCCACCCAAAAAGCTATCGCCAGCACCTGTTGGATCAACCTGACTAGCGACAAAGGGTTCGATCTTCATCTCTCCATCTTTCCAGTACAAAGTACACCCATCCTTCCCATTTGTGACCACAACACAGCACCACTTCCTCACCTCCTCCACGTCCATATAAGCCGCCTCTTCGGATGATGCCTTGATGAACCCAATTCGAGGCAGGAGATGATAAAACCCACTCTCCTTCAACTCCACAAGCCTCACTGTTCCATCGACACCATCGAAGACCCGAATCAGGGCCTGAATATCTACAAACACCACGTCACACATCTCGATCATTTTCTCGAGCGTCTCCACCAATATCTCGCCCCCGACCCCAACCGCCATCCCAAAATTAAATTTGCCTCCGGGGAGATCCGAAGGTGCGATCGGGTCGCAAGAGCCGACCCGTTTCAGGACGCGGTCCACATGCCCGCTCTCGCCCGAGCCCGAATCGAAGTATGCATGGAAGAGGGTGGTCACGCAATCGGGCGCCACGATCGAGCAGCGAGCCGCCGTCGAGTACTTGAAATCGGGACCCACCTTGGACGCCGAGTCGAAGGGGACCGAGAGGCCGTCGAGCACGGCGGAGATGAAGGAGATGGCGCCGCCGAGGGACTCGGCCACGGCGGCGCCGTCCCGGAAGAGGACGTCGTGGCAGTAGTTCCCGGCGACGAGGCCGCGGGGGGCGGCGGGGGGTTGGGATCGCTTGGGCGAGCCCCTCGCCATGGGGAGGTTGGCGGGCAAGAGGGGAGAACGACCGGAGGAGCGTCGGACCGTTGGGATCTAGCGACGATCATTGAAGAATTGCAGAGCAGAGGAGGAAGACGAAAGAGGGGAGCAGCGTCAGATATCTGAAGACAAAGCGTAGACAACAAGGAATGATGTTGCGCGGAGGCTCCATCTCGCGCCACAGGGGAGACCTGCAGAGCAAAGTGGGGGACGACCATGCACCAACATTTTCCATTTTCATACGGTTAAAACTCGGCGAAGAAGGCGGGTCTATCTGGGGGAATCATACGTGGTGGAGTTGCGAAAACTTCAGGAGGACGTGTGTAGAAATTCAAAATAAAAGAGATTTCGAGAGAAATAAAGCATTCCAATGATCTGATCAAATAATATTATTATGATTCGGAACTATTATATGTCCAAGGTCCAATATTAAAGTAATTTCAAAGGTCTTCCTTGACTTTGTCCTTGTCGTTCTTCCTTTTCGAAGAAGTTTCATGATATATTGTTTCGAGGGATTTAATGATTCCTAAAAAGGTGGATTCATACTTTTTCAATGAAAACCATTCTCTTTTCGGAAGTAATTATTGCCCAAAATCTATTTCTATTTCTATTTCCCGAACAAGTTCCTGACCATAAGGAAATGTTTGATCCTAGAACAGAAATTTGTTTGATACAACGTCAATGTAGAATTCGTACATCATCAGACGGGCTGCAAGCGCTCACAAAAAAAATCATTATTTCTGTTATTATTCCAGAAATAAAAAGGTAAAAAAAATCATATCTCTCATTTTTGTTCCGAACCTATTTCTGGGCTAAACTTTGTTCCAAAAATAAAAAAAAATGAAATTATATTGCCAAACAGATTTCTGTTCCAAACCTGTTCCTGAAAATAAAATATACTCAAAAATAAAATAATTATAATTTGCACCCTTAATTTCCCTCTCTTTTTTTTTTTCCACATTTTATGGCAAAGCATGCGAGATTTAAAAACCTTGTGGAGTCATACATATATTTATCATAATTCTTTAAAATCAGAACTATTCTTCTTATTTTGAAAATTAAGGCAATCGAAGCTCATTAAGAAAAAAAAAATTTAATTTAAAAGTGCGTGAGCCTGAAATACAAATCGAAACGACATATTGCTAAGCAAGCGCCACAATAAGAAGAATAATGGAGGAAGAGAATATGACAAGAACATATGCTCTCTATAAATCGAGCGTCTCCAAAGAAAACTGATTCTTTTGACGTGACAGGGTTGATTCTTGATTGTGGTCAGAAGAAGAACCAGATTCCCACTTACTCTCTGCTTTTTGTTCTTCAGCAGCCAAAGGGCTAAGCAAAATCAATCATGTAATATGGTGAATTCTATAGTCAGACGTCAGCCAGGGGAAGGGAACAAAGACAGCAAAAGACCAAGAATCCACAGCTTAGATCTACTTAGTTGTAATCCAAATCTCTCGGGGAGCAATTCCAACCCATTCTGTCTCACATCTCTGTTTCATACTCCCCATCTGCTAATTTTCTCCATGCCTGAAGTAGGCAGCATTTGGAGACACATAGACAGATTCAAACCCCCCTGAGAACTCGTCTCCGCGATACAATTCTTACATCACAAGCTCTACGAAAGAAATTCTTCTACACTTCAAAAACATATCTAAACACTGTCTACTTGAATCTGATTGTGGTCCAGGTTCGCTTATTAGGCTTAATTAACCTTCTCCGATATTCTCTATCTTAAGAGTTGGCATCAGTAGAAGTTCCTGGATCCTACGCAGATTGAGATTTACCTGGAGAAAAGGATGATTAACATCCTTTCCTGAGAAAAGCAGCAAACATAAACCCATGACCATCCTAAACCTTTTTAAGTCAATTTCCAAACTAAATATAAATTCAGTCTCTTCTCTTAAAACCAGAGAGCACCATCCTTAATGCACCAGAGTTCTTCAAAAAGATTTCTTTATAAGAAAGGGGGAAAAATCAAGACACCAATCCGTCTATAAAGGAAACAATCAAATAACCACTCTAATAACAGGATGACGTCTTCGACCAAAATAAAAAAAAAAAAAAACAGAATGACGTAGAGTACAACAGGTTAGTCAGAGCTTACCATGATAGCAGGAGCATGACTTGTTGTCACCGCAAGTGCAAGAGGCAGCAGAGACCGACAGGTGAAAGACACATTTTGTCACTTACTAATTATTTATGCATAGAGGTAAATAAAGACAGAAGATGGATAGAGGAGTTTCACCCAGCTTTATCACTTACTAATTGTCTCCAAGTATAATTACACTTGACGGAAGACATAATACAAAACATTTGCGAATTATCCAAGCACTACAGTTGGAAATGGCGCGTGATCCATTTTATATACCAGACTGTTAGAAGTTCATATGGAAGCTAATAATGTAACCACCATGGGAAAAAGATAGTCAATCAGACCGAATACCACCCATAAAGGTCCTTGGATCGGGACAGTTGCCAGTGAATTGAGCTTGAGAGAAGTCAAATCCTGGATTCTGCATAAAGAGATCACCTTCATCAAGGAAAAGTTCAGTAGAAAAATCTTTGACTATAGAGTCAAGCAGTAAGAAAGGGGTAAAGCACCAAAAAACAAAGTTGGTCAACCAACACCTCATCATTAACTAACTGCATATAGTAGTATAAAGAACAACGTCACAGCTAAAGTAGAAGATACTTATAGACAATTAAAGGAGTCCCGGAAAAATGAACTCATTCCACTCGGAGGGTCCATGATTTGTTACTCGGAGACAAGGCTAAGCAAACATGAAATTCTTGAGCTCATTGTAATCGCAATTTTCATCATTCACCTTAACGACAGCAGTCAGCAGAATCACAGAAAACCTTTCAGAAAAGTACAGTAATAACTAAATGCACCCTATTGGATCGAAAAACTTATATTATCTTTGGGCTCTTAAGGAATGACAAAACTGGTAGGCTGAAAAGGGAGGAATAACAACCATCGATCTTTTCAGCCCAATCATACAATTTTCAAGCAGGGTATCAGTCACAAGACAGAACAAAGGAGCAGAAAGATTTCCTAGAAGATAGTCAAAAAAAGGAAGATAGCAACAAAGCTTTCTCCTAATGAAAGACAGGCATAGATACACTTCAACTATTTGCTGGCAAGCTCACTAGTATTGGACCATCCAATCCCTCTCTTTGGGGCTACAGGTGCTAAGGTAACGCATCATCTGTGGAGGGGAAAGGGAAGGGGGTGGCATACAACGTGCTGCTAAACATTATGAGATCATTCAGATGCTTCACACGAGGAAAAGGATACGCGAATCAGACAAACAAAAGCACATCCAATTCTCAGTGATCTACAGTTCTTGCCATCTTAAACTTCAACATGCATATGAAACTAGTATAGACGAGCATGTTTGACCAATCACCTTCTTTTGCTAAAACATCATGCCAATCAGACACTCACAGCAAACTCATCAAGTAAATATTTACCACAGAATGCCCTATTCTGCAAAACTTCTATTCGTAACATAAATAGAATATGTAGGAATAACACCAACCTATAAGACAATGGAAAGCTAATTTTATTCCAAAAACATAACAATCACCTCTTCTTGAAATCTCTGAAGCATGAGCCGCTTCTGCTCCATGTCAGACACATACGGATCTAGCTGACCCTGGCCTTGTATTGGAGAAGACCACGTTTGACCTTTATCCCTCTTCTGAAGGGTCATATGCATTATATCGTCCTCTACAACAGAAGAACATACAACTAATCAATGCAACACGCAACAATAAAACGATTGTAAGCTCGTCTGCATCTGCTCCTGCACTCTAGCAAAATTCCAATCACAACAGCACTTCAATCATGCGCAGCCACACGAATACATACTGAAGAGAAATACTTTTGTGGGTTTCTTCTGCAACTAGCAAAAACACGTGCTCGAGCAAAAGAAAAAGAGCAGTACCCAGAGTCCAGAAAGAACAATCCGTCTTCACGGGGCTCGTCAGGTCATGCTAACAAAGCAGGAAACAAACAGGGCCATCAACAGAACAGCACAATCCTACTCCAGAATCCCTCTAAAAACGGGGGACAACGAAAAGAGCGCAAGAATTGAGGAAAGAAAAATGGCTGACATTAAGATACGGAGGGTTGCCTTTGATCCCAACTTCGACGTGCTTGGACTGAATCTTGCAGTAGAACTGCTTGGGATGAACATTCGGAGGCAATTTTATGTAAATGTTCACCTCTTCCAGGGTCTGATCCCACTCGAACACCGTTTGACCTGCGGAATGCAAATGCAAACGCGCCGCGGAGCAATCAAAAAATCGAAATCTCCGGCCACCCCAGCATCCCCCAAATGAAGAACACACACAGTGAGAGAGAGAGAGAGAGAGAGGGAAAGAGACAAAGCGGAACGCACCGTTGTGGGAGAAGATATGGCGCTTCTCGGGAGCCAATTTCTCCGCCATGATCGAGTCTTACAGAGCTTCGGTTGCTTGTCGCCTCCGCGCTCTCTTTCCTGGTTTGCGCGATTCTGTCGTGTCGGGATCGGTTCGCTCGTCGCCGTTTCATCTGGAAGGATCGCCCATGCTCAGTCATGCCTATGTCCCGAACCCCGACGGATCTCTGTCGGGCCAACTTTCGACTCTATATTGGGCCGGCCCATGGCTTGCGATCCACGACATATGGCCCGGATTTGGCAAAGTTGTCCAAAAAATTCATCAATCTATTGCACTTTTACCAATTTAATCATAAATTTTTCAATTTTATCAATTGAGTCATAAATCTTTTCACATTTTTTCAATATAGGACTTTTCGGACAATTTTCCCTCCCGGATTGGAGTGGTTGAGCCCACCGACAATTTAATCAATCCTAATTTTATTCAAAAGTTTAAGTTATGGTCTCAACCAAGTAAATTGAGTGTCGCTCTTAGCTCTCAAAATCTGATGGGAGTTGTCTTTCTTTCTTACCTCTCACACGCGCACTCAACACATCCTAGCTTCAACGACTCACAAAAAATCAACGGCTAATGCTGGGTATACTTACGAGAAATGAGTTTCGAAGCACAACACAATTCATCTGTCGATGGTCCCTCGGCCTTCTACATGCTTTAATCAATCTATCTATCTGCTTGTTGAAGTGTTCGACACTTGCCCATGTGGCCACGTCGGTCGTCTTAGCTATTCGGAGGATACAAAGAAAGAAAGTACGCAAAAAGCTTGTGAAATCTCTCGTGACTTCAATGTTGATATTTCCCGGCACAAGCAATTCATTAAGATTAGAGAAGGTTCTAGTGACAAGCTCCTACAACCGATACATTCATCATGTATTAACGTTGTTCACTAATGTCAGAAAAATTTCTTCCCTAATCTCACGACATGTACTTTATCCTCGAATTGCCATGCAATTCACTTCAGTCAAAGAAGTTGCTTTGCGAAGGTTTTGCGTGCTAGATTGAGGAAACCAGATACCCAAGCAAGAGCTCGCTAGAAGCGTGCACATAATGCTTAACTTAATGCTGCTGATTAATAAGGCAACATGAGATTAGCGCCGGCAATTTACTCGAAATGAAGGATGGAAATGAGAGATTTCGCGAGGAAACTTCGTCCGACCATCAACCTCTTTTCTCCTTGCAAGTGCATAACAACCAGAATGGCAGCTGGTGCAAGCCCTTTTTCGTACTTCGTTTTCTTAACCAGTATGTGGGATAAAGAAGAGAACAAAACAAAGGGAGTAAGTCTCTACCGCGTTGGATTCGCTTGGACGAAGCCGCCTGAAAATTCCGGGAACGTCCTACATCTGGTGTACGACCAAGGTCTGCCTGATTCTTCCCCCGCATAAGCTCTCAAAATAGGCACTTTCGCTTCACAAGAAAATACACCTCTCTCTCTCTCTCTCTCTCTCTCTCTCTCTCTCTCTCTCTCTCTCCATATATATATATCAACAAGATAGATTAGGTTCGCGCATGCTGCACTAATATGTTCATTTTCCGACGCGTTAGGCTTCCAACACTAGAATCAACCCTTCACCTTATACCTGCAGCACATGCAAAAGTAGATAATCTATATTCTATACTCGTTTTTCTTTTTTCGATAATACGCACGTACTCTCGAACCGAAGTATATCAATAGAAGATATCCTGCTTCTTATAGCTGTGAACTGAAGCACACCCAAGTTAAAGTATTTGGATCTTTTGGTCCTTGCGCTGTATCTCTCTCTTGTAATATAATACCGATGCTTTCGTTAATGCCAGAGAGGAATTCAAAGTCATTTCTGTATTGATCTACGTTCGATGAATGCAGGAGACCTTTATATTTTTTGTTCAATGACCCTTTCGCAAGATAGACGTTGCCAATTATTGCACATGCACACCTTATCATTCTGATCAAGGGTTCGAAAGAACCCTGATGCGACCATCGAACGAGTTTACCAGTTGAATTAGTTTGCACAACGGATTCTGAAGTATTCTTGCCCTTTGCCAAAATCCTGCATGGATATCATGCTGCAACAATAGCTTGATTACCGTCTTTTATGACTGTCGGGATCTTATATCTGTAGTTCGTAAGTTTCCTGTTGATGAAGTATCCTGCCAACCTCGCAGACCGGTTTAAACACGTGCCAAAACTTGGATTAGGTGGTCTACACAAAGGATTGTTTCCATATGGTGACATAAAGAATTGAATATGTGCCGTGCGCCTAATCTATACATATGTTTGTTCCTTAACCACTAAGTCACTTTGAATGATTTGAGTCTAACTTTTTTCATGACAGTGCATGTGTATACATTTGCACTCATGGACATATCTATGTCTATATACATGATACGTATAAATATTTCCAGCACACCGAAGGAAGAGATTTTGAGGAAAAAGCAGGCTACGTAAATCGCAATCACTATGATAATAAAATAGTTTTAGAACTGTTGTAGTTTCAGATGGGGCATTAAACAGTCAACTTTCTCAAGGTAGAAAGATTTTGTACATCTAGTTGTGGCTTCCCGTGCAGAGTGTGTTCACTCGCGAGGCAATCACTATCCTTCCAAAGTAGTTGTCTACTCCAGGGAAAAGTGCTAAAAAAGTCTTAAACCTTTTTCATTAGTACTAATTTAGTCCTAAACCTTTTTTTAGTGTCAATTCAGTCATAAACCTTCTGCATTTGTGCCAATTTAGTCCTAAACCTTTTTTTGGTACCAATTAAGTCATAAACCTTTTAAATTTGTGCCAATTCAATCCTAAACTTTTTATTTTTGTGTCAATTTAGTCATTTCAGCCAATTTTGACCGGAATTTGCCACCGTAGACGCCTGCCGGCTGGCAACCAGTCACATATATGAAAGTGCAAGGCCTTGCCGGCCTCAAGGTCGAACTTTTTTGGTTGTTTTTGTACTCATATATGAAAGTGCTGTTTGACATAATATTAAGAGAAAATTGTCCAAAAAGTTCTAAACCTATTACATTTTTGCCAATTAAGTTCTAAACCTTTTAACTTTACTAATTAAGTCTTATACATTTTCATTTCTTGCCAATTGAGTCTATCCAACCAAAATCATTAACGTGGACATTTTAAAATAATATTTTAATAATTTATAATTTTTTATGTTTTTTTCTCCCTTTTTTTTGTGTTCTTAAGTGAGGGCCGGCGAGGGTGGCTAGTTGACCGTCGCCGGCTCTGGGCGAGGGCGTCGCGGCCCTCGCCAGCCAAAGCGAGGGCGCGCTAGCCCTCGCCCAAATCTAGCTAAGGTCGCAACGCCCTCGCCGGCCCCAAGCAAGGCACTTGGTGGCCTCGCTTTGGCCCCACGCCCTCACCTGGCCAAATTTGGCGAGGGTGTCGTGACCCTCACCGGATCTAGGCGAGGGTGTCGTGACCCTCGCCGGATCTAGGCGAGGGCTCGCGCACCTTCACTTTGGCTGGCAAGAGCATAGCAGCCCTCACCCAGAGCCAGTGAGGGTCAGCCGGCCACCCTCGCCGGCCCTAATTTCAAAACCCAAAAAAAACAGAGAAAATGAAAAAAAAAAAAGAAGAAAAAAACATAAAAAAATCATAAATTATTAAAATATTATTTTAAAATGTTAATGTTAGCACCACATGGCCATCTAGCGTCCACGTTAGTGATTTCCGATTAAAATTGGTTAAATGGACTCAATTGGCAAAAAATAAAATGATTTAGGACTCAATTGATAAAGTTGAAAGTTTTAAAACTGAATTGACAAAAATGTATTAGATTTATGATTTTTTGGACAATTTTCCCTAATATTAATATTAATGAGTGCTTCGACATGCAGTAGTACGCAAATATTGTGGATAGAAGCCGATTCATAAAGTTTATTGGCTAGAGGGCCCGCCAAAAAAGGGTTTACACCGGCTTTGTTGGATTGACGACATGTCTCGTATGCAATAATTATTTGAACTTAAAGTGATGCATGCTATGCATCCACGCAATAATTTGTACAAACATACTTTACACTAGTTGTTGCGTATAGAAGCCTTTATTTAGACGTGCACTAATAAGTTGTTTGTTAATAAATTTGCAAATCGGGTTTTTCTAAATCTCAAGCGTCGCTCTTGTTTTACATTTCTATGCATTACTTCGTAAATCAAATTCTGTATCTGTGACTCTTTGTAAATCAATCATGAAGGCTCCTTTGGAAATACAGTTCATGGAGTTCTGAAGCTATTAGGGTTGATGGAATTACATGATAATGGACTTGTCTTTACCTGGACGGGGGTTACCCAAGTCCAATCCCCAACCTCTCATCGACCCTCAAGGCAAAAATATCAAGGAGTGCACTTTGTCTCCGCTAGAACGCTTTCGACAGTGCGTCTCAGTACGAGATGATTCAGTGTAATGGAGGTTGCAAAGAAGCAACCGGAGGTTCTGTTTGGTTCCACGCTAGCTTGGTTTAGTTTGAAAGCTACGAGTTTACGGATTAAGATGTTTAATAACACCTTAAATCTGGAAGCATCCCCAGCTCATAATTTAGCATATATGTTTTTTTTTTTTGGGTCAAGAATTTAGCATATATGTTAAGCACAGTAATTACTGATATTAACAAAAACGGCCTGTAAAGTTCCTTACTTGTCAATGCGTGAATGGTAGTTATACTATTAAAAGTTGGTAAATTCCAATTCTCTCCAAGACCAATTAATTATTTTCGCCAAATTGCAACCTTAGTAGAGCATTGATTGATTTGGTGGTTTTAAATCTCCTTCTTATCTGTGTGCTACAATTGTAACGCTTAAAACACGTAAATGACCCATATAATATGGTCAACTTCATGTGTGTACACTACCAACAGTCCAGCACCTGCACGCCTTCATCCTTAAAGTATAGGTGTAAATTCATGCAAGAAAGAAAACAAGAGTGGAAAATTCCAGGAAGCTGCTCTCTCTGAATGGTACTTCGATCCTTCTTTCCTGAGAGAGCACTGGTGGCCTATCTCTATATATGACCACCTCAGCATTTCGTGCCACAGAAGAGCCTCTTGGCATTTAATTCCTCTCCTTTCATACTAATTAAGTTCATATAAGGGCTACGTATTATTCCCATGGATTCTCAAGAGCCATGGAACTTGGAAAATGGCAGCTCTAATGGCGCTGACATGAAGGGTTTGGACAAGGAAGCATCCTTTGCTGATCGACGCACGCCGCATAATACCTCGGCTTCTTCCGTCCTAAGGAAGAAGTCCGATCCGATGCTTGTGCCGGCCAAAGTTCGATTCCTGGTGCTTAGACAGGTGCTCGCCAATTTGCAAGAGGTGATCCTCGGGACAAAGCTTGCGATACTCTTCCCGGCAATCCCGCTAGCGGTTGTGGCAGACCTTTATAAGTTTGGAAGAGTGAGTGCAATGTTCATGAAAATGGTTGTTAATCATTGAAAAGAACAAGAAGCCACTATCTAGATGGTCTCCACTGCGAAGATTGGCAGTGCATTACAATGGGTCTCTCAATGCATCCATCGCTAGATAGAAAGAAACTGCTTACTGATAACAATGCATTTTCCATCTTTCCTAGGCTTGGATATTTGCTCTGAGCTTGCTTGGCCTCACCCCGCTCGCCGAACGCGTCAGCTTCCTAACCGAGTGAGTGCATCTTTACATAAAAGCGCTCACATGTAAAAATATTGATAATCGCACTACACGTGTATCTAACATTGTTCTTCATATTTCTCCTTTCAGACAAATTGCATATTTCACAGGTCCAACAGGTGCATGTTTCTCTGTTACCAACGGTCGATTAGTGAATTGTAGCAATTTCTTCTTTCTTCTTCCTAAATAATTATTTTGGCTTCTAAAGTGACGGACAACAACTGACATAAATTTGATTGGTGGGCTAGTTGGGGGACTTCTGAATGCAACATGTGGGAACGCAACGGAGCTGATCATAGCATTATTTGCGCTTCACGAAAACAAAATACATGTGGTAAAGTACTCTCTTCTGGGCTCGGTTCTCTCTAACCTCCTCCTCGTGTTGGGGTCATCTCTTCTTTGTGGGGGCTTGGCCAACCTCAAGAAGGAACAGAGATACGATAGAGTACGTAACACCCACATCGCCTGCATTAATTTAATCAAGAAGATAAATTTGCCTTGTCAATAATTCTTTTTGCTCCTTGGATTGATTGTATAAACAGAAGCAGGCTGATGTGAACTCGCTTCTTCTGTTACTGGGATTGCTGTGCCATTTGTTGCCGTTGATGTTCAGATATGGAGGAAGTGGCGGCCCAGGCGCTGCCTCGATTGCTGAATACACGCTTCAGCTGTCGAGAGCCAGCAGCATTGTGATGCTTCTCGCATACGTGGCTTACATTGTCTTCCAGCTTAAAACTCACCGGCAGATGTTCGAGTCCCAAGAGGTGACTCACAGTAAAACATTCCATCCCATTTAAAGGGAGCAAGTATCATATGGTGTCGATCAAGCATAATTTATATGGATCGTCAGATCATGTGGGTCTCATGTGAGGCTTATATAATCTAATTCATGAGAATTGGACTCACATCGCATGAACTGGCCCTCAAGGAAAAGCCATTTTCAACGTGCATATATGTGCATGTGCATGCAACTAAGTTCTAAGCTATGTACTAGAAAAACACTTCTATTATAGGCTTTAGGTAAGCTCTTGTTGGTTGTATATGTACATTCTTGGCCAAACATTATGGTAGCGGGAAAACTATAATCCCAAAAATTAACAAAAACACGTACTAAGTTGTAGCCATAATTCCATTTCCGTTGAACTTGTCCATACATAGTTTTTATTTTGTAATTAAGATACGTACTTCAAATGCATAATCCTTCTTAATTTTCTTTGAATTAATGTGCCATAATGTTCCAATAGTTAATTTTAGTTATCATGATCAGGAGGAAGAGGAGGATGGAGAGAAGGCGGTGATAGGATTTTGGAGCGCGTTTTGTTGGCTGGTCGGCATGACCATGATCATAGCCTTATTATCCGAATACGTCGTAGGCACAATCGAGGTAATCATACATCATAAAAGGGAAACCTATTTAGGACATTCCATACATTAGTTGCCTTCTTGTATCAAACGTTTCCATCTGATTCCTGTTGACCATCGCAAACGCGATCGTTTGCAACCGCAGGCCGCGTCGAGTTCCTGGGGGATTTCAGTCAGTTTCATCAGCGTGATATTGCTACCGATCGTTGGCAATGCTGCAGAACATGCTGGTTCTATTATATTTGCCCTCAAGAACAAGTTGGTATGTTTAAAATGTCGCCAAGTTGGAAATTCATCTCTAAGTATATGGTCAAGTTGGCAGCATATGTGTATTGGTGTGCACGTCTTTTGACTATTCTTTTACCTTTTGTTTATTGGTTTGTTGTTTCGTGGCAGGATATATCTTTGGGAGTGGCTCTAGGATCGGCAACTCAGATCTCCATGTTTGTCGTAAGCAGTGAAAAAATCCTAGTTTCACACGATTGGAGGACTAAATAGGATTCAGAAATCCGAATTATTTG
The DNA here is from genome assembly GCA_024500025.1 of Syzygium aromaticum. Lineage (NCBI taxonomy): Eukaryota > Viridiplantae > Streptophyta > Magnoliopsida > Myrtales > Myrtaceae > Syzygium > Syzygium aromaticum. Next base: position 36,289,061 of record CM044886.1, on the reverse strand, counting down.
CAAATTAGGCTAACAAAATCGTTGTCATTGAAATTCTCAGGTGCCCTTCTGTGTAATTGTGTCCTGGATCATGGGCACTCTCATGGATCTTGATTTCAGCCTCATCGAAACTGGTTGCCTGGCTTTTACGATCTTGATCACCTCCTTCGCTTTACAGGTTTTCTTAATCTGCTCCACCTTCGGCTTTGATTAAAACAAAAATTAGTGACTGGGTCATGGATTAAAACATAAAAGTGACCATCTTGGTTCTGTCTTCACAGGATGGAACATCTCATTACATGAAGGGAGTGGTCCTGTTCTTATGTTACATCATCATCGCGGCATGCTTTTTCGTCCAGAAAATTCCACTGAGTAATTTCCTAGCTGAAATCTTGCCTTGGCCAACATAGTTTCTAGAGTTTTACTCGTCAAGCAATGATGATTTCGTCTTCCAAATTCTAATGATGCAGGTCAAATGAATATCGCGAACTTAGGAGTCGAAGCACCAGCTGGAGTCTCTTCGGCTTAGTCGTATTTAGTATGAGTATGATTTTGGACCGCGAAATAAACTGGCGCATTTATCTCATAAATTTTGTTAATTGATCCAACCATTTTCGAACCAACATTGTCATTGTCTATCTCTTGAATGAATTTGAGGAGTATTCTGAAAGAGTTTTGAGTGCGTCCCCCCGTCCTTGACCTCAATAACAGAAAGACCGAAGGATAGACGCGGCACATCGCAGGTATGTCCCGGGAAAAGGTTCACTCTAGTGAAGAGAGCTCCATTGGAGATGTACATAGGATCTGTCATCTGGCAATAAAAATCGATCCTGATTTGCGATAACTAGATGAAATTGATGCCAAGTTGGACATGTTCTATTTCAATCCGTACCAATTGACAGCTTTCACAGCACCAAATCTTCTCTCTTCCTCTACTCTATATATTTTAATGACTCTGGCCAATCAATCAGAAATACATTCATATGTTCTAAAGATTCTGAGATGATGTCATTGGGAGAGTTCTTCGGTGCAACTAAGAAAATAAAATAGGCGAATCATTTGCATTTAAGAATGTATTAATGGAGATTACGCAGTGTGCAGAGAATCACCGAAGCTTATCAAGCAAAAAAAGGTGACCACATGGGTCCAGGATAGCTTCCTTCAGGAACAGGGATTCGGTCTTTCTAAACAATCCACGGTGCCCACGCACATATATTTTACTGCACAAAGTTTCATCAGTTCATCTCATAATGCATCAGATTCGGACTCTTCATTTGTGCATTCATTTCCTCCTTTCATACGATTACGACCCAACAGCATAAATCGTTTATTAAAGCGAACGCTAGTTTCACATGTATTAAAGAAATGTACTAGTTCTTGAGGCGATACATGTGTCAGCGTCATCCGAGAATACAAACTGTCTAAAACTCCAATTTTTCAGGAGATCGTTGTAAGCAAGATACTGTTCTTTTGGTTCTCTTTTCTAGGAAATAAGACGAAAATGAGGTTCTGTGCAACGGTGTGGCTGCAGTTATTGCCAGATCCTCCATGAAAGACATCCCTACATAGGTATGTTGACCCTAGAAGCATGCTGACTCAATATGATTACAGCTTTTACTTATTTTAAAATTCTTTTGCAACCATAAAGCCAGCAAGTTCGCGGCCATCCTCACTTTCTGCCAGCAAACGTTTGATCGTCTTAGAATAAGCTCTTCAAAGATTGTCGAGATTTAGGCAATCATATCAGTTTATTTGCACGCGAACCAGGATGCGCATAAAAAACCTAGGCCTAGCTTACGTACGCAATTATGATTGACTAGTTCATCCCACCACACCAGGAAAGAGCTTGCCTTGGAAAGTTTTTCTCATAAGATGAGTAATATTGGTCTCCACAATTGAACAAACAGGCACGCATGAGAGTTCCCGATTAGAATATTCATAGGGAATGATGAATGAACAAAGATGTCGCTCATCTTAGCAACAACTAGCATCTTATTTTAATTGCAATGTCAACAGTGTAATGGACAATTCTGGAAACAATCCGTAAAACACTGCTTAAAAAGAAGTAAACTTTTGTAAACTTTGGACCCTTCCACAAGGACACTCTAACAGGCAGGTCCTAAGCGCCTATAAATGTTCACGTCCCTTGGTCTCTTCGTGTAAACAAAGCTCATAAGCTCAGATTAAACCCTAGTGTTGTGCCCTTTCTGAACCAGTTGCTACACTAATGGCAGCTGATAAATCTCAAAGAAAACAATCAGTGGCCATCATCTTTGGAGTCACTGGGCTTGTGGGTAAAGAACTTGCCAAGAGATTGATCTCCAAACCCAAATGGAGAGTCTACGGCGTGGCTCGCCGGCCGGAGATCGCGCCCATACAGAGTTGCAATTACCGCTTCATCTCTTGCGATCTCCTGAATCCCTCAGACACCCTACAGAGGCTGTCGAATTTGGGGGATGTGACTCATGTGTTTTGGGTCACTTGGGCTAGTCAGTTCCCACTGGACAGCTCAGAATGCTGTGACCAGAACAAGGCCATGATGTGCAATGCCTTAGAAGCAATCCTCCCAAATTCTCCCTCACTCAGGCACTTCTCACTTCAGACAGGGATGAAGCATTATGTGTCCCTGCAAAACCCGTTCAATGGCCAACAAGTTTACTACTACAACGAGGATTGCCCGAGAGCAAGTGCAAGATACAATTTCTATTACCATTTAGAAGACTTGCTCAAGGAGAAGTTAGCTGGCAAGGCGGGTTGGTCTGTGCACCGGCCCGGTCTACTGATAGGCAGTTCGAGGAGGACCTTATATAATTTCATGGGATGTTTGGGTGTGTATGGCTCTATTTGTAAGCACCTTGAACTACCCTTTGTTTTTGGAGGGACGAGAGAGTGTTGGGAAGAGGTGTGCATTGATGGGTCCGATGCTGGTCTGGTAGCTGAACAGCAAATATGGGCAGCTACAAATGAAAGTATTTCTTTAACCAATGGTCAGGCATTTAATTCCATTAACGGGCCAAGCTTCACATGGAAAGAGATCTGGCCTGCTCTCGCCGAGAAGTTCGGGGTGCAAGTTCCTGAAGAGATGTTCTTGCAGGATCATTGGTACTCCAAAGTCATGGCCGATAAGAAAGAGGTATGGAGGGCCATCGTGGAGAAAGAAGGGCTGGTACAAACGGAAATGGACGATTTGGCAAACTGGGATTTCTTGGATATCTTGTTCCGGTGCCCGGTTAAACTGCTCGGGACACGGGACAAAGTCAACCGGCTTGGATTCACCAGGCAATGTAAAACACTGGATTCAATCTTGAATTGTGTTGATTGCATGAGGCACGAAAAGCTGATCCCTTGGGCTTGCTTTGGTCCTTGGCACGTAGGGGAGAATCAGGCGCACCACTAACTGTGCATCGAAAGGAGTCTATAAACAAGTTCAATAGCCACTCACGATGTGCGGTTGACCGCTCAAAGGTGTTCCTTGACAAAGTTGGTGTCTTTTATTTAACTTGGCTAGTCATGCTTGTCCTGATATATTGTTAAGACGGGTACCTAGTGGGTCCGGTATCATACTACTGTAATTTGTGAATCCCACATCCTCTTTGGATGATTGTTTCACCCCGCATGGGTGAAACCAGCCATGTGTTTTGCATAAGGAATCTTCTATATTCATACTAGCACCGGCTGATTCATTAGAAGACCATACACATATCGCTTTATAACTATTATTGTGGAACACAAGTGATCGAGCTTTATAACTATTGTTGTGGAACACAAGTGATCAATCGTAATATGTTAATCCCTCCTCCTCATGAAGTAGGTCAGGCCGACTGTTTATCGCAACAATATGTATCTTTATTTAGACGTTACCATGATACTAATTAAACATCACACACCAAATTTTAGAGAGAGAGAGTCGAAAATATCAAATTGGGTGGCATAAATATGAACATATAAGTACACTATCAGAATACTACTGTCCCTCAAGATCAAAATTACAAGTAGCCAAAGCAAAACAGAATAAGTCAAATATTTATCTGGAGTGAGGAAGGTAATGAGCTAAGCTACTTGCGTTAGGAGTGGGACACCTGACAAAAACCGAACAATCAGCCACCAAGTTAAACAGACTCTATGAGGATGGATTTCGGCTGACAAAACATCAGAAATCAGCCCCAGGAAATCTTGAGCTTAGCGTTTAACTTTCCGCTTGCTCTTACCTATCAACTCTTTCTTACTGAACTTGGATCTTTTTCCCTTAGAGCTGAATCCACCGCAATCAGAATCGCCATCACTTTCATCACCAACATTCTTCACTGGCTTCTTCCTCTCCGCCTTGCCACAGAAAAGAATTTTCCTTTCTTCTTTCTTTTCCACAAAATCGGATTTTTCCTTTGGTCTCCAAATAAAAAGAGACCTGCAAATTCACCACAAATTGTGTTAAAGCAATTATACACTTCAAGGAGATATATTTCACATAAGGCCTCCCAATGGAAGGAAAAGGGGAGATAAATTGGTACAAAACAGTGTATCAGTTTTAAACTTCTACAATGCTACTAAAAAGATAACAAGGGCTGTGCATGTACAGACAACATAAAAATTTGACGAGGGAACCATGACATCAAAAGGACTGATGTAATGATTCCAAGTCCATCTAATTTGGTTCATTGTGCATAATGAAAAGCATAGATGATGAGTAGACTCAACTCCAATCAGAAAAGGAAAAAGAGATCACAATAAGACGCCAATGCAGACAAACCCAGAAAGCATGAGAAGATTTTAAACTGATCATCTTTAAACATGGCAAGACAAGTCTCACACCCTTTCCTAAAACAAGCCAAACCATAAGTTGATGTGAACCACACTTTTTGGAGAATTATTTTCTGCAAGTAAATTTGGGAACTCGAATCCAAACCTTGAACTACCCGAAGCCAAAACATCATCGCGGGGATGGAGCTTGTTCACAGGACTAATAGTTGTTATATTTGGATCCATGACCTCGGCAACTAGTTGTCCTGTGCCGGTATCAATGAAATCAATGGGGTGAAGAGCAGTTCCATTAAAATTCTCACTTATATAGCGGCCAATGACTGCGAGAGTCTCCGATGAATCCTGCATGATGAAGTTATCTCAATCTCAACCTTGTGATGAAAGTGAATAATGTTATTAATAAGTACTCTGAAATTAAAGTTGACGCACCTTTGGATCCCATTCAGCTCGAAATGGAGTCAAATGTCTGTTGAAGTCATGACTATGCACTATTTCTCTACTTGGGGAATCCATATCACCAAAAATTGAATCCCATATCCGGAGTCGATTATCCTGGGCAGTAGTGAGGATTTTGGTTCCAGAAATAGGAGAGAAATACGCAGAGTTGACAACGCGTTTGTGGGCAAGGTCATAGAGTGAACCCCCTGCTTCTAATTTGCGCATGTCCCATATACGAGCCTGACGTGAAGAAGCCGTATATCATGAAGAGACCACATACTAAATGACATAAACCTATAAAATATCATATTGCAAGTAGTCTAGGATCTCAAGTTCCTAATCCAATTTGGCAAGTCTTTTACGATACTCCGATCATAACATGTTTCAATCAAATCAAAGAGAACGAGTTTGCTTGTCAGGAGAAGAGAGCAACATCCACAAAATGAATAGAGTATGAACTCACAAAATGATCATTTCCGCAACTCAACAAAAGATCTGGTTGAACAGGATTACAATGCAGTCCAACAACTTTGCTGCCTTTCTTGTGTATAAGAACTGCCTTTCCAGTCTCGTTGTTGGAACGGGTATCCACCCTATTTATGGCATAAGAAGAAGAAAACCAAGTTCATGCATGTGGTATCGGAGGAAAAATATCACATCATAAACTAAAGTACTCATATTCCTCAAGTGTCTTAGAGTGTGATCTATTTATTTGATTTGTAACCGTTTCCTTCTCAATTTGTCTTATCTGTCAGTGTCCATAAATATTATCACTATATGAGACCAGCCCTATTAACTAAAATTAGTATTTAAGCACACATATACATGTGTACAATGAAAGAAAGAGAGACTGGTGCAAGGGGGAGGTGAGAGAGGCGGGAGTGGTGGAGAAACCAGAGAAAAGTTACTCATTCAATTACTACAGTAACCTTCAATTGAAAAACTTCACATGAGTTATTATAAAGGAGTAATGTAGGAGATTTCATGGGCAACTTCCATCATAAGTAACCGCTTACGGTTCTTTCAATAAAGATAAGGACAAACTACCAGCGTGATTCAAAGGGAAGTCAAAATTTAAAAGCTGAAATCCCCCTACTGATTAACAGACCACCAGGGACCCTAAAGTGCTTGTAATACATAACTACGCTGTCATATCTGGACCTTCCAGGGACCCTAAAGTGCTTGTAATACATAACGGTACAGATATGCAGAAGGACACAATAGGAGCACATGGAGACAACTTAGCAATGCAAGTACCCATTGTACACTGTAATAAGAACAATACTTACAATTTTAGCCCAAAAAAAAAAGAACAATACTTACAAATACAGGAGACCGACATTATCAGCAACAAGCACAAGACCTCTCTCTGCATTCACATCCATTCCATAAAGCATCCTCCAACTGCTTGGACCCTACAGTGAAAAATCCCTCTTAACTTCTATGTTTCACACCAATTGTTTCAAAGTTTAAGCTTCCTAAGATCCATTTCCCTTCCCTCATCTACTGCTTCTTGAGAACGTGCTAAATCAACCTGAAAGATTTACAAATAAACGAGCTGACAATTCACCTGCCATCCATCAGGGTTAAGGTTCATCAAAGATGATGAAATTCCAGTCTCAAGATCAGTGTAACTTATAGTACCATCTGAAGATGAAGAATAGATCATACCATCATTTGTGGGATTAAACCTGTCAACATTAAGCCAGTCAGTATCTTGGTTAAGCTATCGGGGAGAAGAATAAATACTAAACAGGAACAGATAAAAAAAACCTCATGTTGTTGAGTATACAGGAGTGAATGGTCCCATAAACTACTTTCTCAGACACTTCATCGAAATCCCAAACTCCCAGTTGTCCTTTCTTTCACAATGAACAATTAAAAGAAGGAATTAACGTCAGCTAGAGAAAACTGTCCAAAATGCAAACAATCAAATCTTAGTCAAAATTAAACTGACCTTGTCTCCAGATAAAAGAAGGTTATTGTTTCTCGGGTGAAACTCCAAACATGTGACACGTCTGCTGTGGTATCTGATAACTGCACAACTCACTTGATCGGGGATTACATAAGCTGGTTTGCACTGTGGCAGCACATAATTGGACATGCAAAATAGTTAATCAGAAGTAAATGGCGAGACACCCAAACAATTGTTAATATGATATGAAATATAAACCACCAAAGGCAAACATACAAGAAAATATTGCATTGTGTTCAGATGGCAAATAACCTAAACAAATCTCAGTTCACACTCAATATCTAGATATTAACTTATACCCACACTCACTTAAAGAAAGGCCAAAAGCAGAGGGAAGCAGATCATTTTGGCCAGGGGAAAAATTGGACTAGTACACAAAAGCCAGGCAGATGAAAAGAAGGTATCGTTACTGCCTTTACTTGCCAGATTGAAAACAGTTGTGAAACCACCAAGACAACACCAGCTCAAATACATTAAAATTCGAAGACACTAATCGGCATAGATAATTAGACTATTTCTACTGAGGCTACTTCTGAAGCTGTACCATTCCAAATAGTGCCCAATCATACCTTTCTTACCGATAAACCCGTGAATCAAACTTAATAGAAGACCGCATAACTTACTGCATCAATTGTATCCAATGTTACACGAAAAAGAACAATTCAGTACAAAGAATCACAATTGCTGTATTGTTGCTAGCGATTGCAATTCCAGAACTAAAAACTGTCAGAAGCGTACACGACATCTCATTACTTACTTGACGGATTCTCGGAACGAGCTGGCGCTCGAAGACATATTCCACAGGATTTTGGGTATTTCTGTGGGGTGATGGGACAACCCCATGCTCAGAAGCCACTTTATGGGGGCATGTCATCGTAGTGTGGCCTTCAATTAATCCAGTTTGGAAAAATTACAACACAGAAATTGCACACGAAGTGCATCACCACATACAAAGATAGAAGCTTTTGTTAATCACGTAAGCACTTTATTCTTTGCCGCCAGAAAACTCTACAGACTTGTCAGGGAGAGTCATGCGGGAAAATTCACTCTAAGCATCCATACAATTGTCTCGACAATCCGCTGTCGCCGGGTGCTCGATTTGAATGACTCGTCAATAACAAATGACCGTGAAAATATTAAGACAGGACAACCAACACGAATGGCTAAAGAGAAAGTGAAAGAAACCATTTCACTAGCAACGAAAAGACGAAGCACACTGCACTGACTTCTACATCAATAGATCATCCTAGCACTACACAATCCGGTAGAGATAAGAGAGATTAAAACAATATGCAAATACAGGGAGGAGAACCAATCACCTGGCATTTTGCAAAGGAAACACGGTTTCATAGGACAATCAATGTAAGTAGCGCCCTTGAATCCTGCCTCGTGACCCGGCCTTTTGCAAACCTAATCACACCACACGCAAGAGAACAGACACGATCGTGCGACAATCAAGAGCAGTGACTAACCGGGAAATACAGACAGACGATAAACGAGCAAGGAAAAGGTAAAAAAAAAAGGGGGCTCACTTTGCAAACTTTCTTGAGACTAATGGTGATGGGTGCGTTCCTTTTCTCCTTGGCATCCGTCAAAGCCTCTTCCTTCTTGTCTCCATTTCCACTCTCCGGAAGTTCTTCTCCTTCCTCTTCGGAAGTCTCTGGTTCAGGGCCATCTTCGCCGGAGGAGGAGGAGCTCTCTTCAGAGTCGGCGTCCCTCTCGATCACCACCTTGGGAAACGCAGAATTTCTCCGTCTCGTCATCATCTTTTTTTCGCGAAATCAATGCCAGCGAGGAGAACGAGCGATGATGCGTCGACGCGATGGGCAACGAGGGTAAGCGAGACAGTCGCAGATTCTGAGGGGATGAACTGCAAGGATGCGCGCGCGCGCGCGAGAGAGAGAGGGAGTGATCGGTTTTTGGGTCGATGGCCGACGAGCAGCGGAGGGAGGGAGGGACGGAGGAGCACGGCGGGACGGTGACGTGGCCTTTCGTGCGCCGCTGCTTTCTCGTTTATGCCCTCCCGGTGCAGTGTCACGACCATAATAAATGAGATGTTGTAATAAACCGGGTCTTCGATTGGCGCACGTGTAAATTTGACTCCAGTCCAAATGACGGTTTGATATGACCATCCGTATACGCTCTTCAAAATCATATCTCTTTAGACTCATCTTTTCGCCGGATATTCATAGTCATGTTTCATCTTTTCATCGGATATTTGTTGAAACAAATTTGTTAGGAAAGTATAATTGAATTCAATAATTTTTAAAAAATACAAATTCTAAAACTAGTTAAATTAACGTAATCAATTTTATCTGTTAATTTTAATCAATTTAGCTAATAAAAAATGTTAACGTGACTCTTTTTTTTATAATTTTCTTTAAAAATTTCTCTCTCATAAGGACAATTAAAACAACGTCCTTTAGATCCAAATCAGATATTTTAATCTAAATATTATTTACATTAATCACATCAACAACACGTTAATAGGAGAAAATAAAAAAAAATCCAAATTAGCTTTTTCTATTAACCAAATTTGACAAAATTAACAAAAAAACTTAATTACACCAATTTAACAAAATTTAATACTTAATTACGCTTTTTAAAAATTTTAAACAATCAATTATAATTTCGAAATAAATTTTAAAACTTTCACCACACTTATCCTATTTAAGATTGGGGTACTCGTCATCTGAACATGCTGTTAACCAAATATGGATAATTCGACTCATGCCCTGATGTCACTAAACCTGCACTGCCACTATGATTTATAGGGTACACAAAATGCCAACTGCAATTTCTTGACAGTCTTTCATGGTCTCCATTTGCCAGTCTCTAACTATACTTCACCTGAATCTACTAGTGCCCAATAATGAGCAGATCCCATTGTAGCAGGATCTCATTGAACTTAATACATACAACAGAAGCATCACTATTGATCTGGTGGTTATATACAGACAGCGATGGCAAGAAAAATCCCTTCATAGCTCTTCCCACCAGCTCTGATGTCCTCCTGCGCTTCGGCTTGTGAGGGATGGCCTCATCTTGATGATCGCAGACTCGTTGGCTCCAGCTCTTAGAGCAGCCCTTCCAGCTTCCAGGAACCTCTTCACCGCGTCCTCCGCATATTTGTTGGCTCTGCGTACTGTCATGGTTTTGCCAAGGTCCGGATAGGTGTTAAGCACGTAGTCGCCGTTCAGCTGTTGCGCAAGTTGGATCATTTCAACTTGGAACTCGGAGAGTTTAGCATCTTCCCTTGGCCCAAATGGCCGAAGTTGTGTGGTAACCTCTGGAAGGGTTTCTGCATAGACAAGTCCGGGTTAGATCGGCCTTCGATCATTTGTTCTCTCGAAATAAGAACATCACAAGAACAGTTTTACAATGGACTGTCAGGATGTGACAAAGGCTTATTCCCAAGAAATACAAAGAGTAGCCTCAGAGCTGAAACTTTTTTCTTATTACAAGAATCATCTAGGAATATCACTTACATGAGCAACTCAGTCCCAAGAGCAACAACTAATTAAAGTAGAAAGCCAGTGGACATAGGTATCTTAAGATGCAATAGAAAAGGGCTGAATGGAGTTGCATTATCTTCTGGTTAAGCATGCTAAAAAATGTGTAAAAGCTATTCTCTAAGAGACGTGGAAATATGGAATAGCCACCAAAATCCGAAAAAGAAATAAAATCATGCTTGTGATAGATGTGCAATCCACTAAAAGAACTACGAGCAAAGGAAATAAAACATACCTGGACAATCGTCTCGCGGAGTGTCACGCAGGTAGAAGTACCTCTCAAACGTGCCAGCCCACGCATCTCTCTTTGTCAAGAAGTTTGACTTAAGATTGAAAAGCTTCTTGACAGTTGCAGGGATGGATGCGTGTTCAAACTGTGAATGTGCTGTCGGCCCTTGAGGCTCATGTATCACTGCACAAACCACCAAACAATTAATTCAAATCCTCAAAGGAGCAAAACTCCAACATAGAGAAAAAAAAGTCAAACAATCTAACATTGCATGATCAAGTTCAATCTTGGCAGTCTCAAAGGAGATAGGCAGCTTAACCAGACAGTTCTCACCCAAGGGAGCTTGTAGCTAAAGTTCCTTAATTATGTGATGTACAAACTTACTCATCGAATCGCACATCATCCTCACTCAAGCCTCGTGAAAAGAAAAGGCAAATATTTTCAGAGCACTGTTGCAATTTACAAACCCCTGAGTACAGCGATAAAGATTCAACTCCAACGCTGCAACAATGCGAAAACCAAATAACCTGCTTCGGCAACAACTACTAGTTCTATTACAGTTCAGCTATCTATGGTGGAAACAAGTACAAAACTACCACACAATCTTGAAATGACACTGTCGAAATGATCCTGAGTATCAATATGGATCAGAGAAGTTCTGGATGGTCACTGAAGGTCAAGCTGTAATGATCAGAACCAGCTCATGAAGACCAAAAATCCGAGGTCAATTGCAAAGAATAGGCAACATGAAAAGTGAGGATGACATAAATCCAAAAACATCTGTTCAGGACAAACAATGAGCTATTCAGCATCTCATCCACTTTCGCTAAAAAATGGAGTCCTCAGTAGATCTTGTATACCTGTCTTCTCTTCCACGGGATTGCCAAAGCATTTGATTAAAATCTTTTTCTTATGGTACTGATTAAAGTTCTTTAACTAACGCCTCAAGCAACATACAATCCACAACAGCTCATCTTTCAAGGAAAAGAAAACCAACACCACATTCCTGATTCCGCCACACAGAACTAACGCCGAAGCAACTCCAGTCGCGAAAACTCACCAGTACCCTTGTCGACCCACGGAGAGACCAATATTGTCGGGACCCGAATGCCCAGCCGGTCGAAATGGAAGTAAAACGGGTCGGGCCCGACGATGCCGTCGGGGCTAGGCACGTGAGAGACCGGCGTGGGCACGTGATCATAGAACCCGCCGTGCTCATCATACGTAACCAACAGGGCCATCTCTTTCCACTGCGGGCTCGCCCTCAGCGTCTCGTACACCTCCTTCACGAACCTCTGTCCGAGCGCCACGTCGTGCGACGGGTGATCATCGTTCGCCGGAAGGACATTCACATCGAAGTAACGTTGCTCCACCACCACGTAATTAGGCAACTTGCCCAATTTGGCGTGCGATTTGAACTTCAACGAGTAGCTATGGAACTTGGTTACGTGCTTCAGCTTCCTCAGGCTGCTGAAGAACAGGGTAGCGGGTATATTTTGGTAATATATCCCAAAGCTGAGCCCATTCTCGTCCAGAGAATCAAATATCGTCTTTTGAGGGAACCCGTGAACCAAGTCCTTGCGGACGTTGCTGGTGGCGCCATGAGAGGTCGCCGAGTGCACGTAGAACCGGTTCGGCTGGGTCGAGGCCGGCATGGAAGCGAACCACCGGTCGAACACCGCGAACTCGTTCGCCAGCTCGGTGTAAACCGGCAGGAGGTGCGGCTTGAACCCGCTCATGACGGTCCTGGACTTGCCCTCCTCCATGCTTTCCGCCTGCTGCGCGAACCCGTTCATGCTCGGGTCGGAGGAGCTGTCGTTGGACCCGAATATCTGCTCCCGGATCGCCTGGAAGGAGTGGCCCGGGTCCCAATCGACGAAGACGGCGTCGTCGGTGACCCGGACGAAGGGCGAGCTCGGGTCCGACACGTTGAGGGGGTTCGACTCCTGGCCCGTCAGGCCGTCGATGTCGGGCCGGGTGGACTTGAGCCACCCCAGGACGTGGTCAAAGGAGCGGTTCTCCATGACGATGACGACGAGGGTTTTGATGGGCCCATCGATCTTGTGCTTCCTCTGGCGATTCAGGTGGAGAGACTGGGAGGAGGCGACGAGGAAGAGGAAGAACAGCGGGGCGAGCGCCGATCGCCGCAGGGACTTCATACTTCCGACCAACGGAGAAACCAAGGGAAGTGGAACAAGGGAAAAACGTACAGGCGGTCTAATCGCCGGCCGAGGAATAATGAACGGTCGTCCGGGGCCAAGAACTTTTATAACGTAGACGACAAGAATACAAACTGCACTCATCGGAAAAGTCAATTTCAAAGTGACACGTGGCAGTTGGGTGCAACAACTGGGCCCCACACTCTGCTGACAAGACCATTGTTCCTTGCGATTTTTTCTCTTCTTCTTCGCGCGCCACGCTCCACATTAATTTGGCGCAGAAAAAGAAGGCCACGTCACGGTCGCTGGGGGAGCTGAGTTGAAGGTAAGGCTGTGATGACGCAGCAAGATCTGGACCGTAGGAGTTGGACGGTGACGGAGCAGGTGGGCCATTTTTTGCTCGGGATGGAGCCCCCCCCACTCGAAAGCACAAAGATCGTATTTCGGGGAGAGCATATTCTAGGGGATGCTTTTCCTTGGGAACTAGAATGATTCCCCTACCAGATCAGAAGTCAAAAACATTGCGCCGGTGATTGGAGAAGGTTTGTCCGGTACGCAATTTGTTTAAAATTGAAGAGTGTCTCACATGCGATCCTCATTGCTTGTCAGATACGACAACCACTAGCATGCGCGGTATGCGGGTGTCGGGTCTATGTCTACATAAAAGTTTCCTCCCAGTTCCGGTTCCGGTTCAAGTGGAGAATAAGATAGGGCGCACCCATAGGCATGATGGTACAACCACCAAAAACTGGCCAAGTCATTGGAGTCAATTTCTTCTACTCTGGTACTGCTTGGTAACAACACAGTTGCAACATATACATTCAAAAATCTAGCTCCCGGATGGAGCCATAAGAGATGAAAGGAATCGTGCACGTCAAGCAACAGCGTCTGAGAAAGATGCTTATGGTCCAGCTTTAGCCTATGCCCTGATTGCTTTTACGATCGTATGAGTTCACTACCAGGGTTTCGTAAAATTCCACATCAAATGTTATGTCATGGATGACGAAATGCATGCAGGACCCTCGCACCTTAATTGGGACTTGCCGCGAAGTTTGCAGCTTGGGATCTCTTGTTTGATATCAGTGTCTTTCAGCTGCTCTTGGCATTCAAAAGCTTCATCTCTGAACTGGAGCCCAAAATGGACCAATCCAGCATCACCAATCACAATCCCTCCAATATGTACCAATAAAATGACACGGTTGTTGAGTCAAGACCAAAAGAATGCAACACATCGTATCGGATATTAAAGTCTTCAGAAGATAACCATGCTAAGGAGGGCTTATCTCGGCAGACTACAAATTATTAAGAGAAGTAAACACCAAACCAATCAGGACCAACATCGTTCTCCATCCATAGTTAGTTCATCTAATTAGACAAATCTGTGGGCCAAACAATTCAGCATCACAGGTTTTAATCTTCTAATGTACTGCAAATAGAAAAGAGTATTTCGACGGCATAAGAAAATCTGCCTTTCTTATCGGTCTCAACTAGCTGTCCCCTGCTAGTGTGTCACCTAAAAGTAAATGAGAGGCTCTTCCATCCAACATTCAACTACATAGTGACCATTAAATGTTCATGACACATTGATCCTCAAGCTTAATTCCAGACTCAAATGAGTGAACCATTTGATAACATAACCTGGAAGCAGCCCCACCACTCATGTCAGAAATATACTCCGGTAAATCTGCAACAGTTAGAAGACCTGCAAAGGGCGCATCTAATGTTTGCTGTCTAAAACAGATGGACAGACATTTTCAGCTTATTTTGTCTCCACTTAGGAAGCTGATAGAAAGCCTGTTTCGTGATTCCAAATATCTCTCGAAACTCGTCTTCAGATAAATATGCCTGAAAATCACCAGAAAGATGACCATGCTTCAGTTCTCAGACTAGATTGATTCATACATTATAGCAAAACGATATACATATTAGAAAACCGACATGTCAAGCCATGAGATTGAGAGTAGTAGAGACACGAATAACTGCTCCTGATAGGGTATTGTCATGTTTCAGATGATACAGACAAAAAATCACAACGGTTGTGAAACTATGTTTAATTTCTCAAAACAGAGCATCCAAGTGAATGCCTAAAAGGCCAATAAGTTTAATAATAGCTCCAGCGCAAAGGAACTAAATTGAGGAGCAAAACTTCTGTATCTTATAGCTTGGTCAAGAATAAGAAAGTAGGATAGAGGTGACAATGGATTAACTGTTTTTGTGCCATTGCGTAGGGCAGACTATACCTCTCTTCTTGTGATATCAATGCCCATAACTGGGTCCATTGATCTCACTTTCAGTCGTTCATATGGGTATATTGACAAATTGTTGGAAGCATCACTTCCTTCAACCTGGTCAGCACTAATATTGTCAGGAGGCACCATTGGCTGTAATGCAGGAGACCAAGCAAATGCCCATGAATCATCTGCCCAGATATGTGGAGAAGCTTATCAATACTTTAAAAAAAACAAAGGGACAAAAACAAATAGATTCCAGTTCCAACTAATGAAAATGCGGAAAAAAGAACAAGTAAATCTGGCCCAGCTCTAAATATTGCATACTCTAAATATTGCAAGTGGGCGATTTGAAATCACAGTGAAGAGACCACTTGGATAAAGATTATCAGATCAAGTGATTAAAGGGTCATAAGCATTCATTTCTGGTGGGAGTTAATAGGTCAAAAATCATTAAGAGGGATCCATCTAAACTCATGGCAGGTCATGGACAGGTTAAGGCCTTTTCCTTCCTTTCATTTAGTGAATATCTATTAATCTTTAATAAAATGCATATTCATGATCCTTTCTTGGACTACGTCACAATTGATGCGTTGTCATGTACTTCAAAAAGTATAGCTACTACTAAGCTTCATGATGCAGAGGGTGCCGAAGCTTTTAAAGTACCAGAACTTCCATTCTGAGGAGAAGATCCTGTGAACAGCTTCACCTCAACTGGACTAGGGCTGTGAGGAAGCTGGTTTTCTGAAGCCCAACTTTTATTTCCTAGAACATTAAGAGGAGGCGACGCACTTTTCCCCCGCCCATTAGAACTGACTAAATTTCTTCTAGAACCTTCCAGGGTGCCCCCTCTGGAGCCTGCAGGCCATGAATTTCTCACAGATACCTATACAATGTAGAAGAATCAATGGAAATGAAACTCTCAACTGCAACTGTTGGCACAGAATTTGAAGACTATTCTTTGTCAAGCATAGTCTGTAAGCTGCAGTGATTTCCTTAAGCTGATTAATGCCCCAAGCTATATTAGCTAATTGCAAGTAATCCCAACTTCATAAAGAGCATCATTATTCTTGTATTTAGTTCCTGTTCCAGAGAAAGAACAATTTGCGCATACAAAAAGTTGCAGGCAGCATAAATTGCAACAGGTCTTGTAACAGACGTACTTCAGAATGTTGTGATCCACGCTTAAGTAGAGCAAGTTTCCGCTCAAATGAGTTGCCATGCATCTATGGAAGACATTAGTTAAAAGCTGGAAAGTGACTATGAACATCTTATGATGAAAAAGTTGAGTTTTCTAATGTAACAAAATCACCAACATTTGCTTGTGACGGATCCCATGAGAAGTAGCGAGTGAAGAATGGAGGCTCCTGTCCTTCAACGACCATGTACATCGGAGTCTCCTGACGAAGTCCTTCAGACAAAATGTCCATCTCAAGAAATTTCTGCCATTTCCAAGTGAGAGGCTGGTGATGAAAAGAACCAGAACATGCAATATGCCATTACTATAGAAAACAAGTCATAATCTTGGAGTCCTACCAATATGCTAGAAGCACAAAAGCAAGATACGAATTACACAATCCAAAAGCACTGTCACAACCAGTTACATCTAGGCTGGATTGCGCAGCAGTTTCTCAACATAATGAATCATGTATGAAAGCTAGAAATCCAATTAGTTGGCAGAATGCACCATGGTGAACATGGGCCCAACACATTACAACTAAATAACGTTACATTTGAGATTATCTGCAAGAAGTAATTACGAAGCAGCAAACCTGGCCAAGAGTATGAGCTCCTTCTTTTGATGTAACACTAGACAGGCGCCCAATCCAAACATAAAGTT
This sequence comes from Syzygium aromaticum, assembly GCA_024500025.1. Classification (NCBI taxonomy): domain Eukaryota; kingdom Viridiplantae; phylum Streptophyta; class Magnoliopsida; order Myrtales; family Myrtaceae; genus Syzygium; species Syzygium aromaticum. The sequence goes on along the minus strand of CM044886.1, from coordinate 36,271,943 downwards.
CACTTTGGCAGTCCAATATGAGAACATCCTCAGTGGTCAAATCACCTTGTGTGAAGTTGTATATTTCTTTTAGCTGAAGAAGAAAGTGCAAATTGAAGGTTATTCACAATGTTAAAAGAATCAGTGTGTGTCAAGATAAAGCAATTCTATCTTTCTGCGAAAATTAACATCAATGTTTAACTAGAATGAAAATCACATAATCATTTTGGCATCTGCTGGCTCACCTAGAAATTTCCTAGGCAACCTAAGATGCTCCGATCTTCAGGAGAAAATGCCACCTATGAGATTTTCTCGACTATATATGTAGCAGCGATTTCCGAATATTTTTCCTACCGTGTTCTGATAATAAGTCATAACCACAAACGAAATACTTATTTTGTATTTGTATATTCACTTAGCAGCCACTGGCCAGAACATGAAAATATCCTTCAAGCTCTGAAAGAGTATCGGAAAATACCATAGAATAATGTACTCCAAGATATGCCAATATTGAATTTGGATACGTCATGCTCCAACTCAAAAGCCATGTAGTAACGGTGTCTAGCTTCTAAGGTGCAAAGATCTCTAATTAATATGTCAAACACGTTTAAGAATATTACACTAGTCAAAGAAAAAAAACTTGTTCATTGTTTAAGCTTCAGTTATTTGGTTCCCACAATAGAGCTGTCAGCTGCACCTTTTATCATTTTCAAATAGATATTAATATCTGATTCTGATAGTTTCTGAAGCTAGATGAGTTCACAGGACCAGTTGCAATTTCCTTTAGGTCATCATTGAACTCATAAACTGACAAGTTGTGGTTGATATAATTAATCAGGTTGTGTTCAGATAGGAACCAGAGATGATTACCCAAAGGCCTAAAGACCAAAGTCTCTAATGTAATCTGTAAAACAATTTTTCATTACTTTCTTCTTTTTCTTTAATGAGGTTTCATGTGCAAAATACATAATCTAAGAAGGGAAATGGCTCCATGAACTATTCAATAGATTACAAATTTTTAGAGACATACAGCTTGCATACCTTGATATCACCTGCGAGGAGATTTTGCGTCCAAGCAGCCCAGAACCATAAATGCAATTAGACATAACAGCCAATGCCAGGATAATCATCTGAATAGCTTTTCTACTTTATCTTTACAAGGAATGAGAGAACAATGCGCTGCCTACCCTCAATTAGAGTCACTGCGAACAAGTGTGGATCTTCTATGTATTGCTTCACCTTTTTTTCCCTTGGATATTCAGTCTTTCCCCCTAATGCTTGCCAAAATATATCAGGTTCGCTTCCTTCCCTTATAGACACAGATTGCCATGCGGGCTGCAAATGAAAGCAGTATAAATGGAAGAGAGCATGTCTTAACTAGCATTATTTGAGCATCAGAGAACACAGAAAGAACATCTGCCTACATTTATGATTTCAATCATTCGGTCTAGGAGTTCATGATCTTCAGTTGAAGATAAATTTCCAATCCAAGCGAAGACAGATAATCCAGTCTGGAGGATGTAACAATAAGATGAATTGAGGGAGCTTGAAACCTGCTAAGGCACATGTCATCAATACGTAACACTCACAAAACAAGATTAAATGCAGCTTCATGTACTAAGTTACAAAAGAAAAGTAACTAATGATCAATATGAGGGCCAAGAGGCCTGGATATGACACATACACAAATCTTAAAGAAAATCACAATTCCATTGTAGTCCACATTCAAAAGCAAGATCAATTTGTTTGTGTATGCTCAATTCAGAAAGTAAATTTAAAGACAAAACCAAAAGGAAAAAGAGAGCCAAAATCATTGCACAATATTAGGTTAAGTTGTATAACATTATTTTCACATAACTGCTGCTTTTACAGAGCCAATCATAAAAACAGAAAAAAAAAAAAAAAAGAAAAAAAGGAAGCAGTGAAATCTTAGACATGGTAGGTAATTAAATACATTAACAGGATGCAGCAGTCACAAGCTCTCACGCTTCAGAAGTGTATGTGGAATGTTAGAGAACCTGCTGTTAAAAGAAAGGAGCATCATATACTTTACATTTACCATTATTTTTGCTATACATATAAATGTTTGTTTGCAAGGAAGACTGAAATACACGCACACGCACACGCACACACATTTAAAGAACGGGCATACCCCTCGTCACACTACAGGCATCGACTACATGAACTGGTCTCTGACGCCATCAGAAAACTTCAAAGGATTAAATTTACCTGATCAACTTGGATGGCTTGCATGTTATTCGATATATATATTTCAAAAGAGCACTAAAGGCATGGATTACAGGAAACTGGTCTCTGACGCCATCAGAAAACTTCAAAAGATTAAATTTACCTGATCAACTTGGATGGCTTGCATGTTATTCGATACACATATTTCAAAAGAGCACTAAAGGCATGGATTACAGGAAACTGGTCTCTGACGCCATCAGAAAAATTCAAAAGATTAAATTTACCTGATCAACTTGGATGGCTTGCATGTTATTTGGATTCTTTCCTTGGACACGGAATAGTGCCGTCTTTGTCTCATCAAAAGTTTCATCAGGCAAGCCTGTTTCAGCTATTAGCTTCCTATACCTTGAACTTTTACCTCCCTAGTGAAAAGCCAACAGGTCAATAACAGAAACTGATGATTATAGCTTGTATAGAAAGCCAACCTCAAAGAATGTATTATGCAATCTAACAATATAAAAGACACAGGTGTCCTAACCTTGAAAACAATTAATGTTTGGAAAATTGAGAAAAATTGTTCTGGCTCGTTATCCTGATAAACCTGAGCCTGTCACATAAAAGCAAGTTAGAGGTGAATACATGACCTAAAAGAACTATGTAAGAACTGATCCAAATCTGGGGGCTGTGAAACTTGTGATACTTTACGAAAGGCTAAAAATCCATATTCATTAAGGGTACTATATAAAGTAGATTGGTGGGAGAGGTAAATCTGGCTAATATTTGAATTTCCCTCCACCTCACATCACATAAATTTGACAATTTCTCCTATATTTTTAGTCCACTTTCATTCCCCCCATTTTTCCCATCTTCCCAAACAGAGGCTAAGGATGCAAGAATGAAGAATTAAAACTAACCAAAGTTGGAAACCCCCTGATTGAATCAGCAATGGCATACATATGAGAAAGAGCATCAACTCTATCCTCCTACAAGCAGCAGAAACAGTTAATTCAGGAAGAAAAGGCACGCTATTTGTACTTAAGGACAGAGAACAAAAGTTCTTGTATAGAAACTCCAAAGAAAGGATGAGACAGTCTCTAACACCAAAAGTTAAGCTAAAAAATGCTCACCATTTGACTAGCACGCCCAAACCAAGCATAGAATAGATTCTCATCCCTTCCTTTACCGGGGTAAGTGTACTGCACAATATAGCAATCACCACTGAAAAGTTTTGACTGATCTGGAAGCGGAATAAGGGATGCCTCACCGCTATTGACCTGCAGGACCTGAAGTATACAGCAACAGAAAAGGTCATTGAAAGAAAACATGTTGAACCGTGTCAAGTTTGTGTTCACAATCAACAGGGGCAGTCAAGCTTTTCTAAACCCAAAACTTACTTTAATTGTCCCTCTGCAGTTTATAAGTGGCTCATGGTCATCTTCTAAAAGCTCCTTTACATCATAACCGTGTTGCTTGAACATTGCTGAACAGGAAAAATTAGAGTAAAGGTTGGTACATCTGAAGAGCTTGAATGCTTCTGCAAAACAATTTCTTTCATCAGGTACTTAACCTGCTACTTTCCCTCGACCTTCTTCATACAACTTCAGTTCCTCTTTCTTAGGCCAATTTACAAAGTGTGACTTGAACCTGGCAGTTTCTAATCCTTCAGTTAATAAGGTCACATGAGTCCTTGTTGATCTGCCCTCATTTTGAAGAAAATCCTAAAACACGTATTCACAGATGAGTTGCCTCAGCACAAAAAATACGGGGATAATTGTTAGCAAGCATCTTTTAGCAGTTTCCCAACCAAAAGAGTTTCTGTCTGAAGAACAGCCCTGGCTTGCTAAAGGAATTTTACTTTAAATTGATCAAATATATCAGCTGATCAATGGTGCGATGATTAGGTTGGCATGAGGGAATGGGACATACAACTAGAAATCTGATTGTTTGGAAGTTTTATGCACAAGAAATCAAAGCGTCTTATATTTTTAATCCTAAGTCCATTTTGAATTTTCATCTGCACTCGTCAAATTTCAGATTTCTATAGCTTCCAGAGATTTTTTTTTCTTTTTTTTTTGTTTTGGGGGGGGGCGGGGGGTGTGGGCGACGTGGAATCAGACTTAGAGACTAACTTCTGTAGCTGAAATTGATGACTTCCGTTCCATCATTGAGGTGCACCTGCCCATCCACACAAAAATCTCGGTGTGACAGTCCAACATATAGCACTTATCTGTGTTGAGCAATTCTTGGCTCAATAGCTCCTTTGCTACTTCAAATAGTTTCCCCCGAGTCATTATCCTGCACTAGGATGCATGAGCACCACAGAGGGAGTTAAAAATGACAAGAATGACAGTTGCAAATAATTTAGTGGAGATGATGCAACAGTATGCTTTTTGCCCACATATGTATATCTCTATGTTTCTTTTCATACTTAATGATAATCACATAAGACATTCCCATTACAGCAATCTGCTTCAAATTACAACACTTTACATGTATACTTTTATTTCAGTGGATTTTATGAACATATGGATAAGGATATCTCCTTCTTAGCATGCTCATGCTATCTACTTTGTAGTTATGGCCCAACCTACACATGACTTCCATTTTGTTCAAATTAATTCATCTCATCCTTCAAGAAGACTAAAAGCTCAAACTGACTAAGTACTTAAGCAGAAATTCTTTGCACACTTAGCTAGTGAATTCAGATGTTTCTTATACTATTGCTCTCAGTTACAGATTTTGTGCTATTATTTGAACCAAATATACAAGAGCAAAAATCAGTCATGGGAAAATATTCTCCAAATTATTGCACTAGTCACCTGAATAATTTTACAGATTGAATAATTTCCTGCTTCTGGAATGCAGATGGTGAATCTCGAGGAATAGGAGCATAGCCACCAAAGAAACTCCAGAACTCGCCGACGTCAGCATCACCAACAAACTTCCCATCCTCTGCAGCATTAAATCAGCTCATGCTGGCAGATCATTCTGTGAGAGAGAGAGAGAGAGAGAGAGAGAGAGAGAGATGGTAAGTAGATCTAACCTATGGTTGCCACCTCACAGTTTCCATGATGCTTATTTTCTTTAATGTAGTGAACAACTTCCAGAGCTCTAGCTCGTTCTTGTATGCTAGAGTTGCACCCACTGAAAAGAAATATTTTTGCAGCGGTGTCCAATATGAACACATCATAGTGATTCAAGGATGACCGACCAAATGCAACCTGCTCAAAAAGTGAACCAAGAGAGAGATTCTTAACTTAAGAGTATATACGGGTCAATGGTCACTACACACAATGGAAGCATAAATTCAACACTAGAGTGCACTGCACATCGGAGAATTGCATCTGCCCAGGATGAAACATGACGGTAAAATCCTGCAACAATCAACGTTGGTCAATTCTTCTACTGTCCATGTCCCACTAGTCCCTTATTGTGAGCATACTATCACCTAATACGCTAGATAATTTACATGGCCCTTGGGATATTCTAGCTGTCATTTCCAAGGACATCTCTTTTATAACATAACACTACTAGTTTTTGCTGTAGCTTATTTCTCATCAAATGAAGAAGAATGACTTAAATCTTAGGCCAGTGCAGCTACCGAGAATTTTACTGTAACTGTTCACCAATTTCAACAGAGCTTGCCTCTTTAACATGAACAACATGCTCTCCCTCGCATGCAAACAAGCTGATGCAGTACTTTTCCCCATTCGAAATTCCTGTTTCTGATTTGTACACTCCTTCGATGGGTATAATGCACGGTTTGAAGAAGGACAAGAACTTCTCTGTTTCTTGGCCTTGAACTTCCCTATATTGCACAGCACAAGACCCTAGGGCTTCATCTAATTCAAAGGCTTTATCTGATGCCAGAGCCAGATCATCCTGCAAAGTTGTAAGGAAAAACATGACACAAAACAGGGATATGAGAACAGAAAAACTACACCTGTTTTTGGTTTGCAGGTGCATCTTCTAACAGTGCCATATAGTAGAGGTACATGAACTCAAATACTTTCCCGTCATTCCCCGCTTCTAGAGATGGTTATAGCCCACAGACCAGGTCGTGGAGTTTCAGAGCAGTTCCTCTCACATTCACAAAACCTCTTCTCTTTCACTTGGAAAAAGGCAGGGGAAAACAGCTGGCCTACTCAAAATATCATACTTTCATGACCTTTAAGGGTGATTGGCATTTCTTCTATGCACCCTAAATTTCTCTACCAGCACATGGTAATAAAAAACCAAAAGTGAGGTTTCTGAAACTTTCGACACGTAAGAAAGTTATTAGTACCTCCTTAACATCGGTTCCTAGCCAGTAGTGAATGCTATGCTGAGGAGAGCCACTCTTTCCCACAACTGTCTGTCTCGAATGAAGGGGGGAAATTGAATTGTCAATCTCATGATGTACAAACAAAGAAGATGAATGAATAGCCATGTTGATGCCTGGCTTCTTGCAGTTGCACATGGCAGGGGTATAGCATTTCAAAATAAATGTGTATATAGTCAAATAAGGGAATTATTTTTTCTTGACAACTTTGCATACTACGAGGGAAAGCTGCTTAAGTCCTCAAAACTTTGAAAGGAAAGGAGGAAATTAGGTTCCATCCTTTGTTCTATCCTCAATGCCAGTGGTCAAAGATTTGAAATAACCTGCAGAAGAGCAGGCTCAAGAGGGCAAACGGCTTACCTCCAATACTATGTACGCACTCCCAGAATAGAATTTCCCATGTGAAGCCCTTGCGATGCGAACTACGTGAAGATTCTCGATGCACCAGATCTCTAAACCACTGAATATATAACGCCATCAAGGATGATACCAACTATTCAAACGAAAAACATGATCACAAGACATTAAAACAAATCTGTGGAATAACAAATTCCGGTGTCCCTGGAGAATTATATTACGACGACGAAACTAGTGACACCGATAGGTAGTAATCGAGCAAACTGAAAAGGAAAATCAACCAGCAAAATGCCTCGAATCAGCAATATCATAAATTTGTAAGGAGAAACTGCGCATGTTATATGTAAGGAACTTGCAAAACTAAATTGTTTGTAAGGATACCCCTTCGTTCCTGCACCTTGGAATGCCGGATCGATGTCCTTAGACAAACGAGACATTTTCTCTCATTAGAGAGCACTCCACAAAATTACCTGGCATAGGCAGTATATCGTGCAATCAGTATGCTTACCCACATTGGTGCCACAGTCAACATAAAACTCGTGCAGTCATCCGTAATTCCATTTCTGTATCTAAAAATAAGGAATTCGCCCTCAAACAACAAGCATCACATAATTCACCGTTCGTGTTAGGATGAAATTAGGTGGCCGAAGTTTTTTCGTCGTAGATATGATTGTTTTTGACAGTTTAGTATCGTAAAAATGGAAGGGGTCCTACGTCGCTCTCCCGGGGGCCAGGAACATGCACAAAGTGCAGCTCACTTGGCAGCGGAACGAAGCCAATCTGAATGGCACCAACGTCAACACTAAACCGGGCTCGAGCAATGACACGGTTACTCTGAGACATGCAGATCATAGCGTCCACAACCAAAATCATCTGAGAACCACAACTAAGGAGCACAAGTAAAGGAACGCGCTGGCAAATACGTAAAGGATAACCCTTTAAAGCGCCCGGTCAACGATGCTTGTCTGACCAAACGGAGCACAAATAGGAGGAGAGCCCCACAGCTCGCATTACCTGCCCTCGGACAATTCTCCCATCCCGCAAAACCAAAACGGCATTTCTTACAACATCCAACTCTCTCTCTCTCTCTCTCTCGTTACACACACAGACATGCGCACTCGCGAAACCGGAGACAAGAAGCGGAAAAAATGGAGGACGGGAACTCACGAGAATCCTGTCGGAGTACAGCGAGGAAAAACGCCGGGCCGACCGCGACGGAGGAGCTCGGTATCGGAACTTGAATCGAACGGAGAAACGCGTCTCCGAATCTGGAAGTAGCGAGAGCGAACGGCAAAGTGAAAAGAAGAGAGAGAGAGAGTGGAGGGAAACAGGAGGGTGAGCGTGTCGCGTCATCATTAGGTACGGATACACAGAGAGAGAGAGAGAGAGAGAGAGAGACTTTTTTTGGTGGTACAGCTCAGTGGAGGGCCGACCTCGTGATGATGTTGATGATATCGCTGAAAAAAAGAGGACCCAGGAAGATGACAAAGAAAACCGAAGCCTTGCCATTACCATTTCCATCGCCTTCCGCTTTCCTGCCCCGCGAAGAAGAAGTGAAAAAAAATTGAAAATTGAAAAAAAACAACAAGCGATCCTTTTTTTTTGGCTGTTCCCGCCGGATCGGCTCCTTGGATTTTTTTTTTTTGTCAAGTTTTCCAAACGGACCCCCAATTATTGGGTCCATCCTCGGCCCCAGGCCCGCCCACGTGACGTTTGTGGTTTTTTTGGACCGTCATGTGTAACTAGTACGAGCAGGTGCCCAGACTTTCCATGGGCCGGCCGCCATCGGGGCGAGGAGAAGGATTTCCGGTTTCACTTTTGAAATCTTGGGTCGAGAGGATCCGGAAACCCGGTCCGAATGCGTTCGGCTCCATCGTCCTCCTGGGGGCAGCTCTAGAGGTCCCCGGGGCTCCTCAGCTTCTTTCCGCCGGCTGCGGCCCGTAGCGTCCCATTTCGACCAAACAAAATAAGCGAATGCAACTCGATTGGAGATCAAATTTCTAAAATACACACACATATATGCATGTATATGAAGTGACAAAAAGGATGAGGATTTTGGTCATTCGTTACTTGTTTAAGCTAGACGGTGGTAAGTTTGTTAGAATTGATCATAAGAAATTGTACAGTGCATTGTAATTGAACCCATTTATATAGAAAATGTAGTATCGCACAAGGACATGTTGTTTATCGTAATTAAGTCGATTTGGTCACATCACAATTCGATTTGTCGTAGCAAATTTGTGTTTTTTTTGTAATCTATTGCGATTTAACAAGTCGGAACATAATTCATTTGTTGTAACGCGGTGGACAGGCCATAATGAGTTATTCAATGGTTCATTTTATCGCAACAGAGTTGTAATAAGTTAAATTTGTCTGTAGTATAGATCGATCATCAATTATTTCTAGGTCAATCAGTCTTTACTCGTGCACACTCTTAATTGAAAATATCCACGACCCCTTTGGAGTTGAGAGAAATTTCAAGTAAATTTGTCAAGTTGGTACAATCAGAATATTCCCTTAACTTCGCCCAACTTGACAAAAGAAAATATTAACAAATTTTAAAACTTTATTATACTTTTCGAAAGTTTTAGAGCTTAACTGTATTTTCGTATTGATCGCACTTTTTAAAAGTTTTAAAATTCAATTGCACGATAAATTTCAGTGCTTTCAATGCATTTATTTATTTATTCTTTAAATGATCCAAATTTTTATTTTTAAATTATTTATTTTTTACAAAATAAACAGAGCTTAAATTCTTTCTCCGTTATCCGTCGCCACATAATTCCTCGTCGCCGATCTTGTATCTCGAAATGTTTAAACCCCGTAATGTTGGCGTATCTCCTCCAAAGGCATAAAAGTGTCACGCGTCGGACACCTTGAGCTCCCTCTTCTCTCCCCTTCCTTCTGGCTCGCACCGCCCTCTCTCGCGCCCGCGAGCCCCTCCGCCGAATCGGTGCGCGTTCGGCCTTCGTACACGAGCCGAGATCGGTGGTTTTACAGCCGTCGCGCCTCACTACTAGCGGCGGCGGCGGCGGCGGCGGCGGCAGCTCGGCGACCTCGCGCTGTAAGTCCTCACCTTTTTTTTCTTTGTCCCCATTTCGAACCCTAAAATTCCACCCCCGGGGGAACTGATCGTGCTGTCCTCGAGTCCATTTCAATCCGAACCTCGCAGCCCGTCGGTCCTTTTCCTCATCCTCGCTTCGTGTTCTGTTACGTTCCGCTGTAGCTTTGCTGCTTCTCGTGATCAATTCGTTCGATCGGCGGATTCGGTGAACTGGACGGTGAAAGAATTGGGCCGTAGAGCTGAGAGCGGGAGATAGAACCGCTGCTCGTTGCTCAGGCATCGCAAGAGAAACGACATGAATCCACTGACCTTAGTGAAACGCATCCAGAAGATAAACAGCAGGGAAGCGGCCTTGGGGATATCGGACGAAGCCTCGTGGCATGCCAAATACAAGGACTCTGCATACGTGTTCGTCGGCGGCATTCCCTTCGATCTCACCGAAGGCGATCTCCTCGCGGTTTTTGCCCAGTAAGTTTGCCTCTTGCTTTGGCTGCTTCTTTTGTGGAGTCAAAGATCCTCGATGACCTTCGAAACGGAACAAGAAAATCTAGTTGTTTTTGACAAACTGTGATCAGAAGGTGACTTGAAACGACCCAATTCAAGTAAATGACTCGACTTTGCCACTTCGTGAGGTGTCGAGAGGACCAGAAGTTAGGACTTGCATGATGACATTTTGCCCAGTCATCTCTATTTTTTTTTTTTCCTGAGCACCTACACATTTCACATTGCATGTTATAGATCTTTCCTGCATTCTTAGCTGATTTCCAGGCTTTAAGATGTGGAGTTCTGATATGTGTGGGTTGGGAAATCACCAGCTGCTGCAATGTTTCGATTCTCTGTATTAGTTGGCGTATACTCAGTCCAGGCTGCGGAGAGTGTGGAGTGGAGAAATTTTTTAGTATTGGTGACAGCCTAGGGCATCGAATATTTTGGTTTCCCAAGTAGTGTAGTATTTACGGTTTTTGAAGATTTATTCATTTTTTTTTTTTGAATTGATGTCTTGCAATATGTGAAATCGAGTTTTTAGTAGAACTGTGATTGATATTTGCTTTTCTTCAGTTCCTTTATCAAGGGCCAGATAAAGCTGTTTCAATGTGATCTCTTGCCTCATCATCTTGTTAATGGATACGGATATTCACGTCATTCATGTTTATTTTTAGTCTTCATTGCAGCTTTTGAAAATGATTTTGACGTTTCTTTTTCATTAATTAGTCTCCTAATTGGTTTCTGAAGGTACGGAGAGATCGTCGATGTAAACCTAGTTAGAGACAAGGGTACTGGTAAATCAAAAGGCTTTGCATTCATTGCATATGAGGATCAACGGAGTACAAACCTTGCCGTAGGTTGCTCTCTCTCTCTCTCTCTCTCTCTCTCCATCAATGTACATGCACGGTTGTGCTTACCGGCTGGTTATCTTGAGTTTGGTCTAGACTGATTGTTTAAGCTCTCATGATTCTGATTGATGGTTAGATAATCTGAATGGAGCATCAGTACTGGGTAGAATTATAAGAGTAGACCATGTCAGCAACTATAAGAAGAAGGAAGAAGAGGATGAGGAGGAAGAGCAGAGAAAGAGGGCAGAACGGGGCGTGTGCCGTGCTTTCCAAAGAGGCGAGTGCACTCGCGGAGCTGGGTGCAAATTTTCACATGATGAGCAAGTAAGATGCTTTAATGTCAGTTTGATGTTACCATTATCATGCTTTCTTGGAACATATAATGGATGCACTTGAGATGCTTATTCTTCTGGAATCTGGACGAGGAAATATGCTTGAAGCACTTTGAATTCAAGTCTGTTGGTTCAGACTTTCTTTTCACTGGAGAAGATGTAGATAGTATAATCTCTTTTGCGATCCCTTTGCAGCAATACCGAATTTACTGGCTGGAGCTAGAAAGTATCGGAATTTTCTTGTCTTTCTTGTTTCTTCTGGTTTGGTTTAGGAGGCAAGGGAACGGATGGCTTGAGTTGAAAGGTTTTTCTTCCTTCCTTTTCTGATTGTCAAATTGCAATGATCTTGTTTTTAAATTTAACGAGTTACGGTCTGATCGAACATATATATACATATCTATGAGAGTTCATGGATTTTCTCTTTATATAATATATTGGTGGATAAAATTTTTATGGGGCTCCTGATTCTGAACAATGTTAAACACCTTTTCGTGACTGCCGTTCGTGCCAAGCTGGGAACTATTAATCTATCTATTTAATCAGAACGCTGGTAGAGATATTAACTTATCTGTTGTGTTGTGTTGAGTTTTCTATTTGGAAGCAAATTGTATGTATTTTCAAGCATGTTTACCGTCTATCATTTGACGGGTTCGTTTTTGGTGATCTTCTATTAACAGAGAGCTGCTAACACTGGCTGGGGTGCCAAGGATGAGGATGGGCAGTGGGGCCATGACAAGTTTGATAGCCCAGAAAGGGGAGAGAAAAGGTCTAGGGGTCTCTCACGCAACGGTCTTCCCGAATCTAGAGCGCGAGATGGCCATAAGTCGCGAAGTATGGATTCGAGTTTCACTGCAAAGGAGAGGGAGGCAGACCGTCAAGGTGAGGAGCACAGAAAATCAAGAAGGCACGATCCTGATGATTTTGAACAAAAGTCAAGAGGGAGGTTTGATGGGAGGGAGGATAAGAACTTCAGGAGGGACGGGAATAATGACAATGTTGAGCGAGGTATGAAAGACCGGGACAGGAAAGAAGAAAGGACTAAAAGGTATGATGATGATCACGAGCCCAGAAGGAGAGAAGATTACGACAGGAGAGAAGAAAAGAGATCGAGACGGCATGATGACAATACGAAGCCTAGATCGAGAGACGATTATGAGAGGAAGGAAGAGAGTCGATCCAAGAAGCACGAATCAGATAGTAGGTCAACATATGATAGAGAACCATCTTCTCGTCATCGGAGGGAGAGATGATTATTCTCTTAGGGTATCAGATGGGCGACTTCCCTTCTATGAAAGAACCTTGTTCTTGTAGTCTTCTGAGAGTTCTGAGAGAGATGGATCCCTATCCACTTGCTGTGGAGTGGACGAGGATTTTTCCTAGTGCTTGCATTAGCTAAACCAGGATATTCGACGGCTCAGTTTTTTCATATCACAAGGCAAATTTGATGGAAGAGTCGAGAGATGATTACTTACGCATATAAAGAGTTACTGAATTCTGCATGGATAGACTAGTATCAGAAACTTACTAATTCATTTTAGAAATCAAAATGATAGTTACTATGCTCTTTTGTCATCGAAAAAATTATCCCAACTATATTCCACTCTGTTGACCCGCCGGGTAGGCAAAAACCGTGAGAATCCTAACAAAAGAAAAAGCATACTCAGGAGAATTATTCATCTACCTTGGGCTCTTAATAAACTTGGCATTTAGCTCGCTCGTGTTCATTTCTTACTTTCGGAGATCCAATGTTGAATAAACAACCCCACTTTATTCAATCAGAAAAGTACACCCCTTTACATCTTCATCCTTATAGCCTGGACATATGAATTGCACATTTACTAATATTTACTCGTCCATAGTAACGATATTTATTGCAAAAATGAGAACCTTATTCTCAGTGAGAGACTAATCCTTGAGGGCATAACATACCTTTTACTCGAGACATTGATCACCTCCAGTTCTCAATTTCCAGATGCCGAAGCACGAATGCCAAACCATTTTGAATGGCAATGTGGAAAACTTTAATTATCAAAAATTCATCTCAACACTGAAATTTGCATGTTGATTATTGAAAAAAATTTCACAGAATTTGATTTTTTTCCAACTCAACTTGTTCTTGAGCATATCAGTTCAAAGTTCACTTTTCCTAATTTATGCTTAAAGTTGAGTTCTAAGAAGATAAAGAAGTTATTTTAAGCCGTTACGTCCATCTTTATAAAAAGAGTGCTTTTTATTTAGATCCAAGCTAGATCACGCTCATTGATCACATGCCACCACCCATATATACGGCTCATATAGCGCTGGCATGATCGACGGTTGTGATTGATCCGATCTAGTGGGCCTCAAACGAGCAAGGAATTGCCTCGGAAAAGAGCGGAAAGCATCATGAATCGTACGAAACTGGTGACCGAGGAAACAAGATCCTTCTTCCTTGGGAAAAGCCTGCTTAATTCCTTCCTAGCAAAGGATTGACTATGACTTGCACGAATAAAGTCGACGCCCCGCCTAGTGCTGCACAATTGCGAGTGGACGCATTCTAGTCGAAAAAGCTCCAGTGAGTGACTAATACCGTGGGGACAATCTTAAATAAACAAACATGTTCCTCCAGTGTGCCATGGCATCTCAAAGGAATCTTGACTTACTGTGGATGGAGAATATCTCAGAAGACCCGAGCAACTTGAATCGACGGTCGGGCGTAAAATAAGCACGTCATTCATTCCTACGTGAGCCCTCGATTGGAGACTAAACTCCCACCACCCAAAAAAGCGTAGGGAGATTATAACCACACCTATCCCTTTCGCACGTCCGTGTGAGATCTAACATTACCTCAAGTGATGCAATAATTCACTCTTCCCAGTTTACACGGTGCGACGACTCATTTTTGGCGGAGTACGATGCGACAGCATTTGCCGACATGGAAGAACTAGAAAGCGTGTATGTAACTACAAGAATTCGCAACCTTTTAAGTTGCCATCTATCGAAACGGTGGACCACATCACTCACACGCTGAAGCCACGGTTTTTAGATTGTTTCTAGCGTGTAGAATAGAGCGCTGATATTGACCATGCATCCTAATGTAATTTTTATAAGAGCGAGTCCTGTATCTCACGAAATTCTTAAGATAGAATAGTGTACCATACATTACCGTCATCCAACGGCTGAGATTTATTAACCAATTGATCCCACACGGTATAAAGTTGTAATAAGAAATGTCCCTGTATCACCTAATCACATACACACTAGCAAAGTCATGCCTCACCTCTTTCATACAAATTTGACTATGACTAGCGAGTCCTGGAGCGCATTGATTGATAGTACTAGAATGACATGAACAGCAAGTGACGGGAGCACAATTTCTCTCAAAACTTCGCTTTCTTCCGAGTCATCAAAGTGCAGTCAGACCGTCAAGTCTCCGATGTGGATGTTTCTATCGCTGTCAGGGCAGCGCATGGGAGGAAATTGCGTTATTTTCAGTTCCCTGTGATGCCCTTGGCAGATCCAATGTCAATATGCCGATGCAATTCCATCGTCCCACACTAGACCTTAAACTTCATCCTCTATCGCAATCTTGTAATTCCTCAAAATGAGAGCACTTTGTTCACAAGCCTGCACCAGTTTATGCCTTCCCATATCTCTGTCCATTCTGACATGCATGATGATGCCCCCGAGATGCATGTCTTCCCCGGCAACGGCGGCATAGTCCGAAGATGCACCCGACAAAGTCGCATTGATCTCCCTCAAGAACCATATAGCTTACGATCCATTCGGGGCGATGAGCTCATGGAATGATTCTCTGCCTTTCTGTAATTGGACTGGTGATGAGCTCCAATGAATAACAAATAACGTGGGGGACAATCTGAAATAAGCAAATATGTCCCTCCAGTACCATGGCATTTCAAAGGAATCTCGACTTACTGTGGATGGAGAATATCTCAGAAGACCCGAGCAACTTGAATCGACGGTCGACCGCAAAATAAGCACGTCATTCATTCCTCCATGAGTTCTGGATTGGAGACTAAACTACCACCACCCAAAAAAGCGTGGGGAGATTATAACCACACCCATCCCTTTCGCACGTCCGTGTGAGATCTAACAGTACCTCCGGTGATGCAATAATTAACTCTTCCGAGTTTAAACGGTGCGACGACTCATTTTCAGCGGAGTACGATGCAACAGCGTTTGCCGACATGGAAGAACTAGAAAGCGTGTATGTAACTACAAGAATTCGCAACCTTTTAAGTTGCCATCTATCGAAACAGTGGACCACGTCACTCACATGCCGAAGCCACGGCTTTTCAATTGTTTCTAGTGTGTAGAGTAGAGCGATGATATTGACTATGTATCCTCCCGTAATTTCTATAAGAGCGAGTCCCGTATCTCCCGAAATTCTTAAGATAGAATAGTGTACCATATATTACCGTCATTCAACGGCTGAGATTTATTAACCAATTGATCCCACACGGTATAAAGTTGTCTGCATAACCCAATCACACTAGCAAAGTCATGCTCACCTCTTTCATACAAATTTGACTATGATTAGTAAGTCCTGGAGCCCTCTGAATGCTAGTACTAGAATGACATGAACAGTAAGTGGCGGGAGCAAAATTTCTCGCAAAATTCTGCTTTCTTCCGAGACATCAAAGTGCAGTCAGACCATCAAGTCTCCGATGTGGATGTTTCTATCGCTGTCAGGGCAGCGCATGGGAGGAAATTGCGCTATTTTCAGTTCCCTGTGATGCCCTTGGCAGATCCAATATCAATATGCCAATGCAATTCCATCGTCCCACACTAGACCTTAAACTTCCTCCTCTGTCGCAATCCTGTAATTCCTCACAATGAGAGCACTTTGTTCACAAGCCTGCACCAATTTATGCATTCCCATATTTCTGAGCATTCTGACATGCATGATGATGCCCCCGAGATGCATGTCTTCCCCGGCAACGGCAGCATAGTCCGAAGATGCACCCGACAAAGTCGCATTGATCTCCCTCAAGAACCATATAGCTTACGATCCATTCGGGGTGATGAGCTCATGGAATGATTCTCTGCCTTTCCGTAATTGGACTGGTGTAAGATGTAGCCGCCGGCACAAAGAAAGGGTCACCTTTCTGAACCTAATGGATCATCAGTTGGTCGGCTCGATACCAGCA
The DNA here is from genome assembly GCA_024500025.1 of Syzygium aromaticum. Taxonomy (NCBI): domain Eukaryota; kingdom Viridiplantae; phylum Streptophyta; class Magnoliopsida; order Myrtales; family Myrtaceae; genus Syzygium; species Syzygium aromaticum. The sequence continues at coordinate 36,255,219 of CM044886.1, read as the reverse complement.
TCCATAGGAAATCTCTCCTTCCTCCAATATCTTTACCTCGCCAGCAATGGCTTCCGGGGTCAGATCCCTCCGGTGGTTGGTCGTTTGTACCGACTTAAGTTCCTCAACCTCAGCTATAACGCTATTGAGGGAGAGATACCTATCAATTTGACTTCTTGTTCAGAACTTCTGGGCATTGATTTGACAAGCAACAATTTAACAGGTAAGATCCTAGTCGAACCGAAGAGCATGCTAATCAAACTGTTTAGTTTTCTAGTTCCCGATAACAACCTGACAGGAAATTGTCCAGAATGGTTAGGAAATTTAAGTTCACTGCTTGAAGTTGACATCTCAGATAACCATCTACAAGGTACCATTCCTGCTGCCATTGGGAAAATGTCAAGATTAGAATTTCTGAAGATTTCTGGAAACAATTTCTCCGGGACTATTCCCCCATCAGTTTATAATCTTACTTCTCTCTCATTTCTTGATGTGGGAAACAATAGACTGCGTGGTGAAATTCAGCCTGATATTAGCTTCACTCTTCCTAAGCTAAAAGGGCTTTATGTTGGAAGAAATAGCTTCACAGGCAAAATACGTGTTTCGCTACCCAATGCAACAGGACTGGTAGAACTCGACTTCGCCGTCAATAGTTTCTCTGGAACACTACCTCTAAACCTTGGAAACTTAGAGAGGCTTAGCAGATTAGTTTTCTCTGCAAACAAGTTGACAAATTTGAAGGACGATGGCTTCAGTTTTATAACTTCTTTAACCAACTGTAGCGGACTCCAAATATTGGATATAGGCAGGAACCAATGTGAAGGTGAATTACCTCCTTCAGTTTCCAACTTCTCAAGTGAGCTCGGATGGCTATTATTGGGATCAAACCAGATATCTGGCAAAATTCCAAGTGGAATAGAAAGCTTGAAAGGTATAACTCGCTTGGACATGTCTAGGAACTTCATTACAGGTGTAATTCCTGAAAACATTGGAAAGCTGCACAAATTATTAGAAGTCGAACTCTCCCACAACAAAATCTCTGGAGCAATTCCCCCCTCATTTGGAAACATTAGCCAGTTGACAAGACTGTTCTTGCACGAAAATAGTTTACAAGGCAATATACCTTCTAGTATAGGAAGCTGCCAACGACTTGAAACACGTAACCTGTCCAGTAACAACCTCACTGGCACAATACCAGCAGAGGCCGTCACCCTTCCTTTCATGTCCATTTCATTTAATTTGGCTAGAAATCTCTTGAACGGACCGCTGCCCCAAGAGCTGGGTAATATGAGCAACCTTGTAGAATTGGATGTTTCTGATAATAGGTTGTCGGGAGTCATTCCTACTACATTGGGGGAATGCACAATGCTAGAGCGTCTTGATCTGGGAAACAACCTCTTTGAAGGAAGCATCCCTTCCTCTCTCAGTGATTTAAAAAGCCTTCAACTTCTTGACCTAGGAAGGAACAAGTTATCCGGTCAAATTCCGAAATACCTACAGAACTTCACTCTCCTACAGGATCTAAACTTATCATTCAATAACCTCGAAGGAGAAGTACCACATGATGGGATATTTCGGAACGTTAGCGCCATAACAGTTACTGGGAACAGCCACCTCTGTGGGGGTACAGAGGAACTAGGACTACCTCCATGCAAAATCCACAGAAAGAAGAAGCAGAGAACTCTTAAATTAGTGATTCCATTGACCGTTTTGTGCTTCCTCGTTTTAGCGTGCTTCGTGATTAGTCTGAACAGGCTGAGGAAATCTGGAAGGAAACGATCTTCAGAACCATCCATCAAAGAAAACTTTCCAAAAGTTTCATATCGTCACATCCAGCAAGCCACCGATAACTTCTCATCTTCGAATTTGATTGGAGAAGGAAGTTATGGCTCTGTGTACAAAGGAATTCTTGGAGAAGAAAGGATGATGGTAGCAGTCAAGGTACTCAATCTCAGACGAAAGGGAGCTTTCTAGAGTTTCATTGCAGAATGCGAGGCATTGCGAAGTGTCCGTCACCGCAATCTCGTCAAGATCATCACCACATGCTCAAGCATTGACTTTCAGGGTGCCGATTTCAAAGCTCTAGTGTATGAGTTTATGCACAATGGAAGTTTGGACGAGTGGTTGCACCAAAAAGAAGATCAACCTGAAGTAACAAAGTCTGAAGTCCGACCTGATTTGAGGAATCTTAGCCTTGTCCAAAGACTGAATGCAGCCCTCGATATGGCCTTGGCAATTGACTATCTTCACAACCAATGCGAAACTTCAATAGTTCACGGTGATTTAAAGCCGAGCAATATTCTGTTTGATCATGATATGACAGCTCATCTAGGAGATTTTGGGCTAGCAAAATTTCTCCCGAGTGCCTTACCAGATAACTGCTCACCGAATCAAAGCAGCTCAACAGGAGTGAAGGGAACAGTCGGCTTTGTTCCTCCAGGTAATAACTTCACCATCTTCCTCTATATTGACCCTCCATGGATAGAAATGCCTAAACCTTTGGATTTACAAATAGTAAGCAGAAAATGACTTTTGCGTTTATCAAAACATCTCCATGTTTGATTGAGTTTCGTTGCATTTTGTTAAGAGTATGGCATGGGTGGCAAAGCATCCATGCCTGGAGATGTCTACAGTTTCGGAGTTCTGCTACTGGAGATATTCACTGGAAAACGCCCTACAGATGGCATGTTTAAGGATGGAATGACCCTCCAAGAATATGCTAAGATAGCTTTGCATGGAAGAGTGGAAGAGATTGTTGAACCTTCACTGCTACAAGAAGCACAGGCTCATCGGAGTCACAGAGATGTTGAGAGCAGCAGAGCCCATTTTGATGAAGAATATGTCGAGAGCAGTAGAGCCACAACGAGCAAAATCAATTGCTTGATTGCTCTCTTCAGGCTTGGAGTCCTATGCTTAACGGAAAGTCCTAATGAGCGCATGAAGATGAAAGATCTGACAGAACTTTCTGAAATCAGGGCAAAGTTTCTTGGCTAGAGAACATGATCATGATGCTCGGTTCCTACAGCTTGACTAAGAGTAGACTTCAGTTCTTGGCTAAGCAACAATTGCATCAGAGATTTCGCCATAGCAAGTACCTTTGTGACTACTGTACTATTTATGATAATATATGGTGGAGTGCACTCGTTCCTCGGTGCCTTCTTCAACGTTGCCCACTTTATCTATCCCCTTACTTTAGATTTGCCAATGAAGTCTAAACCATAAATTAGCTCGCACGAAAAACATGTCGATTGTTTATCACTGGGATGTCCTAATACATCTCCAAACGCTCAGACCGACCTGGATACCTAACTCAATACTTTCCAAGATCAACGGTAAAGCAAAGATGGTAGCATGATTTACTCCAATTGATCAATCCACAAGATACCTAAATAGCTATTATGTCAGTCGGAATGAACCATCCATGACAAGTAAACTCCAATTGATCAATTCAACATTCAGTGAATTCTAGCTGCTACCGCGAAATCGAGGAGCTCGAAATACTCAACTTTACCACAAACTGATAATGGATGAATGGCCCGAAACACAGGCAAAATCAGGGCTTTATTAAGAGAAAGTTAAAAAAGACGCTCCTTTCATTGGCAGCAATCAGAAGATAATCACCATATCTTCATTCAGAGGGGGCCAAAGAGACCAACTGGATTGCAACAAAATTCAACAGAAATAGCAATAAAAAATGCGATATATCAATACAAGGCATGCAAAATCGACACCTTACATTGTACGCCTGATAATCCGGGTTTCTGCACGAAGCAGTCAGTAACAAGAACCACCGACTATAAACACGCACATTCCTGAAACGGATCGCATAAACCTATACCTAATGTACAAAGTAAAGGGCGGTGGGCGGGGAATGGAACGAGCACAGGCACTACCGCTTGCTATCGTAGTCAACTACCTCCGATTCGGTCACCGACCGCGAGTGCTGCACGATCGACCGGCCGATCGAGTTGATCCACTCCTCCTTCTCCTTCTCCGAATCGGCGATGAAGAACATGGTGTCCTGATTGGTGGAAACCTCGAAGGCGAAGGGCTTGTTGAGGACGTCCTCGGCGCCCTTGACGGTGAGGCAGCGGCCGACGGAGACGACGCCGCGCGGCTCGGAGAGGCGGGTGACGCTGGGGTCCTTGAACCAGAGGAGCTTCCCCTGCTTGAGCACGAACCAGCGGCGGCGCCACGTCTTGATGTAGTCGCCTTGCTTGCTGAGCCAGCCGGCGCGCTCCGGCTCGGCCCAGAACTCGACTCCGGCGTAGTCGTCGGGGTCCGGCGCTTGGAAAGTCGCCGCTCGCCAGAGGCTCTCCATCCTCGCGACGGTCAACGGAGAGAGAGAGAGAAGAGAGAGAGAGAGATATTTGCAGAAGGGTTGTTCGATCCGAGGTGCTACGTTGTCCTTGCGCAGAATTGTTAGTTGATCTGAGGTCAGCTCAGCCGAGCGAACGACGTCGTTCGTCGCTGAAGAAAACAGTAAAAAAACTCACGTGCGCGTTTTTATTGAAAACCGTGCTTAGGAATTTTATATATAAGGTTAATACCACAAAAAATCCTAAACTAGTACACCATCACAGATTTACCCCAAACTATTTTTTTGATAACAGAAAACTCTAAATTTGTACATTTGTGATAATTTTATCCTGAACTATTTTTTTTATCATCAAAAATCTCAAATTGGTACACCTGTGACAATTTTACACAGAACTAATTTTTTAATATTATTTTTTTCGATTTTTTTTTAGTTTTTCTTTTCTTTTCTATTTCCTTTCCTTTTCTTTTTTTTTTTTTCCTTCATCTTCTTTATCTTCAACCTCTAGCGACTGGCCAAAGGCGAGGGCCAACGAGGTCGGCCCAGCCGGCCGCTTGCGAGGCCGACCTTGCCAACAACTAGCGAGGTCAACCTTGCCCCACCCCGAGCGAGGTTCGACCTCGCTAGTTGCTAGCAAGGTCGGCCCCGCTGGCCGCTAACGAGGCCAACCTTGCCGTCGCCTAGGGTGGGCAAGGTCAACCTCGCCAGTTGCCGGCGAGGGGTCGGCCCCATCGTTGCTAGCGAGGTCGGCCTTGCCCCTGGCGAGGTTGAACCTCACCTAGGATGAGGCAAGGCCGACCTCGCCGGCCAGAGGTTGAAGATAAAGAAGATGAAGGAAAAAAAAAAAGAAAAGGAAAGGAAATAGAAAAGAAAAGAAAAACTAAAAAAAATCAAAAAAAATAATAAAAAAAATTAGTTCGGGGTAAAGTTATCACAGTTGTATCAGTTTGGGGTTTTTAGTAGTTAAAAAAATAGTTTTGGGTATTTTTTGTGGTCAAAAAAATAATTTGGAGTAAATCTGTCACAGGTATACCAATTTAGGGTTTTTTATGGCATTATATATATATATATATATATATATATATATGTATTCGATCAATAAATTTTTTAATATAGTTAAACTTTGCACGGAAAAATAAAACTAAATTTTCCACCGTTTAGTGATTAGTAACTTTTCCGCACCACGCTATTTGGTAGTAACATTTCCCATGGAACAAAAAGTAATTAAGCATGATAGACAATTTCATTGCGTGGTTAATAACCTTTTTTGCGTTGAAAAGTTACATTTTCCACGAATGTATTTCATCGAATTAGCAGCTTACTGCAATGATGAGTAACTTTCAACCCACATGTAGCTAGTAGCTTCTCCACGTCATAACTAATGACTTTAATATGGAGAAGTAAATTTGACAAGTCCGAAACTCGCAATTTCTTTATCAAGCTAGTAATTTTTTTAATAATAGAAGAATTAGAAGCATACGTGATTACTAATTTTTTAATGTATATAGTAAATTCCCCAAATAAAAAGTAACTGTTTATACAATTGTATTTTATAGTTTTCTTTCACATAATTAGTGGCTTTTTTTTTTATATGCATTGAGGCCATAGTCATTCAAGTAAGAACAAGATAAAAAATAGGAAAAAGACCACCAAAAATCTCAAGCTATGCCACCTGTGATACATTTACCATGAACCTTTTTTTGTGATATTAAAAACCCCAAACTATACTATTTGTAACATATTTACCCAATTGTACTTTAGTCCATGGGCATTTTTGTCTTTTTGCTTTTTTTTTTTTTCCTTTCCGGCGAGGGCAGCCCTCAAAGGTGTCGGGCGAGGGCAGCCCTCGAAGGTGTCGAGCGAGGGTGGCCCTCGTCGGCGTTGGGCGACCCTCACCAACGTCGAGCAAGGGTCACCCTCGCCGGAGTCGGGCGAGGGCTGCCCTCGCTCACCCAAGCGAGGCGACCCTCGCCCGACTCAGGCGAGGATGGCCCTCGCCCGACGCAGGCGAGGGTAGCCCTCGCTAGATCCGGCGAGGGCCGCCCTTGCCTAAGTTGGGCAAGGGTCGCCTCACCTGGGCAAGCGAGGGCGGCCCTGGCCCGACTCAAGTGAGGGCGACCCTTGCCCGACGCCAGCGAGGCAACCCTCGCCCAATGGCGAGGGCGGCCCTCGACGGATCTAGCGAGGGCCACCCTTGCTTGACGCCTGTGAGGACCGCCCTCGCCGGAAAGGAAAAAAAAAAAGACAAAAATGCCCATAGATTAAAATATAATGGGGTAAATGTGTCACAAATAGCATAGTTTGAAGTTTTTGGTGTCACAAAAAAAAGTTCATGGTAAATGTGTCACAGATGACATGATTTAGAGTTTTTAGTGGTTTTTTCCCTAAAATATATGATTTTTTTTTTTGATGTTCCCCTGACCATAGTACAATCTCCTTGCAAAGTTAGCATCAAGATACACTAATCCGTGAAGACCCACGACTTTTCTATTCAACACTACCACCTCTTGATCATGTGCAGTTGTCCCCGGCGCAGGTAGATTAGCGGGTTGTTCATGGTGGAGTTACGATGATGAAGGAACTGGTCACATGGTTTGTTCCCAAGAAACTTTTCCCAGATGAGATGTTAGCACTTGGAAGTCCAATAGACTTATCAGAACCGAAATGGGAGAAGATGTTCACCTACCCCAATCTGCTTTGTGCATCAGACTCAGTTTTCTTTCGTGCCAACTTTTTTTTTTGGACTATGATCTGATTGAATTGGATCATGTTCTTCTTTATAAGCCAGAACATCCATTCGAAATGGCGAAGTTGTTCCCTCGGCTTTAATTACATTGATCTAAGCCATCGCGTTGATTGAATGACTAACATCTCAGACTTGTTGAAGAAGCAATAAGGAATCCATGGCAATAGGCGGCCTGGACACGTTCAAATCGCGTCCTCGTGAATTAGGTAATCCTGTCTGAACCAGGAACTGCTCCTAAATCAATTATCCCGACTGATCATGCAATCAAACAAACCCAAAAACTATGAGACTACTTAATCATGGTTCTGATCGAGATCAGGGAAAGGGTAGAACAATGATAAAAGGTAAGGAGTGGAGCTTTTTCTTCACATCTTGTGCATTCAAAACAACCTTTCTGAAATCCCCCGCATTGTCGCTGAGCTACTTCACATGCTTCTTTTCCGGCAACTATACAACCACGTCGGTATCCACGTAAGGGACAAAATGGCGGGTCTTGTACTTAAATCACTATGAAATGTCACACTTACCAGTTTATATCAACTATACTCTGTAGTTGAATTTTCGAAATAATTTCCACCATTCAAATGTACAACTACTTGCTTTGTCGTTAGGTCTGGGGGTTTGGGCGTTTGAGCCTCCTAGCTATTTCAGCAACGTACTTACCCTGGTGAAAAGCCTGTTTAAGTTCCAGTTCCGTGGGTTGCCGTGACCCATCGGCTGCATAGGTTCCAGCACCGTAAGAAGAGCCGCCTTTGACCTCGGTCATCTCGAACATGCCACTACCAAATGTGTATCCAAGAGGGACAAATATCATTCCATGATGCGCTAGTTGCGTAACAGCAGTTAATCTGCAAACTCCAAACATACCTGCATTAGCTAGGTGCTCAAGATTTAAGGCTGTCTGCAGAAATTATAAAGATGGCTGCATCATTAAATTCTCATCAAGTGAATCGGAAGAAGAAAGGCTCACGCAGTAAGCTCCTGGCCTCCTCCATGAAAACCAGTGCTCCAGAAAATTCCTGCAGGCTTGCCCGCAAGTGCTTGAGTCTCCCATATTTCGTGAGTGGCGTCAAAGAACGCCTTAAATTGTGCCGCCATGACTCCGAATCGAGAAGGAAACCCAAATATGAAGCCATCGGCCTCCAAAAGTTGTTCTGGCCTGATCTCTGCCACATCGTCTGCTTTAGCGGGGGCCTTCATCTTTTGCAATATCACATCAGAGAGCGTTTCGGGTACCTGTTTCATTCCATCAGTTGAAAGATTGGCAGAAAATGGACATTCAGTATTTCGAGGCAATCATTAGCTGATTGACAAATACCTGCCAAAGTGTTGCTTCAACATCTTGAACAGTATTTGCTCCTCGCTGCACTTCTCGTGCCATAGTCTCCACGTGCCCATATAAGGAGTAGAACCTTCAATAAACATTCATAGTTAAGGGAAGGAAGGAAAGATAAAATAGACAAGTCGAAAGTCACTACATGCAATTTCACCAATATGAATCTGTGCAAAGGAGAGGGCAGAGAGATTGACACACTTACACAACATAAATCTTCACAGTTGACATGCCTGCAAGCCAAATTCGCCGTCAGCCAGCTAGTAGGCCAAAAAAAAACTGCAAGAACATAAACATCTGTCTTTATATAGCTTGTTAAGCATCTGTCTTTAACAATAATCGGAAGACAAGCAGCATTATATATGAAGTCTGAAACAAATTTGTTAACTGAAGACAAATTTGCGGTGCAAGGTTCATTTCGTTAAGAGAGAAGCCTGATCAAATTGACAAAGGGGCAACAATTGAATGCTGAGTCCTCCCCTAGACAACTTAAGGCAGTCAGATTCCCCTGCACACTCTCGCCTAGATCTCCTTCAAGCCTCAAATCAATGCACCATTATCTTATAAAGATTGTCGCCGCATACTACGAACAAGCATCCCACACCATACCATAGAGTGAGAATGGCTCAACACATGATAAGGCCAAAACTCATTTCCAAGAACAAGATCAGACTCAAACCACTTCATCATTGAAAGCAGCTGTGGCCTGTGGCGAATACTTAAGTAGGACTCATTACGTATCCATTCTATGAAAGAAACTCGGACAACTAATCAAAGACAAAACTGAACTCCGAGATGTTAAGGTAAACATTCCAACGATCGCTCCACCCACTACAAAGGAAAGGAGAGAAAAACACAATGAGGTATGATCCCAGACGGCGCAAGCCGACAGTAGTCAACCAAAGTCCATATCGGTTTGTTCTTCATAAGCAGTCGCGGCACACGTGACATATCAATCAAGGACGTTCAAGTTTCTGAACTGGGAGGCCTCCAGAACTTGAAGGCGAAAGAGGGTATTATCAAATCATCCAGAACCGAACGAGATCGGCAAATTCAAGAAAATCGTGACTTTGATTAGAAGAATGATGCACGTCAAGAATTCATCGGAGACACCAACAGGTGGTGGAAGAGGAGGAGATACCCGGTTTTGAGGTTCCAGGGACGGTCGCCTGCCAATGCTCATGGGATGAGATGGTGAAAGCAAATGGCATAAACGGGTTATGAGTCGCTCTCTCTCTCTCTCTCTCTCGCTTTTGGATGGATTTGGAAGGTGGATAATCTTGTCCTTGCGAGCGTGGCAGCAGAAGCAAGAGAGGTCTTATCCAAAACAAAGGAAAATGGCGCAAATACTATGTGCGACCAAACAATGAAAGATCATTCAACTATTATTTATTGCAATATGATCTATAAATTTTCAATTTAATCAATGTGATCCCTGCACTTTAGCCCGATATTTTATGTCGTCCTTAAACTTTTAATTTATTCGATACGGTCCAAACTAGTGATGTTCAATGTTGTCCCATAACTCAACTTAATGGAAGAATAACATTGGTTATTTTCATAGTCTATTGACTAGTTCGAATATTTATCAAAAATTCATGGATCACATTAAATAAGTTAAAATTGCACGTTTGGCTAAAGTGCAAGAACCACATTTAATCAATTGAAATTTCAGAGACCGCATTGCATATTAGATCAAAGTTTAGGGACCATTTATGTCATTATTCTCTAAAACAACGGTGGTATCTAAATAACCTTTTACAGTTCCCGAGTTGCTTGTGCTTGTAAGGCATTGTTATTTACTCTCGTCGTCAGGGCAATCCTGTGTCGTGTTGCATTTCCTTGGAAAGCAGTTCCCCAAAAAATCAGCGGTTCTGTCGAGAAATAAATGTGAATTTTATTTACTTAGATCTTCTCTTTGGCCGGGTGTTATTGACATTAGAGTTAAGTCTTGCTTGGATCTAGGCCGATAAACTCAAACACACCCTGGTTGTCAATTGTGTGGAGTCAACGTAATCGACGGTCATGATGGAGTTGATTCGTTTGGATCCCGGATCCGGGCGAATAATTGCCTTGATATTGGCTGACTTAGGCTAAAACAATTGGGATCCTCCCGCTCAACGCATTATTTTCGAATGCGTCCGAGATAACTTTCTCGTGTCTATCATATGATTCGTAACTCCTAGTTCAAATCCTTGCCGACAGAATTGCCTTCCGTTGGTAAAGTCGGTTGGCTCCATGATTCAACATCACAAGAGTCACCACAGGGAACACGCCAAAGAAGTAAGAAAGTTGTTGATCCAATGTAGGTCCCCCAATGGCCTCAAGTTAACAAGTTAAAGTTGGTTTCCTTTGCAGTCAAAGCACAGTGTCGGAGGCTTATCAACAACTTTAATGTAAAATTACATGTCCTCAGCTATCCCAACCATGTCTTTTCGGCCAAGTTCGATTTTCTAGTTGGTAGCATGACTAGTTCTATCGGAACTCTGTGTTTGATCCATCTCATATGTTGATTTGTAGTGGATTTATCCCGCACAGCTCGGTATTGCGATGAAATCTGAGTTACCCATAAAAAAAATTGTTAATAGTTTGACAAGAAAATTCTTTTTATCGGCTTCTAACATATTATTCGCCCAAGCCAACGCTTATGAGAGCTCGAGTTCAATAATTGAGTTTAGGAGACTCAGATTCCAGAAGCAGGCACCACAGTGTCAAACCACTTCGTTTTTTAATAGCATTGAACCCCTGTTCCCGAAATTGAGTTTTTGATGAACTTCTATCTTGAGGTCGATTAAGACCGTTCCCAAAATCTCGTCGATACAGCAAGCAAAAGTGCCCCACCCTACAAATTTTGCTTGAGTAAAACTCTAAAAGTCAGTTACCAACAAAAGATGACTCTGCCAGATCAATGGCACGGGCAAGAGCAGCAGCCTTGTTCTCGCACTCTCTCTGCTCATCTGCCGGGTCACTGTCAGCCACAACACCTGCACCGGCCTGAAGGTGAGCAATCCATTCCCGACGCTTGTTCATGTCCTTGTATGAGTACATTGTGTCGTAGCGGATTCCTGTTGGGAAAACAATGGTTCTCAAAGCAAGCGCAATGTCCATATCACCCGAAAACGAAATGCCTCCAAATCCACCACTATAAGGCCCCCGCCTGGTGACCTCCAACTGATCAATCAACTCCATGGCTTTCACCTATACGTAAATAAAATGAGCAACAAAGTAACATGAATTCTGGCAGAGAGAAGGCCCAGGTAGGTACACGGACTGATATATACTGTGCTTTTTCCCCTTTTCTAGTAAACAGGAATTGAGACCATGCTTGCACAATATCCTGCAAATTTACCGAGATGTCTTTATCTGAAAAGACACATTAACTTTTAGCACATGGAATATTATGCTTTCTTGACATCGACCTGCAATGCTACTGCTCCAATTGTAATGTCCACACAGGTGGTCCAATTGTAATGTCCACACAGGTCTATTAAAGCGACGCATCAAGAGTAGAGTTCCCTAACAGTTCATTATGTGAAAGTAGTCAATAGATCATTATGTAGCTCGTGCTCAATCAAGTCAGTTTACTTTCAAATTCTCATCTCAACTTATGCATAAAGATAGACTACACCTTTGTAAGCAAACTGAACAGTGAAATCCGACATGGTAGTATGGAAAAGCAACCTGGATATTAAAAACTACTGATAGGTCAGAAGAAAACCTTTGGTGCACCACTAACAGTTCCAACAGGTAATGCTGCACGCAAAGCATCCCAGCTGGACAGATTCTCAAGCAACTCCCCGGTGACCTGAAATGGTAAGCATGCAACTATATGAGGCACAAGTCAATAAATAATGATTTATTCCTTTGCTTTCAAGGTGTGGAAGAAGTACCCCGTATACGATATTATAATCATAAGAGTAAATTATCATGGTGTGATAAAAATAAGAGGGAGAAAAGAGCAGAAGTTCAGTTAGGGCTCGTTTGGTAACGTGCCAAACAGTGAAAATTTCTGTTCTTTTGTTCCCAAAAATAGTTTGGGAACAGAAATGCATTTGGTAAACTTTTTGTTCCCGGGCACATTTTTGCAAAAATTTGTGCCCAAAAACAGTTTTGGAAGAGAAACAAGAAGTAAAAAAAAGTTGCTTCTTGTTTCTCAGCACAATTTTAAGAATTAGTTCTTTTTCTTTTTTTTCTTTTTTTTCTTTTCTTCTTTGTGTTGTTCTTCTCTAGGCTATGGCCAGTCGCCAGCAGCCATGAAAAAAAATATATTATTAATAAAGAAATATTTTATTGGCCATGGCCAGCGATATGGCAAAAAAAAAGAAAAAAATATTTTAATAAAAAATGTTAATAAAAAAAATATTTACCGGCCATGGCCGGCGACTAGGCCATGGGAAAAAAAGGAAAAAAATATTTTAATAAAAAATATTATTAATAAAAAATGTTAATAAAAAAAATATTTTATCGGCCATGGCCGGCGACCAGGCCATGGGAAAAAAAGGAAAAAAAATATTTTAATAAAAAATATTATTAATAAAAAAATATTTTACTAGTCACAGCCGGCGACCAGATCATGGGAAAAAAAGGAAAAAAATATTTTTAATAAAAAAATATTTTACCAGCCATGGCCGGGGACCAGGCCATGGGAAAAAAGGAAAAAAATATTATTAATAAAAAAATATTTTACCGCCTATGGCCGGCGACCAAGCCATGGAAAAAAAAAATAAAAATATATTTTCAATAAAAAAAATTTTTATTAAAATATTTTACCAACCATGGCCATAAAAAGAAAATATATTATTAATAAAAAAATTTTACCGGCCATGGCCAAAAATAATAAAAAAATTATTTTTGAATAAAAGAAATTTTTTACCGGCCATGGCCAAAAAAAATAAAAAAATTATTTTTAATAAAAGTATTATTAATTAAAAAATATTTTACCGGCCATGGCCAAGAAGGAAGAGAAGAAAAAAAGAAAAGAAAGAAATATTAAAATATTATTAATAAAAAGAAATTTTATGCCGTTATCAAACGCATTTCTGTTCTTTTACTATTTCAGAAATAGAAATTTTGAGCCGTTATCAAACGCCTTCAAATGTTCAAAATCAGTTCCCGGGCACAGAATCAAAAAGAATCATTTATGTTCAGAAATAATTTCCGGGCACAGAATGGTTGTCATACGCAGCCTTAAAATTGCAGAATGAATCCACTGAAATTCTAACAGCAAGTTGCATATTGACTTTCCCACATATAGAAATTTAAATTAATGTTGATAAATTCCGGAAAAACTTGACATGATTGCAATTGACCACAAATCTTCAAAGCAATGGGTTTCTAAAAGCTCGGGGTGTTCAGTACCAGACAAAATTAAATTTCAAACGCTTAAAACCAATAAGTTAAGAGTGAAAGACACAGCAAACATACAAAGAAAACAATGATAAAAATGATGTTTAACTGGTTCCTCGTCTTAATTGCATAAAAAAATTGGAGGACTTTTCTTCAGCAATCCTCTAGGATACAAATTAAAAAGAACAATTACCGTAGAGCTTATGTGCATCACATGAGAATAGCGCTCGATATTCATGAGCTTCTCCACCTTGACAGAACCAGGTTTCGATGCCTGAAAAAACAAGGGTGTCATCCCCATTCATAAATAAGCTACAGTATATAGATCGGGAAATTCATCACCATGAACAGTAGGATCAAGGTAAAAAAATTTCCTGTTTTTCCGTTCCATTACATGGCACCCATGAAATTCACTAAGCAGCACACTAGCTAACTGTCTTGCAAACAAAACCTACCAATTAGACATGCATGAGAAATATCTTGGAAAGCAATAGGAATGACATATTCAACATCGGTTAATATGTTACAACCCAACCAATAAAAGCCAAATGGTGCTTCAACATAGGCCTGGGTATGGAAACTAACTTCCTCAGATTTTTTGAGTTGATTAGACACAAATCATGAACATGAGTGAGAGAACTCAAGAGGCTGTATATGCCAGAAGTTTGCAAATCTCATCCATGGTGAAAGGTGTTGAGAAAATGAAGATGAGTGCTCCCATGGGCACTAATTACACAAGTCCACTATGGGGAGCAAACACTAAGCGTGCATTGTCACAACACACTAGGTATGCATAGTTGACAAACCAGAAGGACCACCAAAGAAAGGAGTAATATCTGAACACCAGAATGCCTTATCATGTAGAAAAAGAAAATACGAGAATAAAACAACAGCAAAGGTGAAGCATCGAACCTTTCCAACATCGTTTCTACCTAAGTCCACCAGCATAATGTGCTCAGCACACTGCTTCTCATCATTCAAAAGCCCTTTTTCTAACATCAAATCTTCCTTCGGTGTCTTTCCTCTTCTAACAGTCCCAGCAAGAGGTCTATTAGTAACCCTTTTCTGTCACGAAGCAAAAGTACCAGGAAACTCTTAAATTCCAAATGCAGCAAAAAGAGGGTATGAAAGAAGATGCTGACTAAAACCTCCGAAGGCAAATTCTCTAGCTATTCTCATATTTACCTTCTTAACCTGTGTAAGAATTTCTGGACTTGAAGCAACAAGTATACAACCCCTAGCCTGAACCAAATGAAAAATAATTATTCAGCTTCCACAATAACTCTGTACTATTAAACAAGCTCAGGAAAAGGAAGGCAGACTTGTAAATATGCCATATATGGGCTTGGATTAACAATCCTCAATGCTCTATAGACTTCAAAAGGGTCTGCAAATGTTCTTCGTTCAAAGCGCTGGCTCAACACAATCTGAAAGATATCACCAGCCAGAATATGTTCTTTAGCCTGTAGTACCGCCTTCTTGTATTCCTCACTTGTCATACTTGACATCTCCAACTTTGGACCAAACAGGCGAGTGAATAGCTTTATTGAACCGGCTGGGAGTCTCGGACTGAAATTTGAATTCACCAATAGATCGAGCTTTAGCAGGGCCAATTAATAGTGCATTACTTTCTACTTGATCATAATAAAAAGCACTTACTTCATTAGCTTGTAAAAAGAAGATTACTCACGGATCTATATCATGTACTCTAGATACTAAAGTCTCCAATCGATTCATTCCATCATTGAACGCCTCGTCAACTGAAGGATATTGATCTAATCGAACCCAATGAATAACGTAAGCTTTCTGGCGGCAAGGAAACAAAATGAAGAATCAAGTACATTAAATCAGTGACAGAATCATCAGTTGTACATCATTATGCACATGTTCTATCACATCTTTCATAGAGTATCACTTATTTGACCATGATTTCAGAGGAAAAAAACTCAACAAATTGAACTATTACATCAAAAGCCACCATGCATGAATATTTTCATGTTCATGTCTTTGGATTTCTTTATTCAGAATTTTCAGCTACAGAAGGTGCTTTCTCGCCAAAAGAGTCAAACTTTGACTGAAACATGCTTCATGAACAAAGTGAATATACCTTCTCCACGTGATCAAATACAATAACGTCATCATAAAGGCCTAGATGAACATCAGGTAGATTTCTGTCATCTAATGGGGCACTAGAGAATGGTAGTTTTCTCTTCTCCACGTATCGCACCGTATCATATGAAAAATAACCAACCCATCCACCTGGTCCAAGAGGATTTTGTTATTTGCAGACAAAAGATGAAAACTTGTTCCGAAATTATTAAAAGAAATAGGACTTTGATATCATGAAATAGTTGAACAGTCCAATTCAAAATATATTATCACTTGAGACAAATTACTTTCATAATGATGACACTGCTGTTTAGTAAGTTTTGCATAAAGGAAACGAAGCTGCAATAAAGCAAATCAACATGGATATCAGCAGATTAAAGCCACCGTGTCAAGTTTCCTACCGCAAAATGCTTCTGGAAGTTCATCAATCATCTGGGGTTTCCATCCCTCCATAATTCTACGAGGAACAACCATTGGATCCTCCACGATTTCCTCTGTCCTGGATCCCTCCTCGTGGTCCATGATTGTTACAATATTTTCTTTAGCCACAATCTCGATCGTTGGCTGAGCTCCAACAAAACTGTACCTCCCCTAAAACAATATTACAGCAGAATGAGCTCCAAACAGGAAAAAAATTATGCTCTCCTCACATAGATAATAGCTAAATGCAAACAAAATCCAAAGGTCGTGCATTTTACGTGGATCAGAATAAGTGAATTGAAGTGAAGAAGACTTACAATGCTAGAAACCTGCAAACCCGGCTCAACAGACTCAAACAAAAAACTAGGAGCATCTCTATCATCCTCCTTCACCAAACACCGGTAAGCAAGCACTGGAGTGAGATGATCAGAGAAAATACATCTGTATAGGGGAACCAAATTGCCCTTCTTGGCAGCTTCTTGGAACTTCGCTGACCGGTCGACTAGAAATTAAACGTCAAAAATCACAAAGTGCAGAACAAACATATATTTCTCTTTCCTTACGCAGAAAAAGCCTACCAGTTCCGAGCCAATATCCAATTTCGCCAAATCAAATAAGCAGATCACCTCATTTGAGAGTAAAGTAGTCAACTGGATTCAATTAGTCGAGCAATTAAGTTGCTAATAATTCATACATAAAGGATCCACAGTTCCAAAACCTCTTGTCACATTCTACCTAAATTTGCATTTCAAGGAACAAAGCTCGAGCTCATTCAAGTTTCGACTCACGGATCCATTTCTCAGCTATTCACAATCACTTCCAGCGACTGAAATCGTCGGCAGGAGACAAACACGTGCGCAACCACGTTCTTCCATTACCTCCGCCTACCGATCCCCAAGCAATCAGTGCACGTGCAAGTCGGCTCTCGAATTCATCTCGACAGCTTCCTAATACAAAAACGATCGCTATAGAAAAACTGCTTCTCCAACGAACACGAAAGGAATGAAGACGGACCTGATGATGGAGAGGGCTGAGCCGAGCATCTCAGAGTGGGGAAGCGCCAGCGCCAGCGCCAGCGGGAGCGGGAGCCGAGCAGAGCGAGAGAGCTCGAGACTCCGCCGCGAAAGTCAACGGAGGCCGCATTGGGGCGCAACGTGGGAAGCGAAGGGAGCTGGGGAGGCCCAACGGCTAGGGTTTCCATGGGAGCCTTTCACAGCATCCGGTTTCAGCGAGAGTGAACAGAAAAAGACGAGAGAGGCGTGGAATTCAAACAGAGACGCAGAATTTTCTCTATATATATATGTACAGTCTTTCTCGCTGTTTCGCGTGCAGTCAGGTCTGTAAAACACACCAGTGTGGAGGCTGTTATTGAACAGACTGATGATCTCGTCTTGTCAGGCGTGACGTGGAGTTTGATGGCGGCGATCGTGGGAACACTATCTACGGAGTGCGGGCCCACTGTTCGGAACTTTGGGCTGGGCTGGTTTCTTGTCTCGGCGTGAACAGGGCAGAACTGGATATTGCAGAACCGAACCAGTTTCAGTTTCCGGTGGGATTTGGTCTGATTCCAGATTCCATAATTTTTTGGAACCTGTGCCATGCAGAACCGAACCGGAACCAGAGAACCGGACCGAGCACCGGTTTTGGCTCCGTTGACCTGATGTCTGTTATTGCAATTTGAAGATTGCTGCCATTCGAGTGCTCAAGAAAGCCAGTCGCCCTTCCGAAAGTCTTGTTAGCCATGAGAACTGCACATTCAAGAAGGCAATGCAACATGAATGCGTGCATCTTCGTGAGATAACCGAGGCCGAAGGAACAGAAGAGGCAGAGGCAGATGCCGAGTATGACAATGCTCTTAATGAAGCCATCAGAGGCGCGCGGGATGCTGTGAGGGATGATAACCTGCAGAACTGCTTCTTTGGGTTGTTCCTGCATCAGAGCCAAGCGAACATTCCGGAGGGACAGTAATGGCCGGTGCGTCAAAAATAATGTCTGTTAACTGTTAAGCGAGTTGTTGAGAGGTTAGCCAACTTTCTCCTTCGTTATGGATTCATTTGTTCAGTCTTATTTTCACATCAACGCTCGTCTCTTTAGTTGTCTATGCATTTAGCATTTTATTCGTGCAAGTGTCCTGTGTTGGGTCGATGTTTAGGAGTCACTGTCTTTATCCCTTCCGTTTGGTATTATGCACTCTAAATTTCTCTCCGAAACTCTTTCGGTTCCAACATGGAAAGAATGTTGGACTTGGCAAGGACCGCGCCATCTTCTCTCTCATTGGCAGACTAGTCAAGCGTGTGAAGTTCAGGCCCAATAAGAAGTCGACTCAAAGACAAGCTTCACATTATGCACTTGAGAGATGCTGAAGTACATCAGGGATGTAGCATGAACGTATAAAAAACCAAAGCAGGAAGGCATTGTGGCTGAACCCAAGCTAGTGTTAGCTTTAGCTGATGATATGGCAGAAAAGTAATCCAAATTGTTGATACCGGGACACTTTTCCCCCGTGCTCTACATCAAATTCGTTCACTTATGATCCTTACATGATCATGAACAGTCTCTGCTCTGAATATTTGTGTTAGTATTAGAATTTTTATTTATGCTTAGATAAGCAAACTCATGAACTATCAATGGTAGAGTGTCTTTTGTTCGTTCTTGGATTGCCTCTTGCAACACGTGAGAGAGAGAGAGAGAGAGAGAGAGAGAGTCTCCATCAAAATATATAACCATTATCACGGAGACCTCTTATAACATAACAAACTCATCGAAAGTTTTAAATTCAACCAATAGATCCCAGAACAACATGACAACTTGAGAAGCTTGATGCATCACTTCCATAAGTGCAATTTATGGTGAATCTGCACGTAGAACTGTAGATTGTGACTATTATGAATCAGGAAGCTCTTCCAGAAACTCTCAAGTGGTCATGACTAGTCATGACTAGTATACAATCAGAATGGTAGATCATGACTAGTATACAATCATGCGGAACTGAATAGCTCGAGAGACAAACGGCAAGCCTCGTGTGGCAACAACCAAAACTGATGGACGGAGGAGAGAGTCTGAAGGGCTTGATTTGGAAACTGATGAAACAAGTTCACGGCTTCCTTTTCTGCTTCCATTGCACTTGGAGCTACCTCTTATGAGCAGCCTGCGTATGTAGGTTCTTCTGCCTCTGCTTCTTGGATGGGTGAGCCTTTATGGAAAAACTAACGGGAAGGGGGCAACTTATGCTTTTTATAGATGCTGTTATCGAAATAACTTATATACACAATCTGTTCGAGCTCCACTTGATGCTTTTCTGTTGAACTTCTTAATGGTGGAAACACTAGTAATAGTGATGCTCAAAGGGGAGAGAAGACACCTGTCAAAATTTTTAAATACAAAGAATTTACGAGTTACTTCATCGTCAAATAAAAGATGACTGAAGGAGTGGTGACTTGTGCACACAAATTTCTAAATTATAGACACTGTATGTTAAGATCACTCCCAATAACTCGACTAGTAGAAATTTCTGTTTCCCATAACACAACCTGAAGAGCTGATGCTAACCTTAAAATCAGAGTCACCAGATAAGTGAAGAGCGATAGAGCCTTGAGTTGCAAGATGAGGAATAATGAGTTTGTGGCCACCTTTTGTAGCACTACTGAAGACAATTTCGGAAGAAACGAACTCCCTGTTCAGAATATAGTAAATTGTGAAAGTTGGACTTTGGAGATATCACAAGGAAAAAGCTATAGGTAGGATGATCAGGAAAGCAAGCTATAGGTACAATGATGAGGAGAGCATCTTGTTCCAATACCTGCAATGCAAATGTAATATCTGCTTCATCGACTTTTAATGCTATTCTTCGTAATTTATCTTCTCGAGATTGACCTACTTTGAGAAGACCCTGGAATTTCAGCTATGACCATCAATTAAGCAGATAGTATTTGATTTTAAAATCCAATCTCCAAGGGAAGAACAAAAAAAAAGATTGCGCATTTGGTGATGGTATATTACCTGATCGTTAAGGACTCTGCACATGCTAGAAAACTCCAGAAATCCAGTTGCAGGTATTTGTGCTGACTTGCAGACATCCAGGTAACTTTTGTATAACTGTATTTCTATAGCAAGTTAGCTAGCAATAGCAACTACAAAATACTTCCGCAGTCAGAAATCAAAATTTAGACGCACCTCTCCGACAGTTGTATCCTTCTGCCGACCACGGAAAAGTTTCACAGCAGAACAAAGTATAATCTGCAGTCCAGTTGTTAAGAAAGTGACAAAAGTTTTAATAGCGTGGCCAGCTAAGGATCAGTAAGGAAAAAATGAAAAGCCAAGGATATAAATGGCTAAAGCGCTGAAAACATTAGAATACACGAAACTGTCAATTTTTATACCTGCATATTGAGCTGCTAGATATACAACATAATTTGATGCTACTCGATATTTGCTTAAACATACCTGTTGATGTTGGGGAAGAATCTGAATGGTGTCCACCACTGGTGATCTGAATGTTCTGGATAATGCAAGAACCATGTGATCTATCCTGACCTGTCAAAAGTTTTAAAACTCAGAAATGGCTAAAGAGGAGACAGACAAAAATATTCTTTAGCAATTTTAGATAATATAGTATTTCAACCTGAAAAAGTTAAAGATGATAAAATGACATAGCAACAATTATAAAAGTGAATCTGATACAGGTACATTTCCACTCTCTAGACAGACAAAATGCTTCAATAAAGACAAATTAAAACCACTGCATTTAATAAACTAATTCTAAAGATGGCAAAATCTTCATGAAGAGTATTACAGTATACTTTCCAGTTGCCCATATTACTTAGTTTTTCTGCTAAAGTTTATCTGCTTGATGTTCTTACAGTTTATAATATATTATCAGTTAAATTGCATTACAACAATTTTATGAACGAGCTAATCATAGGACAACTCCCAATGGTTTTAATGTGTCTGACTGGCTGACGAGAGATTGATACTTTTGATGAACATAATCCTAATTCAGATATGCAGAAGGAAATCTCATTCTGAAACACTTGCCATCAATTGACAGATGTCAAAAAGCCTTCATTTTATCAGGTATGTATGACTGGAGCCAATTAGAGAGGTCACAGCTCGGAAGAGGAATGCGCAGCCAGTACAGCAGACACTTACAGCATCTATTTCTTGCTGTTTTGTGAATTCAGGCACTGTGACTGCTTGCTGACCCTTGTCCTCATTATGCATTGACAAATATGGGTTCCTTGTTGACTCTTGAAGCTCCGCCTCTAGCATATCAATTGCACCCCTGCAACAATACCTAACTTCAATTACTGCTTATGGCATGGAGACAACTTATATCAGAAATCATATAATCTATTGCAATAACTGGTAAATTCCTTCACTGGCGAAGTGGAGAAGTTGACAGACTGAGAAGTCAATTTGCCAAAACAAGGAAAAAAAATCCTCATTAAAGAGTAGTAATTCCTACAGTGATGACTACCGTATTGAGGTTTTTGTTTCTCAGATATAGAGCTTACAAAGAGTAGCTATTTCTGCATTTCTAATAATAATATCAATGGTTATGCTCTTAAAAAATACAGTAACAGGAAGAAATCATGGCATGAATGCTGGCAAATCTAACAATCTAGTATAGGCAACAAGTGAACTTGTCTTGTGTTAAGTTACGAACCTGCAAATACAAAGAGCTTTCCGCATGTCTCCAGATGCGGCCGCAACTTTCTGTTATATCTCTTTCGCTCAGTATCCATAAATACAAATAATTAAGGAAACAGCGGACATGATGCAAAAGTTTCATACTCAGGAGGAAAAAAACTACTATTCGACTCACTCTGGCACAGAGTTCCAGGGCATGTGGTTGAAAGACAGGATAAGGGAGCACCTGTCAAATGAACAGCCATAAACATCAATGGCTCTTAATTACAATATTGTGATTTCGGCAAAGTCTACTCATTAAAGTCCTTAAAAAGAATTCCTCCAGAATTTGTCTCCCTTAAGAAAAAATTTGTATGAACTTGACCTGTAAGTTTCAAGGTGATAGGTAAAATGTCCCATTTTCACAGCCCCCAAATCTTCGATTGAAGGAAAAATGGAAAAAGAAGACACATCTCGTGAAATGACACGTGGAGGTAGATTAGGCATCATGATATTGAAGTTCAAATAACCCTTATACTCAAATTCAAAAAGGCAACAGATTCAGGGTTTAGTATTCAGATGTTGCACGGTACTGAGAACACGAGAAAGATACTAATTGGACAAAGCGCATAACTACCTTGAGTCTCTCTTGAAGAATCCTGACGATCTGCTCTGGGGAGTAAGCCCGAAAAGTTACAATGGCAGGCTTGCCTAACAGGAATGAAAAGACAGACACAGGAGTAAGCGTTATATCCAGATCAGAGAAACACTAAGGGCTTGTTTGTTTGAGATTCAGCAAAAGCAAAAAGTAACTTTTGCTTCCTGCCAAAATTGAGAATATCATTCGAAATTTGAAAATTTTTTGAAGGAATTGCATGTGAATATGTGTGTTGATATTTATATGTTGTGAAAGCTTCAAGTATTTTAGATTTAAAGAAAATGAAAGCACGTGAGCCGCAAAATTTAGGATAAGCAAGAAGTAAAAAAAAATTCTATCAAGACAAACATTTGTATCTTTTCAAGTCAAGAACAGATGGCTCACAATTTAAGGATTGAAGCCTGGGTAGAAAACGATCTGCCAAGTCTATAGCATTTGCTACTCCTGCAAGCAGGAATACGGCAAAACTGACGTCAAATTGCATATAGCATATTGCTTTATACGACCATAAAAAGAAAGTAAAAGATATAGTATCCAAGAGATATAGCGAGCAACGATAAGTACCTACTAATATACATTTAGAGAACGGGAAAGTGGTGAGCATAAAAAGATCATGAAGCACAGCACGGTCTTTTGTGATCAAATAATCCAACTCATCTGCAATAATTAGCCTGCAGGAGGAAAAATTAGTTCAGTAGAAGCATAGACTCATATACTCCTACTGCCATAAATGTAAGCAACTTAAAAGAATTAGCATCTTCTTGCAACATGTTGAACCGTATCAGGATCTATATGACTTTGGGCCAATATTGCCTTATGGTGCAAAGTGTTTGTAAGTACAGTCGATGAAATGGCTCCTTACATCATCTTTGTGGATTGTTGCTTCTCTGAATATAATTTCTGAAGCAGTTGCAAAGCTGAGGTACGATCATTTGTCATTTTTGGCAATTGGTACTTGGATAATATCTGTCAGCAAACATGGCAGGTAAGGATATGCAGGGTCTAACATGCAAAAGTACATGCTTTTCCATTATAAGTACCCTGCTGAAGATCTCTGATGTGCTGGATAAAGAAGTGCAGTTTAAAGCCAAAACTTCTGGCTGCTGAAGACCTGCCTGGAAACATTCAAAGCATTTTTGTAAAGAGAGATCCCAAACAGATCAAAAGTTGTGAGATATATTAGAAGAAATCAGAAACCGTTGTGACTTCTGTTTCTGAATTCTACTAGCAAACAAGTCAAAAGATAAAATTGACTTGACAATTTCTAAGATGAGCACAAAAAACTCATCCTACAATCTATTTTGGAAATCTGAATTCTAAATGCTGATATTCAATAAAGGTAACTTCTCAATTATGAAACTCTAACCTCGTGTAAGCTGTAATTGATTAATAACTTTCAAGGAAATATGAGCACAAATAACATCAAGTTCCTTTTGGGAAGTACCCAGACATTTTGATCATCTATGAAGCATGTCCTTACTCTTAAAGGAAGGTGTTTAACTTGTGATAGCTGTGCCAAAGTATATCATATCTTCTTATCTAAAATGATGAATGGTGGTTCTTGGGATCCTATACACAGACGGGGATAATAAATATAACCACAGCATCATCAGGCAGTAAAGAATGGAAAGCTAACCTCCTGCGTCCAATGCCATAAGAGCTCCTTCACTTTTTCCATGGATAAGGATTTTCCGGTCCCAGGGCATCCACAGATGTATAGGCTGCCGGCTTTCTCATGCTTGATGCATCCCTTGCAAAAATCCACAATCGTCTTTTGTTCATTTTCTCGGCAAGAGACAGATGGTGGCAGCGTCGACACATGAAGCGCTTCCTTCGCTGCGCTCATCTGCTGAGGATCTATCGTCACATTACATAAACATTAATTTCCTCCGTCGCAATTAAAGTCTGTGCTGCTATTGTGTTCAATGTATCATGATAGGTTCTACTTGCCTCTTGGATTCCATTTGCTATCGGCAACAAGACTATCAGGCAATCTTTTAGCCGGCAATCTCTTCGGTTTCATGGGCTTATCGGCAACCACTTTCTCAATTCTCTGCGGATAATTTTAGATTAGCAAAACCAATGGAATTTCCAAACTTCCTAGTGAGGCGTGCACCAAAATTTGCATGACCGAACCCCAATACAGTGTAAACCCAGAAATAGTACAAAATCTATGGCTGATCCTTATCAACTGAATCTTACATAATGGCATTACTAAGTGATTTTCCTTAGATGACACGGTATCAAATTCGCCACAACCGATCCGCTATCTAAATTGCCTTTCCACTTCCTAAGTGGTCGCAACAAACGCACAATCAATTCGACGAGTACGGAATCTAAGAACGTGATCTCGCCAACAGCAATTCAGTATCCATTCGGTTGTGGCAACGAACCAACGGCGACGCTGACTCCAACAACGGCAAAACTGCACAGTACAAAGAGAAGCCCGAGCTCTCACTCACTTTTGGAGGAGTATTCGGGCTCTGATTAAGGCACCGGCGAGGCGACACTCTCCTCGCCGGATCGGCCGCTCCGCCATCACGGAGAGCCGCCAGCGCATCGGATCTGAGCTTCCGCTTCTGAGGAGTAGAATCGCCGCCGGATCCGGCGAGAGGCTCCGGGAGAGCCACCGCGTCAGCGGCCGAGATCGGAGAGCCACCTCGTTTGGCGATGGAAGGCATCGTGGATGAGGATTGCTCGGGAATCAAACGGCGAATCGGTAGGGTTTCTCAGGATTCGGGGGAGGACGGACGGAAATCGGGGGAGATGATATAGCCTCGGTTCGTTTTCGCGGGAAGGAATGAGCGCGACCGCTTCGTTTCGCGCCAGTACGCCTTCAGACTATTTGCTTTTAAAATTGCTCTTTCAGTCTTCTTGACTGTCGCTGACCCAAACCCTTCTTTTTAAATCTTTACTTGTGTTTTTGGCTCAAAAAAAAAAATCTTTGCTTTTGTTTTTTCACTTTTTTCAAAAAAAAAAAATTTTACGAAATGGGGAGTTCATATCCCTCCCAATCTATGATCCCTTCAAAAAATTTGAGAAGAAAAAGAAAAGGATTTGTAAAATTTTGAAAGGAAAATAACACAAACGGTCCCTAAATTTTGGTACAATATACAATGTGATCCATGAACTCTTAATTTGTTCAATGTGATCCCTAAGCTTTAACCTAATATCTAATGTAGTCCTTAAACTTTTAATTTATTCAATGTTGCATCTGAACTTTTGGTACATGTTCAATTTAGTCCCTAAACTATATGTAAATGTTTAATGTAATTCTTCTATTAATTCAAGTTCAGGGATTACATTGAATATTTTCATACAGTTCAAGAAATGCATTAAACATGTACCAAAAAAGTTCATTGACCATTTTAAACATTAGACTAGAGTTTAAGAACTATATTAAATAGATTAAAAGTTCATGGACCATATTGGGTCAAAATTCATGGATTATTTGTGTCATTATCCCAATTATAAAACTGCAATATCTATGTGTATATATATATATTTGATTCAACTTTTAATATTAAATTGTCAATTTTTGCTTAGTTGTTTGCTAATTGCAAACGGTTTCAACAAAATTACCAACTTCTATCTACTTAAATTCATGGCGTTGAAGTTACCAACTTTATAGAAATCAAATTACCAACTTTTCCATCGAGTTTCCGCTTGTATTCATGTTACAACTCTTAGTCGACTCGATTTTAGCAAAAAAAAACTCTTAGTTGACTCGTTTACTAACACTTATTTGGTCAAATTTCAATTACCAAACTTTTTATATAATTTACTCACTTTTATTGAAATTATGAAATCACTAATTTCTTTTTTTTTCCGTTAAAATATCTCTCTCATTAACGGATGACATTCAGAATTAGGACACGGATTTTTGTGAAGACAAACATTTTCAACGAGTTGCCCACAGATTTATGACTTATCCATTAAACGAAGCTAGAATTTTTGAGTATATAAAAGCATAACAAATAAATGGTTTTATATTTATATATATTTCACTTTTTTTTTCACGCAAGACAAATACAAACTCATTACAAGAAAATAAATTGATCACATGCATCATCGTCCCCATCATGCACACTAATCCTTAAGACCAATGCACACACCCTTTCTCGATCGCAACACCCATTGATCATCTTCCTTTGCTTATCTTCATTATGCAGACTCTGCAAGATCCCGCGGATGCAGATTGACGCGAAGCCCGTTCTTCATGAACAGCGTGAGCGACATCTTCTGCTCCACGCGGTGACCCGGTACCAGCGACAGCCGGTAGCGGAGGAGCACCGCCGACGCCACGGACTTCATCTGGAGGTAGGCCAGGTCCTTCCCCAAACAGGTCCTCGGCCCCGCGTTGAAGGCCACGAACTTGTACCCGTCTTTCGGCATCTCAAACAGGCCCTCGCTCT
Source organism: Syzygium aromaticum (assembly GCA_024500025.1). Lineage (NCBI taxonomy): Eukaryota > Viridiplantae > Streptophyta > Magnoliopsida > Myrtales > Myrtaceae > Syzygium > Syzygium aromaticum. The sequence goes on along the minus strand of CM044886.1, from coordinate 36,228,267 downwards.
CCGAGAGCCATCGCTCCGGCCTGAACTCCATGCAGTCCTCGCCCCATATCGAATTCGTCCTCCCCACCGAGTATATCGAGTACGTGACTGTCGATCCGGCCGGTACGTGGGTCCCGTCGGGCAGGACGTCGTCCGCCACCACGTACTTGAAGTCCTCTGGCACCGAGGGGTATAGGCGCAGCGTCTCGGCGAGGACCGCCTTGAGATAGACCAGCCTGTCGGCCTCATCGAACACCAGTGGCGATTCCAGCCATTTCATGTGATCGTCGCCGCGGGTGTCCTTGAGGACCCTTGCTATCTCGTGCACGATCTTCCGCTCGACTCGCGGGTTGTTCATGACGAGCCAGAAAAACCAGCTCAGTGCAACGGATGACGTGTCGCGCCCTGCGAGGACGAAGTTCAACGCGATCCGCTGGAGGACGGAGCTTTGGAAGAGGTTGCCATCGACGTCCCGCTTTTTCAGGAAGCGCGAAAGGAGGTCGTCAGAGGGAGTCGCTTTGCGCGCGTTGATGGCATCGTTCATGTAGTTCTCGACGACCTGGAGGCTCTTCTTTAACCGCTGCTCCGCTCCAACACCGAATTTCTTCTTGAGCCTCCATAGAAAACCGGGATAGAGCAGGCGCTGAAGGGTTGCTTCAGTGGCCGTGTCGAAAGCCATAGCGAAAGGGTTTTCTGGTAACTCCGGCGAGAGGGTCTCCGGGTCTTTCCCGAATGTGAGCCCGCAGATGTTGTCGAACGTCAAGCGAAGCAAGAGGTCTTGCAAGTCGACAGGGATGCGCTCGCTCGCGGCCTTGTCGAGGATCTTCCAGAACCGGTTCTTGATAGTCCGGTTCACCCACCGGTCCATGGCCTGCCTCAGCGTCCGGGTCGTGAACTCGAGGGCCGCCGTCTTGCGCTGCAGGAGCCACGTCTCGCCGTCGCTGTTGAAAATCCCCTGGCCGAGCAGGTCGTGGAAGGCAGTCTGCCACGTAGGGCCCTTAGGGTAGTTGTCGAACCGCGTCCGAAGCACATGCTCGATGTTCTTCGGGTGGCACGTGACGGTGTAGAACCCTTGTTTGCGGGCAAGGAAAGGGAGGGCGATGGTGCACGTCTGGTAGGTGGCGGCGCCACCAGTGGCCCGGAGGTGGCCAGCGATCCAGTCGTGGAGCCTCCTTCGGTTCGCAAAGAGGGCCGGCAAGCTCCCCACGACTGGCCACGCCTTCGGGCCGGTGAGTTTCCTGGCCAAGAGATAGAACCAAATCAGGTAGGCACAAGTAAGTGCTGCCAAGTTGAAGAGGAGGAATGATGTTTCCATGGCGTGGTGTGTGGACCGAGGGTCACTATTGAATACGAGAGAGAAGGTGTTGAGTTGTTGTTAATATATCGTTGGAATATACGTGAGGAAGATGTAGGAGGAGTTGTTAGGAAAAATCTTTTGAGTCACAGGGGTTGATAGGAACCAAGTGAAAGCAGTGAATGCAAGAAAGCTTCCCTGAAAATTTTTATGGGGTTTGAGTCATGCATGGAGTCGCCTGAGTAGTTGCAAGGGTACATCATGAAATTAGGGTCATTTATGTATTTTTTTAATTGAGTTGATGGAGTGTGATTTTGGTGCATCAACTCATAAATAGTGAAATTTTGCGCACCATTATGGTTGCCTCTAATCTTTGCAGTTACATGGCAGCTGCAAATGATTGGAACTGAGAAGTCAATTAGAGAAAAATTTAGCTTTGAGAACACATACAGTATAAAATGCCACGTAGATGCCCCTTTTTTTATCCGAAACTTGTTCGTAACTTATCACGTTATCTAGCAAATAAATATGATGAAATGTTTTGATATTTAATGTTTGTTTATCGAAGCGATAATAATATTGGTCATTCGACAACTTCAACCTATATAAGCAATTCACATGTTATCGTAAATTCAGAGTTGTACGACTTTCGTGCGTGATTAAAAGGAATATATATATACGTAGTGACATAGGAAAACGTTAGAGTGCGTTTAACACATTGCTAATGTTGAAAAATATGGTCAGACATCATTGTCGCTTTAAAATCACCTAACGGTCTTTGTTGTTACTTATTAGTCGAATCCACCTTTTCTTTTTTGGGGAGGTAAAGCAGTGTGCTCACCCAAAAGGTGTCGGGGAGTCTATCGTTTAGACTCCAGTTTCATACTGCTTTTCCTTTTTCTTCCTCCTCCTTTTTCATCTTTCCGTGCTGTTGCTGTTTACCTATAGCAATCGTTTTCGCACTAGTTAAGACGTCGCTTCAATTGCTTTCTTAGGACACGGGGATTAGGTAAATCCAGGGCCTGTGGACACGTAATCTGTGGGTTTGAGTTTCAGATCATCTGCAGCTGCACGAGTAAATGTGGTGTGCAGTGCTAACTTCTCTTGAACCTGTCGACCACCTAATCAAAGGGCCAACAGTACACAGCTAAAACCTACAGTGGAAGACTTCTTACTCCACGTACCCAACAAAATTAAGGGCATCTCTTTTCTTGGCAAGTCTTCCTGTACAATCTATAGAGAGAGAGAGAGAGAGAGAGAGAGTTCAGTGGTTAGAGACGGTTCACCGGCAATGGGAAAATGGCGTCAGATGCGAGGGAGAGAACCCAAACGTGCGTGAGAAGGAGAAGAGCAGGAAGCGATCCCAGCAAAAGTCTGCACTGATTTTTTTTGGGGGAAAGTTTAAAGAATCAGTAGATCTTTCTTGACAATGTGGACTTGTGATGAGCGATTTTCTAGGAAAATGATTTAGTAACGTCGGGCACACCTTTTTGGGGAGGAAACAGGGGGTCATGTTCCACCGGTCTGAAAGAGAAATCTTTCACAGATCCCAGTAAGGGGATACTATTCCACCAAAGAAAAGATTGAAGTAGACTCAAAAGTTTTAAATTGCAACTTTTAATATAATAGATATTATTTTCAAGCCAAAGAAAAGATTTGAGGATATTGTTTTCAAATAAAATAAACTTAATAACTCAAAACAATAGGAACGTGAATATCAAATATACTTTAAACTTTCGATTATTTTAGGATTTGAGACCGATGAACACATAACCGTGGATAAAGGTTTATTTACTCTCTGTTTCTTTTATTGCAAAAAAGTAAGAGATATTTGTTGACGTCAAATTTTAGTTGGTATCCATTAATATATATACATATTATAAATATATCCACATTATATATATAAATTCAAGATCTAATTTACATCGTGGATTTTCTATCATTAGTGGTACTTTTTGTTATTTTGTTTTGAAATAAAATACTTTAATATAAATTGACTTTTTATCTATATGAAATGATATAGGGTCATGTGCGACACGGTCATGTGAATCTTCTCAATGAATCAAAAGTTGGAGCTATACTAGGTAAGATTTGTATGGAATTCGATCAAATATTTTTTAACTCCAGCTTTGACTTGTGTGATCTTAAGATTGATCTTGTAATGTTTTAGGTGCTTGCACATCTTCATCTACTAGATTTGAATCAATGGGGTTATTTTTTTGTCGTCTCAATTATTATTCATAATTTGATCTTTTCTTTAATTCATCTGTTTTTATGCATAATCAATATCACTAGTCTTTGATTTTTTTCTAGAGCAATTTGTTTGAGCAAAAAGAATGAGGAGTCATTTCATTTGCGCGATGATTTCATTATCAGTTGTAAAGCCAACATTTTAAGTATTTTTTTCATCTTTAAAATATAATAGATTATACTGGCTATTTTTAGTTAGTAAAAATATTTTACTTGTGATTATCTATATTTCGGTATTTGATTTATTTTTTCATTCTTCATATTAAAAAAAAAAGTTACACTACCTAGGATTTGTGAGATTTCCCTTTCAAATCAGTGGTTCTTGGGCCTTTTTAAATCCTTTAATCTAACTAAGTTAAGTTAAGAAAATAGGAAGCCATGAAAAGTAAAATAAAAAATTGGAACCGCCGGAGCCAGTCCCCCCGTTTCGGCCATAAAAAAGTGTGGCTAACATTTCATAAAAACCTCATGGTTGTGCTAGCCAGGCTCAATTTTTTAACGTTTGTTTTGGTTGGGATTAGTCTTGGCCAACTCATTCCATTCTTGTATTTGTCGGAACAGATACCGTGTTAAGAAAAAGTATGATACTCGATTAGGTTTTTTGGATTTTGTTTACAAAGTTAAAAGTCGTATCCACTTAAAGATAAGGTACCCGAACTTCGTTTTATCGATGAAATTTATAAGGGTTTAAGTCATTTCATTTTAATTCTCCAATAATTACATGCTTGAGCTTTGAAGTTTTATAAAGACAAGAATTAGCTGCTGCTCAATAGGTGGCGCTCTTGCATCGGTGATTTTACAATATAGGAAAAATGATACAAATGCTTTATGAACTTTAGTCCAATGGGTAATGTTATTTTTGTACTTTTAATTTATTCAATATGATCCCTCAATTTTGACTTAATGTGCAATGTCATCTTTGTACTTTTAAATTTATGTAACGTGGTCCCTAAACTATCAGTAAATGTTCAATTCGATTCTTAGACTATGTGAAAATGACGCACACGGAAGGATTATATTGAATATTTATTAATAGCTCAGGAACCGCATTACATAAATTAAAAGCATACGGACGACATTGCATATTACATAAAAGTTCATGAGTTATGTTGAATAGATTGAATGTCAAAGGACAACATTGCATATTGATATTAATGTTTATGGACTATTTATGTTATTATCCTTATGGCATATTTGTGCACTCGGTTGCACAACATAACTTTACCATTTTTTGTTGGTCGAAACGTAATTACACAATTGACCTTCACTCTTTTCATCTCATTTAAGGAGCCAGTCCCACCACCTTGTATTTCTATCTCTCTTTACGTGAAGGAGACCCGAAAGTTACGGTTCTCTGTCTCCTCCTTTTTTCTTTTTCCCTGCTGAGACTCTTTCGCCCTCCCTCCTCCTTTCTTCTACTTTTACTTTTTTTTGTTCTTTTCACGTGGCCATGATGGCTCGCTTTTTCTAAGTACTGGGGAAGATGATTGAATGCAGCTAAGGCATCCTAACAAAACGATAGATTTGTTGATCTTTTTAGGTGGACTCAATGATCATAGATCGAACCTATCCAATGTTTACTTCCATTGTGGGTAATGTATTTGGCTTCAATGACCAAGCCATGCGAGATAAATGTCTCATGCATGGTTCTAGATCCAATCTCTCAGTCCCCGTGAAAAGGAATGACCACTCAGTAATAAAGAAGATAGAGGTGTAGAGCTTCAACATCAATCGGTTTAGACTTCCACTTTGTTTCATGCACAAACTGACTTTCAAATAACTAAATATAGACACCGGAATATTTTCTTAATAATGAAATGACCAATACCCGTTCCATCCCAATCAGCCCCTCTCACGGTGGATGCACGGATAAGTAAACCGATCCGGGCTGATTCATCATACTATGATATTGTGGGACAGCTCATGATGTTTCGTATCAAATATGGCCGGACTCCGAAGCAGAGATCTCACAACCATGACAATGCTCTGGGGCTAGTCGTGGCCCTCGTGAGCACGAGGCCCACATGGCATGGGTCACGGCGTCCGTGAGCTCGACACCTGCCATGATGCGCGAGCGAACTCGGCACAAGTAGAGACAAGGGCGTAGAGAGAGGAGTGATGGGCAGCTCGGGCATTGAGGCAGCAACTCGATGGTACATGATGTCACAATGCTCTGGGGCTAGTCGTGGCCCTCGTGAGCACGAGGCCCACATGGCATTGGTCGTGGCGTCCGTGAGCTCGACACCTGCCATGATGCGTGAGCGAACTCGGCACAAGTAGAGACAAGGGCGTAGGGAGAGGAGTGACGGGCAGCTCGGGCATTGAGGCAGCAACTCGATGGTACATGATGTCTTGAGCTATGTATGAGAGAGAGAGAGAGAGAGAGAGAGAGAGATTCTTCTTGTTTTTTTTTTTTTTTTTAAATCAGAGCAAGTTATCCCATTTGGTGCAAGCGTAGACCACTATATTGAATGAAGGAATCAGAGCCAGCTACTCGGACAAAATTAGTTCCTTCTTCCAAAGATAAAATAGTCGAGCTAAGCTCACCCCTTGCTTGGACAAAATCCTATAACGTCGGCTTGGGCCTGTTTTTACTTATTTCAATCGAATTAGTTTTTGGGCCCAAAAAAAATCGTGATCCACAAACTTCACATTAGCAATTAGATCTTCCGTGTTTGAAGAAGAAGAAAAGAAGAGAAGGGGATGAATGAACTGTCTAACCATCTAGGTTAGCATACTCTCTTATTTATACTAATTCATAGTAATGTGGTAGACATTCCCACACATGATAGTAAATAATAATAAAATAACTCGTAATAACTCGTAACACCTTCCCTCAAGCTGAGGCATAGATATTGACCATGCCTAGCTTGTTACATATAAAGCGAACCTGTTGCCCAGCTAAAGATTTAGTAAACACATCTGCTAGCTGATCGCCAGTACGAACATGTGAGAGAGTGACACTCCCACGCATAAGCTCATGTCGAACGAAATGACAATCAATCTCAATGTGTTTTGTTCTCTCGTGAAAGACAGGATTGGAAGCAATGTGAATTGTTGAACTACTATCACACCATAGCGAAGTAGGACCACTCAACCCATATCCAACCTCATTCAGAAGATGTCTAGTCCACATAATCTCTGCAGTGGCTGCAGCAATGGCCCGATACTCTGCTTCAGCACTACTCCTCGCAACAATGTCCTGTTTCTTACTCTTCCATGAAACCAAATTACCACCAACATACAAAGCATATCCAGAGGTAGACCGCCTATCAGTAGGGTAACCAGCTCAATCAGCATCAGTATAACACTCCATGCGAGCGTGACCATGAGCAGCAAAAACAATTCCCTTGCTGGGACTACCTCGAAAATATCTCAGAATCCTCAAAACAGCATCCCAATGTGGTTGTCTAGGTGCTGCCATAAACTGACTAACTACACTAACCGAATATGCAAGATCAGGTCTAGTCATCGTAGCGAGATAGTTTAGTTTACCAACAACACGCCGGTATCTTTCAGGGTGTTCAAACAACTCGCCCTGATCAGGAAGAAGCTTCAATCCCGGTTCCATAGGCGACTCTGCAGATCGAGAGTGCTACATGTTAAATTCAGCCAAAATATCTAGAATATACTGACGTTGTGACAAAGAAATACTACCTTTCTTACTGCCTTTCTTTCGAGCCACCTCTATGCCAAAAAAATATCTTAAATCACCCAGGTCTTTCGTCTCAAAGTGAGTATGTAAATATTTCTTCAGGTCAACAATACCCTGCTCATCATCCCCTGTCAAGACAATGTCATCCACATATAAAACCAGAAAGATACACCCAGTAGTAGCACGACGATAGAACACTGCATGATCATTTTGAGACTGAAGCAAACCAAAAGTTTGAACCACTGAGCTGAATCGGTCAAACCATGCTCGAGGAGACTGCTTCAAACCATACAAAGAGCAACGAAGCTTACAAACTTTCCCTCCCTAAGCAGAAAACCCTGGAGGCTGCTCCATATAAACATCCTCAGCAAAATCACCATGAAGGAAAGCATTCTTAATATCCAATTGATGGTGAGACCAAGAATGCACAACTGCAAGGGATAAGAAAAGCCGAACAGATGCCATTTTTGTAATCGGGGAGGTCTCAAAGTAATCAAGACCATGAATTTAAGCATAACCCTTAGCAACCAACCGCGCTTTCAGACGAGTAACAGTTCCATTAGGATTGACCTTCACGGCAAACACCCAACGACAACCATTAACCTGAGCACCAGGAGGAAGATCAACCAAGGACCAAGTCTGATTGCGTTGGAGGGCACTCATTTCCTCCTCTATGGCCAAACGCCAACCTACATGCTGAAGAGCCACGAGAACAGAAATAGGTAGGGAGGTAGCATCAATATTAACCACAAAAGCCGACAAACTCACTGATAAACCCTTGTAGAATTGTGTATAAAGAGGGCGATCCTTGCAAGCACGGTAGCTCTTACGAAGGGCAATAGGTTGCTCAGCTGTAGTAGTCTCAGTAAGTGGATTAGCTACAGGAGGGACTTGCTCAACAGGAGGATCCTCCACGAGAGGGACTGGTTCAGAGGGAGAATTGACAATGGGGGCAATGTCTAATGAAGACGCTGGAGAGATAACTGAATGAGAGACCATTGGCGGAGGATAGACAAGTACAGGGTCAGAAGATGTGGACTCGAATGATTGTGGGACTAAATCAGATGAACTAGAGCTAGTTGCAGAAAAGTAAGGCTGAGACTCTATGAATGTCACATGACGAGAGGTGAGCATTTTTCTTAAAGTAGGAGAATAGTAACGATAACCCTTTGACACCCGTGAGTAACCAAGAAAAACACATTTGAGTGCACAAGGATCAAGTTTTGATACACCCGGACGATCATCATGGACAAAACAAGTACACCAAAAAGTTTAGGGGGAAGAGAAAAAAGACTGCGATTAGGAAAGAGGAGCTCATGTGGAGTATTACCCCCAAGAAAAGAAAGAGGCATGCGATTAATGAGATAGCATGCTGTAAGAACAGCTTCCCCCCTGAATTTTTGTGGAACATGCATATGTATAAGAAGAGCGCGAGCAGTATCCATAAGATGGCGATTCTTCCGCTCAGCAACACCATTCTATTGGGGTGTGCGAGCACATGAAAGACGATGGTGAATACCATGAGAACGGAGAAATTGATGGAAATGATCCGACATATATTCCCCCCCACGATCAGATTGTAAAGCCTGAATGTTATGATGGAATTGAGTGTGGATAGAAAAACAAAACTCACGGAACACGGAAAATAACTCAGAACGTTCTTTTATTAAGTAAACAAATGACATTCTTGTGAAATCATCGATAAAGAGAACATAATAACGATAACCAAAGACTGACATAACAGGACTAGGTCCCCACACATCAGAATGGACCAAGGCAAACGGAGCAGTTGCTCGTTGAGATACACTTGGTGGTAAAGAAGCACGACTATGCTTTGCAAGCTGACAGGACTCACAATTTATTGTAGACACTGAACGAAAACGAGAAAACAATGACTACAACATAGATAGAGAGGGATGTCCCAGACGATAGTGAACATCTAAAACATCTGTCTCTTTCACGAGCGCAGCCGGAATAGACACACTATCTAGCTGGTAGATTCCACCATTGACACTTCCCTTACTGATAGTCTTCCACGTCGAGAGATCCTACAAAACACAATAATCATGGTAGAAAGTCACGGAGCAATTCAAATCCCGTGTGATACGACCAACAGATAACAAATTAAATGGCATGCCGGGAGTATATAAAACAGAAGATAAGGAGATCTCATCAGAAGGTCGTGCAACTCCGTGTCCATGAACCATCAAGGATGACCCGTTCGCAATAGTAATATGGCGTAACGGAGTTGAGGACTGATATGCAGTAAGAATACCTCTATTACCCGTCATGTGAGCACCGGCACCAGAATCAATAATCCAAGTAGCGGAAGGAAGAGCTGCACATGCTGAGGTAGAGGAATAATTAGTTGATTGCTGTAGTTGTGCAATAGAGACAGACGCAGTCTTACTCCCTGAGGTCTGAAACTCCAAGTAGCGAGTATACTTCTCAGGACTCATTGTGATCACCTTTTGGTCCATAGACACGCTCTCAGACGCAACATGGGCAGATGTGGTTCGTGAACCAGAAGCTGCTTGTGCAGCTTGTAATTTTCGGCAATAGCTGCGAAGATGTCCAACAATACCACAATAATTGCAAGTACGAGTCTCCCGACCACAACCGGCAGTACCACCACGACCTCCCCCTCGGTCACGGCCTCCATTGCCACACCCACCTCCTTTGTTCGTATATAAAGTAGCAGCCTATTCACCAACCTCTAAGGGGGCGGCTTTAACCTCCTCACGACTCGCAGTACGAAGAACACAACGATGAACTTCTCCAAGAGAAGGAACTCAAGCATCTGAAAGGATTTGTGAGCGAGCAGTGTCAAACTCAGCGCCCAGCCTATTAAGATAGCAAGTGACCAGAAACTAATTTCGTTGTTCTTGAAAAGTAGTCCGACTAGACGTAAACAAGACTAACCGATCAAATTCATCAGCAAAGGATTTAAAATCCTCATAATATCCATGCAGAGGCCAACCGGCAGAAGCCGGCTTCAACAACCCACACACAACATCATAGAATCGCGAGAAATCATTCAGAGAGGAGTATAAATCTGCCAAAGCATCCCATAACTCCTTAACGGTATCAATATTGCTAACAACGGTCTGAATAGAAATATCCATAGCATTCAATAGTTGACTATAAATAGGACAATCAACAGTGTACCATTCATCATAAGTCGGGTCATCCCTGCTCGGGGGAGGCTGAGTAAGATGATGAAATAACTGCTGTCCGTGCAAATTCTTGAAAACATTCTTCTTCCAAAGTGTGTATGTAGACTGTCCCGGCAAAACACGTTCGACGAGCTTAGACGAAGTAGATATAAAGGTCGGAGCTTGTGACCGCATCACATCAGATCCAGTTGCACTAGATCTATTCATGGCTAATCCAGTCTCACCGGATTCAACAGCAACATCTATCGGAGTCTCTGAACCACTTGACATAATGATGCGTATTTAATCTAGTCACACCAGATTAATCAGAAAATTAGATTAAAGAAAGAGATCACAAGCTCCACCGTTTCATAGATCCTTGATTAGAACTTGATCATATTTGGAAGAAAAGAATGACCGACAAAAAGAGAAGTAGGCCGGGAGATTAGATCAGAGAGAGAGAGAGAGAGAGAGCAGATGGTGGTGACGGTGATGGTGGTTCTTGCAAGGGTTAGGATTTAGGTTGGGGCAGCGGCTAGGGTTGGCTCTGATACTATGTTTGAAGAAGAAGAAAAGAAGAGAAGGGGATGAATGAATTGTCTAACCCTCTAGGTTAGCATACTCTCTTATTTATACTAATAGTGAGGGTACATAGTAATGTGGTAGACATTCCCACACATAATAGTAAATAATAATAAAATAACTCATAATAACTCGTAACATGACTTTTGGGCAAAAAGCCTAGTCCCCCATAACTAGAGCACTACAAAAACAACTCTGATCTCACTTATCACTCAATTCAATCTCATCAACTCGATGAAAATGTTTCGCCAAAGATGATTTAGCAGGTCGATTGACATGGAGACAGTATATACCAAACCATAAAACATAAAGAATATGGAAGTCTAGAATTGATAAGTAAATTTGGATTAACATTCAAAAGGAGAGATAGAAAAACTTGGATTGGTTCTCGGTTAACTGGTCCGACTATTGATCAATTTAGGAAGCACAAGATCATATTATTGATGTGTTCCCTTCTTTTGCAGTCCATACCGAACCTTAACAACAAGTACATCTCTGCAATCTCAGCTCCCCCCTCGTTACTCCACAAACAATCTAGGCTAGGTTCAAGCAGTAGCCCCATTACCAGGCATTCGATCAACAGAGCATGGCGATAAAAGCTTCTTCCAAACCTGGGAAAAGAAGCTGCAGGCCAAAAACGATGATCTCGGTTTTCATCAGCCTGAATACATAAGGGACACACGGGAGATGCAGCCAAGGTCAATGCCCAAGAATCAATGCTGTCCAAAGTAGGAAGCCTATTCAAGAGAGCCATCTGGGAAACCATAGCAAACTTAGGTACATTAGGGAAGAACCAGATCAACCTATGCCAGTCCACTTAAATACCTCTCTATCTCACAAGATTCCAAGCAGTAGCAGAATGCAAAGTGCCACAGTTAGAAACAGGACACAATACTCCATTATCAATAACAGAGATAGGACCGACAGTGCCACATAGAGCAGCTTGGATAGCTACCAAATCATCCCATCTAACACCAAACCAATGCCAGTCACTGCCTTGAATAATCTCAGCTACTTTAGCATTAGAAGGCAGAGCGGCACATCGTAAAGAACTCTCCAAGAATAAGCCTCCAACAAGACACCACAAGGTGTGCCAATTGTCATGTCACAAGTATGTCGACTTACCATTCCCATGAAGTGTATAATACGAGGTTTCAGCACATTCGCGAGCTTTTCTTGACTCCCTCCATGCAGTAGCAGAGTTCGTTCCGGCTTTATTAGCCCAGAAACTATCCTGACTGGAAGGATAACTGCAGAGCCAGCGTTCCAAAGAGAACCAGACTTTAACTATAGCTTACATACATATTTCAATCAACAAGCAATATCTCAAAGATCCAATTTCCTAATGCCAGGTACACCTTCCTGCTTAGAAAGGCACACTCGGTCCCAGCTGACTCTAGCACCTCCGCCATCACCCAAAAGAAAAGAAGTTGTCTTTCCCTAACAAAATGCGTAAAAAGATGAAGACAGGTGACTAGAGAAAATGGGGATGGATCCCATTTCCGAGTGCTGGAAATCAAGCTTGATGAATGTTGCGGATGGCTGCATTGATGCTCTTGCAATCGAAATCCATTATCTTCATCCAGTTCTCGAAGTCCCCAATTTCCTGTGCCACGAATATTACTAACAACATATCAAGACATGTTTGGAAGCTTTAGTTTGGTAAAGCAATCTGAACTTGCCAAGGGCATGAAAAGACCTTGATGGCGGAGTTAAGAGCGTGACTGGAGGCGAGCCAGTGATCGGTCTGCTTCGCGAAGCGGGAGACGGTGGCGGCCAAAGCTCGAGTCTCGAGCTCGACGCGCTTCTGGTTGACGAAGGCCTCCTCCACCCCTCCGTTCACCGCCTCCACCAGCAGATCCGACACCGCCGCCGCGCTCCTGATCGCGTCTCTCTTGGCTTTCTCAGAGCGGTCTCGGAGGGCGACCGACCGGTGGTGGTGATGGTGGGTTAGGCCGACCAGAGAGGCCTCCAAGCCCCCGCCGCCGCCGCCGACGGGGTGGCGATCGGCCGGAGATTTCTCCGCTTCAGGGGGAGACAACGCGCGCGTCCGACCAAGTGGCAGCTGCGGTGGATTCATTCTCTCTCTCTCTCTCTCTCTCTCTCTCTCTGCGCGTCGCACTATTTCGCTTTCATGAGTTGGGTGGTGTGTGGGCTGGGCTTGACAGTCCACATCCAAGTGTTAAGGCTCAATCAATTTGACTAACCTAACCGAACTTACAAACACGTTATTTCTGGCTTCTTTGATTTTCTTTCTTAGCAGCCGTATACGGATTGACGCCAATCACGGAATCACCACTTCTTCCCCTTCTTATCTTTTATACGCTGATTCGTTCAAGCTCAGAATTTGACTGAGTCTATTAGCCAAGATCTTAGTTATACACTCGTGTAATACAATGAGAAATTGGTCCAAACTCGGACATTGCGGATGCATGCTATGATTTAGGCACATGCGTAATAGAACCTGCATCGATCTTTTGCAGAAAGCTTGGATGAAGAGAAAAAAATATCAGCGGTAGCCGCACAAGGATCTTCTCCAATGACAGACAAAGCAGAAGTATAGACGGTAACAGAAGAGCTATCAGGTCCTGAGACTCTATCCCCATTCAAGGGGAAAGATGATCACCGATTGTTCGGCCATCTTTTTTCTTAAGTAACTCAGAATTATTGTCTGCTGTTGTAATAGCTGCCGACATAGAGGCTTTTGCAGCCTATCGTTAAGCATGGGGGCTGTTTCAGCCATCTATTTGGTTGATGTACAGAGCAACGCAAAGATATCAAATGGCTGATTGTGTAATGACAAGCCATTAGATCATCGACTGCATTTAAATGACAAGAAATAACTAAACTCCTTGTAATCCTGCACCTTTCTATTTCATGTCCAAGCATAGTGGACACAAATCCTGCTCCAAACACTTTAGACAGCATGGGCCGACAGTCCCTTTCTTCCTTGCAGTATTCCACAGCTTCATTCCATACCCAGAGTTGATCGCATTGGTCATCTTTACAGGAAGTTCAATCAAAATCGCATGTCAATCTTTCTCCAGAATTCAGTCTGGCTACTGCCATCTTGGTCCAAAACCAATGCCATGAATCTAAAACACTAAATACCCCCCCTCCCCACTTCTTGTTTCGGCGGTTCAACTCACTTTTCCCTCCGGAAAATCTAGCTTTCAACATAGAATTTTACCAGCTCTTCCAATCTCAGGGTTTGGCCAAGAACCCACTGTTCCTTCTTTCAGTCCTCAGGAACTTTGACAGACCAGAAGCTTCTATCTTTAAGCTGAAGAAACTCTTTGATTTTCCTAAGTAAATATCAAGAAACATTTACTAAAGGCAGCAGGGTTCTACACGCATATTAAAAAAGAGCTCAAAGGCAAACACAGAGTTCTTTACAAGACTGTTGACTCCAATGTCAATCAATGCGTATACAATAATACATCCACAGAGAATTTTCTGCTCCAACAAAAACTGTAAAAGTTTGAAGCAATTTTTAGTAAATACGGAAACAAGTTATTTCCAAAAGTATCAAAAATCTGCAATAGGAATTTCAATGAATAACGAAATCATATCATACAATGATGTACGTTAAGGGATTGGTTCGCGTCAAGCTATTAAAACCAAGGCCAAGGTAACCCACATTAAGGCAAGGGGATAAGCCTGGTGACCCCAAGGTTTGTTACAGTTGAAACGGTAAAACTCTCCAAATTAGCATCACGAATCTCAAGTACATCAATCAATCTGCGCATCAATACGAGTGTGCCACAATCACACCCTTCTCCAAACAAGCAATTGGAACCAACCATTTCACATGTCACAGAATAGCATCCTAAAGAAAGTGCAGGGCAATAGCATAGTATTTCATTAAAGATGCATACTTTCATCGTGCCTTGGAGCTTCAAGTAGAACAATGTAGGAGAAAACAAAGCCACACAATATGTAAATAAAGTCGGGTGGCAGCTTCATACAGAATATGACTGCATATACACAAGTATATTACGAGAATCTACATATCAGCTTATCTTATTAACCACATTTACCGTCTTTGTAGAGCTCAAAAACCCCAGGCATCAAGGTGCTTCAACAACCACTTTGGTAATGGCCATAGCCGGGAGCATTCCTCACCACGTGATCAGTCTTGTGGGCATTTCCTTCTTCCAAATTCAACCCTCCCAATGCACTAGCAACATCTTCATAGCGTGGCAAGGGCCTCCGCTCAGACTGTGAAGAATCAAATGGTGCTCTAGGCTCGTCTGGGACAACATTGTCCGAGCTGTGGCTGTTTGACGATGCGGGATAGACAGGAGCTGATGCCCTGTGATTGAAGATCCAGCGTGGCGTAGGAATCATATGCTCACTGCTCAAGGACTCACCAGGAGCCGACGTGACGTGATCGGAAACCCAGCGAGGCGGAGGAATCCGCCGATGCTCTTGCACAGGATAGGAAAAATCGACTGGGGCGGACGGGCAATATGGGGAACTGGAACCGCTGGTCACCTTCAGCTTATGATCGACAGCATAAGAGGAGAAATCAACTGGAGCTGAAGGGACACTTGGAGCTCCATAATTCGAGGCGTGATCAGAGAAAGGCCGCACCGGCGGGGCTTGAGGCGGCGGCGGAGGCCGAGCATAATAATAGTGGCCATAAGAATAGCCAGACCACGGAATCGAGTTATTGAATTGCGAAAAAGGAGGTGGAGTGAAGTAATTACCGCGATCCTCCGGGGCAAAGTCGTGATACCGAGGCGGCGGCGGCGGCGGAGGAGGACGAGGCCGCTCTCGGACGGCGAGCTTCACGCGGAGCTTCCCCTGCGGCCGACCAGAAGGGCGATAGAGGTCGAGCGCGTAAACCCTAGGGGCGTCGCCGTCCAAGTCGATCAGCTGAGAGAGGGCGAACCTGGAAGAGCCGACCAAGGGTTTGGGGGTCTCGGAGGGCTTGGAGTGGAAGACCTCGACGGTGAGGGTCGCGTCGCGCGGCGAGGCGGCGGGGGGGAGCGGGATCGTGAGGATCTCGTTCCAGACGGGGCGGGTGGAGCCGGAGTCGTCGGGGCGGGTGGAGAGGCGGAGGTGGGGGTCGTGGTCGAGGGAGAAGGCGGCGTAGGGCTTGAGGTCGCCGTTGCGCCAGTTGACGTTCTTCAGGTGCTTGGCCGATATGACCGTGATCTCCAGGTCGAGAGGCGCGGGGGAGTACATGGCCGGTGGCGGAGGAGGCGGAGGCGGAGGCGGCGGAGGAGGGAGGCGCGTGGGGTGTGGAGGAGGGCAGGGTGGGGGGATTAGCGTCTAATGTAGGGAGGGAGGCAATGTTGACGACGCAGGGGTGGATGACGTAGCCCATTGCGGAAAGTGGATTTGCCGCTATCTTACACATGCGGGTCCCACGATGGCGGAGCAGACGCCTTTTAATTCATTTTTTATTTTATTTTATTATTTTTATTTTTCCGTAAAAGGAAATGGAAACGGGTGGATTAGCCCGTTTGAACTTTTCTACTCTGCTGGCCCTCATAATCCGACGGAAACTTAATTTTTAAGGGAAGAAATTCTAAAACTTTTCGTGAAAGTATAATTGAGTTATAAAATTCATTGTGAAAGTATAATTAAATTTTAAAATTTACTAAATTGATTCTATCGAATCTTAAAGTTAACATCATTAATTTATTTAACGGAAAATGTTGGTGCGGCATTTTTAAATGAATTGTCTTTTGTACGTGACATTTTTTTTCAAATCTTATTTAAATTAAATTAAAAAACTACAAAGTCTAAAAATTTAAAAAAAATTAAGAAAAAAAAGAGAAGGAGCTTTGCTAATGGGGTGACGTCGCCCATTGCTAGAGGGGCTGGCGAAGGTTGCCGGCCCTAAGCAAGGATGGCTGACCCTGTTAGGCCTGGGTGAGGCATCGTCGGTCCTTGTCTGGGGCTGGCGAAGCTTCCCTAGATCTAGGCAACACCTAGCATTCACCTGGGACAAGCAACCCTCACAAGGCTCAGGCTAGCGCCGACGTCGCCCAAATATAAGCCTTTGCCTGGGCCTAGAGAAGGTCGTTGGCCCTCACCCGAGGCTAGCAAGGGCCGCCACCGTTGCCTAGGTCGCCGGTCCCTCCTGCGATTGGCAACAATTGCAAATCCCACCTACGAGAACGAGCCTTAGTATTTTTTTTTTTCAGTTTTTTAAGTAAAATTTAATTTTTTTTAGTTTTAAATTTAATTTAAATAAGATTTGAATAAAATAAAATAAAATAAGCCACGTAGGAGAGAGAAACTCATTTAAAAATGCCACGTTAGCATTTTTCGTTAAACAAATTAACAGTGTCAACTTTAAGACTTAATTGACTCAATTTGATAAGTCTTGAAACTTAATTACGCTTTCGCAACGAGTTTTAAGATTTCTAATGAATATATCTCTTTTTTAAAAAAGATTTTGTTGCACATAAGATGAATTATGGAAGCAATTTTGATACCTAAACTAGCAACGAGTTTTAAGATTTCTAATGAATATATCTCTTTTTTAAAAAAGATTTTGTTGCACATAAGATGAATTATGGAAGCAATTTTGATACCTAAACTTGAGTGCCGATTTTCCTATAAGATGTGCAAAAAATTTCTTTAATTGATTTCGCTTAATAATTGCCATCGAGGATTTTGCCTGTGACTTGGATTAGAAATGTCCGACCCTATCCGAAAATGCCCGCATGAATTTACTCTTCTCTTAATTAATACAAAAAACTTGAATTGTAGAAAGTATCTGTGTAAAAAAATTAGTCGAAATGAGCTAAAAGAAATACGATGCCAAGTTGCGTTCACATGGATTTAGCAATCGTAGCGGTAGGACGAAAAAACCCCTTTTAATGTTGGTGGAGTAGTGACACGCGAGGCTTTAATCTTTTTGGGCTTGTACATCGAACGATTCCTGTTTTGTCGACGCCCGCCAATTCGATTGCCGCGGGCACCCCGCCGACGTTTTCGAGGGGAGTGAAAACACTCCATGCGGAAGAAAAGCATCTTCTGGCTAAAAATAGACAAGGAAAGAGAAAGGTTATCAGAATGTGGAATTTTGCTCCATGATGATTAACTTCGAGGGCGGTTTTAACATGGAGTCCCGACCCGTGGGATAAGGAAAGTAGGTCTTTTCCTAGGTTGAAATTTGTGCGTCTAGGACTTTCAGCATATGAAATATTAGTGAACAAAACGCTCTCTCTGTCAGCAAACATTCAATTTCCTGGAAATTGGAAGCCATAGGCACAGGAAAGAGCCGAGGATGCCCCCAAAAGGAGAAGCAAGTTTCAAAGAAGTTAGAGACATGGCCCTATGGACAATTGACTTCGGCACACCAACTACTCTGAATGACTGGGCGCTATACTCGTGATAGAGATGCAAGGGGCAACCTTTGGAACTGAGGTGGCTAATGAGAATCGAGTCCAAGCCCGGATTGCACGGAACTTGTAATTCGTCACTTCCACCAGCTCAAAGTTTGCCAACTTTGGGTTTCCAGCAACCGAAAAAAAAGAAGAGTACCACTTTGGAACTTTTGGGTGTCACTACATCAGGATCGATTTCTTAGCAGGAGGGTTATGATACTCTTTCTGTCCATATCCCCAATTCAAGACCTAAAGCATCCTCATTTATAATCTCTGTATAGTTGCCTGATGATGGAAGACCCATCCACCGCCTAGAAAGCGAAATCAAGGATATAGATGTCTGCCTGGACCGTTGTGCCAGCCAGAACACGAAGCTCGGCTTGAGACATCGGAATTACTGTGGATGGGTATATAATCACAGCATACCACAATTTCCAACACGAGGCTGTGTTGTAAATTAGGCACAATTATGAATTATCACCAGTGCGACCCACCAATTCCCTTGGATAGAAGGAAAACTTCTTCTGCCCATCACTAGCAAGCAACTATAAGTGGACTTCAACCCACCTTTTCTAGAGTCTTGTTCTTTTTATCTTGACATTGAAACAATGCGTTCTTACCTCAATAAAGTCAGTTATTTGGCAGATGAAAAAAGTATCCCCAAGATAATTAGCTCTTGTGGGCTTATTAATCTCAGGTTGAAGCAGTGAACATTGTGGTATTTCCTGTTATATAACTACCTGCTCACGGGAATGATGAGCGAGCTATTCTGCGGAAGTTCATCTCGCACGGTTCAACTTGTCCCCAACCATTTCTAAAGGCTCTGTCCCTGTGGAAGCATGCAAAAAAACGAAAAAGAAATTGCACACTCCCTACGCAGGTATTACCCTGTTCAGGTTCAAAGGGACTTTCTCAGCCTGATCCACCCCATCCCAGCAACAGCTAGGCTAGAGCAGATTCAGACACCCCTGGTGCTTTTCTTTGTCAATGGAACAGTCCAGGAAATAAATTAAAGAAAGAAGTGCTAAAGGGAACAATCAGCAGAAAGTTTCTTATTGACTGAGACAGATGAAACAAGCAGTAAATATCCAGAAAGATGCTTGACTAAACTACATACTCACCAACAGCATGAAACTAAAACTGCATATCGCGATCCTCAGTAAGTCTATTTTGCTGCATTTTCAAGCATTTTCAATTACTTGAAGTTCCCCAAACATATCGCCTATCACACGATCCTGCAAGGAGTTCCCATAAAACATCATAAGAGAGATGATTTAATCACATACAAAATTAGTGTCGTAAAGATGGAAAGTATGCTGCGCTTAGCTTCATTCGTTACAACAGGGAATGCAGAAAAGATTGAGGGGATTCTTACCTTCATCTCTCGGCGGACTTTACATAGTCAGCTGGCAAGTAAATTTCTCCACCTACTTCACCATGTTGCTCCCCACTGACAGTTTTCTTAGCGGCAAGAAATTCAGCACTCATAGTATCCATTCCATGCTTAATGGCTTCTTCGGCGGTCCCATAGCCATGCTCTTCAGCATACTTCCTCACATCCTCTGTTATCTTCATAGAGCAGAATTTAGGTCCACACATCGAGCAAAAATGTGCAACTTTAGCTCCATCTGACGGCAGAGTTTCGTCATGAAAAGACATGGCAGTCATGGGGTCCAATGACAAAGCAAACTGATCCATCCACCGAAATTCAAATCTTGCCTTGCTCAATGCATCATCCCAGGCTTGAGCTTGTGGGTGACCTTTCGCTAAATCGGCCGCATGGGCAGCTATCTTATAAGCTATAACTCCCGCCTTGACATCATCCCTATTGGGAAGTCCAAGGTGTTCCTTCGGCGTCACATAACACAGAAGTGCAGTACCAAGAGCCCCAATATTGGCAGCACCAATTGCGGAGGTGATATGATCATACCCAGGAGCAATATCAGTTGTTAAGGGACCGAGAGTGTAGAAAGGAGCTTCATTACACCATTCGAGTTGCTTTTGCATGTTCTCAGGGATCTTATGCATCGGGATATGACCAGGACCTTCATTCATTACCTGAAAAAACAAGACAGGGAAGTTTGCAATTTAAAATGTCAACCGAGATCAAAAAGTGAAAAGAACAGCCATTGCAAGTTAGAACTCCAAAGCCAGTTTATCTAGTGCTACATGAAAGAAATGATGAGCTTCATAGCCAATATGCATACATCCTTATGTTTGGATTGTACGTAAAAGATCTATATATCTTTCATTGAAAGAATAAAAAAATGGTAATGGTATAAGCTTAGAGGTTTACAAATAAAGTGCCAACTCCCAAAGGAACGTTGAAGTGACTGTTTTGCAAGATCATATGAAACAAGAAAGAGATTTCCCATGCATATAGGTCTTAGGGGTGTCTTAAAGTTAAGCAGTCCAGCATATTAAAATCTGTTCTCAGAGAAAACTTTTTTAACCGAGGATCCTTCCTTCCAGTGTGTATCATATCACCTGGACATCCTTTCCCCAAGCTCTACGAGTCAGTTCCCCTTGCGTAAGAAGCTCAGCAAACTGTGCAGCGTCATTAGCATCATATATTGATCCAGGTCTCAGACCATCACCTATGGACAGTGCAACATCATATTGATTGCAGATATCCAGTATGTCATCCCAGTGCTCATAAGCAAAATTCTCCTTGTGATAAGCCAAGCACCACTTTGCATGGATAGATCCTCCACGAGAAACGATCCCTGTCATACGCTTCGCTGTCAAAGGAATGTACCTGAGTAGAACCCCGGCATGGATAGTGAAATAATCAACCCCTTGCTCAGCTTGTTCAATCAAGGTATCCCTGAAAACCTCCCAGTTAAGATCTTCCGCAATTCCATTCACCTTTTCAAGTGCTTGATAAATGGGTACTGTCCCCACTGGCACAGAAGAGTTACGGAGTATCCACTCACGGGTCTCGTGGATGTGGCGACCTGTGGAGAGATCCATCACGGTATCTGCACCCCACATGGTTGCCCACTGAACCTTATATACTTCTTCCTCGATGGAACTTGCAACAGCAGAATTTCCAATATTAGCATTAACCTTTACAAGAAAATTTCTTCCAACAACCATTGGCTCCAGCTCTAAGTGCTTCTTGTTGGATGGAATGATCGCCCGTCCTCGAGCAACCTCAGACCTAACAAACTCTGGGTCTAGATTCTCACGAGTGGCGCAATACAACATTTCCTCAGTTATGATTCCCTGCCTAGCATAATACATCTGGGTGTATCTTGGTCCACCGAGCTTCTCCCGCCGGTCAATCCAATCTTTCCGCAACTTGGGCAGCCCTGTGTTGTCAGTAAAAGTCATGTCCACATATGAATAAACAAAGCAAAGTTCTTAGATATTTAGGCACCAAATATAGAGAACTGACATGACAGCCAACATGTAATGCTATAACTTTAGTGAAAAAGTCTATCTACATGCTACCCATAAGGTAGGCCAGGTCCAGTTCAGAAAAAGAAAAAATGCAGGCATAAACAAACTTCCAGCTCAGCATGACTCAATGAAACCCCATTCTGACAAATGGTTGCGACCTTTCCTGGTAAAAAATGGTGCCTTACAGGAATAAACTACCCAAATAAAGATATTCCCAAGTTTATATTTTCGGAGCTCAGCCTGACCTACGGTGCAATAACGACATAAAGACCATCATGTACATGATACGAGCACTTCCCTATTCTTTGTTCTATGGAAATGGCAAGAGCAACCAAATAAAAACATCTTGATCAAAGATAATTATACTCACATTTAAGAAGTGAAACCTTCCAACAAAACCATGTAAATCATAAAACAAAGGGGGAAAAAAGTAGATGCCTTATGATAAGAAATCAGCTTATGTCCATCTCATGGGATTTCGACAGCAGATAGGAACGAGGTCCTAGTGAGAAGCAAGAAGTAAGGCAAAATGCCATATACATACCAACACGGGGGCTAATGTTTTGAGGTCCACTTGTGTCATAAGTGTCAAAGTCTGGTTCATTTCCACTGAGGTGAACCCGTCGGAAAGGAACTTTCAGTACATGACTAGTTTGCTCATGAATGACTTCCCTACAAAGCAAATAATACACATGTAAATGTCCATGTTACTTCATGCATCAGAATGCAAACCCACACTTTATATTTTAAGGTGACTGAATTTCCCAGCAGCAAGAACTGAAAGCAACAAACCTGTATTCTTTTGAGCTCTTTGGAAAACACTGCTCGAAGGAAGGAAGGGGCAAAAAATCAGGAGCGGCAGGGTCAAGTGTATGCTTCTTTTGCTCGGTTCTCTCAGAATTCGATGCTGGTGGATCAAAGGTCAATGTGGCTTTGGGACCCGAGCTTCTCGAAGGAGGACAGAATTCCTTCTTGCATGCACTCGAAGAACGGCCCCAGGCATCGAATCCCGGCAGGAAGGCAGAGCTCGGAAACTTTACAGCAGAGTGACTGCCGTTGTTGCACACGACCGACGCGAAGGTAGCATTTACTGATGCCATATCTGCACGACAAAATTGCAAATTGCGAGGATTCAAACAATCATCTGAACAAGCAACAGAAAATGCAGCATCTACTCGAGGCATCCGGGACAAAAAAGAGATCTCCCTTGCGAAACACGGTATCATCAGGACGGGAGCAAAAAATTCACACATTATCTCCCATCAGAAACTAGTTATGTGAAAAGGGCCACAAACAGTCCCAAAGTAGGCAGTGAATAATAAACATGAGATGCGGAATCACTATCGTGGGAAGCAACGAACGTACCGGAGCGAATCTCAGACCAAAAGTTGTACTGAACTTCCCCTGAGTCTCAAATTTCACGATGATGTCTGCATCTCCGAGGAGGCAAACATCAACACACAGATCGTGCGATAAAAAAAAACGAAACCAACACGCAAAACAATCTGAAGAACATAAGCTCCACGCATCAAAATGCATACATGCGAAATGATCCTGAAACAGCGAAAGCATCGAATGCCTGGAACGAGAGAGAGAGAGAGAGAGAGAGAACCTGGTTGAAGAAGAAGCTCGTCTTATCTCTTCACGATCTCACGCACCCCTGAGAGCTCTAGTTGGGACAGACAAGTTCACGAGTGTGAGTGACTTTATAGGGAGCCGAGAAAGGTTTTACCGAAAAAGCGAATGCCCGCGTGGCAGTCCTGGCCAAAAGATATTTTCGCGGAATCGCCCAGGGAAACAGTCAAAAAACGACATCTCATTTAATCACTTGCCGATGTTGAATTCCGCCTCCTATAATGAAAAGGAACGGGCAATCGCTCTCAGGTTTCCATGTCTGGGACGTGCCAGTTCATGGGTGAGAAATGTTTTGCTCGATACGAGCTTCGTCTGTGACTCGGCTTTGCTGCCTCATTTGGCTGGTGCATCATGCAGTACGCATGCACCACCTCACTGCCTCGTCATCAGAAACTACTTACCTAGTTCCAAATTTATCGAAACCGAGCCCATTTGAACCGTCGATTATTTTGAATGGGTTCTGGGTGGATCGCAGGTTGTGAATTGTGACGTACTTAGACGAATAGATCGAGCTCTAGACATGGATCAAAACGCCAACTTACTCTCTTTTGCTCTTCCTTTCCTTATCTGCTTAGCTTTGACATGTAGAAGTCCTCATTAAATGGTCGAATTGTGTGATTATAGGAGAAAAAACAAACCGATAAACGAGAGAGAAGATTGAGAGAAATGAAGAGAGCGGAAGACTTCAACCATACATTCAGCTAATATTGAATGAAAAGAATGCATCGAGCAATTGAGACGGTTGCATTATGGAAAACGAACCCCAAAGAGGAATCCCTTTCCATTCTCTCCCTTTTTGGTAGTACACAGAATTTGCGCGCACGAGAGAATATTTCTTTCCATTTTCATCAATTGAGAACATAATTGCTATGCGAGCATTTGCTTGACATTGCAATTCGAGATTTCACTAATTCTCTCTCTATGAAATCAGGTTCGCTAGCTGTAATACAACATGGTGTCGTGAAACATTACGGCGCTAGTGTTTCTTTTGTTTAAAGACATCGCAACATCCCAAGTGTAATCAGATATAAAAACATCTTCCAAAAAGAGTTGTATGGTATAAAATGTATACCATATAACTCTGAGACGAGGAATTTCTCCAGCCACTCAAGCCCAACGACGGCTAGATACTTTCCTCGCTGATGAAAATTGCAGCAATATAGACCAGTCGACTCTGCACAAGCCTAGTGGTCCTCCCGAAGCCACCCATTTCAGGTTGATCGTGTCATTTTGTTCCGATAGCAGAAAAAGAACTGTTGGCTAGCGTCGTTTTCAGAGAGCAACACAGATATTTTAGTCCCACATGCAAAAATATCAATCAATCATATGCAATCGACCATAGAGGACAATCGTGTGCCTTCGCGAAACCCCCGTAAAATGTCCTTTGCATGATAAGCATGGACGTGGCTCCTTCCTTCCTAGTGCCCACTAAAACAGGATCCTACACTTCGCCCATGGACAAAAAACAGATTCCAATGAACATTAGAAAAGAGAGTCTAGTCCGCTCTAGTCTCTGACAATCGAGCTTTTTATTGCGTTCGCACTTTCAAAAGCTACAAAATTAACAAGCATTAAGAGGACAATGTGATGAGTCCGTAAAACATAACCCCACCTAGCCTCGGCTCTGTAAAACGACCTACAAATAGTTTCAATATCCGATTCATGACAAATTGCATATCCAACCAAAATCTGCTCTCTATGATTAGACATCTGCAAACAAGTCTGTATGGAAGT
This sequence comes from Syzygium aromaticum, assembly GCA_024500025.1. Classification (NCBI taxonomy): domain Eukaryota; kingdom Viridiplantae; phylum Streptophyta; class Magnoliopsida; order Myrtales; family Myrtaceae; genus Syzygium; species Syzygium aromaticum. The sequence goes on along the minus strand of CM044886.1, from coordinate 36,203,226 downwards.
ATGTATATACATCACATATCTACATATAGCCTCTATCAACACACCGAATGCCTATTGACAGAACATATCAGGTATACATCTGAGAAGGTATGAATTGCAACAGCCATGACAGTAAAAAATACCAAAGTATACAACGGCCATCGCACCTCGACCACCACCAGCCAAATAAAGATCTGGGATGTGGCCGTTCCTTTACTTTCTTGATGGCAAGGCACTGCAGACTGCTCACAGAGCATCCCGTCTTCAACTTCATTGCTGCCAATAACATTAGACACTCATGGATGGAGAGGTGAAAACCAAAGAATATACTGGCCTGTGTCAAATTGACTCGAAAACTTAAGGTTACTCCGATGTGTATGTAGTTGCAGGGTTACGTTGACTCTCTGACCACTTAGGCGTGGAAACAAAGATCTGCATCTTCTGCATTTGGGTTGCAATAGAAGAGCAGATAGACAGTCATCAAGACCCCATCTCCATCTGCAAAGGCAGTAAAGACTCTTGCTTGCACAGGATGAAAGCGGTAAGCTCAGCTGGTGCAACCACTGCTTTCAGCCATTCTTGTAGATCTTCACCCTCTACTTTTTCTTTCTCTGAAGAAACGAGAATAGTATATAACCAATAAGAGATAGGTAGACACCAAAGAGCCAAACCTCAATTGATTCTCAATACAACCATCATGGTGGAGACATGCAATAACTAACTAACAGATATGACAAGGTAGCATAAAAAGGCAGAATGCACAGAAAAGGGCAAAGGAGTCAGGTGGCGGGAGTAATTACCTTCCAAATGTGCACCAAGACCCTCCAATACTGTAGGATTAGCACGAATCACAGAGAGTGCTACATCCATTGCAGATTGCAGCAATGCTTTAACCTCTCTTTGTACAAGATCAACAAGATGCCCCTGTCATTACAATAGCAGATCAATCACACTGCAAAAGCACATACTATTCCTGCACCAGGGTTATTGGGACTGGTTTCTTGCCCTAAAATGAGTCACTAAGAACAGTGCGAGATAGAAGAGAAATAATGTACAAGACCTGATCTCTTCCCCAGGGAGCTCCTCCGCCGGATTCATCAATCCCACCCCCAGAAAGTGTTGCCAAAGATACCGGTCCTATTGTCTGATTAAGGCCATACTCAGCTATTGCCTTGTATGCCATGTCAGTTGCTCGCCGTATATCATCAAGTGCACCTGTTGATACCCGTCCTGAATAAACAATCTCTTCTGCTGCACGTCCTCCAAGAAGAGTGACCAAGCGACCACGTAGCTCGTCTATGAAGAGTAGATATCTATCTTCATTTGTTGGAGGAGTATAAGTAAATCCAAGTGCACCACCTGATCTAGGCAAAATGCTCAACTTCTGAAAGAACATGAACGATGCATGTTATTGTGCCATATATGTCTTCAATACAAAATTTGTTCAGCAAAATATGTACATTAATCAAAATATCATTAGGATGTTTGGAGCTATGATTCAATAGAATGTGGTAAAGAAATCTTAACATATTTTCAAAAATCGACAGCAAGTATCCACATCAACCATAACTTCATTTATAGTTCACAAACAATAACAGCTGAGATCCAACTAGTAACAGAAACGATGATACAAAGTCAATCAGCACAATGCATCCACTATATAAGTGCAGGAAAGGTAAATAAATAAAAGAAACAAGCAAAACCACCATAAAGAAAAGAAAAAAACAAGGCGAAGGGCAAAAACAGAAACATACAGCCTATATAACCCATTAGCAACCAGCAAAACATGATCTCAAAATATTGGGTAAGGCAAATACTGCAATTCCATTAAAAATAAGCTAGGAATTATAACTCCATTCTCAAAAAATCATCATTTTAAATTTTCGCTAAAAATTTCACTTAAAAAAACTGAACAACATTAAGAAAGAAAACCCACTCCGTGTGCAGTACAATCAAATTCTTAGGCACCACATATAACCATGCAATTTTCATGACAGCAAAGGCCTTGACAAAAAGACCAGGACTAGCTAAGTCATAGCTAGAATATACCTCAACCCGTGGCTGTCCAGGAAGCAGATTTGCTACAGCAGTGCCTACCACTGCATGACCAGCTTCATGGCGTGCAACAACTGCCTTCTCGCTTCCTTGCAACTTCACAGTTTTCTTCTCGATGCCCTGGTACAAGTTAACAAAGAGACCATTTATCTTACCAAACAACTACAAGCTTCTACACGCTTGTTGGTTCATTATCCAACATTATTGGAACCAAGAGACGTCTATTGAATCATTTGCAATCTCAGAGGAAATGAAGTATGAAAGCCATGATATAATAAAGCAATAAATCTAATAAAATATTTAATTTAGGACAAGTAATAGCTCGACTGGATGCATACTCCACTGTAAAAGCGTTTACATGTGAAAGTAGAAAAACACATATAATCATCTAGAGATACATTAAACCACAGACTAGTAATTCGTCAAGCAATTCCACACAAAAGGAGGTAAAAGATGTTAGATATGATCAAATAACTCCACCAGAGAGAGAGAGAGAGAGAGAGACTTACGGCTATTGATCTTTCTACAGCTTGAATGAAGTCAGCCTTCTGCACAGCAAGTTTGTTCTGTCTACCTGCCAACAAAGCTGCCTCATTCACTAAATTTGCAAGGTCAGCCCTGCGTAAAATTCAAAAGACATTTTAATAAGTTAGGCCATGATTACAAGTTGCGCCGTTCAATAGAATGGCACACCATGAGGAGAGTTGAGATTGAAAATTACCCAGTAAAACCAGTTGTCATAGAAGCAATGTTAGTGAGGTCAACGTCTTCTCCAAGAGGAAGTTCCTTCTTGGAAACGTGAACTTTAAGGATGGCTTCCCTGCCTGTTCTATCGGGTGCTTCCACCTAAAGAGTCCCAGAAAAAGTCATTTCTTGAACGTAAATATTTATCACTTTTTGGATTACGGGATAGAATAACCAACCGTAACCACACGATCAAATCTCCCAGGTCGACGAAGAGCAGGATCCAGGACATCTGAGCGATTGGTTGCTCCAAGAACAATAACAGCAGAACTGCTGTCAAACCCATCCATCTCCTGCAATGAGATTAACGATAACTTATCCTCCATATGATCTTAACATATAATTCCAAAAGGAACTTCTCAAATGAAGCTTACAGTCAGCAGCTGGTTCAAGGTTTGCTCTCTTTCATCATTGCTGACAATGCGAAATTTACCATCACGACTTTTTGCCACAGCATCTATCTGCAAGACAGAAAATGTTTCCTGACAACCGACCAAAGAGAAGAGGCTCGAAGATGTTCGTGCAGGAAATATGTAGACATTTACCTCATCTATGAAAATAATAGATGGAGCCTCCTTCTTTGCCCGTGCAAAAAGATCTCTCACACGAGAGGCACCCATGCCAACATACAACTCAACGAACTCGCTAGCGGAACAACTTATGAAAGGCACTTCAGCCTCACCAGCCACAGCCTTAGCTAGAAGTGTTTTACCAGTCCCAGGAAGACCTACCTGTTCAATAAACAAAGCCCTAAAAATCATCACCAAAATTCAGATTAAAAGAATGCATAACTATCTCCACAGACATAAGAGAAAAATAATACCAACAACAATGTAATTCCGCATGAAAAGTACTTGTTAAAAAGATGTTGTGATACCAGAACAAATATCAACAAATTTTCCTAAAAGTTGCAAGTTATTCGCAAAGAACAAATCATAAACACTTGTTGAGGAGTTAATGACTCAAAATGACATGAGGCTTCAGGTCCAACAGACTAATAGCAATCCCGGTCAGTAATCACAGCTGCTGCCCATCATACGTGTGAAATAGTATTGACCATCGAGTCCTTCGAAGAGGCATACAGCTATCATAACTGCATACAGCATCCACGCTAAAAGGAAGCAACTTCAATCTCATATATAATGAAATGTGTTGGACATCAGTAGATCCAATTTTCCAGAAGTAATCGTGGACATCGTTTATATTCCGTAAAAACTCACCAAGAGGACACCTCGGGGAGGCCGAGCACCAACCCGTACATATCTGTCTGGATTCCTGAGAAATTCCTGAGCAGTAAAGAACAGCAGTAAATAACATTTCCTGAATAAACATGAAGCCTTCAGGATTATGACTAGATTTTGGTTGTAGTACCATAATGAACTGAAGGAGGCCTGACATACCACAATTTCTTCCAATTCCTCCTTAGCCTCATCGACACCTGCAACATCCGCAAAAGTTATTGTTTCACCCTGATCGGACATTTTTGTGCCAGCACCACCCCCAGATTTGCGGCTCCTAAGCTGACCAGCAGTATGCTGCATTAAAAAAGTACCCAATTAAAAATTATTACAGCCTTAAATTCAAGGTATGGAAACAATAGGGAGCTGGCACAACCTGAGAGAAGCTCACAGGAAACCGGTGTAGAAGACCAGCAAGCACTGCTGCGTAGAATAGAGTTATCTGCAGAAGCAAAGTAAAATAAATGAGGAGACTCTGTCTCATTCTGTACTAAAAAGAGCAAAAAAATTAATATAAATTCCGCTATGCAATTACGTAATTTGATTCAAAGGTAACATTTAGCCTTCTGCACAGTTTCCTAAACCCTATATCATCCATCCATACTCTCTTCAACAAAATCCACATCTTTAAAAGACCGGAACTTTTCGGAAGATCTACATTAGTACGTCTCAAAAGAGAGAACATCCCTTCACTATAGTAGAACCGAGAACATTGTTAACTTCTTTTAGAATAGAAGAGAAGGAGAGTAGAAGGGCTGTCCAATAGGTCAAGCTTAACACTAACAGCGATAAAATGTCAAGACCATTCGACAGATACTTACTCTAACAGGTTGATCGACGACAGATCGCAGAGCACTCATTCTATTCACTAATAATTATACGCATTCTTCATCCATAAAATACACTGCAACATACATGCAATTAATGTACAAGAGCACGAATCGCGTGTCATAGAAAAATAGATGGAAAAATAGATCAAGTCTCAAACCACATAATCTACGGAACAGAAAACAAATTTGCCATCCAAAGAAGCAGTCGGAACAATCAAATCATTCCATGAACACTAGTTAGCGAGATATAACAAAAGCATTCAGGGTGCAGAACATCAATGAAAGAAGGTGACCTTTTTACTGGAAAAATAAAACCAATTCATGCTAATCATCTACCTCAATCATAATTTGACAACTTCATGGAATTGCAAAGCGACGGGAAATCATCCGCCTAAAACTTACCAATGCCGAGTTTAAGAATCCGCCAGACCTCTTATCAGGTGACCCAAACTCGACCTGATTCTCAAGCATTTTTTCATACGGAGTTTTAATATCCGCAGGCCTTGTCGTAGTGTAAATGATTCTCCTAGTTGGAGACACACTTCTTATCAATGACTCCGACTCCTGCAACCTACTCACACTTCCCACCTCACTCTCTCCACTGCTAGCCTCGGACTTCAGTTTAAACAATATGTGCACTCCATCAACCTCCACCTTTTTCACCTGATCAGCATTAATTTTGCTCAGGAACTCACTGTACGGAACGCTAACGTAAGCCACCGGGGCTTTCGGGTCCGAACCGGGCAACGGGATCCCCGGCCTAAGCAACCGCATGACGAACATAACTATCCCTAATTGCAGAAGCAAGACCCCAATCTCCTGCGCCTGGATTATCGGCTGCCACCGCCACTTCCCGCCTTTAGACCACCACCACCACCAGTTCCCCTTCCCTTGCTTCTCCCTCCTCTTGTTCGAACCCGTACCCGGATTCTGATTAACATTGACCCCGGCCCCGTCCCCGGCCTTGGCCTCGCTCTTCTCGCTCGGGCTCGCGGTCGAGTCGCCGTCCTGAGTGCCGGCCAGGATTCTGGAATCCCTCAGCCCGTGACTGCGCAGGGAAGAAGCTCCCCACAGGCTCGACTTGCCGGAGCCGGCCGAGGCAATCGAAAGGTGCCCGCAATTCAAGGAGGCGACGGGCGGGGGATTGGAGGCGAAGCGATTCGAATCGTGATAGAACCTCCGGGATTGATGCAGGAACAAGCTCAATCCGCGGGAGCAGTGGAATCTTCCATGGATTGCGGGATGGAGGGACTCGACAGTGATCATCTCGAAACCCTAGAGAAGGGAAGGACAAAAAAAAAATCGAAACTTTCTCGGTGCGGATGGGAGCGCGGGATTAATATCTGGGTTGGATGTTTTTGTGTGATGAACGAAGCTCTGCGACAAAGAGAGGGGAAAGCGAGGGAGAGACGGAGAGAAGGAGACGAAGGGGGGGTCGAGGGAGAATTGCAGCTTGAAATCTGGGCCGTCCGATGGAACGGACGGATGAGGGCGGGGGGAAAATCCAGCAGCGGCGCGTTGCTGTTTTCTTTTCTGGTGTCAGTTGCTCCATTCCGTGGGGCTTTTTTCGATTTGTCTTCGATTCGGTTTTTTATTTGGTCGGAAAAAAAGAAAAAATCGCCCACGCTCCGTTGGCCGTCGTTGTCCTTGGGAAGATATGGATAGAGAATGGATAACGATACAAACAATTCTTGAATTTTGGTTCAATGTACAGTTTAATCCTTGAAATTTTAATTTATTCGATATAATTCCTGAACTTTAATTCATTATTCGATGTGGTTCATGAATTTTTAATTTGTTAAATGTGATCTTTAAATTTTTTGTACATATTCAATATAGTCTCTGAACTTTATAAAAATGTTCAATGTAATCATTTCATAGGATTACATTGAATATTGAGTTAAAGTTCATGGACTATACCGAATAAATTAAAAGTTTATGGATCAAATTGCACATTAGGCCAAAATTCATGAACTGTTTGTGTCATTTTCCCAATAGAGAATATGGTTTTTGCCCCCATCAATCCTCTTGAGGAAGAGGTAAAACTGTTTCACAAGAGGATATTCTCTCATTTTGGAAAAGACAAAGATACAGTAGATTAGAAAAAGTAGGATGTACGAACGTTGGCAAGCAAAAATGAGGAATGCAGCCTAGCAGTACGCCACATTAGCCGATAGTAGGAAACTACCCCAATTATAGAAACTAAAACATCTAATTGGCTAATAAAGGAGAAAATTGCATTGCCAGTGCCAACACTTCTAAGGCTGTGTTTGGCTTAGCTTTCTCAGAGGATGCTTGCGGTGTTTGGCAATTTTTTTTTAGATCCCTTTAGTCAAATGCTGATCTTGGCAAAAATTTTTGGTAATTTTGAAAAGGCCATTTCCCAAGATTAATAATTTTTTTTCTTTCAAAACTACCATCACCAATTTTTTCTTTTTCCAATTTTGCCCTTGTAAGTAAGTGTTCATCTTCTCCGGACATAGATCACCGGAGAAGCTCCGTCGAGAGATGCAGAGGCTGGCTGATGGTCGCCAACATTCACACGACCCCGTGCGAGGGCCGCCTAGGTTCACGCGATCTTAGGCAATCCTCACCTAGGTCACATGCCCTCGTTGGGGGCCACCTAAAGTGGTGTAATTTTAGACGACGATGGCTGACACTAAATCAGACTTGGTGGCTTGCACCCTTCATAAAAGGAGGCGAAGGGTTTGAGTTTTTTTTCCTTCTTTTAATTAAAAATAGAAAAAAGTCCTTTATAAGAAGAATTTCACACTACTTAATCCAAAGATGCTTTATAAAAGACTTTTAAGTTACAATTTTGCAAACACAATTTGAATTTCAAAAAACTTATTTTTTTTAACCTAAAGTCCTGTTGGTGCGCTTTTCTTGTCGGATTAAGGGAAAAAGGGAAACAGTCACAAAAATGTGTAAGTGCGTGCAACATGAATTGGGTTGTTGAATCATGAATGCACAATAAGTTCACGATGAATGCAAAAGAAAGAGAGAAACGGTCAACCAATATAGTCGGGGTTTTGAACAAGGGCCGGTCCTAAGCAGAGCCTATCATCGGTGGATTGGTGGCCCGTTGGGCTTGCTATGCCGGCCCAGCTCACGCTGCCACCGAGTAGGTTTGTCAAGATATAATAATCTCCCATGAGATTTGCGTCACTTTGTAAAATAAAGTAAATAAATAAATCCAACCTTGTAATTACGCAGTACAGTACATGTTATAAAACCTCTCCCAGACAAGAATATAAGTATATACGCTTTGAGTGGAAAAACCCTCGACAGCAAAGAGAGCTCGCATCCAAGGAAAAGAAAAGAAAAGAAAAGAAAAGAAAACTCCCTCTCACTCTTTTTCTGTGCGATTTCATTTACGAAAGAGTTGATAAGGGTAAAAAAGTTACCTGTCACATGATTTTCAATATATTGTCGATAAACAAAAATATCAATATTTCGTGCCATTTGGTGGCCTTTATTTATTTTTATTTTTTTACAAAATTGTCAAATTTATCAACTCTTGAATAACCTTATCAGAATTTCTTTGAGTGACTTGTCGGCTTTCGATGAAACTACCTACTAATCTTATATTAGTGGTCCTCATCTGAATTACTACTTGTCAACGTTTATTTGATTTTATTGGAGTTACCGACTTTTGTTACGGTTTACCAACTTTTATTTATCTCTCTCACAGAAATTCTAGATCTCATGTTTACTAATTTTCATTCGCTTGACTAACCAATTTTCCCACCATTGGATTATCAACTAATTTTGCTTTATTAAGTTTATTTGAGGTGCTTATAAAAAAATTTGTTTTGCCTAAAATCTGTCAACTTTCATCAAATGCGCACGGTCACAGTTTAGCAGAGCGCGAAAATATCAGTTACAGGGAAACGGGGGAGAAAGGTCAAACAGCAGATGAATATCAGCTAAGAAGCGAGTGATTTTAGGATCTCGGCGAGTCACCGCATCCGAGCCCGAGTTTTCGACAAGCAATCCTATCCAGATATGATTCATTTCATCACGTTTCAGATGATCACGAAAATCCTGAAACTGATTTCTCTGCGTGTAAGTCTGTCATTGGTCTCCGTCCAAGTATTTATTGCCTCCATGCCAAGCAGGGATTTCTGCCTGTCAGCGACGCCAGTGATAACAAACGAGCGAAGTTCGTTTTAGAGACGGTTGCCAGTGAAGTGGGGTTGCCGAGAAAATGCCTGCCATGGCGGTGGCCAGTTCCGGCGGCGGCTCAGACGACGGGGGCAAGCTCACGGGCCAGGTCTTGATCTGCAGCATAATCGCTGCGTTTGGTGGTCTCATGTTCGGCTACGACATTGGCATTTCAGGTAGAGTTAATGCGATCAGTTCGACTTTCGTTAGGCCTGTCTGACCCGTGTTTACATTGCAAATTCAAGTTTGCCAAGTCACGTCGATCCGTGCCATTTCAAGATATTGTTTTCTGTAAACGCATCAAATCGTGTCAGGAATGACCTGACTTTTGCTGCTGTGGTGGTTGCAGGAGGAGTAACTTCCATGGACGATTTTCTGATCAAGTTCTTTCCGGGCGTTTATGTGAAGAAGCACCGCGCCAAGGAGAACAACTATTGCAAGTTCAACGACCAGTATCTTCAGCTCTTCACGTCGTCGCTGTACCTGGCGGCCATCGTGGCTAGCTTGATTGCTTCGATGGTTTGCAAGAAGTTGGGCCGGAGGCCGACAATGCGGGCTGCTTCCGTTTTCTTCTTGGCTGGCGCCATTATAAATGCTGCTGCTAGGGACTTGGCCATGCTGATCATTGGAAGGCTGTTACTAGGTGCAGGAGTGGGATTTGGCAACCAGGTGAATTAATATCTTCTCAATTGTTAGACGAAAACAAAAGAGATTTAATTAAGTCGACCTGGGGACATGAAGATCATGATGATCATATACACAGTATGCATAATAGGAGTTCATCCATGTTTCTCCACGAGTCCGTCGCCGAATTCGATTGAGTTCGTTAGCTCGAATCTATGCAAAATTTCTCAAGAATGAATTTGTGTGATACACTGAATTCTAAAGCTGGGCTTCTCTAGTCTAACTTGATTAAAAACGTATTTAGGATATTACTTTGCCATGATCTTTTCTGTTAAATGGTCTGATAGTACCAGCTATGCTCCCTACATTTTCCAAGTGCCTTTGAGGAATTTTCTTTTAACACATTGTACAAAGCTTCTCCACGATGAAATCCCTGTGACCCATTTTGACATTATTTTTTGAGATTTCACGACCAACAATAATGCCTCCAGTCCTTCTGTTGAACATACAGGCAGTACCACTGTTTATATCAGAAATTGCTCCTGCCAACTACCGAGGAGGCCTCAACATATGTTTTCAGCTACTGATCACTGTCGGGATTTTGATCGCCAATGTCATCAACTACGGAACGTCTCGGTTGCATCCAAACGGATGGCGGGTATCGCTAGGCGGAGCAGCGGTTCCTGCCGCGGCTCTTTTGATAGGCTCCCTCACTATAGTGGAAACTCCAACTAGCCTTATAGAGCGTGGGAAGTTAGATGAAGGGCTTCAGACACTTAAGAAAATTCGGGGGACGGATAACGTTGACACAGAATATGAAGAAATCTTGCATGCCACGGAGATGGCCAAAAAGGTGGACAGCTCATTCCAAAGTCTCATGAATCGCTCGAGTAGGCCTCAATTGATTTGTGGAACCATCCTCCAAATCTTCCAGCAATTCACTGGTATCAATGTGATCATGTTTTACGCTCCAGTTCTGTTCCAAACCATGGGTTTTGGCAGCGATGCCTCGCTTCTATCTGCCGTGGTCACGGGTCTTGTAAATGTGGTGTCCACCTTGGTTGCAATTTTTACTGTGGATAGATGTGGGAGAAAGGTATTGCTCGTCGAGGCAGCTATTCAGATGCTTGTTGCCCAGGTCAGTTCAGGCCGTCCAGAACAGTTAGATTTAGATTTCAAAATTTCATCTCATCACCTTGCTAGCTCGTTTGAGTTACAAAATAGAAACATCAATTGCCAATTTCCACTATTTGAGATCATGGCTTCCTTATCTATGGCATGTAGTTCTTTAAGTTTGTGTTTGGCATGATCAGCATGTTCTTTTCTTTTTTGGTTGCTTACAGTGTACCATGGGCACCACACTCGCGATACACCTGAAATCCACCAATGAGATTCCAAAGGGGTATGCCCTTTTCGTGGTCTTCTTGGTCTGCTTCTTTGTCGCCGGCTTTGCGTGGTCATGGGGTCCTTTAGGTTGGCTCATCCCCAGCGAGATATTCCCGCTGGAGACACGAAATGCCGGTTTCTTCTTTGCAGTTGGCATGAACATGCTCTGCACTTTCCTCATTGCTCAAGTGTTCCTGACCATGCTCTGCACCATGAGATCTGCGACTTTCTTCTTCTTCTCCGCGTGGATCATTGTGATGGGCTGTTTTGCAACCTTCATGCTTCCTGAGACAAAGGGCATACCCATTGATGAAATGAACGAGAGGGCATGGAAGAAGCACTGGTTCTGGAAGAGGTACTTCAGCGACGAAGATGATAACCAAAAAGTTAGGATTTAAAGTCATGTACTCGTTTGTTAAGGTTCTAGTGTTGGGTCTGAGAGCAATGCAAGGTCGCTCAGGTTCTCTAGTCTTTTAGTCCTTCAATTGTACATTTTGGATTGAAGAATAATCATGCGGCCTCGACATAATCCCTCCAACCGAACTCTCTTTGTTCACAATTTAACTCAGATAACTGCAAACCAAGTTCAGCGGGACACTGCTATTGCTAGGTGAAGATGAAGTTTGATGCTATTCGTCAAAAGACAGTGCATTGTAATTGGCAGTCCCATAATCATCTCAGGCTTCATTCGCCGAGATAGAGAGGAGAGTGTGGAGTGCCATGAATGGTTTTTGCATTATTTCGTGCAATGGTGTCGGCTTGATCACCGCCGCTAGTCTTACACATTTGGGACCACCCGATGAAGAAAAATCCAATTTCCCACATCCCTTAACAAGGCAAAGGATTCCTAAACGCACCTTAACTTTCGGGCATGGAGGGGATACGTGCTCTTTCCTACAGCCAACAGCGAGCGAAAATGGTCTCGCCGCGGGTCCGAAGTTGTCCGGAAAACCGAGGCAATCAGCAGAAATCGGACAACCACAGCAACGGCAGATCGCACGTCCCATTCAATCATCAATGTGTGTGGTCCCTGAATATACTGCTGTACAGAATCGTTGACATTCCGAAGGACAAAGGGTCGTAACACAGAGCACACGTGCGTGCACAACTAGCAGTCTCCCACGAAGCATCTGCCACGGTCAAAAAGCCACGCGCGATTTTGACTTGGAACTACCAGCGCGAACGTTAGTTAGCCACATTGTTCGTCTGCTGCGCTTTCCTTGCTTGTGGGTCTCTCTCTGTGTTCTATCTACCTTCTTCTCCCGCTACTTAAAAAACATGTCTTTCTCAGTATCATTTGTCACAACATTTTCGTGCATTATTGCTTCTGCACTTCGCTTCACCACCTAATCCTCCCACGCGAAACGCGCCGGTCTTGGTCCCTCCAATCGGATTAGTTTCAGAGCTCTGTTTCTCGGTCGATCGAATTCGCGGGCTGGTGTTGCTGGAGCTGCAAGATGAGCTCGGTTGAGGAAGCGAAGTGCGTGTACAAGAACCCCGACGCGGCCATCGAGGATCGAATCAGCGACTTGCTCTCTCGGATGACCCTGAAGGAGAAGGTCGGGCAGATGACCCAAATCGAGAGGCGCGTCGCCACTCCCTCCGTGCTCTCCGGCTTCACCATCGGTAAACCTCCTCTTTTTGGCTTTAATTCGCTGTGCCCAGTTTGAATCACCTATTCATTGCATGCATGCGCATTTGTAGCCAACTAGCCAATTTCATGAGCCTAGAGTGGTCCTGGGTCTGGCTCAATCTGAAAGATGCACCGTGGCATGGCGTCACTGTTGCTGAAAGTTAGTTTCTTTGGTCTGGTTTCGCTGTTTCGCTTAAAAATTCAAGCGAATGACGAGGATTTGGTGCAGGGAGTATACTAAGTGCTGGAGGCAGTGGGCCATGTGCTCAACCATTGTCCTCCGATTGGGCTGACATGGTTGATGGATTCCAAAAGGCGGCACTGGAGTCGCGCCTGGGAATACCGCTTATATATGGGATTGATGCAGTTCATGGCAACAATAGTATATATGGCGCAACGATATTCCCTCACAACATTGGCCTTGGAGCCACTAGGTCAGTTTCATTTACTTTCTTTCTGAGGCTTAGAGTAAAGATTTGGACTCACTATCCTCTCCAGTGTTACTACTCTTTCGGGTCAATAGTCTCTAAGGATTTGCTTAGGGATGGATGGAACGGAGAGGAAGGGCTGGCAGTCTAAAGAAAAAAATGAAAGTCGATATGCTGGGGCATTGACAGAAAAATGGGTTATAAAGGAACTAAACGATCGTTTTACAGTGGTAAATTGGTAATTGATATGTTATGGTCACAACTGGAATCCACATTGTCATTTTGCTGTTGTTTTTTTTTTTGTCATAATCATTTTGTTGTTGAACAACCTAATTTTTTGAAACAATTGATAGAGATGCAGAGCTGGCTCGGAGGATTGGGGTCGCGACAGCACTTGAAGTCAGAGCAAGTGGCATTCCTTATACTTTTGCTCCATGTGTGGCCGTAAGTGATTTCTTCTGCTTTATTTCTATTCTCTAGTATTCATCTCTCGATAACAAGGCTCACCAGCCAGACGACAAATTCTTGTTTAGGGGGTAAAACCATGACATAGATGATTTTTTTAGAGAGCTCACTACTCTAGCCTATTGAAGTTCACATGGATGAATTGAAAAAAGGAACATTGCAAATTTGTTTTTCAATTACCATAATGGCTACAATTATGTTAACCCAAGATCTTTGTTATGCGGATGGTCTTCAAGAGTTATTTTACTAATATTCAAATGAGCGAGTTGCAGTATTACTATTGTAAGATTTGGTTCCATTTTAAGTGGAATGGATCAGTTACACAGTCAAGCTGTTTGACGATAATTCACAAACACATATGACATCAAGTTCAAGCTATTTGATTCGGTTCCAATTTTATAATGATTACCTCCTCTTTTCATAAATCTTCTGTTCTCATCATTTTTTTCACTGTTAAATCCTAGCTTGTTGAGAATTTTAGTTGAATGGCTTCCGGCAGGTGCTGAAAGATCCCAGATGGGGAAGATCTTATGAGAGCTTCAGTGAAGACACTGATGTAGTTAGAAAGATGACTGCTGTAATAACAGGTTTGCAGGGCCAGCCACCCCAAGGGCACCCAAAGGGCTATCCTTTCGTAGCTGGAAGGTAAAGCTAGACCTTATCTGGTATCTGAACCTTTCCAGTTTACATGATGATCTACCTATCTCATATCAGTTTGGAAAGGCAATATAGACCTTTTATAGATGCTTTTGTGTAATTCCTCATTTTTGATTGGCTTGTGATAGCATTCTAGGATTTTGCTTAAAATGTGGAAGTTGAGGGATGAGGTGTCGTTCGTCTAAACTTTACTAAGTTGAAGTATGTCTGCCAGTATGCTGTATGCTGCTTTAACTACTGTGTATTCTTAAGCATGTGGAGGAGTGGTGTTAAGCACTAAATATTTCATGTACTTTTCTCTCTCAACCACCTTTTCTCGTCCCAGCCATAATTTCCTGTAGTTATTATTGTCAATATGCTCTTTAGTTCTCTCACTTCTTAGTCTCTCAAAACTTACTATATCTCTATATCTGAACAAAGTCATCATCTCTTGCTTATTTGACACTAGCAACAATGTTATTGCTTGTGCCAAGCATTTTGTTGGAGATGGAGGAACTGAAAGAGGTTTAAATGAGGGGAACACTGTAACATCTTACGAAGATCTAGAAAGGATACATATGGCTCCCTATCTGGATTGTATCTCCCAAGGTGTTTCCACAGTCATGGCATCCTACTCTAGCTGGAATGGGCGTAGGCTGCATTCTGACCATTTTCTCCTGACGGAGGTTTTGAAAAATAAGTTAGGTTTTAAGGTGAGCAATTCCTGCAAATCATCTACTGAAATTTTTTCAATTTGATGGCTATCAACACAAACAAATCGGAAGATTGTATGTGGCTGGATTCTGTTGGAACAATATGGCAATTCCTCTAGTTTCTTTTACCACATTGAGATTCATAAATGTTGTTTCTCAACAGACACAACGGAAATGTTGATGCAGGGTTTTGTCATTTCAGACTGGGAAGCACTTGACCGACTTAGTCAACCCAAAGGCTCAAACTACCGTCACTGTATTTCTCTCGCAGTTAATGCTGGCATTGACGTGGTAAACACTGATTAGTAACTATGATACTTCTTAAGTGAGATCCATAATGCCGGATTTATATGCTAACTTGTACATCCTTTTTTCTTTCAGATTATGGTGCCATTTAGATATGAACAATTTGCAGAGGATTTGATAGCGTTGGCTGAATCAGGGGAAGTACCAATGTTGAGAATAGATGATGCTGTTCAACGGATACTGAGAGTCAAGTTTGTATCTGGTCTATTTGAGCATCCTTTTTCTGATAGATCATTGCTCCAGATTGTTGGTTGCAAGGTAAACTTGGGAGGAGTTTTCAAGTTAGACAAATGCTTTAGCTGTCACGAAATATGGAGATGTGTTCAACCGGCTCATCAAGGCCAAGTTTTGGGCACTTTAGTATAATTCACATACTTTACAACAGCTGCATATTAAATGAAATTCTTGGACACTTCCTCGAAATGGATCCTTTTGCTTTTTAAGATTTCCGATGATATATTAAAAACTGTTCAGCCTGGATGTATTAATAAGGATATGTTACTTTGGACTGGACAAACAGTCTAACCTTAATCATCTTTTGGCAGTCGCATAGAGAATTAGCACGTGAAGCGGTTAGAAAGTCATTGGTATTGTTAAAGAATGGGAAGGATCCTAAGAAACCCCTTCTCCCATTAGATAAAAATGCCAAGAAAATTCTTGTTGCGGGAAGCCATGCTGATGATTTAGGTTATCAATGCGGAGGGTGGACCGGCACTTGGCATGGAAGCAGTGGCAGGATCACAATCGGTATGCATCCTTACCTATTTCTTCCCTATAATTAAAATTGCACTCCATATTTGCTTTCAGTGAAAGAGGTTTGCTTTGGCATCGGGTGAAAGTGGATGCATGATACATAGAAACAGGACTACATATAGTCTCTAAATATCAACAGAGTTGGGTATGAGCACTTACAAAGAGAACTTGTGATGCTCTTCAGTATCTTTACTGTGTTCAAGCTTTCTTTTCTTCACAGTGTAGAGCTCTCTTTAGGTTTTAGTGACACGATATGCTATTTTGGCTCTCTTTAGGTCCTAGTTCTATACTGAATCCACTTTTAGCTTTATGCTTGAGAAGTACGAGGAAGATATAAGTCGCTGATTGTGTAGAGCTGTGTTTTATAAAGTTTTGAACCTGCCAACTGTATTTCGAACATCTATTGCTCATAATGCCTTCATTCAAAGTGATGATACAATTATTACTGATGAACATGAAACATTTTCTTTTATAGGTACGACTATCTTAGATGCAATCAAGGAAGCAGTTGGAGGCAACACAGAAGTGATTTACGAGCAAAATCCATCCCCTTCCACATTAGCAAGTCATGATTTCAATTTCGCTATTGTTGCTGTTGGTGAAGGTCCTTATGCAGAAAGTCTTGGCGATAATGCAGAACTTGTGATCCCATTCAACGGGATGGATGTGATAAAGTCAGTCGCTGAGAGAATACCTACACTCGCACTTGTCATCTCTGGAAGACCCCTGGTCATAGAACCACAGGTCTTGGAGAAGATAGATGCTCTTGTCGCCGCTTGGTTACCTGGAACTGAAGGAACAGGCATCACAGATGTGGTCTTCGGTGACTATGATTTCGAAGGTCAATTACCCGTCTCGTGGTTTAGAACGGCTGAACAACTGCCCATGGATGCTAAAGCCAACTCTTATGATCCTTTGTTCCCCTTGGGTTTCGGATTGAAATGCAAGAAAGAAGCCTGATGACGCGGCAATCCAACGGGCAATGAGGAAGTTAATGAGCGAGGGAGAAGTAGCTGGTCCGGTCAAAAAAATGCCCTCTGAACTAGTTATTAGTGTGCACTTGCATGAATTATTTCTTCAGATCCAATGCCCCCTAAATTCCTGTTGAAATTCAGGAAGCGTCAAAGCGGAAAGGGGAATTATATGATTTGTATGCTCTTTTTCCAGAGCTGCGAATTCTTATGTTGAGTGATTGTAACATTGGCATGAATAATGATAAGCAGCAGTTAATGCAGTATGGTTGCAGTAAACGTTAGATTCACTCTATTTGACTACGACGTGAACTTGCAATCTTTACAGGCCACAACATCACATGGTCCGGTGAGGAAATGCTAACAAAGCGACCAGACTTTGACAAAGCCCGAGTTTATGTTGCCATAGGTTTAACAATTCTAGATGTGAACATGACAAGTGGAGACGACGCGAACTTATCGAGAGAAACTTCAACTCGATTTTGACATGATACAATTTAAGTGGAAATTGATCGGGAAATGTACCCAAAAAAAAAGTTATAAACATATTGTATTGATATCAATTAAGTTACAAATCTTTGAATTGGACCAATTTAATCTTAATCCTTTTCACATTGATACTAAATAAATCCATCCGGCCAATTTAGGCAAGAAATTATTTACATGGACAACATCCAATCTACGTGACATGACCAACAATGACGTGAATAATTTTTTAATAAATTTGTAGATATTTTTATTAATTTTTTAAAAAAATCTCCTTTCCTTTTTTGGCCCTTTTCTTCCTTTGGCTTGTGGCAGGTGAGGACTTGACCCTCGCCAGACGCTGCAAGAGTGACCCTCACTAGATTCGATGAGGGCGACCCTTGCCCAAACCGCGAGGGTTGAGTCCTCATTAGATCCAGCAAGGATGAACCTTGCTTGTAGCCGGCGAGGGCCCCGAGGCCCTCATCCGTGACTGGTCGCCGATTGCATGCTAATGAAAAAGAAAAGGAAAAAAAAGGAAGGATAAAAAAATCAATGAAAAATTTGGAAATTTTATTAAAATTTTTAAAAAAGATTATTTCTAACCGCGCCGACTTAAATTGGCCAGGTGGATTCACGGGAAATTTACTCATTGGTACTCATTTCTAATGGAAAAACACTTTGTTGGTATCGCTTTTGCGCTGCCGCAATGCCAACGGACATGCCAACTGGGCCATCAAAAGACTGATACTATGCAATTTCCCACCATCTTCACTTGTTTATCTCTCTCTCTCTCTCTCTCCCTCCCACCTCGTCGTAGGAGCAAGCCATTCCAGCACAACCGAGCTCGTTGAAGATTCTAAGTTGCACTCCTGGAAATGGTTCGTAAACGGTTCCGTGAAGCCAAAACAGGTGAGCTCACAAAAATTCGATTCCTTTATCGCGAGATTCAGAGCAGATTCCGGTCTGATTTGGGCGTCTTCCTTCCACGCACACCACGCGCCCCATAGATGTTCGAGGAAATGCCCGAATGAGTCTGTTTTGTTTGGACAATGGATATCTACAAACTTCTTGCTTTCCGACGTGACCATACGACTGATTGTCCAGGGCTCCAGTACATCAAATCGCTCGATGTCGAGAAGGTGCTGAGCAAAATAGGGATGGGCAAAGAAGACCGCTACTTCTGGAAGCAGATAGGCAAGGGGTTGCTAGCCACATCCTCGCTCATGGGCGCCGCGTGGCTCTACAATGAAACATCGCCCCTAGGGTGGTGGACGCTGATGCCTCGGCCGAAGGAAGAGAAAGAGCTCGCGCACTTGTACGAGCGGCGGCAGTTTCCGTACCCGGGCGACAAAGAAGCCATGGAAGAGTTCATTGCCGAGGGGGGCATGATCGGCACTACCATCGGGCCCAAGGGGGTTGTTGAAACCGATAAAGATGCTTACAACTACCAGAAGGAGTTGCAGAACAAGAAGTTCGAGCAAGAAGCTCAGAAGCTGTGGCTTAGGATGAGGAATGAGGTCATTGCGGACCTCCAAGGAAAAGGGTACGATATTGAGTGAAGTAGGAGTATTTAAGAACGCGTTATGAAGTAAAAAGACACTATATGAGCAAATTGGGAGTGTTGAATTTGCTGACAGAGTTTGAGCACAATGTGGTTGGCCTCTTATCTGGCTTTTCACATTTTTGCTCTGTTTGAAACCCCCTTGCTCTCAATAAAATTTCGTTGGTGTCATTTGGATCCTGATTTATCGGGCTACAGCCTTGCCGACTGCATGTCGGATCCCGGGAGAGGATTGAGGAAGCTTTCGTAAAATTAAACAAATAGAAAGAGACTAGTGAACCATGAGGAGGCAATAGTGAATCAGTGAACATCCCCAGAAGCAAGTCTCCCCCTGACCCATTACGGGAGCGAGGAGACCCTTCAGCATGCAGCTCCCAGAGATCGTCTTGAGCCTGGGTTGATATCTCGATCGACTCACGGTCTTTTGGTTGACCTTTTCTGCCTCTTATTTTGAAACATGACTAGCTTACAAGATGGGCTTCAGCCATGATTTATACAATTATAGCGTAGACTTGCACGCTTAATAAAAGAAAACCATCCCCAGTCTTGGGCTAGAGACCTCCGTAGGAGAACAATGTTCCACTTTTTCGTAGTCGATTTTCCTCTTGATTCAGCCTCGGTGTTTGCTCCTGCCAAACGCTGCATTCGTAATCTCGTCTTTGATTTCAGTGGGACTTAATGTACTTCATCAAAGTGTGATTGTGTCCCTTTTCTCGTGCTCTCCACCCACTTTTGAACCTTTTTATAGGTACCTAGTATGCGATCACGGTCCTTTTCGTCAAGCACCTTAAGTAGAAAAACAGCACTGTTAGCTTCCTTAACAACCTCATGTCCTTGGGCAACTGCGCCTACCAAAGCCTCACACGACCTATCTGGTACTGTTCAATTTTTTCTTGAGGAGGAACTATTTTCTGGAAAGCATAGCACAAAACTATTCTCTTACAAACTAGTTTTGCTAAGCTTTGATTGCTATTTTTAACCTTTTAACGACTTAGCTTACATATAATTGAATGCATGTTCATATTCAACCTGAACTGATTAATTGGGTATTACCAAAAGAAAATGCAATAACAAGTTGGGCCCTCGCCCCATCCCACTTTCCTTCGATTCACAATATAACAATATTCCTACTCAATCAAACGGGATATTTCCCTAATACATAATAATTAAAGAGAGAACAAGGAGCTCCATTCTGGAATTTTGCTCTTGGGAAGACACAGGCCATCGGTTAGATGGCAAGACTAAACCGATACATAATTCAAAAGATAGAATTAGGAAAACAGCACAACATGCACTGAAGGCAAGCAGCTGCCTTCTTGTCAGCAAGCTAAAATTTTCAGTAAAGTGATGCAATAAATTCGTCCCTGATAACAAAGAAGGCACAATAACATTTTTAGCTATATTAGCTTTTTTGGCCTTCATCTTCTAACATAATAAGGACCTTATACTGCCTCATTTTACCCTGTCATCACATTTTGTCTCACTCCAGATTTTTTTCTTAGTAAGAAGAGTATTACTTGGGGCAGAATTTACCTCTAATAGCATAATTTCACGTACTAAGCTGAGGTCAGCAATATATGGCCGAAAGCCACCTAACAAAAATGGCCATTGCCATAGAGCCAAATCGACTCTATCTTCAACACAGATGAGTACAGAAGTTTCTCACCCTCAGCAGCAGCAACTGGTTCAAGGGGAGTCCAAGCGCGAGTACTATTTAGTACATAGGTAGCTGAAACAAAGAATAGATAGGTAATGTTCGATTGCAGTGTCTGAAGCAAGAATATATGTAAACTATAGAAACAGTTCTCCAAAGTTTGCACATCATGCAAAGAGTCACAACACAAGCAAAATAAAGTAAAAATATTATATGTGAAATGTTCTATGCTTGATGGCTCTGCAAGGATCACAAAATTCAGAGGCATCATACTTCATCTCAGCTGTTTCGAAATCAGCCAATTGGATTTTCTGTCCGAAGAATATTTGGTTCAGCGAGAAGTTCGATAACCAACATTACATTTATGCAATATAACAAATTCAACAAAACATTAGAAAGCATTCATGTCAAGTGCCCTGTAGGCCAGAAAAGCTCGGACCACTGGTGCAAACCACACTATCGAACCAGACGGTTGTTTTCAACTGGTAGTAATTATCAGCAACTGTTAAATCCTGTTCTCAGCAAAAGGACAATGCTGTAGCTAATGCTTCATCAGCAAACGAACTATGAGATTTGTACTAAACATTGATTTTTTCTCTTTGAGACAATGAATTCCAGAGAACAAGAGAGACAATCAACTGCATATAATCAACTCAAGCTTTACATGTTTGAGAAAAAGTGCAGTTTGACACTGTTACAGTAACTGGTGACAGCTTCATAGGCCTGCAGACAGCCTACATCCTTTCTGATTTACTTCTAGAAGTCCTCAACGGAGCAAGATAGATGGGTTGCAGGCCATTGTCGATGTTATGCCCATATGATTGTGCGCCATTGTCGATGTTATGCCCATATGATTGTGCACTCTTGCTCCTAGCAGTAACACTATTTCTCAGCTTAAGCCTCTGGCTAATATTACCAATTGGTTCATCTTCCTTGGCAACATCATTCTGCTCTTGCCGAGACTCGGTAACCACCAACTTGTTATCCAACTCTCCAGCAATGCAACTAATCCCTCTATCGACATCCGTTCTCTCGCCTCTAGAGTGCATCAAACCCCACGTATTCCAGGCCTTCCGCCAACCCAGCAACTGCAATTTCTTGCACCGTTTTTGGTCCTGCCTGCCAGCAAAAGGAGCAGCATTCTCAAAAGCGGAGTCAAGCGTTGCCAGATCATCTTGTTTGACTGACTTAAGCCTCCAATCCATTAACTCTTGCTCGGTGATCAGCAATTTTGTGCCATAGAACAATTCTGTTGCAGTGGGCGACGGTTTCAACCTCGGCAACAGCTTCACCTCATCGACATCAAATTCAGGATTGGTCCTCTTGTGTGAATTCGATCTTTCGAAGCTCCTCCTTCGCCTTTGCAATGCCGGTGGCTCCTTGTAGTAATACTTAGTCTGGAGACACCCACCTGGACTCCTGCCATTCTCATCTACACAGCTCGACTTCTCCTCAACCGACACCACATCCTCGTGTTGATCATCAACCAACTGCACATCATTAACTACAGAAACCACTGGATTCAGATGCTGATACATGGAACTCCTACCAATCATATGGCCATCCAGAGAAGCCCTAGGCACATCATAGGAAATCTTACAACCATTAACCCGTTTCGAATCAAAAGATCTCCTCCCAATTCCACATTCTCCAACCTCAGTTCTCATCTCTCCTAATCCCCCCAGATTGACCTTATCCTTATCTACACCTTCCTCTCCAATTGCCACGTTGCCGCCATTGACAAGTCCTACTGGACCTGCATTGGTGATCTTCTCCTTCCTTCTCCATTTCCTCAATTTGCCAGTCAAAACCGCAGCGACCCCCCAAAACCCTCTCAAATCCTTGTCCCTGCGCTTCTTCCTCTCCCACTCGAGATCTATGAACTCCCTCACCGTCCTTAACTCAGCTCCTCCTTCGAATTCATCGCGGACTCCTCGACTATCGACCTCCTCGTTCTGCTCAATATCGCTATCGCAGATCCGAATCTCTATTTCCTCGTTCCCCTCCCCGAACCCAGAACTCCCATCCCGACCGCTCGGTCCATCGTCTAGATTGAAGAGGCCGATCAGGCTGGTCCCGGCGACAACTTCGTACGATCTACGCCGCGGTTCGACCGAGCTGCCCGCGGCGGCACCGCGATTGAACTCCCGGAGAGATATGCTGCGGTGCAGATTGTCGGCTACAGAGCGAGGGATCGAACGGTTGGAGTTGCCGCGGTAGCTGGCGGTGTCGAAGCCGGCGAGGCGCTCCCGGAGGCACGAGGCGCAGAGGCCGGCGGCGGCGGCGGTCGGCCTGGCCGTGCGGCGGTGGTGGCACGGGGAAGGACGGTGGCGGGAATAGAGGGTCGTTGACGGCGATGGAGGCGATAGCGTTTGCATGGCGACTTGAGCGAAGAGCGAGTGAGCGTGAGGGGAGAGAGGAGCAGCAGCGAAGTGCAAGTGAAGTGGGAAGTGAGTCAAGTGACACACTGAGACTCAGGTGGGAAAGCTGTGGCAGTTGACGTTGATCCCCGCCCTAAGAAAAATTAATTAAAAAAATTATATTGAAACGGAAAAACCCAATATAAACCCCCTCTGGCTCTCAAATTATTGTTAAAAATTGATTTATTTTTACGAATGAATTTGAAAATGATCGTTCTAATTTCTTATTTTTCCCGAGAAAATTCCATTTTCATCTCGGGTTACCGCAATGGTACAAGTACACATGTATTTTTTGTCCAATGAGAGAATTGGAATACCTTTTTATTTACACATCCCGAAATCCGGATGAAACTCTCAAATTATTAGTCAACTGCTTTAATTCTAAAATCTTTTATGTTTGCACTTGTACCATTGCGATATCCCGAGATGAAAATGGATTTTTCTCAGGAAAAATAACAAATCAGAATGATTATTTGCAAATTCATTCGTAGAAATAAATCAATTTTTAACTTTTGATGGTTTGACCGTGGCAATACTTAATGCTACATTACTTTCATAAAAGTTGTTATTGATTGGTCAACTGTGGAATTTCCGAAATAAGTAATTTTCTAAAAATATTATCAAGTTATTTTGTACTCCGGTAGATGGAGAACCGTTCACACTATTAACATATTAAACTCGAGATTGATAAATATCTAGGAAATAAATTGTCTAACATTATGCTAGATTGGTCAATAAAGAGAAGACAAGATCTTCTTTTAGGCACATCCGCGATTACAAGATTAAACGATTGCAGTTTAGCCCTCAAAATTCACATTTTAATCCTTCTAAATTAAGGCTCCGGTTGTTTTGCGAAAAATAACTTTCAAAAAAAAATTTATTTGGATTTTCCGGCATTTGGTTCATAAAAAATAAACTAGTCAAAGAAAATATTTTTTTATCAATGAAAAAAACACTTTCAAAAAATCATTTTCCCACGAGATAATTCTCTCTTCTCTCTCTACCGCCATGCTTCTCGCTCGGATCGCACCATCTTCATCTTCTCTCCTCGCAACCTCCTCCCGCCGTGAAATCTAGTTTGCCTCACCAATCTCTTCCTCATGTTACTCTCCGCCACCCCTATGGAGCTCCCTCCCGCATTCGATTACTACCTCTTCGGAAACGACTCCCTCACCTTACCTTCTCTTAATCTTCGCTTGCCAGCCAGCCTCAGGTGAGACTCAATCTCGCCGACTTTTTTAAATATTCTCTCTCCCCTACGTGGCATTACCTGACCGAAACACGGAACATAAAACTAAAGCGACGTCCTTGTGATTCACTCACCGCTTGTAACCGTATCGTAGGCTTTAAGTGGCTACATCATACTTTCTGTAAACCTCCAACCAATCACATAATTCAATGTTCACTTTTCCGCAGTTTAAATGGCAAGCAACGATCGCTTCCGATCTCCCCGTACCTTTAAATTTCTTCTCGTGTACTTTCCTCTCCAAAATTAATAAGGACCTTTCGCAACTGTTACCGATTCACTCGTGGATTCGTATATATTCGAAAGGTATTTCATCATCAATTCAATTTCGACAAAACATTTTTTTGATATATTCAAAGGTGTTTCATCGTTAACTCAATTTCAGCGAAACCATTTTTTTGGCACCCGATGGGATGCATTTTGTTGATTTGAGTAGACTACAATGGCAAGAACTAGAAACAAGAATCCGGTAATGTTGCTGGCAACAATAACCCAATCATAAACTGGTGACGAAGTTGTTGCACACTCCAAATTTTCAACCGTCGACTGAGCGGTAGAACTTCTACCGTAGAAGTAAGGGGGCAAACCTTCCACGACATGTCTCTAAAGAACAATAGAGAGAAGTTATGCCAAATCATCATATGTTGGCCACCATGAAAGGTTATTAGAAGAGTAGCGAAAAAATATGACCAATTATATTATGAGTCACATGTTAAACATAACAAAACCGATCATCATTAATACTGAGAATGATGCTCTCTTGACACTAGGATCGTCCAATCCACCACCACTAGTCAATACAATGGTAATGGATTTGTTGATACTAATAATGTTGGTCAAAACAACGAAATATGTGATAATAATTTGGTAAATCAAATATTCCTATTGGGCTTAACATAAATATTAACGTAGATAATTTGGCAAGACCAATAGTACTACCTAAGGTGCAATATGGCCAACCGAATCCACAGTTGCACCTAGTAGTGTTGTCAAAGAATTTCAACAGCAATTAGGGTTAGATAGGAGTATTATCATACCTGTTTATAGGAAATCATATCACAAATGGGTCGATAATAAGCCTTTTTCAAGAGGCTTGAAAACCATTGACTTTGCCATTTTTATTGGTGAAGATGAACAATTGACTATCGAATACATTGGTTGATTTTATAACCTAGTGTGGGGAAGCAAAGACAAACGACTTTTTAATGCTTAAGTTATTTCCTTTATATTTGTCAAAAACTGTTTTCACTCGGTACACTAATTTGCCAACCAATTCGGTTGGAATTGGGGCCAAAATGGAAAGACAATTTCATTCTCAATTCTATAAATTGATACTTGAGGTATTGATTGCTGATTTGCTCAGGCTTTATCAATATAGCAATGAGTCACTTGGTCAATTTACTCTTGGGAAAATAGTTCACTAATCAACGGGTTGAAATTTAATCTTACAGAAAAATTTGAATTCCAAGATTTGTGGATTTATTTCAATTCGCAATGAGTGTGTCTAAGTATGGTAACTACTTAAAATAGAGAGCATAGAGGCCCACGTGAAAACTTTTCACAAAACATAGATTTAATGGAGACATGAGTCAAATGATGAATTTGACTAAGATAAAATTTGGCAAGAAAAAATCGAATTTTTTATGACAATGTGACATATGATATGATGACTCTTGATTATCTAATTTAAAAGAGTCGAATAAGTGATAAATTATTCAATTCTTTTAAAAGGGCATATATATTGATACCAAAAAATGACTGACTTTTGGTTATAATAAACAAGTGACAGATTTAGTCGATATCGGCAGACTTTTATAAGCAACAGAAGTCATCAATGAAATAAATGGTTGCCAACTTGAAAAGTATTGACAACTTGTCAATGAAGTCATTTACAACAAACATCTGTTATTTGGTGATCATATTCAACATATAACTATTAAGTAGTGATAGTTTCGGATTTATAACTTTCATATGGATAAGTGTTGTTGTAACTTTTTATAATCGCATATAGGATTACGAAGTTATTTGTTTTGAATATAGGATTAGCAAGTTATCATTTATATTCAATAACTGTTTATAACCGATTGTAGGTTTTGTATAGCCACCTTGTACTTTTCGTAAACCCACCATCAATCATACAACTCAACTTTCTTTGTAAATTTATCATTATCTTTACTTTTTCACACTTTAATGGTTGGCCGTGACCACCTCTAGTTTTTGTATCATTGAATTTCTCGCTATTTACCTTTCTATCCAAAATAAACAAATGACCCTTTGCAACCTTTGTCGATTCATTCATCGATCCACATATATTGGAAAGGTATTTCGTCGTCGATTAAATTGCGGCGAAAGATCTTTTTAGATATATTAAAAGTTATTTTGTCGTCGATTCAATTCCAGCGAAATAGATGCTTAACAAAATATATCATCTATCCAACAAATCCCTTTCATAATTTTAATAAGAAGGATCGCATTAGTTGATATTGTTTTAGTTTGTGGATCATATTTGTAAAAGTAAAGCTCGGGGATCGTTTAGTAAAAGTTCAGACATTAACGGTGTCATTATGCCTAAAAAAATGCTTTTCATAATATATAGAGTATAGACTACTAAATGCAGCCTTTCTAGCTCACTCATAAAGGTGAAAAATCACATATAGACCCAACTCGAAAGAGAAAAAAAGGAGAAAAAGAAACTCAGGTAATTGTAATCCGGAAAACCGATTGGTCACATATTAATTTTAGATTCACGAGTCAATTTCAGTTGTGCAACTGGATGAATCGCTTCAATGCAGGTCCAGCTTTGCTTCTAAGCAATTGAATTCGAAATACGACGTGGACCCAGACAAACTACTTGCACCACAGAGGCAACGAGACAAGACATACGGTGAAATTGAGAATTTTCAGAAATATGGAAAGCTTATGTAACTGATTTTTCTCCGCCGTTCACGTCAGTATCCGATGCAAAAAGGAGGACCCAATTTGTCTTTGTTCTGCGGTGTTGGTTGCCGAGTAGAAACAAGCAATGAAATGAGTTTTTCCCCCAAAATTGAACGATGGAACTAGAGTAGGGGCAATCAATTTAACTACTTAAGGTGGTCGCGCAATCTCCATTTATCAAGAATTATACAATTTGAGCCACAACTACTTACTATTATTGTCGATAAGAAAAGTTCAAGATTAAGAAGTCCGTCGCTACATTCCACCATTGGGACACCAGACTCGGGAGCTCATCTTCTTGTCGTCCGGAATCGTAATGCGATAAAAGCAGCATTAGGCCTCAATTACCTTAATGGGTTTTCCTAGCCTGCTAGGGATCGATTCTGTCATGTACGGTCGTAGACCCGTAATCGTGTTTTTTTTTTCTTCCGATGTGGTGTACCGATGAATGCGTCATGCGCTTCCCGTCTCGTCCCAACCTCCCTCGAAGCAAAATATCACCCGGGAAATTAAAAAATAGGAAAAAATTTAATCGAATGCGCTCGAAGGAATCAAAATATCCAATCCCGATGCGGAGCTCGCAAGTGCCATGTCCACCGCCGCCCCGCTCCCTCCCTCCCTCCCTCCCACGCTTTCCCACTCCCCGAGTCACGTGAACTCCATTCGTCTCCTCGTTTCACTTTCGAAGCTGGAGCTTTAGAGCTCACTCGGTCTCTCTGCTAATTTTCGCTCCAAATCATCTCGCCATCGTCTCTCTCCCTCTGCAGCTTCTCCATCGCCTTTGGCTTCTTTTCCAAAGAAGCTCCAGTTACGTGATCGGTGAAAATATTCTCTCGCTCGCTCGCTGCTCGAGAAAATATCTCCTTCTCTCTCTCTTTGCGATTTTTTCCTGCTCTAAGGTATCGAGACGCGTCTCGAACTTCGCCTTTCGTCCGAGCTCTTCGCTTTGATTACCTCCGCCTTTCCTCTCCTGTTTTCGCTTGGTTCGCGGTCGCGCATTCGATGGTGACTCGCCTCGCCTGAGCTCTTCGGCACCGTCGTCCGGCGAAGCCGTTGCATGCGTATTCCTGGATTGCGTTCTGTCGGACTTGACTTCCGGCTCGCCGTTGAATCGACTCGTCGGCGCCTTTCGAAACTTTTGATTCGGAACCAGCGGAGATATCTGCGCCGGAGGTGTCTCCGGCGATCTATCTTCGCTCGTTTAGCCGCTTGTGGCATTGCTTCGTTATTCTTTACATTTAGGTGGGCTGATCGGGGATTCGAGCTCATTCCCTGTTTCAAAACGTAGAGAACCAATCAGCGTGATTTGTTCCTCGTTTTTCAAAATTAAAGTTATCCGGTGAAGCTTTTCGGAAGATTTCGCCGTGTAAAGTTACTCGGTCCCGAGATGATATTCGTTAGCAAGCTCAGGCAGCAGTGATTCCAAGATGGAAGTACGCTGATGCTTTAATCTTTTTCTAATCTCTTTGTAGCACAGAGATAGTAAGGAAGGACTAGGTATGGCGGCCGCTACAGAGACTAAGGGAGCGACGGCATATGGCGTCTCTGCTAAAGTACCTGCATCTGCGTGTCCATTGGCCGACGAGCCGGCTGAAATAGCGTCGAATATCAATTACCATGCTAAGTATAGCCCTCATTTTTCTCCTTTCAAGTTCGAGCCAGAGCAAGCATACTGCGCAACAGCTGAAAGCGTCCGCGATCGCCTCATCCAAGTTTGTACCCTTGATGACTTTCCGTTAATTACTCTGTGCCGGAACATTTTTACAAAGGAAAGCGAAAGCTCTTATTTTCACTCCAGTTTGGTTGCTTGGGATTGTGCTTATTTCGCGGTTCGTAATTACTTGTAGACTTGTAGGCGGAACTAAACGCTAGGTAAAAATTTCTGCTGATTTTATGCACGACTGTGTGTGCTGATGTTTAGATGTTCAGATGTCTATAACATTCTTTATCGAATAATTGTCACATTCTGCTTGATTTGGTATTCCTCAGCAATGGAACGAGACCTACTTTCACTATCACAAAACTGATCCAAAGCAAATATATTACCTGTCAATGGAATATCTTCAAGGAAGGGCATTAACTAATGCGATTGGGAATCTCGACATCCAAGATGCATATGGTGATGCCTTGAAAAAGTTGGGACATGATCTAGAGGAGATTGTTGAGCAGGTAATTGATTTTGCTTTGAGTTGCCTCATGTCTTCGAGTACTGTTTTTGAGGATTCCAGTTGATGCAACTATCCTCTTTGGCATCGGAGCTTTGTCGCTTGAGATTGAACTCTGATAAGTGCTTCCGTTAAAAGAAATATTGTACATGGCAACCTCTACAGCTCACTTGACTGTTTATATAGCAGATTGATCTTGATCAGATCATAATTATTTAACCTCGATAAATAATCAAATGCAATTTCTTTAAGGTGATTGTATTTGACCCGAAGATTATTGTTTTCGATCTGACGTTTTGCCCTTTCCTTTGAATTGGATTGTGGATTGTGGCCTATGTAAGCCGGGTCTTTTCATGGGTATCTATGCTCTTGCAAAAGAGAGCTTTCTAATGAACCTGTTTTTAGGAAAAAGATGCTGCACTTGGCAATGGTGGCCTGGGGAGGCTTGCTTCCTGCTTCCTGGATTCTATGGCAACATTGAATCTCCCTGCATGGGGATATGGTTTGCGATACAGATATGGCTTATTCAAGCAGCTGATTACTAAGGACGGACAAGAAGAAATTGCTGAGGATTGGCTGGAGGTTCTTTTTTGTGCAGTCGATAAATTTTTTAATGTTGTTTGTTCCATGGAATTTCGTTGAGATCTGTTTTTGCAAATTACTGCAGAAGTTCAGTCCTTGGGAAATTGTTAGGCATGATGTGGTTTTCCCTGTAAGATTTTTTGGCCAAGTGGAGGTTA
Organism: Syzygium aromaticum; assembly: GCA_024500025.1. Taxonomy (NCBI): domain Eukaryota; kingdom Viridiplantae; phylum Streptophyta; class Magnoliopsida; order Myrtales; family Myrtaceae; genus Syzygium; species Syzygium aromaticum. The sequence continues at coordinate 36,173,107 of CM044886.1, read as the reverse complement.
ATCCAAATGGATCGTAAGTGTAACTTCTTGACTTCATTTTGGGGTTGATTGAGGCATGCATGACAATTTCTTTGATGTACCTACAAGTGGCGATGGCAATATAAATTCATAAGCAAGTTAGAGGTTCCTAAAGCATTCACTTAGTATATATGCATTGCAGCCGAAAATGGGTGGGTGGAGAAGTTATACAGGCTCTAGCATATGATGTCCCAATTCCCGGCTACAAGACCAAGAACACTAATAGTCTTCGCCTCTGGGAAGCAAAAGCCTCTTCTGCGGATTTCAACCTATTCCAATTCAATGATGGACAGTATGAATCCTCTGGACAGTTGCACTCTCGAGCAGGACAAGTGAGTGACGTTTCGAAAGTGTTAGTCTTGTTTCATTATGCAAAAAGCACCTCTTTTTGATTTGGTATGATTTATATGCATTGGCACGAGATTCTACCATCTCTATTTCCCTATTGGGATTATTTTATTAAAGATTCTGTCCTATAAGATGCTGTAAGCAGTTCACAAGTCTAAAGCTATGGATATGAACAATCTTTTTGCAGATTTGTGCTGTTTTATATCCTGGAGATGCAACAGAGAGTGGAAAGCTTTTGCGGCTGAAGCAACAATTCTTTCTCTGTAGTGCATCACTGCAGGTTTCTTTCTTTTTTCTTCTCCTTTTTTGTAGATTGAATTATTATTTGTGGCTGCACTTTCTAACCATATGATAAATCCAAACCAACATTCTTCTGTTCAACAAATGTCCTAGCTTGATTAGTAACAGTATATTTATGTGGTGGTAGAGTTTCATTTTTCTTCTGATGGTATTGGCCTTTGGAGGAAGAGCCAAAGACAAGTTGATCCGGCTGGTAATTCAATCTTTTTGGTTGTGAGGACAGCTATCTCCTAGACTAATATATAAACATCCACAACTTTTCAAAAGTACCAGAATTACATTTACAGTGACAATCCTGATTGATTGACGCAGGATTCTGACTTTTCTGACTCTCTTGTCTATCTTTTATTAAGAAAATTAGACTTCTACATGCCATTTACGTTAGATTGGGCTGGTGCCACCCATTACAAATTTTCAAATGATAAATACTTCCCTCTTTAAAAAGATGCCATAACCTTTCTTTTTTTTGATAACTGACTAACTACATTTAGATAGTGGAGAGTAGTGGAGACTGGAGGGTGGTGGTTAGGTGGTGGTTTTCACTTTTAAGAGCTAAATGAAGAAAATAGCCCTTGGATTCATTTAAAATTTATTCAAGTTACTATCGTAACTTGGTTTTGAGGTAATTTAGGTTGAGAGACCGAAAGAATGAATCTCTCCCTTAAAGAATAGCACGTATATTGATGTTAGCGATTAGGCTGGAAAAGTTTTCAACCTTTAGTTCTCATATTTTTCATTCTGGTAATGGTTTGTTATATATCATCTTTCGTCATGTTCATATTTAAAAAAAAATGCTTGATATCTGTTTCATCAAGGGTGCATAATTATGTAATTCGGTGTTTTTCCTGCATCATTTTCCCCTTGTAAATTACTAGTATTGAGTCTGGCCAAAAAAAGAAATTACTAATGTTCAGTGTACACTATGTGCATGTGCCAATTTAAATAGATATGTCAAAAAGTAGATCGTGAGTTAATTCAAAAAAGGAAAAGGATTGTTGTTTTTGAGTGGATGAATGGGTGGGAATAATTATTATTGAAGTGGAGAAAGTGGGTGTGTGGGTGGTGGATGGGTTTATTTGTTAACTTTTGCTTATTATTTTACAAAGGGTTAAGAAGTCAGACAGAAAGAAGCTTTCCAGTAATAAATTAGATATTAGATGTTAGAAAGTCCACCCCAAAAGCTTAAGTTGATAAGTGGAGGAGACTGCATCGATATGAAGAGCATTTAGCACCTGTTGTCAATCGATGTGGGATAATACTTCAATACCCCCATTCACATGCAAGCCAGATTATGAGTGGCACATGAAATGGGATATTTACTATACCCCCACTCACGTGCAAGCCCGATTACGAGCGGCACATGAAATGGGATATTTACTGGCTCTGATACTATGTTAGAAAATCCAACCCAAAAGCTTAAGCTGATAGGTGAAGGAGACCACGTGAATATATAGAGCATTTAGCACCCGTTGTCAATTTATGTGGTATGATACTTCAACATTAGATGATTGTATTGGTTTGCTGTTTTAATTCTCTTCTAGTGGGGATCATCTTAATGCCAAGTCCACTTTCTTTAATTTCAAAGTTCTCGCTTTTAATACCAGTCACTTGCAGGATATAATCTTCAGGTTCAAGGAGAGGAAAGGTGGAAGCGGCTCATGGCAGTGGGCTGACTTCCCAACCAAAGTTGCAGTACAGCTGAATGACACTCATCCCACTCTTGCGATTCCAGAGTTAATGCGTCTGTTAATGGATGATGAAGGACTTGGGTGGGATGAGGCATGGGATATTACGACAAGGTGAAGCATAACTTTACTTTGTACTGCCAATGATTTGCATTATCAGTCTATTGCACCATGTTCTGGTAATTTTAGCTCTGCAACATCTAGTTTTTTCTCCTTTTTTTTGTTTTATGACCAAACTCACATGTGGAAAATATTGTTATTGGTGCAGGACAATTGCCTATACTAATCACACAGTCCTTCCTGAAGCTCTCGAGAAGTGGTCACAAGCTGTAATGTGGAAGCTTCTTCCTCGACATATGGAGATCATTGATGAAATAGATAAGAGGGTATGCCTTATCTGTTTTATTATGTTCCTAATATATGTGCACAGTACCTGAGATTGGATGATGACTATTTCCCAGTTCATGGAAATGGTGTGCACCCAACGAAAAGACCTTGAGAACAAGCTCTCCACTCTGCGAATCTTGGATAACAACCCCCAAAAGCCAGTTGTCAGGATGGCTAACTTATGTGTGGTATCTGGACACACGGTATGAGCTACATTAAGACTAGTCCTTTTAGAGCTCGCTTGATTACTACTCCCTTCCTAAAACCACCATTTTGTGAGCATCAGAAATCTTTATTTGAATACTTATCCATGGGGTCAATGTGTTTTAGTCTACTTGTCACATGGTCCGTACATGATTTCTCTTTAGAGGCTCCATCAGCCAAACAGGAATATTTCATGTCCCATTTAATGTCAGTTCCTTCCATTACCGTGTATCTGCTTTCATTAGAGGTCACAAGCTTTTGCATGCACTAAAAGAGGAGGAGCACATATGTCTATTGAGTATTTCCTTTCATATTAGATAGAAATCTTAAACAAATTGCTCTCTGATGAAAATAATCACCATAAGCTGCAAGATGTGTTCTATTGTTTGATTTTTTTTTTTTTTTGATCGAAATGTTCTATTGTTTGATTAGATTGCCCTGACAGCTACGGCTTTTACTGCTCTTCATGCTTATTATCAGTGAGATACCTGTTGTATTTTCATCTTCCATGTAACCTTATGCCTTTTTTTTTTTGTAAGATTTGGCGATTTTCCCCTTGTGTATGTTATGTTTCCCATGCAGAGATTTGAACTGATTCTTGTAAGATGATGAACTTAATGTAAGTGTGATGTTTGTGTAGGTTAATGGAGTTGCTCAATTACACAGTGACATCTTGAAGTCCGAGTTATTCGCAGACTACGTTTCCATCTGGCCATCCAAGTTCCAGAATAAGACTAACGGTATTACTCCTCGACGGTGGCTTCGATTTTGCAGTCCAGAACTCAGTGGCATCATCACCAAATGGTTAAAAACTGATCAGTGGGTGAAGAACTTAGACATCCTTGTTGGTCTTCGTCAAGTAGGTGCCACAGACTATATTTATATGATATAAGCTTATCCTCAAGGAGGCTAGCTTCTTTTGATTCCGTAGGAAGTTCCATCACTTATTCTTGCTGCGACAGTTTGCTGATAATGCAGACCTCCAAGATGAATGGGCATCTGCAAAAATGGCTAATAAGCAGTGGTTGGCACAGTACATATTGCGGGTGACGGGTGTCAGTATTGACCCAAACAGTCTATTTGACATTCAAGTGAAGCGCATTCATGAATACAAGAGACAATTGCTGAATATTCTGGGTGTGATCTATAGGTATAAGAAACTTAAGGTAAGGAGCAGACTCCATCTCTTCTTACTTTCATATTGTGAACAGGGAGTACTTATCTTTTTTGTTTCTCTTTTGGAGTAAGATATAAGTGCAAGAAGAGTGCCAGAATGCAATTACTTTTTCGATCATTAGGCATGATGATGCATATCAAAGTGATGAAATTGAAGACTCCTTTCATTGTCTGTCTTCTGCACCAACATCTTTTCCCCGTGTCATACTGAGACTAAGTATCCAAGTGATGCGAAATTATATATTTTTTTTGCCTTGTTCAGTCAGGTTCAACATTGCTCCCTCTTTTTCTCTTAAACACCGAATTAATGAAAGATGAAGAAGTGTAATGCAATTTGTCGTATTTATTAATCCAAGATTCTTCTTAATGAACTTTTGTTACTCTATGCAGATTAATTACATATATATTACTTTTGTCATCTTATGCATTTTCTGATTTCACAGAGTAGAGGCTTCTGTATTAAACAGACATATATTACTTTTTTGGATTATTATATGGCTATTTCCTGCAATTATTATGTATTATGAATTGCAGTGCATCAAAGAACTTCTTAATAAAAAACCATGCAGGAGATGAGTCCTGAAGAGAGGAAAAAGACAACTTCGCGGACAGTTATGATTGGTGGAAAGGCATTTGCAACATATATGAATGCTAAAAGAATAGTCAAGCTTGTGACTGATGTTGGTAGTGTTGTCAACAGTGATCCTGAGGTCAATGACTACTTGAAGGTAATCTCGAACTTCGAAAACACAGAAACACGAAATTTTGGTCTTCCAGAAACAGTCATGATGCTTGCACCGCTTTTTAGCATGCACGTTAAATATCAGAAATTAAATTCGTTATTTATGTTCCATTTATGTAATTTTTGCATATTTCAGGTTATATTTGTTCCAAACTACAATGTCTCAGTAGCAGAGATGCTTATTCCTGGAAGTGAGCTATCTCAGCACATCAGCACTGCAGGAATGGAGGCAAGTGGCACAAGCAATATGAAATTCGCACTGAATGGCTGCCTCATTATAGGAACATTGGACGGGGCCAACGTGGAAATCAGGGAAGAAATTGGGGAACAGAATTTCTTCCTCTTTGGCGCAACAGCTGATGAGGTCCCTAGGCTACGGAAGGATAGGGAAAATGGACTGGTACGAAATATGAGTTTCCTAAAAGATGGCTGGTATAGCTTGAATGGTAATAAATCTGCATTGATCTTGCATGTAGATAGAAAAAACTAGGATTGTGAAGTGAGAATCAAATTCACAAGTTCTCAAATAAATTCAAATGCATGTAGTAGCTGTTGCAACTAGCAAGACTGCATAGTTAGGGGGTTCTGCAATGGTCTTGAATGAAAACAAATAGAAAAGGTTCTGCAATGGCGCCGACTGGTATATTGCTAGTTCAAGTTTTAACAGGGATCAATTGAGCGAAATTCATGGATGACTGAGTCCTCAAACTGCATTTAATGCAGCGACTCCCTTTTAAGTTTGTCCGATTTTGTGATTTTAGGTTCTTTTTTTTATGCTGGTGATTTCTTCTTTCTACCAAAGATGAAAGTTGATCTGCATTTACTCGTCTTTTCTGAATCCACCTTTCCAGTCCTCGACGAAACGTGAAGCTTTTCTGCCACCTGAAAAACTGAGCTTGAAGATAAAACAATTATAGTACAATAGAAAGCAATGTTGTTAGGCAATATTTATGAAACATCATGCTAAAATTGCCTCTAAACAGTAGCATTTGCCCCTTTACCTCATTTTCGTACCAGCAGTTTTTCTTTGTCTGAGAGTTTCACACCACGCTGTTAAAGCATAGCTTCTGTTGTTTTAATTTCTCCTTGCTTGCAGTTCAAACCAGATCCCCGCTTTGAAGAGGCTAAGCAATTTATAAGAAGCGGAGCATTTGGAAGCTATGACTACAATCCACTCCTTGATTCTCTGGAGTGTAACTCTGGATATGGTCGTGGAGATTATTTTCTTGTTGGCCATGACTTCGCCAGTTATATGGAAGCCCAAGCAAGAGTAGATGAGGCCTACAAGTAAGCCATCAACACTCCATATACTTATGTTACGAATTACTTGTGCTTGAACATTTTTCTGCACCTGAAATGACTGCTTGACCACAATAAATACAAGTTGTCTAAGGAATCCATGTGTACCATGCCCCGAGACAATATAGTTACAATTAGAAATTGGTTTTTCAGCCAGAAAGTAGATAAGCCACCAGAAGGTGCTTCTTGTTAGGCCCAAACCAGAAGATGGATACCTAATCAATGAGCTATCGATTAAGTAGAATTGTCATCTGCGGCCACTTCAAATTGCTACCTTTGAGAGATGTTGAGTCTAAAAGAACCTCATTTAGTACCCTACTTTTTGATATGTTATGTATAATTTAGTCTTTTGGATCCCAAGTTGTGAAAATCACTTAAAATTTTGAAATTTACTAGCCAAATCATTGAGCTTTGTAACATCAGCGCCAAGCTATAGGAGCATTGTGATACTCAGCAGTGCCATCTCAGATCTCAGTAGTGTCGTTTCTCAAGTATCCTTTGCTGGGTTATTAGTGTTAAAACATCTTCTCATTTCCATCGAAGCAATTGTAACATAATCATTCGTATTGCAGGGACAGAAGAAGATGGCTAAAGATGTCTATTTTGAGCACTGCTGGAAGTGGCAAATTTAGCAGTGACCGAACAATTGCTCAGTACGCCAAAGAAATCTGGAACGTAGAGACGTGCTGTCTACCATGAAAAGCAATTTGAAACGAGACCTGCTTCTAGCTTCCCTCCCTCCCTCCCTCCTCTCTTCCTCTCGCTTTTATATTGCGATACAGGGACAACCACATGCAGTAATTTATGCTTGTACAACTAGATTCATTACGCAAATGTATTTCGCCTGACTGAGGATGAGAAATAAGCGTGGATGTAATAATATACAGTGTAACTTTCCTTTATGCATTGATGTTTCTCTGTAGTAGCCGAATTCTTGCACTCAAAGATGGAACGGTGAGCTTCTTTAATGGAATTTATATCGAGCGTCGTAGGAAGAGGCAGATCACTAATCCGAATCCAAAGCAAAGCCCCCTGACGCGAAAGTTAAAATAGCTGGTTTACTACGTGAAGTGGGAGTAGATATTGCCTTTTGAGTAGCTATAGCTCTCCGGAGAGTATTCTGGTATTAGGCAAACGTTGTTTAAGAAATGTGCCTTTTGATTCGTTGTGAATAACCATGTCGCGTGGTCAGTGACCAATGCTGTTAAAAACAGTTTGGTGGCCAGACATACAGCAAGAAAAACTGTTAAAAACAGTTTTTCGCTGAAGGTACGCGTGCTATCGACATGGTCTGTCAGCAGCTTGCACTCATGCACACGCTCCATTATCCTTGTGCTTCTAAAGTGAGTCCTCCTGCTTTGCAAATATTACACGAATTAATTTTGCAGAGAAGCCGACAAAAATAACATGGCACCATACGATATATGACATTATTTATAATGTTAATTTTACTAAGATAAAGATGATTATAACTAGTTTTTCTTTTCTACCGAAGCTTTTCTTTGAATTTCATATTCCTAATCGTAAAACATGATATAATGCATTTAACGTGGAGATGAAATTATCATATTTCCGAACTTGTAGTTTTATCTTATCTAGTGTGAATTTTGTAACTTTGAACTCGCATATAATCTTTTCTTTGGGTAAGATTCGACGCTGAGCTTATCGTAATAAAGGTTTAATGAACTATTGCAAAAGCGAATTTGAAACCTAAAGATGTCTTGCTTCGAGACAATAATTGCTCCATCAGTAAATTATAAGAATCCTTGAATAATGGGTTAGCTTATGCAGTAAGTAATGCATGATTTGGAATGCCGCGATTCGTTACCTGTCCAGGCAAAAAGAGCCCATCACTCGTTAGCTTTTTGAGTCTTCTTCCTCAGTGAGCTCTCTCGCTCGCTCCCGGCACCGGCATTCTTCTCAGTTCGCTTCGCGCGAGAACTTAAAAACCCCTCTTCGAAAAAAATCGATGAGAACGGGCTCTCGCACAGCCAAGCCGAGACTCCCGTGGAACGAGTTGGAGAGCAGCAGCAGGAGCGGCGGCAAATGGATCCGATCGAGGCGGCGAACGGGTTCTCGTTCCGGGTCGGCTTCACCGGGCACGGCGGCCACCTCAGGGTCGAGCCTCTCTCGACCGTCGAGCGCGGCAACCCGCTCAAATCGGTCCCCGATTTCATCTCCGTCAGTTCTCCGCTTCCCTACTCCACCTTTCCGTCTCGAATTTCGGCACTCAATGCAGTAGTAGGACCAACTCGCTGATCCTAGTGCGCCGTCGTTTGTTCTTGTTTGAGGGTTCGGTGAGGACGCTGTGGTGGTGCGGGATGATCGCCTTGTTTATCTTGTCTCCGTGGCTCTGCGTTTGAGTTCTGACTGAGGTTTCGAACGAAATGAGTTCCGACTCTCTGCGTGTGTGCGCGTTCATTGTTCCAACTTGAAAGGAACTGGAATTCTCAAGGAACGAAAGTCTATATTTCGAGTCTCGATCTTTCCATTCTTTGCAATCGCTTAGCATCGTGCAGGTAGAGGAGAAAGGCGAGACTTTGAGTAGGGTAGGATATGTAGAATCAGCAGGGGCTTCTTATGTTGGCTCTAGCCTTGTGTCGGTTGGCTTCTATATGAATTGGAATTGGGGAGTGTGTTTGACTGTCAATCTTTGCGATTTTGTTGAATATTAGTAAATACTGCATCCTGCGGATAATTCGTATCGAGGTGATCGGTTTTTTGTCTTTTGGGAGATTGAGGATGTCTTTTTCTGTTTGATTGCTGAGAACATACAGGCACAGGTGGCAACTACTAGAGTAGCGGGAATGGTTAGGATAGTTGAAAGCAAGAGTTTTTATGCAACATGAAGTTGGTTGAGCGAGGATTTTGTTTTTGGTAGTTAATTAATTAAGGAATCTCATATTTAGGAGCCAGTTGTTGATTTTTATCTTTTTTACGGCAACTTTGCCTTTTCGGGTTTATGTGTTTCCTTCTGAAGACAGAAAGTCAACACAATTAAAACATTCAATACAGTAGATGTTGAATTCTTGCAACTGTATCACAGGTTTTGGAAGCTGTCTAGTTTTCTGGAAGAATAGAAGGGCTGGGTTTGGCTCCATTCTTTTCCTTTTGCAGCACATGCTTGATTGTAATATGATCATTATTTTCTTATTTAATATGAGCGTCAATGCCTCATACTTCAAAGCACCATATTTACGTCCGTTCAGTAATTATTTCAGCCGCCTGCTTTTGCCGAGGAAACTCCTGAATCAATAACGGAGTATATAGAGGAGAACTACCTAATGCCCACACTTGATGTTGACGAATTTTCACCGGAAAAGGCTGGAAGGCATTGGGACTTTAACTGGTTTGATGAGGCAAAAGTACCATTAGAACCATCATTACCGAGATCTGTTGTGGTGCCTGTATGGGAGTTGCCATTTAGGCGCCAAAAAAGCAAATCAGGGGTATGGGAGCCTAAATCTGTGGAGGTAGATTTTTCTTTTTCAAATCATATCTTTTTGGCATCAATTTTTTGTCTTTCCGATGTCAATGTTGTGTTCACTGGGGTTTGACAAACTTATGCCAACTGATACTCTAAAAAATAAGGCGACAATTGTCCTGTGGAAGTAGAGCTCATCATTCTTTTTATTACCCTTTTCTCCTTGTTATTTTCCCAACTTTACCTCTACCCGTGTGCTTTAGGTGGATGTATCGGAGATAATGGTGGATGCTCAAGATACTGGTTCATTGCCACGAATGACTGGGCCCACGAAAGACATTTTGCGTGGAAGCATCAACAAACGTCCCTTCTGTCCAGGTGGTCTGGATGACACCCAATCTCCAGAGAGGATTGTACCTGATGGCGCTTCTAGTGGTGAATGGGTTTGTGAATTGTTGAAGGGGTGTTCTCCACAGGTCACTCCTCCGAGCTTCAAGCAAGGTGTGGATCTTGGGGATCTCCAGGTAAGCTTAATTGATTATCATCTTTTAGATTGCATTAAGCAAAATAAAGGTCAATGAGGTTTTTGAATGTACATTTATTTTATTCACCAACGTGTCTTCTTAGGCTTACCCATGCTCATGGAATGTGTCCAAGGACTGGAATTCTGTCAAGAGCTTGTCAGACAACAAGGTAGTATGTTTTTGCAGTTAATTAGATTTTAGTTATCATTTCAATGTATTGGATGCATTCTTGGCGCTTTTAATAGATTTTCAGAAATTCTGAATACCGTGATTTTCTAGGGAAGACTTTGCTACTGCACTATGTAAACTTAACTTCATCTGAATAGTTTGAGTCACGAGAGTTCTTGAAGACCTTTCTAAGTACTGAACTCTTAAGAACGTTCTGTGTGAGTAAGTTTTGATTCATCACTGGCACTGCAGGTGGAGCTCTCTGTACAGTTTGATGACTTGTTCAAGAGAGCTTGGGAAGAGGGACCTGTTGCAGATTATGAGACTGAAGGTTTTGTCCTCCTACATTTACTTTTTATTGGCTTAGTTTTTTTTCTTGTGCTATAGAGTTATAAGGCTTCAATGGAAAATGAAGCTATAGCAGATTTCCACTGTGGAACTATATTTCTCTTTGCAAATGGTGGAGAATGCTATAGTTGCCTTGACTTGATGAGCTGCTCACCTTTTGATGTTTAATTGATATATGGTCATTGTATGATCTGCCCAAACAATCGAACTGACTTGATCTAAGTGGACTGTTTAGTGGTCAATGTTCTTGGATTTCTTCCTGTGAAACAATTAACGTTATTTATTACCTCCTAATCTAAACCTGGTACATGGCTTATTGTGTTAAGCCTCCTTTTAAAGAGGATAGAACTAAGTTGATGATGTATGCCTTTCCATCTATAGGGTTGGGGTGATGCTTTTAGAAGCTTGCATGGATGGCTGTTGACCTGCCCCTTTTTGTCTTGATGCTTCGTTTGAAAACTTCTAGGATGCTTGAGATCACCTAAGATATGTTATGCTTCCTTAAATGAAAATTCCACTTCAGGATCTGGGAAGCTCTAGCATGCCAATATTGCTGAGTTTACGCAGGGAATTGGCTTTTGGAAGCATGTTTTCTTTTATTGGATTTCTTGTCAATTTTCTCCCATTTCATACTGCTAATAGTCATGATCATTATGTCTGTGAAGGTCATATATCAGAATCAGAGTCCCTTATCCCAGAAGCTGAATCTAGCAGGGTGGCAGCAGATGAACTACCCATGCTGGATGAAATTTTGTCTGTTGAGACAGGAATATCAACCTCTCAACCAGATGCAGTGAAGAACAACGATGGACAACAGCCGGAGGTGAATTATTGTTGAAGCTGAACTTAACAACTCTCTTACTTGCAATTAGCAATAGCTTTCTCATTGCAGTCTGCATGTACCACTGCTTGGCAACATGTCTGACGCAATCGTCTGAAATCATCTAAATTGGCAGGTCTGGGCTGTTAGAGCAGACAATGATGGGATTGCTGATCGCTTTCATGAACTCGTACCCGACATGGCACTTGATTTTCCATTTGAGTTGGATAAGTTCCAAAAGGAGGTACAAGCGAACTTACATATATTTTGATAATGAGGGAATGAACTGACCATGATATAAACACATCCAAATATCTCTGTCTTGCTGATCATGTTCCTTTCATCTATTTCAATTTTGTAGGTGCGGCTCTGAACACTCAGTTTGATTGAATCCGATTGTGATTCTGTGCATTCATTATATCCGTTATGATATCTCTTTATTACAATCCCTCCTTTCAAAAGAATGCTCCCTGCTGTTTGTTATAATTAAGTGGTTTGGTTAAAGAGTACTCTTAGGGCACTTGTCAAGTAACCAAACAAAAATGGTCATAGCTGTTGATGCACTGGCTTTTCTCATGATACACATAATTGGTATTTTTGGAAAGCAAATCGTTCCTTAATAATTATTCTAGCAGTGTCGTTGGGGCTCTAGTTAAATGAATGTGATCTTTTGTAAATTGAGTTTGAATCACTGCGTTGAGGGCATTTGGCAAGGCTTACTGCCATTTAGTGATAGGCTTATTTTTCTGATTGGTGATTTTATTCTAATGGTGTCTCTGAGTTGAATATATGGATGTGTGAGTTGAATCAGGACTTGTTTTGCATAGGTATTTTCTTAAATTAGCATATCTCCAGTTTGTTTGGTCAATTTTTTAATTGAATTCTCTGACTGGATGGAAGCTGTTGAGAATTACACTCAGTTTCTGACCAGAGTGCTGCTTGAATCATCTATTTGAAAATTCTATCGATGAGGATCCCCAACATCTCGCCAAAGACTTGAAGTCCAAGTGAATTATGTATCAAGAAAATTTATTTCATCTTTCTTCTTTGAGCCAAATGAATTTTCTTTATATTTTTACTGAATCAGTTGGTGCTTGATGAGGTGGCATTTAATTCCTTCCTTCACTGGCATCATTTGCAATTCTCCAGAAATTATTCATATTTTTATTGTAATTTTTTACTAAAAATCGTCAGATCCTGTTAATTGTATTTAAACTATCCATCTTGGCTTGTGGTACCACAGGCTATACATTATCTTGAGAAAGGAGACTCAGTTTTCGTATCGGCTCACACATCTGCTGGAAAGACAGTTGTTGCAGAATATGCATTTGCTTTGGCTTCAAAGGTACGGCTTCAATATTAAAACAGTGTCTCACTGTCATCTTCCTCCTTCCCTTTTTTTTTGAATCCTTCTCCTTCCTTTCGACTTAAATATTGGATCACATGTCTCATTAACCGAATTGTCAGTTAGAAAAGGATCGATTAGACCCTGTGGGGATGTGAAGGAGCTTTAATTAGTGTGCAGGTGTCACAATTCATCTAGAAGAATGCCTTTATTTAATGTATTTTCACCAATTACTTGAGTTTCAATTTAAGTTTCTAAATGCAGCATTGTACTAGAGCAGTTTACACAGCTCCTATCAAGACTATCAGCAATCAAAAGTACAGAGATTTCTGTGGGAAGTTTGATGTTGGACTTCTTACTGGTGATGTCAGCTTAAGGCCAGAGGCATCCTGTCTGATAATGACCACTGAAATTTTAAGGTCAATGCTCTATCGAGGTGCCGATATCATTCGTGACATTGAATGGGTAAGGACTCAAAAAGCATTTTTTCGACACGTAACGCCTCTTTGTCATTATAAGATGACCTTCTATTTCTTTTGTTTCACTATGTGATCTTGTTAAGCTACTAATCAATTGTTTGTCTATGATGAGATAGGTCATATTCGATGAAGTGCATTATGTCAATGATGTTGAAAGAGGGGTTGTTTGGGAAGAAGTAATTATTATGCTACCAAGACATGTGAATATCATTCTTCTCTCAGCCACGGTACTTCTCATTCCTACTACACGTTAATCACAATGTTGCAATTCTCGTATACCACTGTAAAATATAAGCACACAATCTGATAGTTTCTACTAAGCTGACAACTTTCTGATAGCTATTCTGATTTTGCTGTGAGGGCCTTGTAATTTCTTGAAGCAAAAAGTCTTCTCAGCTGAAATGACTAAATCTTCTTTTATTTCGCATGGTATTCGGCAGGTACCTAACACAATGGAGTTTGCAGACTGGATTGGCCGGACCAAGCGGAAAAAAATTCGTGTGACTGGGTAAATGGCATACCTGAGATGATGCTTGAAATGTGCTTTCTGAAGTAAATAGAGACTGATGCTTAGGAGACTTTTCCTCAGACTATTGCTGTCCCTTCACTAAATAGGGATTGTTTTCTTGTAGCATCAACATCTCCTAATGTCCTTCTTCTAATTTTCAGGACCACTGAAAGACCAGTGCCGTTAGAGCATTGCCTATTTTACTCCGGAGAACTTTATAGAGTATGTGAAAGTAAAAAGTTTATTTCCCAGGGACTGAAATCTGCCAGAGATGCTTATAAGAAAAAAAGTTCACTTCCACTTGGAGGTTCTAGTGGATCACATGCTGGGCATTCATCGAATCATGAAGGGATTCGAGGTGAGAAACGTGAAAACTTTAGTCGAGGGAAGCAGAACAAGCATTCTGGCTCCCAAAATCCGGGGATACATACTGGAAATGGAGGTGGTTATCAGAGCAATGGCAGCAGTCAAAACAACTGGGGTATGAGAAGATCAGAAGCTTCTGTGTGGCTGCAGCTTATCAACAAGCTCTCCAATAAATCACTCTTACCTGTGAGTTTGAATCTCCAATGCTGATATTTCCATGGAATGACAAATAACCATATATAAGACTTAGAGTGTATATCAAACTTAAAGATAGAACTGCCGTGCAAATTGAAAAGTGGACGTGAAACTGAAAACACAGAGCCATCACAATTCACAAACCAATAAATTGCTCTTAGTAGAGCTTTGTTTGGCTTGAAAGTTAAATGGAAAAGCTATTTTTGAAATTCCTGCTAAAATCTGGAACTTTAGTTGAAAATTTTGAAAAGAAGTGTGTGGTCCACATAAAATTTAAGATTTTAATATGCTTACAAAAAACAAAAGCCACATAACATGCCCTCTTAATCTCTGAAAATATCATTTGAATTATGGGGTAGTTCCTCAAATATTTCTAAGTAGAGACCTGTCAGTACTCTGGGGGAAGCAACTTGTAAAATGCATTTTCTTAATTTTTCTTCCTTGTTTCCTTAGGTAGCACTGAGTTGCCATGTAGAAGTCTGTAACTTGGTGCATCCCTCTTAGTAAATGGCGTCCTGTACGGTCCTTGCAGATAACATCACTTAAGTATTACATGGATGTCTTGGCCATTACAGGTTCCTTTTAGTAACCTTAGTTTATCTTCCATGTTAGGTTTTTACAAATATGCTATATAAAGATAAACAAACTCATTCCTTTGATTGGTAAAATTGTATTCAATTCTTTTAAGGAATGCTGTCGCAATGTATCAAATATAAATTTTGTGCTTTTGCTGCAGATTTTGTTTTCTCCACATCTTCACTTTGCTTTTGTTTTTAGGTGGTTATTTTTTGCTTCTCTAAGAATCGTTGTGACAAGTCAGCTGATAGCCTATCAGGAACGGACCTCACAAGCAGCTCCGAAAAAAGTGGCATTCGTGTTTTCTGTGACAAAGCATTCTCACGGCTAAAGGGATCTGACAGGAGATTACCGCAGGTTTGACTTCTTTAATGATGACTGTGAGAGGAAAAGGTGTTGTATTATTCAGCAAAGTTCAATATATACATCAAAATAACCCTAAGGGTCTTAAAGACCACTTTACCCTTAATACCTCTTAACAATAACATGAACACACGCCATACATATGGTAGTCCTAAAGTCAGTGTAAATGATGTGGTACACAGATTGTCAGAGTTCAGAGCCTTCTCAGCAGAGGAATCGGCGTGCATCATGCTGGGTTGCTTCCTATTGTTAAGGAAGTTGTTGAAATGCTTTTTTGCCGTGGTGTGATCAAGGTAAAGACAAGTAGACTGTCATCATTTTGTATCTGATAATCATATTGATATAATTTATGACCATATGTTGTGCTCTTCCTGAATGGAAAGGAAAAATTCTGAAGTTATTGCATGATACCATGTACATCAAAGGATTGATTGGTTAACAACTAGTTGATTTGACATTAATGCAATGTTTCTATAGCTAATACTGGTTGACATTTATCACCTGGTGGTGTAGGTCCTGTTCTCAACTGAGACATTTGCAATGGGAGTCAACGCCCCAGCAAGAACGGTGAGCCTCATATATAGGCTCGTCCTCCTAGCTCTGTTATGCATGTTTGAAACTCACAATTTGCTATATTTTTGTAGGTTTTGAATTTTGACCTACTTGAATGATATGATGTTTTCGGAGAGGCAATCGCTAAGTAGTAGTTTAATCTGATTTTCTTAATTTTTAGTGGATAGCTGCTTTGAAATCAATTTCTTATATATCTTTCAATACTTACCGTGTATATTCTCACCAGCGATGTCAATGAGCAGTCTGGATGTATTGCTTAATTGAGTTTGGAGAAGTTTGACTCTAAAGGTTTGTTTATGGAACGATGTGTAGGAGGAAAATTTGGGGATAGGAGAAGAAAAATACTAAAGATATGAATTTTCCTCTTTGTCACCTTCCTGCAATAAGCTTAAAATCATCTCTAATTCACACACCCACTTTCGTTCCTCCCCCTTCTCCTTTCTTCATCATGGATGGGCCAGTCCAGCTATTTAAAAATCCTATGCCCTAGCCGGACTCAGTCGACCAAAGTCCTTTGGCCAAGCCCGTCTATATTATGGCACCTGGCTCATTCAGGTCTATCTATCCTAGAAGTGGGTGACCCTCTAACCTGCATGGACTGACCGAGGCATAGAAAAGTTAATATTGCGGTAATCTACTCCATTGCGTCGAAGCCAATTGTGTTGAGGAGCACATTTTGGCTCTCAGAACTCCAAACTTACTCCAGCAAGCTTTTGAGCATTTCTTTTCTTATCATGGTTTTATTGGTTCTTCACTCAACCAGTCCAAGAAGGTAGGAGGCCTTTCCACTTCAGGCTTTTCGAGTGCGATGGCACAGTGAAGATCTTGGTTTCAGAGGCAGTTCACATCTGATTGTTTAAGACCGTGGCATTGGATTTCAAATATGTTGGTTGTAAGTAGTAGTCCTGATGGAAATTCTCTAGGAGATTTCTACTAAATCATAAAGACTGTAACAACTAGAGTTAGATATGAACAAAAGTGCAAACATTTCATCCTCAGACAAAAAGGGTATGCAACAGACGTCATTAGATAAGGAAAATAGGTTGTATTGGGAAGATAATCTCTGATCTTTTTCCTTTAATGGTTGCAATTTGGTTTTATGTTACTGCATGTGGGCACCGTCTGAACAGAAGATGGGTTGGGTCTTAATGAGCTTGCGAAAGTTGAGCAACATGCTGACTTAGCAATTTAAGGAGAGCATGAGTAAGATTATCATAACTTTTATCTACTTCACCGAAAATGAGTCTGATAACCAACAATGTCCACATTTTCTAACTTCCCAATTTTTAAGTTAAAAAAAACCTGAAGTGATTTGTCTTTTTTCCTTTTTGAAGAAAGTAGAAATGTTAAGCTAACTTTAGTGCTTTTCTTTTCATTTCTTTTCTTTCTTATTCTTTGGGAGGTGGGAGTGTAAAGTGTATGCTTTCACAATTTGAATAGCTATCTCTATCTTCAATTTGTAGTGATTTATTTTGTAGTTTTCCTAATGTTTTGAATTGGAAAAACATAAGTACTGCTATGCTCTGCTAACACACAAGTTGGTTGCATAGCAGTTGCCTTTGAATTAACAGCTTCCTTTTGTCTACCTCCCGTGATGGGTATGTTTTTCTTAGAATGCCAGATAGCCTATTCAAGAAATTACCTGACGGGAGATCTGCTTGTTTGCCTGTAACATTGTCCACAGATGCTATGCAAAACTTGTTTAGTAATGAAGATATTTTCATTGTGCACTGCAAATATAGAAGATAATTTGTACTTTGTCTCAGGATAATGCTCTCATAGATTTTAAATCAGTGTGGGTGTTGTTTCTACTTCGATGGAAAACAATATAGAATTACCTTTTTTATTTAACTGGAAGTCTACTCATACATGCTGTGACTTTTTAGATGCATGTCTAAGCATACGTGTAATTTGATGATATTATTTAGTTTTTGCCACTGAAGTTTTTGTTCTACATGGTGTCTCCAGGAAGCATCACAAAGTTTAGATCTGTTTGACATATTGCAGGTTGTTTTTGATACATTGAGGAAGTTTGATGGAAAGGAATTCAGACAATTGCTTCCTGGTGAATACACTCAGATGGCAGGACGTGCAGGCAGAAGAGGACTTGATAGAATTGGTACAGTTATTGTAATGTGTCGTGACGAGATCCCAAAGGAGAGCGATCTGAACGACATTATCGTGGGAGATGCCACCAAGCTGGAATCACAGTTTCGCCTGACCTATATCATGATTCTGCATCTCCTACGAGTTGAAGAATTGAAGGTATTACTTGATAAGACGTTGTAGCCAACTGAATTGGCTGGTGTTCGACATTAATGGTGGTCATACACATATTCAGCTATGAAGTTGTGTTACGATCGTTGTCTTTCCTACTATGCTTTCATTTATATCTGTAATAAATATTTCTGATTTAGGACATGTGTGACTTGTGTTAGATGAAAGTTACTTGTGTTGTTTAAAATATGTGAATCTTATGTAGCAGTTGTCAATGATGATGACAAAATTGATGTTGGGGGCTTAGGTGAAAAAATTAAACATCTTGAAATTTAGTGAAAATGGGGGAAGAAACAAGGTTTATGAGTACACAATTTGAACATTTGGTGGCCAAGTAGGGTGGCTGTCCCTGCCAGTCCCATGGGTTTCGGAATTTGATGGGATGACGTAGAGCCATTCTTTTACTGTGCCTGTCTTGTGTATTATGGAGGAAAATATTAACAAAAATGTTTCTCGTACCCCTCTGTTTTGTTCTTTTTGTTTGGAAGGAAAGAAACAGTGCATCTTTTTCACACTTTTACTGATTTGTATTCTATGACTTTCAATATCATTTATTTTTTTAGAGCTGTTCTTATGGGCTGGTGGTAGTGGTGCAGTCTTCTGCATGACTTTTGTCTATTTTTCAAGAATTAAGCATTCTAGGTTCAAGTTTCTATTTTGTAGGTAAGCCTCACCTCTTTCACTGTGAATTGGTTGTCAAATGACTGATTATTGTTACCAGATAATTGTTTCTTGAGAAATGTTAGAAGATTTCATCGAGTTTGCTTCACAGGCTCGTTCTTATTTGAGTTTGTTAAAGCCCATATTGTCGCCTGATAGCATTTATTGAAGAAGCCTTCAAAGCATATGCATTCGAAATATGCATGCTTATGATGTAATATTTTCAATATGTGATCTAATCTTTCTTTTGAAGTTGGGGACTCAAAAATTATGTACATCTTTCTTTCAATGCTGGGGACTTAAAATTTATGTACAACAGTTATCTCTGAAATGATTTATTACTTATAAGAGTTTATTGCGGTATCTGCAGGTGGAGGATATGCTAAAAAGAAGTTTTGCTGAATTTCATGCTCAGAAAAAATTGCCGGAAAACCAACAGCTTCTAATGAGAAAGCTTGCTCAGCCTAGAAAATCTATAGAGTATGTTGAGGGCAGGATCTTCTCCCTGGAACTTCTGCATTGGGTCTAACTCCGTATCAGTTTGTGTCTTTCACTTTTGTCATCTTAGAACGGTATACATGCTCTGTCTCTTCTAATCAAACAAACCATAACACCTCAAGTCCTACAAGGGGAAAAGATCTTGTGAAGTTGTGTATAAGGAGACGCCTACCAAGGTTGCTAGGCAATGGGGGACCGAGAATTCTCGGTTTTGGGTGGTGAGATAGAAACTAAACCTATGATATTGAATATAAATTTTTGTACTTGTTTCGCTTATATTTAAAAGAAATGGAGTGGGTCCTTTGCAGCGTGGGGTGTGGCACCGCCATCGCCCTTCTCTGTAGGTTCAACAATGTTGCTAGGTCCGCGTGCTTTATTTCGGTTCAGCGGACAAGTACTTATGGGCTATTTTCATGCATATATTTGTTGTGGTGCTCTTGGAAAATGGTTAATATCTGTATATTTATCACTCGACATTACTTTACTGACTGTTTAACCTGGCAAGATATTCCATTGACTAGGATGGTTACTCTCTGCTTCTTGTCAAACTAAAGTTGTGCCTACTATCAGTGACCTACTACGGCAGGTCTTGTTTTGGTGGCATTTTGCACTAGTTGAATTGCTCATTCTGGTTTCTTCAGTGTCCAAAAGGAATTTTATTTGCATGGAAAGGAGGTTGTAAATGATTTTTAATCAGATTAATGAGAGGACCTTGTTGTTGTTATGTCTGATGAAGGTAAACTAGCTATGTTTGCCTTTATGCACTAGCTAATTTCCTTAAATTATCATGTTTCAGATGTGAACCACTGCTATTGTCTCAGTTATGGCCTTCTGGTCCTTTTGTCTTTTGCGATTATAATCTTCTCAATCCTGGCCCGCGATTAGCTATCCTTCATGGCTGTTCTCATTTTCAACTGGAATAAAGAACTGGGACATCGTTCTGGCATATTGTTGCATTGATAACAGCGTGCCCCAATTTTTTGCTAAATGAAGAAGATCCGACCCATGATATGGCCCCTGTTATTGGATGTGTCTGCGTCTGTCTATTGCATGGCACCCATTTTTTCTTCAGTAGTATTGAATTGCCTCTTGCAGGGCAAGTACTAACTTCAATAGCTAGACGGTTTGATCTGACTTAGATGTCACTCATGCACTGTATGCATGCAGATGTATAAAAGGTGAACCGGCAATTGAGGAATACTATGATATGCGCTTAGAAGTGGAGAAGCATCACAAACAGATTTCCGAGACTGTCATGCTCTCCTCAGTTGCCCAAAAATATCTTGTACCTGGAAAGGTGGTGGTTGTCAAATCGCAATCAGTAAGTTTGTTTCCTCAATTGGAGCATGTGGATCTTTTACCATCTCCTGCCAAAATGTAAATAAGGTACTCATGATATTAGTAAATCTTGGTCAAGAAGTAGCTTCCTGGTAAGTAGTGATGACATGGAGCTAAGGGAGCTATATGTTATGACCACTTTCAATTTGAGCAAAGAAAAAAATTACAGACCATAAAAAAAATGTGAGTAAAATTTCCTCTATCAGCTAGGTGAGAGTTTGCACTACAGCTCGTTAGGTGTGGTGATTTTGTGATTCTGCTAAGTGGTATTTCATCGACATTACTGCTTACTGCGTGTATGCATGTCCTGTTATCTGCTGTTAGCTGATATATACATTTTTTCAGGGGTTCATATCTGTGTCGAATACATTTATTTTTGTCTTCGAATTCTGAAGATTGTTTATGTCCTTAGAGGTGCTAACTTTGTGCTGGCTGGCTCAGGACCACTTACTTGGAGCTGTTGTCAGACCAGTCTCTGGGAAAAAGCAATATATAGTATTACTTCTGAAACCTAACTCTCCATCAGCCACACAGGATTCTCCAAGTAACAAGAGCATCGGAGACAAGAAAGCATTTGATTTTGCACCAGGTTCTTTTCTGGTGCCAAAGTCAAAACGTGCTTTCGATGATGAATTTTATTCTGTTCCTACTTCTCGCAAAGGATCAGGTAGCATCAAAATAACATTACCGCATTATGGTACTGCTGCTGGGATGACTTATGAGGTGAGTGAAGTTGATGTGAAAGAATTCGTATGCATCTGCGATTGCGAGATAAAGATAGACCAGGTACGACTTCTTGAAGACTGTAGCACCGCTGCTTACTCCAACACAGTTCAACAGCTTTTGGATTTGAAATCTGATGGGCATAAGTACCCTCCTGCGCTAGATCCAGCGAGAGGTATTGCTTATTCGCTAGAAGTTTCTTGAAAAGTGTTGTTGAGTTGATGACCCTTCAAAGCTATATTATTGGACTACTCATCTTCCTCTGATCTAGTTAACTGAGAGCCTAATTGATTTCCAAATGGTGTTGAAGCAGAGGGGAGTATATCACGCCTCACTGACTGATAGTGGATCGTTTATCTTCATTGTTTGCATCATAGGATGTCTTAGTGGCTTTAAGAGAGACTGCTTCACATGTCAAAAGAGTTGTGTACTTCTGAAGTATTTTTAAGTAGAAGGAAAAGGATATATGAATGTATCATTTACGTAATCCATTTTGAGTACACATGTGATCTGCTTTGTATAAGAGAACAAATTAATAATGATGGGGTCCATGGCTATTAGGAAAAGTAGTTAGTTGGGTACACATGCTGGTCGCCTAGAGGAAGCACAAGCTCTTACTTTGAGCAGCCATGGGAATTGTTGATACCATACATGTGTTGTAGGTGCATTGTAGTGTAGACAACCTTTGGATTTTTTTTAATTGGCTCATTCAAAAAGTCCTGGTGAGAGGAATCTATCTCATACTTTAATTGAGGGTCCACTTGTTTGAAGGAACATTGTTTCCGGCAAACTTGTTTTCCACCTTTCCAGTATTTGGATGGTGCAAAACTAATCGATTTATGGAAAAATATTTCATGAACCGAAAACAACAAGCTTAGATTTGGGGATGTTGGCTTCCCCTTTGGCAAGAAGGAAATTACTTTCCCTAAACCACTAAACAAATGAAAACTAACCGTTTTCCTTGAAAATGATTTCCATGGAAATAATATTCCTTTATCATAAAGTATTAGTGAAACAAACGCACCCTTACTTGTGTTGTAACTCATAGGTGCATTACATATCACCTTGTAGTGGGGGAACTTTTAAATTGCTCAAGCAAATAGTCTTGGTGAGAGGATAGCTTTTATGATAAAGTGGTCTGTTCAGACAAGTTTGCTGAGATGTGAAGCAGTTGTTCTCCTGGAGCTGCATTACTGACAGCGCTCAAGTTGCTTACTTTATCAAATTGCTGCTGCCTGTAATCTAAGGGTATATTTCTATTGGTTATTCTCACAGGGTTACAACCTTATGTTTCAGACTTAAAGTTGAGAGATTTGGATCTTGTGGAGATCTATCGCAAATGTAATTCCCTACTGCAAAACATGGCGGAGAATAAGTGTCATGGTTGTATTAAATTGGAGGAGCATATGAAGTTGGCAAAAGAAATAAAGGGGCGTGACGAAGAGGTTAAGGATCTTGAGTTTCAAATGTCTGATGAAGCACTTCAACAGATGCCAGAGTTTCAGGGCCGGGTAATATTGTGACAATATTAGTGTCTGTCATCATCATTTTTTAAGTTTAGGACAAATTGAAGTTTTGTGCTTTGTGAGACTTCTCATTGGTATATTTTGTTCAATATGCAGGTAGATGTTCTGAAAGAAATTGGATGCATTGATGCTGACCTTGTTGTTCAAATAAAAGGCCGAGTAGCCTGCGAGATGAATTCTGGGGAGGAGTTGATATGCACAGAGTGTCTATTTGAGAATCAGCTAGATGACTTGGAGCCAGAGGAAGCAGTGGCTATAATGTCTGCCTTTGTGTTCCAGCAGAGAAATACTTCTGAACCTTCTCTTACCCCCAAGCTACTTCAGGCTAAGCAAAGGTTACTCTTTCCTCCAGCCTATTCCTTTTAACTTTTCCCCTCCTTGTTCGCTTAGGACCAATAATGAAAAGCTTTCATATTCTCTGATTGAACCCGCTGCCAGCAGTGTGTTGCACCTGTCATCTGGCATGCCTCTGTCAAGGGCCTGTGCAGATAAGGAGCCCTAGGACATGTATGCTTAGGTTTACTTGACTTCACACAAATGGTCTCTGATTTTAAGTCCAACTGTGGTACTTGGTGTGGTATATGAGATTACTTGGTGTTTAGGTTCTTGGGGATCTCTAATCATGTTTTGGCTGTATAACTTGGTTTCATCTATCTTTCCATGCTTGTCTTTGTTTGTTTTGCACTGTCCTTTTCGTATCTTTAGGGAAAATTATATATGGGATGTAGACTACACCATTTTTTTTCTGATCTCTTCCTAGTGATCTGTCGGAGAATCTTCCAACATGACCTGTGCCTATAAGCTATCATAAAAGATAAATGAGTCTATAAGGTCGAACTTGTGAGTTGTGAATTCTCATTCTCGGTCACCTAATGTGTCAAATCCTGAAAATTTCTTTGCCACGTGAGAAGTTAAAAAAACAAAAAAAAACAGTGGCCATTGAATTACTTGCTTCAATATGCGTTGCTGTATCCATGACATCATATGCATTCTCATTGAACATGTACTCTTATACAGATTATATGAAACAGCAATAAGACTTGGTGAGCTCCAAGCCCAATGCAACCTACAGATCAACCCTGAGGAATATGCTCGAGTCAATCTAAAGTTTGGTCTGGTTGAAGTGGTTTATGAATGGGCAAAGGTTTCATTTTTTAAACACTCTGAGCTTGACCAATTGCTATGTTGTTGCATGGCTGATCAATTCAAGGTCTTCCTCATGCAGGGCACTCCATTTGCTGATATTTGTGAGCTCACTGATGTTCCCGAAGGCCTTATAGTACGGACCATTGTCAGACTGGATGAGACATGTCGGGAATTCAAAAATGCAGCGTCAATAATGGGTAATTCTGCATTATACAAGAAAATGGAATCGGCTTCCAATGCCATAAAGCGTGATATAGTCTTTGCTGCTAGCTTGTATGTTACTGGAGTATGAGAAACTTGATGTACCTTGTGGGATCTGGGGATGCGAGCAGGTCGAACTATAATTGGTTATTTTTTGGGGGGGGCTCCAAATTTTATACTTGTTCGCCATGATATTGGTCTGAGCAGTCGAAGGATGTGCTTGGTCCGGCCTTTTTTGTTTCAGTAGCCAACTCATCCAGACTCGCTTCATAGTTAATATAAAGATACAAGAATTGCTCTCTCGCTATGGCACGAAAATGTCCACGGATCAGCGCTTTCGACGGAAATAGAACGTTGTTGTAGCTCGACATCGTAACGAGTAAGGAGGTATTTCCTTCCTCATAAGCATCATCTTGTACATTACTTCAATGAAACCCGCCTTGACTATCGGGCACGGTGCTTGGACCAATCTTTCTAGAAGAAATTTCCATAATGGGTACAGATGACGGGCCTCATGCATTTCTAGGACCTCGAGGATTGCCACAATCAATTGAGGCCACGGGGCACGGTACGCTACGCAATACTCACGTAAGGCTTCTTAGCACGGTTACTCTTAGGGGTGTGTAAAAGAATCGAAAACCGCTATGATCACTCAGAGCCGGACCGAACTAGCCTAGAATCGATGGTGTCCATGGGGACCGGTACGGTTCCCATTTTCTGTTTTCAAAAATTCCTAATTCCTGAAATTATTCACGCTCCTGTCCTTAATCCTCACGCTCTTTAGCCAGTTTTCATTTCCTCCTCCTTCTCCACCGCTTCGATTACATCAATCGGTACTTGCCATGACTCTTAAGCTTCCTCTTTTGCCGTAGGCATGGCGTCCTTTGCACCGCGTCTTTGCCGCTCCCGTACCGGCCCCATCGTTCGAGCCAAAGGTATGGGACTCGTTGTCATTCTCTTCGTTTTCTATTTACGCAGTCTGGGATCAGCGAAGGGGAGAGTAATTGCCAATTTTATGCTCGGAGCGTCGGTTTTCTTGTGATTCGTTTAGGCAGTTCGGCTTGTGCGTCGCGGTATTGCTCCACGTTCAATTGGATAGTTATCCGCATGAGATGAGCTTCGTAGTTTTACTATTTTTCGGTTGCAATTGGCGCATTCGTGCTTTGAGCTTCGTTTTTCTCTGGTGCGAGGTCGCTAAATTCAGAACATTGGCCTTATGACCCGAGGATTTGAAGTGTTTTTCTTTCTTTGTTTTTTTTTTTCCAATCTTCGTCGATATATAAATCACAGAATGCCTTCTCGGATGATTTACAAACTTCATCATATTCTGCGTTTATTGTCCCGGCCGATCTTTCAGTTCTGCTTACAAATTTGTGCAACCGGTCCCCTGCGCGTGTTCCGGTTGGGAAAATGACCTTGCTTTGTTAACTTAAACCTGTAAGTGTGACGTGTGAAAGCATATCGAGCGTTTGTAGTCCAACGGTTAGGATAATTGCCTTCCAAGCAATAGACCCGGGTTCGACTCCCGGCAAACGCAACTCCCCTTGATGTTTTTGCTCTTTCTCTTTTGTCAAAAATTGCAGGTGTTACAGACGTACTCTGTAGGATCCATCGAGATAACTAATGGCGTGGAGGCGCGATGGCCCGACTTTCTGGTCCTTCCTTCTTCTGCCGTATTTATTTCATCATGTGTTCTCATCCGATCCACGAACTCCCTCCCCTCCCCTCCCCAACCGCTCCCGACACCCACCCATCGGCCACTCTTTACACTTGGTGGTGTCACCTACCCAATGCCACCACGGTTCTCTCTGCATCCAAGAAGCTTACTACATCCATATATGCTCGCTGAGGCCAAGAGAAGTAAATCCACGACACCATTGTCTGGCGCATTGGAAATTAGGCCAATGTAGATGAACGTTAAAGTTTGCACATATGGAGCTGGATTGAAAACTGCACGCGAAATCAATGAGCGTGGAGCCTCACGTGCGAAATAAATACGGGGCACATTAATCTGACTCCGATACCTTGTCTGGACAAATCATTTTTTCCAAAATTTAAATCGAAGTTAAAAAAAAAAAGGTGGGGAGGTCAACAATATATATTTTTAGCATACTGTTTCTACCATTTCCATCACCCAAGTTAGTAGAGAAGCACGCATTTCACTTTTCAGGGCAATTGCCTTTTATTCTCCCCTTTTTTTTTTTTTTCCTTCAGCGAGACGGAAAAATAAAAGCAGCTTTCCGACAGCGCAAAGAATAGAGCCGAGGAGCCGAAAAAAAGGAGGTGGATTTGATTTGGCGTGTCTTCCGTGATGCTGATGCCCTAATATGCAAACCTTCAAGCCCACAAACAAAACCCTAGTTTTTCTTCGAACACTTACCTTTATCATTTGGCGGAAGTAACTTACTACTGTTCGGTGCTCATACGTACGTAACATCTGCATTGCCCTGACTTTCCGTTGACTTCCCTCTCCAGTACACAAATACTCGCCATGAATGTGTCGGGCTCCTTGCTATCGTCAACGGGTGTGGCGCCTCCTCCATCCTGCGCACCCCTACTTTCGCGGGGTGGTCAGACATTAAGAGAGAGAGAGAGAGAAAGAGGTGTCATGTCAAGGCTCGAGAATCTATGTCCCATTAAAGAATTGACCGAAGCTCAGTGGTCGAGCCTCACGGATGATGGCGGTGGAGGTGCATCTGATCTGAGCACCCCTTCCATCCTCTTCCCCCCAACAATACTCGACGGACGGACGGACGGAGGAAGGAATGGCCGGCAAAGTCTCCAACTTCTCCGATCTGATACAGCGGGTGACCGCCTCCTGCTTGCTCCATCCGCTGGCCTCGACGCGGCACTACTCCGGAGAGCTGGTGAGCGACCACGGCGAAGTGGAGAAAGAACGCGACTCTCGACGGGGAATTGAAGACGACCCAGAGGAAGAAGAAGACGACCAAGTGGAGGAGGAGGAGGAGGAGAGTGAAGAGAAGGGAGGCGCTGAGGAGGTTTGGGAGCGGAGCAAGAGGGAGATGAGGGCGGAGAGGCTGGTGGTGGAGATGGAGGTGATAATGAACGACGTGTTCGACACGGTGTCGGCCATGAAGAGAGCCTACGTGAGCTTGCAGGATGCGCATTGCCCCTGGGACGCCGAGAAGATAAGGGTCGCCGACGTGGCGGTGGTGGCGGAGCTCAGGAGGCTCGCGGTCCTGAGGGAGAGGTACCGTCGGAGCCTGATTTGCCACGGGGGAGCCGGCGGCGGCGGCTGTGGCTGTGGTAGGGGGCTGGGGAGCCGACCGGCGGAGGTGAGGGAGGTGGTGGCGCCGTACGAGGCGGCGCTGGAGGAGATGAAGAGGGAGGTGAAGGCCAGGGAAGCGGAGGTCGACAACTTGAAGGAGAAGCTCCGGAGCTCGACCAGTCTCAACGGGAAGAAAGGACGGTCTCTGTCGAAGAGGAGACTCAGTTGCAGTCAAGCTCTCGGTCTCTCTCTCTCTCCCTCCCTCCCTCATTTTCCGATCTCGCATATTCTACTGCTCGCTCACGTTTGGTGAACCGTTTCCTGCAGTTGCTGCGTCGCCGGCGCCGGAGCTCTTCGAAGCGACGATGAGCCAAGTCCGGGAAGCGTCCAAGTCCTTCACCTCCCTCCTCCTCTCGCTGATGCGCGCCGCGCACTGGGACATCGCCTCCGCGGTCCGCTCGATCGAGGCCGCCGGCGGCGCGGGGGCGGCGGCCGCGAACGCGTCGATCGTCGGGGTCCACCACGCCAAGTACGCGCTGGAGTCCTACATCTCGCGCAAGGTCTTCCAAGGGTTCGACCACGAGACGTTCTACATGGACGGGAGCCTCTCGTCGCTGCTGAACCCGGGCCAGTACCGGCGAGACTGCTTCGCGCGGTACCGGGACATGAAGGCCATGGACCCGGTGGAGCTGCTCGGGGTGCTGCCGAGCTGCGACTTCGGCAAGTTCTGCTCCAAGAAGTACCTGGCCATCGTGCACGCCAAGATGGAGGAGTCCTTCTTCGGGAGCCTGGAGCACCTGAGCCAGGTGGCCGGCGGGAGCCACCCGAGGACGGAGTTCTACGGCGAGTTCCTGAAGCTGGCCAAGGCGGTGTGGCTGCTCCACTTGCTGGCCTTCTCGCTGGACCCGGCGCCGAGCTTGTTCGAGGCGAGCCGAGGGGCGGAGCTGCACCCGCAGTACATGGAGAGCGTGGTCAAGTTCTCCGGCCGGGGGCAGGTGCCGGCGGGTCACGTGGTCGGTTTCCCTGTGAGCCCCGGGTTCAAGCTAGGGAACGGGTCGGTGGTCAAGGCTAGGGTTTATCTGGTGTCCAGAGTGTGATATTGGAGCTGCATTTTCCTAATTAT
The DNA here is from genome assembly GCA_024500025.1 of Syzygium aromaticum. Lineage (NCBI taxonomy): Eukaryota > Viridiplantae > Streptophyta > Magnoliopsida > Myrtales > Myrtaceae > Syzygium > Syzygium aromaticum. The sequence goes on along the minus strand of CM044886.1, from coordinate 36,144,538 downwards.
TAGTGGTCGAGGCTAGGGTTTCTGCTTTTTCTTTTTGGTAGTGCGCCAATAATAATTTATGCCTAGAGCTTAGGCGTGCATCTGTTATGGGGATGTGGTGGGAAGGCCTTGAGCCAGCAAGGCTTGAAAGACACTCTTTTTAGCTTGAATGGATACAATTGAAAAGAAGCAGCGTAAGCAACAAATGCGAGTGCTGCGAGCAAACTTGCCCCTATACTCTGGCACAATAAATTAACAAATTATGTCGGCGTCACATCAGTTGGTCCATGGCTTACAGTCTCTCCGTAGAAAGAATTGACGCCCCATAAATATGCTCCTGGCATGGGAAATTACACCACTAGTTCTTTATTCATGAAGTTGATAAATGCAGTAGAGCATCGGCTGAGGGGGACCCCACTCTTTCCCACGACAGCCTCTTCGACGATTGTGCGGCAGCGGTACATGCTCGGCAAAGCTCCGGGACAACGCTGCATCCTCCTGCTTACCCCATACGTGAATGAGCAAGACTTCTCTCATGCAGCTCCGACAAAAAATCTCTTTGCCTATCATGACAATACAGAGCAGTTATGCAATTTACCCCCCACCCCCCCCAAAAAAAAACAGGGTACTCCTGCTTAGTCGGTTCACAACGAGATCGACAATCAGTACTTTTTTCATCTCAGAAATCAACATGCCCAGTCAATAAAGAGAATGTAATCTATGCTCTTACTTGCTCGAAGGTAAGAAACATAATGACGTTCCACGAACCCAGACGACCGAAATTTGGCAGGAAACCCTTGTAGAAGGCAAAAATACCCTGCCAGTAAATCAGTGTAAATTAGAGACCTGTCGAAGTTGAAGGCTCTTGCATAAGATTATAAACTAGGCGAGGCATAGGTGTACTCCATCATCTAAGTCAGTTGACTCGAAGAATAGATAAGAAAAAAGGAGGCCACAGAACCCATTCTGTTTATTCAGGTCCACAATCTACAGAATTGACTGTGCATTGGAATTTGGAACAGAAACGAAAATCTACAACATGGCAAGAGCAGCATTCGCTTGTTAACGTACAGCATCTTCAGAGTGGTTTAGTGTGCAGTGTAGTCACTGGACAATGATTAAATTTGATAGAAGCTAATGTACCTCGTGCTTTAGAGTCTTTATGAAACAATCAACAGTACTTCTGTATGTCGAATCGCCCATCATTCTTGACTTGACCTGAAAATGCGCAGCATTACAGCCACGTAATGAAGATGTAAGGGTGCTGATCAAGAGTTCCAATCATCACAGATAGATGAAACTAGATTCACGCACCAACCAAGGAGAAGGACAAAAATCATGCAATGGGATGACAAACATTATGAAGACTTCTTGATTTAATTTTTGTTGATTACACAAGAGCTTACCACATCAATAGGAGAACCTACGCAGACAGCAAAGAACCCTGCGCCTAGACCTGCCAGGAGTTGAGTAAACACATTGTCTATAAACCCTGGAATTTTCAAAATCATCTGCATAAGTTCAGAGAAAATTAGGACAAGATAAAATAGAAGCAGCAAGTAAGACTAGCTTATGATCATAACAAAACACATACGACATTAACAAACCCAGCGCCACCTGTTTCACTTGATCATAGCTTGCCAGCTCAGCTGCATTTATAATAGCATTCCGTGCTATATTTGGTCCAAGACCCGTCCAAAGAGCCGCCAATCCTTCCTGAGTATAAAATCGATTTGTTAACAGAAGATACATCTAAACAGAATCCATTCGGTGTGATTTTTATCTGGAGCACATCCCCTTTTCTCAAGAAATAGAATACCCAAACCCTGAACCCAAAAATAGTTGACTCGGGTTGGTCAATGATCAAAGTTTTCTTGGTTAGGTCCTTGAGATTGGATCAATCTGCTTAGAAAGTAACATCCACGGGGACATGCCACAGTTTGAATGGGAACTAATTGTTAGCTAACCTGTTTCATAATTGTAAAATAAGCATTCAAAGCTCCAGAATAACGACCTGGCACCCCAGGTGGCAGTTTCCCTTCAGCCTGAAGTCGAATTTTAACAAGATCCATAGGATTAGCCACTGCAATTGCTATCGCACCTGTTTGACAATGGGAAACGGAATCAGATAAAGGGAAGTAGAGTAACAGGCGTCTACCTTCATCGTACAAATTGACAGAAACTTAACTGGTGGAAGTAGTTTGATTAGTCACATGAGACACTTACCTGTCAATAATGCAGCAAGTATTTTCTGGAACAAGTAAGTGTCTTCAACAGAGTCACTGCCAACTAAAAATGATTTGACCTATTTAACAAAAAACCTCTGTAATGCCCAGTTTACCCACAGCAATCATCAATTTAGATAGTCGTGAGAACCCATTGGAGACTCACAGGACCATATAATCCAATCCTCAAGCCGCCGTATATACATTGACGATGTAACCCTGGGATAATGCCATTCCAAAGTGCTGGTAGTCCTTCTTCCCTAGCAATGGTAGCAACAGTACCCAACAAGCCCCTGTATTTAGGTACCTGGCCTCCTTCTCCGGCCGGTGCTTTCTTCTGAAGCTGTAGCCTGACTTTAGCCGTGTCCATAGGAATGGTGCAGAACTTTGCAGAGTAACAAAGTAAGATTCGGGCCAATCAATTGGTCAGAAAAATAAAACCGATCAAAAAATACATGAATTCGCATCAGAAAGTAGAAGCCATGAGCAGATAAAACCAAGAACTAGTCACGAAAGTTACGAAGAGAACGTCCCTGAGGAAGGCTACACAAAAAGGAGGGGAAAATGTCTCTGATAATTCACATCTTGTTAGCAGCTGATGAGAACAAACGTGCACAAAAGGGAAATCATGCGCCTCTGACCCTTTGACCACTTGTCGATTCAGAACAAGAGATGACAATGCTAATTCCGAAGCCCATGTTTCCTATGATTGTGTGCCCCCAGAATATCTAGCATCGAATCCAACAAGCTAAAAGCAGAGCCAACTCCAATTTTGTCTTCTCAGGGGTCAAACCATACAAGAAATGACGAAAATTACCAATTACACCCCAAGAGCGACTTGTAGTGAGGAATCCGTATCCAGGGCAAGAGTTGTTCATACAGCTATAGAGAACTTCAGCTGCGCTGCCGCGCCTTTCTATTACTTTTCTTGGCCACATGAGGACAGTTGTGAGCCGAATGAAGCACGACAAGAGCAGGATATAATTCGAGCCACCGCCAATCCCCATTCACAAAGACAAGATCGGTTCCGAACGAGATCATCTTCAACGACATCAATCAACAAGATCCCACGCAGCAGCTAAAAAACAGTACATAAGCGAAGACCGAACGGCGGACACAGATTTGGCAGCATTGCAGTCGCGAGGCTGGCTCGGATTCGTCCGGGAAAAAACACAAAACGGAGCGGCGATCGGCGATTACCTCGGCGAAGCAAGCGGCGAGGGCGCTGCAGAAGAAGGTCTCCACGAACGAAATCTCGGACCTGGGCTTGAGATCCGCCATCGGTGAAGGACGCGGGGCTGTCGCGGCGGAGATGGCGGGGCGGAGGGGAGGCGATCAGGGGGGGTTTTTCGGGAATCGGGAGGTGGACGGGCTGGTGAAGGCGAACGAACAGTGGCTGAGGAGGAGGGAGGAGGGAAGGTCCCTCCAACAAGCATGTGCTCCGTTCGCTCCCCCTGTCGCCATCGTATTTTGAATTGGAGTGGTTGATCTTTTTTTTTTTTTTTTGAGGGTCAATGGAGATGGAGTGGTTGATCTGATGAGGTGGAATATTATTATTTTTCTTGCTCGCATCCCAAAGTTCGTATAATATTTCTCGACCAAAAAAAGTTCATATTATACTTGTCGACCCAAAAATTCCGCATGGTATAATGACTTTCATTGGATCTTACGTTCTTTGTTCACATGTACTTTCTCCGAAATAAGGGATATGTGCACCGAAAATCTCGAAACTCATCACGAGAAAGTACAATCAGGTCTCAGAACTTCTCAAATTTGTGTAATCAAGTCTTTCCGTTAACTTTGTCCAAATTATCTAATTAAAAATGTTGACATGGCTTTTGTTTAATATTTTCTCTTGACGTGACTAAATCATAAAACATAGAGAAAATTCTAAATAAAGATCTAAATTGTCCTCATTTTCTCAAATAAAGGCTTAAAGTGAATCTTGTTTCAAATAAGAGTCTGAAGTTGCTATATTAATCTCAAAGAATGGCCTAATCTCATCGGTTGGTCAATGGCATTTTTATCCTTCACTCTCTTTTTTTTTTCTTTTTTCCTTTTTTCTATTTTTTACTTCCTTTTCGTTGGTGGCCAATCTCAAGTGATGGTTGACAATACCCAAAGACGGCCAGGTGAGGTTGCCCTCGAAAGCTACAAGCGAGAACTAACTCATTTAGGTGACCCTCGCTAGATCTGGGCAAGGATCGTTGACCCTCGCTAGATCTTGTTGACCCTCACTAGATCTAGGCAAAGATCGCCTCACAGCCAACAACGACTTGGGCAAGGTGACCCTCATTAGTGGCCGATGAGGGCTTGCAGGCCCCTAAGTAACACTGACACTGACACGCGACACAACATGACACGCTGATCGTCATTTCTCAAAAAATGAGAATTTTGACACATTGGGACATGTTGTATATTAGATTTATATTTTTATATATACATGATAAATTATCATTTTTATGATTATTGCAAATCAAATTAATTTGATTCTAATCCATAAATAAATAAATAATAAAAAAAGAGTGTCGGATGAGTGTTAGTGACTGACACGTTCGACATGTGTCCAACACGACATGGAGGTCCCCGGAGAGTGCTCGTGCTTCCTAGGCAATAGTCCCCTGCCAAGGATCCAAATTCCGCTAACTTGGTCCAATTTGATTAATAGAATATGCTAATGTGGGTTTTTTTCAAAATGCTAAAACAACGTCATTTTGATCGAAATATTAATTTTTACACAAAATCTTAATTAGATTAAGTTAAAAAAATCCAAAAAAAAATTCCATAAAAAAACAAAATAAAAAAAACGAAAAAACTAAAGAAAAACACACACACAAAAAAAACCCAGGCGGGAGGGCTGGCCCATCGTGAGTGGGACGTCGGCGAGGGCCCGCATGTCTCGCAAATTCCACAAACACTCTTGCGCACTTCTAGTAATGTATTCTGCAATAGATTCTATTTATGGAGGGACAATAAAAAAAAGTAGAAAACATTGAAAAGTATAAAGGAAAAAGAAGGGTTAACACCACAAAAAACTTCAAGCTAGTACACCTGTGATAATTTGACCAAAATTAATTTTTTGATAACGAAAAACCTCAAACTGGTACATTTGTGATAAATTTACCCCAAACTAATTTTTTGATCACAAAAAACTCCGAACTGATACATTTGCAATAAATTTAGCCTCCATCAGTTTCCATTAAATTGAATTAATATCACAAAAAATCATAAACCGGTACATCTGTGATAAACGGAGGGTAAAATATAAAATTGGTACATTTGTCAATTGTTGCATGTCATTTAACAAAACAATTTGACTATAAAATTTAACAGAAATAAACTGAGGATAAATTTATTACGGATGTACCAGTTTTGAATTTTTCGTGGTCAAAAAATTAGTTTGGGGTAAAATTGTCACATGCGTATCAGTTTTGAGTTTTTCGCGATATTAACTGGAAAAAAAATAACAATATGTTGCATGACCGTTTTCGTATAAGCTTTTGCAGAAGCGAAAAATTAATTGTTTGTTTTCTTGTTAAAATTTAAAGTATTATCCAAATTTTAAGAAATTATGAAAACTATATATATATATTATAAATCAAAAATCATATGTCATGAAAGTCTCATGAGCAACGAATTAAACAAAAAGTTAAAATGCACGAGCTTTGGATGATTTGCCATCCAATGTTTCTATTTTTCCTCATTAGATATAAATTATAATAATAACTACGAATTTTAGCAATCTAATGTCAGAGGAGATGGATCTACGTATGTTGTTCATGTGTACGATGGACAAGATTGTAGTGCACAATGCTGCTGAAAAGCATAACCATAAGCATATATCAAATGATCACATAGTCGTCAGAAGCCGAGAACATTCAGATAAGCTTGATCACCTCATTAACAGTAACGACTTGAATTGCGTAGAACAACTTAGGATGGATAGACATACATATACTCTATAATGTGAGTAGGTACGCACAATTGTAATAGAGAAAAAAGGAACATTTTTTTTTCCTAATTTTTTCTTCAATTGAAGGCAGCTTTTTACATCTTGATCGATAATGGTTTTCTAATAATTAATATGCAAATTTTTTGAAGCGGTACGAATTTCAATTTTTTTTTCCTCTTTCTTTGCTCGGGAGGTAACGACGACAAAACATGGTATTTTTTGTGGGCAACATATAAGGACATATTTGTAAACGACACCGATACGTAGTAATCCTTGAATTTAATATATTATCTTATCGAGTCTTATTATGACTAGAAATTCAAATAACTAAAGATGGCCTATGGACACCATGGGAAGAAGTTTAAGAAATTTCGTAACTTACTTTAGTTAGCCACTCAAGATAACTTGGTGGTTAATTTTGATTATCATGGAACAATTAACTTAGGTGAGGACTATTAATGAGTCCCACCATCCCATCATCCGTCACCGTGGTCTTTATTGCCTCTGGAGTGGAATTATTAGTCGTCACGTACTTTTCGAGAAAGTAATTTCTGTGCGAATACGTTAATTAACTCGATGGAGTATGCACTTCTCAAAAACTTGATCGTTGCATTGCACGCAAGTATTGCTCGAGGAGGGAGACTCCCATACTCTGGGTGCCCTCTTTATGTTGGGGCAACAGAGAAATGTTAGCTTGGCAAAACGCTAATGAAATCTCATGGGAACTTTTCATGTTCAGTTTATTCTTTAGAACCATATCACATCCCGGATGCAATGAAATATAATGAACTAAGACGGTGTTTTGTAAATACGTAATTAACTATTTTTAAATTTTTTATCGCCTAAAGGACCAAATAAACATCTTGTTCTTTGTTCTACAATTTCTTACCTCTAATTGACTTTGCATAAGGATTCAAACCTAGGTGAAATTCTAACCATCTGTTAGAGAAAAAGGAAAGAATGGCTCTTGTAGGATTCATGAGAAATTCTTCGATTTCTTCTGGATCATATGATTCTTCATTTCCTTCTCACGTTCCGTGGATAGCCGGGAAATTGAGGTATATCCAGAAAAACGTTAAGACAATTGAATTGATTCTAACTCTATTAATTCCATTTGAAGAAATGAATGACCCCATAGAATCGGTCTTTCTTTTAGTTGTTGAATTTCTCTTTGATTGATCAATTTTTTTGGGGTTAATGTTGATTCTCGAGAAACAATAAACTTAGCGAAATTTGTATCCTTTAGCAAGTATCATCCGTGACCGTTGGTCCTTATTGCCTTAGGATTGGAATTGTCGGTTGTCACTTACTTTCAAAAGAGTAATTTATGTACGTATATATTTATTAACTCGGTGAAGTATGTCCTTTTCAAAATATTGATCATTGCATTGCATGCAAGTATTGCTTGAGGAGACGGACTTCCATGCCGTGGTCGCCTCCCGCGACGGCAACATGACCCCAAAGAAATGTTTGTTGAATATAAGGATTCAGTCGCAAATCTTTACTAAATGCAACTTTTTACATAATTTCACCACGAGACACAAAAGATTAAACGAAGAAGAGTTTCACTAATGCAATATTGAATGTACAAGAATTAAGGACATCAAAGCACTACTCTATTTGAATCGAAAAATGTTAGGAGCACTTGATACCTTTCGCTTGGGGACATTACCAAGAGATAGCTTAAATCCGAGTCTATTAATATATCCAGTTAGATCTGTCTTCACTCAAAAACTTAAACCAATGAGTTATGGACCAACTGGAATATATTAACTGCTCTACATTATACCAAATCATCGATGTAAGATTTTCTTTAACGCAACTCACACGTGCATTCTAACAAAAAAAACCATCAAAATGATCAAGAGTTAGACCTTACAACAAAGAAAATGATCATTGCATGCAAGCATTCGGTTGTAATTCTCCACATAAAATACCCTTTTCTCGATGCAAATTAATGAAATCTAGGAGAGAAGATACATCACTGTTCTTCTTCGTCACTTCATCACGCAATTATGTTCTTAAAATATCAGAGGCCCATTTTGATTTTCATATTCATCGAAGTGATCAAGGAAACAATAATTTTGAATTACCGTGATCCAGAGTTGATTTTGAAGCTATTTCTGTAATGTCACGAGAAACAATTTTCACCAAAGGAAGGCAGGTTTCAAAATTACGAGGGCCTCTGTGGCCTGTCCACATCCTATGGGGTAGGCTCCACGAATGCGTTCTTTTTTTTAACGTGTCGGTGTTTGCATGTCTTGCACTCTCAATTTTCCATGTATTTTTGTTTTCTCCATAGCGAGGGAATACCTTTGGAAGTTTTATATCGCGATGATCCCGAGGTCTAGATGAGGATCGAGATTAGGGGTGAGCGATTCTAGGTTCTATATACCCATTGGAACATGTTCCTCATTTTTTGGAATCTAGAACCTACCTTGCATACCTTAGAACTTGAGACCTACCTTGTCACATGTTTTAAGGTCAACCTAAGTTTCAGTTATATTATTAATTGAACGATTGCAGTAGATTATCACATTTAATGACTCTCACTTACTGTCACATTCCACTAACCACAATTTATATTTAAACAGATGAAGAATATGAAACATTAACCAATTAAAGTCGTAGTCAATGGAAGCTCAGACTAGTGATTCCAGATTATACATTTATTATTGGATACCATGGAATATTGCATGATCAAGTAAAGATATTGTGACATCCGGAAATTTCGTAATAATATGTATGTGACGTTGAAAATTTTCTATATTCGATAATAATACTTAGATTATAAGCTAAGTATTATTTATTTTAGTATTTATGCGGATGCGTAGAAAACATTGTTGGACTGTATATTGTGAAGCGCGGATGCGGGAACGTAATTGTTCCAAGCTCAACATAAATGTTGTTGTGTATGTTAATGGTGGTGCGGTATTCATTAAATTACCGCCGTCTTAGTAATTAATGGGTAATATTATTAGACTAAACTTTGGCTAATTAATGATAATCATTATTTTCTAATTTGCCGTTAAAGGGGGGAAGATATTCTATTTTTCTTCTTAATTCCTCACCAAAATCTCTCTTCAAACACTTTACTCTCACATGGCCTATAAAGGATTAAACATGCCACATGCCCTCTTAGGATAAGCTTCTTGTACTAGCTTGACACCTAGTCATGGATAATCATATTCCTTAGCCATTATTCATTCCCAACAAACTTTGATTTCTTACACCTGGCCATGGATGGAACGAGGAAGTACCACCTGTGAGTGCATATACTTATCCATATCACAATCTACCCCTCTGTTTTATTTTCATTTAGGTCACACTGAAGGAAATTTACCCCAAACCGTAACTCTCTTCTTCAAGGTCAATCTTCAAAAAGAATTTACTTCATCAACACTTGATACAAAATCTACAAGCTAGTTTTGGGAGGTCAGATTTTAGGCGAGGTAAGTGAAGATTCTAGATTTAAGCTAAGTAAATCTACTTGACACTTTTTAACTTGGTTGCTTGAGAAATGCTATTTAGATGTGTGATAATAGTGAAGATATGGTGATGGTTGGATTTGCTTTGCTAGTTATGTACATATTCAAATGGATGTGTTTTGTTTCTTTAAAGTGTGATGAAAATCGGCAAGTGCAATGCTTAAATCTAAACATGTAAATTTCATCTTTGTGATGATTATGGAAATTGTCTTGCTGGTTTTATGAATGTTTTAAAAGGGTAGAAAATTGTTTTACTCAAAGCGGAGTATATTAGATGAGTGTAAATGATGATTATGTTTACTTTTGAGTTGAGCAGATTTTAACCTCAAATTTTAATTATGTTTACTTCTAAGTTGAACAGATTTTAACTTCAAATTCTGATTCTGTTTACTTCTAAAGTTGAACAGATTTTATTGTCAGAATTTGGACAAGCTAGTTTTCAAATCTGTCTAGAATTTATTTTCAAAGCATGGACATATGTATTTTGAACCCAAGTAGACTTTATTTTCAAAGTCTGGACATATGTATTTTCAACCCGAGTAGACATTATTTTCAAAGTCTGGACATATGTATTTTGAATCCTGGGTAGACTTTATTTTCAAAGTTTGGACATATGTATTTTCAACCCGAGTAAACTTTATTTCCAAAGTCTAGACATATGTATTTTGAACCTGAGTAGACTTTAGTTCCAATGTATGGACATATGTATTTTGAACTCGAGTAGACTTTACTTTTAAAGTCTGGATAATTGTATTTTCTAAACCGAGGAAGTTTTATTTCAAAATCTGGATATGTGTACTTTTTGAACTTGAGTAGACTTTAACCTTTTAAGTTTGAATTACTTATAAAAAAAAAAAACCTTTTAAGTTTGAATCCATATTGCTTCATACTTATTTGCTTGAATGATGCATTTCATTGCTTTAAAGAGCATGTGATGTACATAAGGTGGGTATATGCATGCAAATGCTTGATTGTCATAGCTTGCGTGAGAATAATATAAATTTCATCACCCGTGAAATTCAACGGTGATGATACCCCATGTGTCGAGATGTCTCGGGAGTTGAGATGCCCTGTTGGTTAGGATGCCCCAGAGGGTGTACCGGGATGCCTTGGAATTGGGATGACCCATTAGTCGGGATGCTTCGGGAGTGTTTGGGAGGAAGAAGTAATGAACCTAATGCATGAGCATGAATGATTTACATCATATGCTTCTGTCTAAGTAAAAGTATTATGAATTGTTGAATTGCTCAGATTTTATGGCATATCTAGATTGAAAGAGGTATAACATTTCTTCAAATTCTATGCATACTATTTGTTATGCATGCATGTTGTTTGTACCAGGTGAAATGGTAAACTGATTTTCTTAACTTAAAACTGGAGATTTCATTTATTGGGTCTCAGCTCATTCCTTTATTTTTCAGACATATAGGATAGATGTTCCACAGCCTCTACGTTTTGGAGTTCCCGTATATCATGAAACTATCGATGAAAATGTGCTTGTGCTTGGGTTTGAAGCAGTATACACTAAATGTAGCTCAACTGTCTGGATTGACGTGGATTTGGTAGAATAGGTTCCTTATCTTTTCATTGCATGGTACTTTAACTTTGATGGCAAGTTAGTTGGCCTGATGAGGGGCTTCAACTTAAATGATGGTGGTTCCGCAATGGAGGGTGAAGTCATTGATCTATGATGTCACCAGACTTTTGTTCAGACAGACTTTTAAAGTAAAAATCTAGTATGGAGATAAGCAAACTAGACCTACCTAGTCTTTTGTTTTTTTGTACTTATATGATGTTTGTCTGGACTTGTAAATTTGATAAGTGATATTAGCAAGAAGCAAAAGTACTTTGCCTAAACTTGTGTGATATTCATGTTTAGAACTTGTTCGATACTCATATTTAAAACTTGTTCATACTTTGACTTTCGCTAGCTAAATTATTAATAATATTAAAAGACACATGTCGAGCGTGACATTCTAGGGCATCACGGCTTGTTTGGTATCAGAGTAGGTTTTACTCATGAAGTAATAAGGTGCGCTTAGAATTTGAAGTGATAGACTAAACTTAGATAGCGCGAGTGTAGAAAATCAAGTGCATGTATTTGCTCCTGATTGATTTTGTGCTACAAGTAACTTTTGTTACTCATTAGCTAGTGGCTAGGTTATGTAATACGTGTAGGTATTGCAGGATGAGTTCGGATGGTAACTCAGAAAAGGATCCTCAAGTAGAAGGAATTCTTCAAGTGCTTGCCAATGTAGGAAGCTTAATGGAGAAGCATGAATTACAACGAGCTGCCTCTAACTCGGGGAATGGCAAACGTCGTTTGCAAAGTCCGATCGAGCAATTTTTGAAGCTGAAACCACCATAGTTTGCTCGAGTTGGAAATCTTGAAAAGGTAGAATCATGGATTGACGAGATAGAGAAGATATTCAATAAGCTAGATTGTAACGACGTTGACAAAATAGCCCTAGCAAAATATCAACTCCAAGGAAATGCCAGACACTGGTGGAAGGCATTCAAGGAAACTGTGTTTTCAACTGGCACTAATGGAACTTAGGGCGTTTTTGTCAAGGCATTTTTCAAGAAATATTTCTTGGATTGTGCCCAGGATGAGAAGGTGATGGAGTTTATGCAATTGAAATAGAATGACCTAACTGTGGATCAAAATAAAGCCAAGTTTGTAGAACTTTCAAGATTCGCCCCTAGGTTGGTTAAAGACAAGGATGATAATGCTAAGAGACTTCGAGATGGCTTAAGGCTAAATATAAGAAGTAAGCTAGTGCCCTTGAATCTGAAAGATTATAATGAGTTGTACTAACACGCACAACTTGTAGAAAAAGATTTGGCGGAGTTAGCAGAGACAACACTAACTTTCTAGACACAACCTAATCGCCAAACTTTCCAACCTAATTTTCGTCGTGACAAGAGGCCTATGCAAACTAGAAAGTGGCCAATTGTCCCAAATAAAAGGAACAATGTTGGAGGTTTTGGATTCACACGGAACAACCGATCGGCGATGCATACGCAGTCTCCTAATAATGTCTATCACACTTATGGCAAGCAACATGGAGGTACGCCATACTCAGTTTTAAGGGAGTGTTATTGGTGTGGACAACGAGGTCACATATTAAGAGAGTGTCCAGTGATGAAGCAACAACATATCACACCTCCACAACAATTGCTATAGTTATAACAAAACAAGGCCCTGTAGCAGGGAAATTTCCAAAGACTATCAACACAAGGTCAAGTTTATACAGTCATATAGGAGGAAGCTGAAGCCTCCAAGACAGTTATATCAAGTATCATCTCTGTGTGCAACAAGAATGCTTACCCATTATTTGATATGGGTGCCACACATTCATTCATATCTGCACGATTCGTGAAATTGATTAGATTAAGTCCTAGACCGTTTGAAATATCACTTTGTGTTTCTACACCGCTAAGAGATACAATTACGTCTACACTGACATGTAAATACTGTAAGATCACCATAAGTGGACATGATCAAATAGTAGATTTGATCATACTGGCTATGTACGACTTCGATGTTATTTCGGGAATGGATTGGCTTCGTAAGCAACGAGCCAACATGGACTGCTATCGAAAGATAATCTAGTTCAATCCCCTTAATTGTCCTTATTTCGAATTCTTCGGAATGGAGCAAATCCTTCAATGCTGTTCATCTCTGCACTTGAGGCACATCGTCTTCTTGACAACGGTTGTCAAGGATACTTGGCGTTTGTAGCGGATCAATCATGGGGAGAAATGAAGCTTGAAGAAATCCCCGTAGTTCAAGAATTTCCTGATGTATTCCTAGAAGAATTATCGGGGTTACGACCAAAGCATGAAATCGAATTTGTAATTTAGCTAGCCCCTGGAACAGATCCTATTTCCAAAACTCCCTATCAAATGGCATTAATGGAGCTAGATGAATTAAAAGTGCAGCTAAGAGAATTACTTGACAAAGGTTTTATTTGACCTAGTGCATCGCCTTGGGGTGCACCGGTATTGTTTGTAAAAAAGAGAGATGGGTCAATGCGCTTTTGCATTAATTATTGACAATTAAATCAAGTCATGATTAATAATAAGTATCCGCCACCTAGGATCGATGATTTATTTGATCAGTTACAAGGGGCGTCAGTATTCTCCAAGATTGATTTAAGGTCGGGGCATCATCAATTGCGGATTAAGAAGGAAGATATTCCTAAGATGGCTTTTCGAACTCGATATGGACATTATGAATTTTTAGTTACGCCTTTTGGTTTAATTAATACACCAAAAGGATTCATGGATCCAATGACAGAGTGTTTAAGCTATTTTGGGATCAATTCGTGATAGTATTCATCAATGATATCTTTATATACTCAAGGGAACGAGAGGAGCATGAGTAACATCTAAGACTTGTGCTTTAAAAACTTCACGAACACAAGTTATATACAAAGTTTAACAAGTGTGTATTATGGCTGGATTGTGTAGTATTTTTGGGTTATGTAGTAACCGGTGGAGAGATAGTTGTGGACCCATCGAAGGTTGAGTCGGTAATAAATTATCCAAGATCGACAATGATAACGGAGATTTGGAGTTTCTTGGGTCTAGTTGGATATTATCGAAAATTTGTCGAGGGATTTTCTCGCATTGCGGCTCCATTAACTCAACTGACGAGGAAGGAGGTGAAGTTTGAATGGTCAGAAGAATGTGAGCAAAGTTTTCAAGAACTTAAAAGAAGATTGACTATGACTTCAATATTGACTATACCGGCAGGATCTTGAGGTTTTGTAATTTATAGTGACGCATCTCATAAGCAGCTTGATTGTGTTTTGATGCCATATGAAAGCGTAGTTGCTTATGCATCAAGACAGTTGAAGTCGTATGAGTTGAATTATTCGACCCACGACTTAGAACTTGCCGCAATTGTATTTGCTCTAAAGATATTGAGACATTATTTATATGGGGAGAAGTTTGAAATCTATATAGACCCCAAGAGTCTAAAATACTTGTTCTCCCAAAAAGAAGTGAATATGAGGCAGAAACGTTGGATAGAATTGCCAAAGGATTTTGATTATGAGATTTTGCGTAATCCCGAAAAGGTGAATATAGTTGTGGATGCCCTCAACCGAAAGTCTAACCAAATGGTTGCTCATATGTTGGTCAAGGAATGGATCTTACTTGAAGCAGCTCAAGATTTTGAATTTAGATTTAATAGAAGTAGTCTTTCAAAAGTAATAGCTACTCTTAGAATTGAACCGAAGATTATACAAAGAATCAAAATCGTACAACAAACAGATCTTGAAATTTCAAAAGCCCGAGAGGAGACTTTAGAAGGAAAAAGGCCAAACTTTTAGGTATAGAAGATGGAGTTCTCAAACTTTATGGTTGACTTTGTGTGCCTAATGACATCGACTTAAGGAACGAAATTTTGTCAGAAGCACATCGAAGTAATTATAGTGTACATCCAGGAAGCATAAAAATGTATAAGAATCTCCGTCAACATTATTAGTGGAATGGAATGAAAGTTGATATTGCTAAACATGTTTAGAAATGTTTGATATGTCAACAAGTAAAAGCAGAACATTGTAAGCCAGGTGAAATGTTGAAATCGTTAGAAATACTTGAGTGGATATGAGAGCAAGTGACAATGGACTTTGTTCAAAGTTTGCCAAGGACATCGAAAAGTCACAATTCCATCTAGGTGATAGTGGACCGTCTGACTAAGTCTACTCATTTCCTTGCGATGCGAGTAGACTATACATTGGAGAAGTATGCAGAATTGTATGTCCAACAAATAGTTTGACTGTATGAAGTACTTATAACTATCACGTCAGATCGAGACTCAAGGTTCACTGCGAACTTTTGACGAAATCTCCAAACTGCAATGGGAACTAAATCCAATATAGTATTGCCTTTTATCCTCAAACATATGGTTAATCAGAAAGAACTATCCAAACGTTGGAGGATATGTTGTGAGCTTGTATAATTGACTTTAAAGGTAGTTGAGATGAACACTTGCATTTAGTGGAGTTTGCATACAATAATAGTTTCTAGCAAAGTATTGGCATGGCTCCCTTTGAAGCATCGTATGGAAGAGCCTGCAGAACTTTTATCCATTGGAGTGAAGTTCGTGAAAAGAAATTAATGGACCGGAGTTAGTACGAATTACTTTAGATGCTGTAAAAGTGATTCGGGATTGACTTGAAACTGCCCAAAGTCAAAAAAAAAGTTAAGTGGATAAAAGTTGAAGACCATTGGAATTCAATGTTGGAGCCTTGTATTTTTAAAGTATCACTGATGAAAGGTATATCACGATTTAGAAAGAAAGGTAAGTCGAGTCCAAGGTTTATAGGGCCTTTTGAATTTCTTGAGAAAATTGGTAACTTGACCTATCGATTAGTATTGCCACCCAAACTTTTTAATATTCACGATGTTTTTCATGTGTCTATATTAAGGAAATACAAGTTAGACCCTACTGTATTGGATTTTGAGATGATCAACGTAGACAAAAGAATAACTTTGTGGAGAAACCAATATAGATTCTGAGTCGAAGGGAACAAGTCCTTGGAAACAAGACCATTCCATTGGTCAAGATTTTATGGCAATATCATGACATAGAAGAAGCAACATGAGAGAGTGAAGAGGATATGAGACGCAAATATCCACATCTCTTTGAGTGATCATGCACTTTTAAATTTTGAGGACGAAATTTCTTAAGGGGGAAGAGTTGTGACATCCAGAAATTTTGTAATAATATATATGTGACGTTAGAAATTTTCTATGTTCGATAATGATACTTAGATTATAAGCTAAGTATTATTTAGCTTAGTATTTATGCAGACGCGTAGCAAATGTTGTTGGACCATATATTGTGAGACACAAATGAGGGAACGAAATCGTTCCGAGCTCGATGTAAACGTTGTTGTGTATGTTAATGGTAGTGTGGTATTAATTAAATTACCGTTGTCTTAGTAATTAATGGGTAATATTAAACTTTGGCTAATTAATGATAATCATTATTTTCTAATTTGCCGTTAAAGGGGGGGGGGAGACATTATGTTTTTCTTCGTAATTCCTCACCAAAATCTCTCTTCAGACACCTTACTTTCACGCGGCCTATAAAGGATTAAACATACCACATGCCCTCTTAGGATAAGCTTCTTGTACTAGCTTGACACCTAGCCATAGATAATCATTTTCCTTGGCCATTACTCATTCCTAATAAGCTTTGATTCCGTACACCTGGCCGTGGATGAAAAGAGAAAGTGCCACTTGTGAGTGCATGTACTTATCCATATCACAATCTACCCCTCTGTTTCATTTTCATTTAGATAACATCGAAGGAAATTTTTACCCCAAACCATAATTCTCTTCTTCACCGTCAATCTTCAAAGATAATATACTTCGTCAACACCCAATGCAAAATCTTCAAAGCTGGTTTTGGGTGTTCAGATTTTAGGCAAGCTAAGTGAAGACTCTAGATTTAAGCTAAGTAAATATACTTGACACTTTTTAACTTGATTGCTTAAGAAATGCTATTATGATATGTGATAATAGTGAAGATATGATGATGTTTGGATCTACTTTACTAGTTCTGTACATGTTCAAGTGGATGTATTTTGTTTCTTTAAAGTGGGCTGAAAATCGGCAAGTGCAATACTTAAATCTGAACGTGTAAATGTCATCTTTGTGGTGATTGTGGAAATTGTCTTGTTGATTTTTTGTACGTTTTAGAAGGGTAGAAAATCGTTTTACTCAAAGCGGAATATATTAAATGAGTGTAAATGATGAACTTGTTTACTTCGAAGCTGAGTAGATTTTAACTTCAAATTCTAATTCTGTTTACTTATGAGTTGAACAAATTTTAACTTCAAATTATGGTTCTGTTTAACTTTGAAATTGAACAAACTTTATTGTTAGAATCTGGACAAGGATATTTTTAAAACTGTCCACAATTTATTTTCAAAGTCTAGACATATGTATTTTGAACTTGAATACATTTTATTTCCAAAGTTTGGACATATGTATTTTGAACCTGAGTAGACTTTATTTCCAAAGCCTGGATATATGTGTTTTGAACCCAAGTAGACTTTATTTCCAAAGTCTGGACATATATATTTTGAACCTGAGTAGACCTTACTTTCAAAGTCTAGATAAATGTATTTTCTAAACCGAGAAAGTTTATCTTAAAATTTGGACATGTGCATTTTCTGAACTTGAGTAGAGTTTAACCTTTTGAGTTTGAACCCGTATTGCTTTGTACTTATTTGCTTGAATGATGCATTTCATTGATTTAAAGAACATGTGATGTACATAGGGTGAGCATATGCATGCAAATGCTTGGCTGTTATCGATCCATGACGTCACCAAACTTTTGTTCAGGTAGACTTTTAGAGTAAAAATCTAGTATGGAGATAGGCAGACTAGACCTATCCAGTCTTTTGTTTTTTTGTACTTATATGATGTTTGTTTGGACTTGTAAATCTGATAAGTGATATTAGTAAGAAGCAAAAGTATTTTGACTAAACTTGTGTGATATTCATGTTTTAAACTTGTTCAAATTTTGACTTTTGTTGGCCAAATTATTAATAATATTAAAAGGCTCGTATCGCGCGTGACGTTTTGAGCCATGACAGATATAGAAGAAGAAAACAACAAAAACTTGTTTAAGGTTGTAGTTTACCTACACATAGCCTGAAATCTACTCATCAAAATAGGCTCTTCAATTTTGGGAACTTAGAATAGTCTGGTTCCATCAGTCTAGTTCTCCGGATCTAGCTTCTATCCTGGGACCTGCTCATGTCCTCTTTCGGTAATGTCATGTCAAACAATTTTATGACAAAAAAAAGACAGAACAGAAGAACAAGGGCCTATTTAATAACATTTTTATTTCTCTATTTTTCTATATTTTTGTTCCCCGGAGCAGAAAAAAAATAGAAATCCATTTAGTAATGTCAATTAATTTTTTTATTCCCCGGAATAAAAAAGTGGTATGTGAATAGATTTGAAATAGAAATAAGAAGTAAAACAATACATTTTTCTATTTCTGGAATAAAAAAAAGAAACAATAGAGAAACAAGATCAGATCTCCCTTTTTTACAAGACATTCTTATACTAAACCCCAAAACCCTAAACATTAACCTCAAACCATGAACTCTAAACCGTATAAGCCTCAAATCCTAAACCTCATAATCTTAAACCTTAACTCTAAACCCCAAAACCTTAAACCTCAGTACCCAAACCCTAAAACCCATAACACTAAAATGAAAAACCCGAAACTCTAAAACCATTAAAACCCAAATCCCTAAAATCCTAAACCCAAACCCTAAATTTGCTAAACCTCAAATCCTAAACCCAAAAACCCAAACCCAAAACCTGAAACACTAAACTCCAAAACTCCGAACCTGAAACCTTAAAACGTAAGCCCTAAAATCGTAATTCCAAACCCTAAATCCTAAAATGTTAAATCGCAAAACCCCGAACCCTAAATCATAAACCTCAAACTGTAGACTGTAAACCCTAAATCCTATACCCAAAACCATAAACCTTCAACCTTAATCCCAAACTCGAAACCTGAAATGTTGAACTTAAAACTTGAAACCCAAAACTCTAAGACCTAAACCCTAAACCTTAAACTATAAAATTCAAAATCTAAAACCAAAAACCGAAAACCTTAAATCTCAAAATCGAAATCCTAAAATCTTAACCCCTCACCCCAAATCCTAAAATCCTACACCCTAAGTTACAATTTCCTCGATCATCACTCGGTATTTGCTTTGTCTATAAGAAGTAATTTTCTTTATGGTTGCATTAAGGTCATCCGGTTTTATATCATAATATATTATTATTCTATTTCTAATCTAATTTTATCCAAACATGAATTGTTAAGTCCTCTAAAATATAATTTCCTCGACCATCACCCGGTAATTGCTTTGTCTATAATGAATAAATTTCTTTATGATTGTATTAAGGTCATCAAATTTTATATCATAATATATTATTATTTTATTTCTAATCCAATTTTATCCAAACATGAATTGTTAAGTCTCTATCGATAATTTTATATTTAAATGAAAAAATTGGGGATAAAAAGTTTTAGTGTCCTACCAAACGTATTTTTGTTTTTTTTTCTATTTCGGTAATATAAATTTTGTACAATTACTAAACGCATTTTTTTGCTCAGAAATCATGTAGGAAATAGAAATAAAAATAAATTATTTATGAATAAAAATTATTTATAGGAACAAAAACGTTACTAAGCAGATTCAAAATAGATCAATGGGGCTTGGCTAAGAAAATCGGATTGCATTAGTGGAGAAAAACGAAATCCAATTGAGACAGCAGTCCACTCCTTTTCAAACTCGGTTCTTCATCATCAGTATATAAGCCCCCTCTGGTGTTTCAACGTCCGGTCGCTTGCTTGGGCACTAGGGCATTTCTCTCGCGTAGACGCCGTTTGTCACTTTGCTCGCAAATTCGGGGGGAAATCTGTTCCCCTTTTCACTGGCATTTACAGCGCTCGAGGTCGCTCGAGAAGCACCGAATCTCTGGCGTTCTTGCTTCGCTTCGGATTCCTCCGCCTGCCTCGATCATTTCCCCCTTGGAAGGGTATGGATCTCTGGTTCTCTACTGTTCGGTTTTGGCTTCGGTTTGCGATGATGATGGATCTTTCTTCTTGTTGAAACGCGAACCCTAGGTTCCCAGGCGTTTTTGTTTGATCTATCTGGTATCTGCGTAGCCCCTGCGGCCTCTATCTGCTTTGGTTTCCATTGATCGGGTCCGTGTTGTTGGTTTTTGCAGGTGCACCGAGTCAGGCTACAAGGGTTTTGTCTGAAAATCGAGTTCGACGGCTTCCTTCTTGCGAGGTATGGGTTTGTGATCAGTGGCGGAAGGCGGACATTTTCCTTCTTCTTTAGATGTTTGAATTCTTGCATGTGGCTTTTCGTTGATGGGTTCCTTATTTCCGAAGTTCCGATGATAACTGGTGCATTGTGTCGGGCTATAGTTTTCTTTTCTCCCTGGAAAATCAAGCTTTGTCAGCTTCTTTTTTCTAGGGATTCACTGTGTGCAGCTAACAGGCGGAAACTTTCATGATCGTTTAGAACTTTGATACTTGGTTGGAGAGATTACTACCAGCAATGGAAGTGGGCTTTAACATCATGCTTGTGGGTTTTAAAACTAAACGAGAAAAAAGAGTGGAAACAAGCACTGTTTTGACTTATCATAATGGTTTGCTGGACTTAGGTTTTGTAAGTTAGCTTGTGTTTAGTGCTCTCTCACGATAAAGGATCTATTTTGTTCCCCTTGGACGTATTGTTTGAACTTGTTATTGTTCGGTTGGCGGATGTGGTCCTTTAGCCAGGTGTTTGTTCATATGTGCTTGCGTTGGTTTGTTATCTTTATGGTATTTCGGGACTATTCATGATCCATATCCTCACCCTTCACGCACCTAGTGGCATGCTGATTCGTAAGTTGGTGACCCTTGAGGTCATCCTTTTATCTGCTCGTGCTTCGAAGGAGTTTGGTGTTGCATTCGTTGAACAATCTGGATTTTTTCTTGGTAGCATAGTGCTTTGACACAGTGGCTTCTTCGGTATTAACAGGCTTCGCTTTTATCATCATTCTCATGAGTTTGATTGCAAATATTTACTAATCCACTGCATGGATCGGCCTTTTAAATTGAAGCTGACGTGCATGGGGTGTAATATAGCGTTTTAAATTTACACGTGTGACTTGTGCCTATGATCATCACTGTTTGAACACGCGTGATGGGCAAACCAAGTTTTCAATAGTTCTGCATTTAATTTGTGGCTTACTGTCTTAGGCGGAGAAATTGTTTTCTGATTGTGTGCATCATAATTATGACGGTTTCTCTTTATTAAGTAAGCACCAGGGGATGGTGCATCTGCATGTTTGGGAGACATAGATTCGGAAAATAAAACCTGAATTAATTCCAGAACCACATGATGTGGAATATTACATCAATTCTCAAACCAAGATAAAATTGAGGCAAGTGAAATCGCAGATGGTGTTGACCACTCTGCAGTAAATATCTGTGTGGAGCATGAAATTGGGTATGTGTTTTTGTATGTACATGTGCTATGTAATTCGCATGACAAAACCACGAGAAAGTACCAGATTAGTTTGCCATGCAGAGTGAAGTTTCTGGTGAATATATCTCTTTTTAGATGCATTTTGTTCCTGGTTTTTGTCAAACCACGCAGATCAATCTCCAATTGTTTGCACCAGATCAGAATAAAGAATGGAATGCGTTCTGAAAGATGTCTCCATTTGGAAACTCTGCATTTAATTCGTCCATGTAAATGGAATTATCTTTTCTCAAAGAATAATTGTGAAGAGATTTGCATCTATGAAGATTGTTTCTATACTTGAAAGGATTTATCTTACTGGATAAGGTAGATAGCATTTGCTTTTCAATATGATGAAATGAAGTCTAGGACAATCGTACTTGGCTTAATAAGGTACTTTAACTTTCTTTACTGGTGGGAAAGATTTGCGTTTCGTTGATGTGCTTTTATTGGCGGAAGAAGTGGAATGATCTTTGTGAGTGGCTTGATTGTGTCCGATCACCAGATGAACTAGCGACACAATTCAATTTCCGACCTTTTACAAGACAATATGTATCAATCCCTCTTGGTTTTCCTTTTGTATTAAGACTGTCCATCTTGCACTCACGAATCAGTGAAATCCTGATTGTCGGCTCATATTTTAATTTATGTGTGGATCTTGCAGCTGGATGGTGGGATGAATATGTCTTTCTCAGTGCGTTTCTTTTCTTGAGTTTGCAGCCATACTTGCCATACTTGATGACGCCTTTTTCGTTTGGTTTAAGGGAAAGTACCTTAAGGAATCTTTGGATTTTCATTTATCATTGTAAATATTATGTCCGCTTAATTTGGTAAAAAGAGAACAATTGATTGAGAAAGGTAATGCAGTTTTGAATGAGCTGAGCTAGGTGGCAGAAGAGAGTATTAGTCTATTTGGTGGGGAGATCATTCTACATAAAATTAGGTAGCCAACTCTGTGCATTCTTGTTCAAAATTCTTTCGAAGAGTTCGATCTATTTTGTTTTCTAGTTTGGTTTGATTTGAGGTTATACTGTTCTTATGTGGCCTAATAACCTTTTTGCTGTTTATAATAGCTATTACATGGGATTTCCCTATTCTTTTGCATTAACAGCTCCGTTATATTTTGTGCCTTCAGGCAGATTATGAAAATCTGACTGTAGGTTGATTACCTCAGTTAACATGGGGTTTGACAACGAATGCATTTTGAACATCCAATCTCTAGCTGGAGAGTACTTCTGCCCTGTTTGTCGTTTGCTTGTATACCCAAATGAAGCTCTGCAGTCACAGTGTACTCACCTGTACTGTAAACCATGTCTGGCATACATTGCCAGCAGTACTAAGGCTTGTCCTTATGATGGCTATCTGGTTACTGAGGCAGATTCCAAGGTTTGCATCCTGGTGTTGTATTAACAACCATTGTTTTTATATTTTAAGCTGGGATTTTTAGGGTTTTTCATTTGTTGCAGCTGCTCATAGATTCAAATAAAGCATTGGCTGAGACTATCAGCAAAATACCAGTGCATTGTCTCTATCACAGGAGTGGATGCACATGGCAAGGTCCACTTTCTGAGTGTGTCACTCATTGTGCTGGATGTGCTTTTGGCAATTCTCCTGTTGTGTGCAACAGGTGTGGAATTCAGATTGTGCATCGTCAAGTCCAGGAACATGCACAGAGTTGCCCTGTGAGTACCGGACATCCTTAAATTTTAGATAGTTATTGTAAATTAGGCATGAATTGTTTATGACCAATCAATTGTGATGGCAGGGTGTGCATCCTCAAGTGCAGCCAGCAGAGGGTTCTCAAGAGGCTTCTGGTACAAATACTACTACTGCTGGCCAGGGCCAGAGTACTAATCAGGCTGGGACTGCAATTTCTCAGGCTTCTGAGGCTCAGACTTCTCAAACTGCTACACCTGCAACATCCGCACAACAGGTCCAAAGTGTCGATCAGGCTGCTATTCTGACTCCAGAGCAATGGTATCAGCACCAACAGCAACATTATAATCAGTATTATCAACAGTATATCGGATATGATCCATATCAACAGCAGTATCAGCAGTACTATCCATATCAGCAGCCGGCCATTCTGCAACCCCAGTCGTATCCCCAGCCCCCGGCCCAGCCCCAGCCCACACCCCAGCCCCAGTCCCAATCCCAACCACAGGCCCTGCCCCAACCGCAGGTCCAGCCCCAGCCTCAACCCCTACCTCAGCCTCATACACAGCCCAAGGGTCAGCCTCAGGCCCAAACTCAAGTCCAGCCTCAGGTCTATGGACAGCTGCAGCTGCAACTGCAACCACATGCCCAATCTGCTGCAGTTGCTCAATCTCAGAAACCGCAGCAGCAACTTCAACCAAACATGCCATTGCAATCACAAGTTCAGGCTCAGGTTCAGCCATCTCAGGCTTTGCTGTATCCTCAATCCCAATCCCAATCCCAATCCCAATCCCAACCACAACCCCAATACCCCATTCTATCTCTTTCACAGCCACATGCGCAGGTGCCTCAGCATCAGCAACCGCAAGCGCAGGCACAGTATCCCCATCCACAGACTCAACCTCAGGCGCCTTCCCAGCTCCAGCTTCAACAGAGACCTGTTGCTCAAGTTCAACAACATTTACCAACTCAACCTGGGTCACTGGTTCCACCTCCTGCCCAGGCTCACCCCCATCCTCAGGTGATTCAGGGGCAGTCTCAAACACAGCATCCATCGGTTCAGGCGGTAACTGGTTATCAGTCTTATCCACAAACTCAGCCTCTGCCACAAGCTCCCCAGCAGCACATCATGAATGTTCGTCCTCACCAACAGGCTCAGCAGTTTAATCAAATGCAGGGTCAGTTTCCTCAACCTTCTCCCCATATGAATCCAGCTTCTCAAGTTGCAGCTCCAAACCAACAGCAACAACCAGCTCTGTTGCCTTCACCTGCTCAAAACTTGAGCATTCCTCCTGGTCAGCAGCAGCAGGGCATTTACTCCCATACTCAACAACCAGGACATCCAGTCCCACAACGAGCAGTCATCCCACCGTTTCAACCGCTGATGCCTCAACAATACCCAACTCAGCAGCCTTCTTCTGGAGGACAACCTGGATCCGCACATCAAGGTACTTTTGTTCAGCAGCAGCAGGTGCAGTCGCACTTGCGCCCTCATGGTCCTCTTCATTCATTTCAACCACAGTTCCCAACCCATCCGCAGCCACAGCAGAGTGTTGGGAGGCCAACCTTTCCAAATCAGGGGATCCCATCACAATTCTACCCTCAGTCAGGTGTTCCAGTCCAAGTTAAGTCAACACAGGCTGGTTTCAACCACAATAACTTGGTCAGTACCCATAATCAACTGCAATTCTCTTTGGAGCAACAGCCTGGGGCAAGTGTGAGTGAGCAGCGACCTGATCTACTGCCTCGGACGGGTGGTAAAAAGGATGTAGTGTCATCTTCTGGAACTGATTCTAGTGAGATGAAGATGGTGAGATCTGAAACTGAGGCAAAGCATCTGGATGATGATCACAAGGCTATAGGGGAACCTGGTGAGTCTAACTATGCAGATACATCCACTCATGAGATTCTATCTGAAGCGCCAGCATCAAATGATGCAGAGCATTCTGTAAAGCGGAAGGTGAAGGGAGAAACCACAGAAAATATGATGGAGCCTTCCCATGGAAAAGGTGCGATTTTTGTGGGAGATCAGAAAGACGGTTCTGGTATTGGCTTTATATCAGGGGAGAATGTGGCACGAGAAGAAAAGGGAAATGTGGATAGCTCATCAAGGAGAAATTCTCTGGTGCAAGAAACTGGTTTGCAGAAGAACTCCAACTTGGTGCTACAACGTTCCGGCAGCGATGGAAAAATTGTACCACAGTCTGGTCTGCAAGACAGAAACTTGCCTCAGCCTCATGTTACTGCTTTTGCTCATGGGCATGATGGTCCTCGAGGTTTCCCTCCTCCTGGAAATGTTCAGACTGGCGGTAGTTTGCAGTCTTCTCATCCAAATCAGGTTGTTGATCAACGTAGGCATCAAGCTCCACTGCCCCCTCATGGATCATCCTTTCAACATAGGCCTTCTGCACCTCCGATGTTGCAACAGCCTCCACTTGGACCTCCACAACACCCACCAATGCCAGGTCACTCTGTATCTCATCATGGCCCTCCCAGCTTTGGTAATTTACCGCCTGGTCAAGGCCCTATAGCATCCTTTGGAAGAGGTCAAGGGCAATTTGGCCCCCAGTCAGTTCTTCCACAAGGTATTTATAATCAAGGTCCTCCTGGCTATGGACCTGCAGGTGGAATAGCTCATAAGCAACCTAACAATTTACTTGAGGCTGAAAACTATCCAAACCAGAGGCCTGTCTTCATGGATGGTAGACAAACTGACAGTAATCTTCCGAGGAACATGGAACGTGTATTTAGACATCCTTCAGAAATCCAATCAAACTTGTCGAGAATGGGCCATCCTTCTGGATTTGACTCTGCATTGAAGTCCTTGCCTGATGAACGGTTCAATCCCCCATCTATGGATCCATCTCGTCATGGTTTTGACCGTGGACCTTTTGAAGAAGATACTAGGGGATTTCGCGGACCATATCATCCGGATGCTGAGGCTGTGCAAAAATATGGGGGGCGCTTTTCCTCTGGAAGTCCTTTTAATAAAGATCCTCTTGACAAAGAATTTCATGGATTTAATCCTGACAATGCACCTAAGTATGCAGCTGCCTCATCAAGGAACTTCCAATCATATGATCGTACTGGTGTACTTGGTGAAAGAGCATTAGGTCATCCTGAAGATAACCCTGGGAGATTAGGTTCTTCTTTTGGTCGTGAAGTTTATGAATCACTGCCAAGTTACAGTCAAC
This sequence comes from Syzygium aromaticum, assembly GCA_024500025.1. Classification (NCBI taxonomy): domain Eukaryota; kingdom Viridiplantae; phylum Streptophyta; class Magnoliopsida; order Myrtales; family Myrtaceae; genus Syzygium; species Syzygium aromaticum. The sequence continues at coordinate 36,117,967 of CM044886.1, read as the reverse complement.
GTCATAAGGATGGTTTGACCCATCGAAGCCCTGGTGGAGAATATTCTGGCATCCCTTCACGTGGATTTGAAGGCCTTCCAGGTCTCCAACGAAATCCTCCTGATGACAATGGTAGAAGGGAGCCACGTTTATATGGTGCTGGCAGTTCATTCCCGGAAGGTAGGTTTCCAGCTTTGCCAAACCAGTTTCATAAGAGTCAATTTGAGGACACAAGGAATCTAAGGATGGGCGAGCATTTGAGGAATGGCAGTCTGGGTGGTGATGATTTTATACGCAAAGGCGATACTTTTGGCTCTCATGACCTGCCTACGCAAATGAGGATGGGTGAGCCTGGTGGTTTGGGCACCTTCCACAGCCATACTCGTGTAGGAGAACCAGTTGGGCTTGAGTCAATTCGAGGCAGCAGGTTTGGTCATCCAAGATTTGAGACTGGATTCAGAAGCAGCTTTTCCCTCCAAGGACACCCTAATGATGGAAAGTATACAGTTGAGTAGCGCTGATGTTTAAATGCATATTTTCATGAATTATTCCTTCTTTGATCATTCTCCTTTTTTGGTTAACGTGTGGTATATTCTTTCTATCCCTGAGGACCAATTGTTCGTAATTTCCTTGTTGATATTTTGTATGAAGGGTGACTTGGAGTCTTTTGAAAACTCAAGAAAGAGAAAGGCAGCAAGTATGGGCTGGTGTCGGATTTGTAAAGTGGATTGTGAAACAGTTGAAGGTCTGGACCTGCATTCACAAACAAGGGAGCACCAGAAAATAGCTATGGACATGGTTCGAAGCATTAAGCAGCAGAATGCCAAGAAACAGAAAATGTGAACATTTATTTTAGTATCATGCGTGTTTCCTTTTCTCTTATTTGATTCAGACCCTTTTGATTTGTTAGTTTTATCATGTCCTTTTTTGTGATTTCGTAGAAGTTCCAGTGATCGATCCTCAGTCGAAGATTCAAGCAAGTTGAAGAATGCCAGTATTGAGGGTCAAGAAAACAAGCATAAAAAAGAACATGTAAATATTTGTTTTAGTATTGTGACTGTTGCTCTTTTTTTCCTTGTTTAATTTGATCTTTTTGTTGACTGTGCAGCCAATTCAGGGGACTAATTTCAGCTGAAGATGTTAGCAAGATGAAAAATGCTGGTTTTGAGGATGGAGAGAACAAGCATTAAATTTGGCTGTGCGCTGCACTGTTGATTGCCATGACCTGTTTTTCTTGGTATCTATGACTTAGAAATCTAGGTATTACCTTGCATGTCTCTTTTATGCTTTCGGGACAGTTTATGTTACTTTTACTAAGATTGTCGGCTATGATCCTGAACCTATATATAGTGTTTTTCCTGTACTCTTGTGTTGCTCCAACTTCAAACTTAGTAGCTTTCCTATTTTTTCTTTTATGGCTATCTTCAATTGCTTTTCGTTTGGATTGTTAGCTTCCGTCATTTAAGCTGAAAACGGGAAAAATCCATATGCAAAATACATTATTGACTTCTCCAAGAAATTATATTTTTCTCAAGATATTATGGGGACATTTCTCTCAGGTTTTGATGTTTATGCATGTTTTCTGTGGAGAAAAGAAAATATTGTGGTTGGGCAAGTAGAACAAGAATCCTCTCTAGGTTTTATCGTTGGGAGGCCCTCCCAAATATGGAATATTAGCCTAATTTTGAGAAGTTTCATTGTGTCTTCGCCATGTCTTTATTGATGACTCTTCTGGGAGGAACGCAATTTTTCGCTGGGTGTAGCCAATGGCATTAGGGGTATTTTAAAGAAAATCCCTTTTAGAACTATTACTATGAGATCGAGACTTCAAGGTGCCTACGTATTTTATCCATTTGAAAGGCAAAAAGCCAGAAAATAGTTACACACTATTGCATGCAACTTCAAGTAGTTAATTATTTGAATTACATAGGTACGAGCTAGAGTGCTAGTTAACATATTGTAATGCAAGATTCGCTTTAAGGCATCATTAAATGCTACTAAGTTCTGTGCCTACTTGCATGAGAAAGGATAGGATGGTAGTCATGTAATAGCGACCGGTATTTGGGAAAAAATTTTCAGTTGGCTCAGCAAGTGGTCCATGATTTTCCTGGATACACTCTATAGTTTGGACTTGATGAAAATAATTGTATACATGTTGGGCATATCTTGTAGATACATGAGAGAGAGAGAGAGAGAGAGAGAGAGAGAGAGAGAGAGAGAGAGAGAGAGGGTAGCAGAATTTTAAAATGTTGTGGGCTGATGGAGAGGTAGGTTTTGTTACCTTGGAGGTGTTCAGATTCATGTTGTTATATTCCTTTGGAGAACCGTGTCTACTCTACAAGTCAACTAGCTAGCTTTCTTACTGCCAAAACAAAAAACTGCATGACAATGTTTTAGATTATCTACTGGATCTGCTCCTGTTGCATCATGCAATCATACTAAGTTTTCTCGAGGATGATTCTTAGGTTTGATTTTTATTTTTTGGTTTCTGGTGAAATTCCTTCTTATAATAGATCTTTTCAATTCAACCTGTGTTTTTTCGGAGAAGCTGACAAAGAAAGGCCGAAACTTTGTGGAAAGGTTTACTGCACATATTTTGATGTGGTAAGATCAATATTGACATAGATTTTTTCAGAAGTAAAATCTTTCAATATTCATGAGTAGGTCTTGTTTTGGTAATATTATCATTGGCTTTCTCACTTTCAGAATTTTTTCACTTGTCCTAGTATGGCTTGTGTAAGATTGATCCGACCATGAAATTCAATATTGAAGATTGTGTATTTCCGAGTTCAAAAAATTTACTGATGTATCATCAATAACCATTATTATTTTAATCTATAGAAGTAATCATGTAATGGAAGATGATAAATGGTTCTTAAATCACCTGATCAGATGCTATTGTCATCTCCTATCATTTCCTAGTAACAATTGTGTAGTAAAATTCTTTTGTTATATTGCGATTGGCATATTGTCACGTCCCAATAAATTAACAAGATCGTAGATTTGAGAACATATAAATGTCCCAAATGGTTGGCAAACGAACACTAGGCCTATGTTTGGTAGTTGTTTGCTTGTAGTTATGGTTTGCCTAATTGGCTTTACTTAGTATTCATAAAGTTACGTAAGATGTTTGGAAATACATTTATAACAGGGATGATACAAAAGGTAAAGAATTTTGGAAATACTATTTGAATATTAACTCAGATTGGTATGTTCTTTATCTTGCAAAATTCATTCATTGATAGTTTTCATAAAGTTACATAAGATGTTTGGAAACGCATTTATAATGGGGGAAAATGACACAAACAGTCCCTGAACTTTGGCCCAATGTGCAATGTGGTCCATAAATTTTTAGTTTGTTCAATATAGTCTTTGAACTTTAGCCTAATGTTTAATATAGTACCTAAACTTTTGGTACATATTCAATGTAGTCCTTGAACTATATTAAAATATTCAATGTAGTCCTTGAACTTGAATTCAATTAATGGAAGGACTATATTAAACATTTTCATATAACTCAGGGACTAAATTGAACATGTACCAAAAATTCAAGGATAACATTGAACAAATTAATAGTTTAAGGACCACATTGCCTATAGGGCTAAAGTTCAGGGAGTGTTTGTGTCATTATCCCTTATAATGGAGATAATATACAGGAGATTGGTACATGCTTCTTAGCTTGCAAAAGTCATACTTTGAGGGTAATTCATAGAATCCGAATGTGGAAAAAATAAAGGTAAGGTAAGAGGGAGAAAAAAAAATGAAGGGAAAATGTGATAGAAAAGAGAAGTGAGGAAGAGCTTGATATATGGAATTACCATATTGACTAACAAATTGCATTTTACACTGTGTGGTGTAATAGTTGAACCTTTTTGAATAGAAGTTGGAGGATGGCAAAGATGAAGCGTCGAGGGGTGACAATACTATATGGAATTAGGAAATTTTGGAATGGTCGTTGCTGATCATTGGCTCGATTGGCCTGGTCATTCCTTTTTTATATCCATGTTCATCTAACCCATGGCTTTCTTTCATACTTCTTTTTAATGGTCATGATATGTCTTCCCACCTCGATCCATCCTTCAGGTCAACCTTATTAGATTTAATATTGTACAAGTGTTACAGTATTTAAGTGAATGTGCTGGAAAAGTTCCTATTTCTTGTTGGGTGATTGATAACTGTTAAAGGTTAAAATATGTGATTAAACTAGTTTCTCAAATCATCTTAATTAGCTTCTGCACCGAAAATGAACTAGTGGACTGGCTTTCAAAGTAATTAGTGGATCATCTGCACCTTTAAGTTGTAAAATCTTACATGTTTTATAAGGCGAGAGTAGTAAATAAATAGTGGTTCATTTTGAATAGGTTCTTTGTGGATGCACATAAAGAAGTTTTTGGAGATGTGGCAAAGATGGGGAATCACTGATATAGTGATGTGGTTAAGATCATAAATTCTTCCCATTTGTTAGACAGTTTTCATGGTTAGAATACATGGGCTGATGTAGCAAAAGTAGTTCGTTCTCTTGGTTTAGTTGGATTTGATAGGTGGGAAATAGAGAAGGGAAAGAAAATAATTAATTAATATGATAATGACTATGCATTTTCAATTGTTAAATGAAAGAAACGAGAAGTAGTTGTTGTCACATTCACCTTATTTATGGTATGTGTGTATGTTAATAATGGTGGGCAAGCTGAATGTCGTGGCTGTGCAATTAGTGTGAATTAACATAGCTATGGATTGGACACATATAGTGATTTTGCTATTGGAGCAGTTTAGTTAATGATCCAACTAATTATGAAATGGGGTTAGATAGGATTGGAGAGTTTACGCAGTCGGATTTTGCCATGTCAGCACTCAGCAGTGCATTAATCGAGTGACTTGAACCTTCATCACGTCCCTTATATGATGTTTGTGATCTGGATTATGGGAGAATTCCAGTGTTTCCTACATGACTAAGTGTTACAAAAAACAGTCAGTTGTTAGTATGATAAAATGATTACTATGCATCTTCAATTGTTAAAGGAGAGAAACAACAAGTGGTAGGTGTCACATTCACCTTATTTATGGTATGTCTTTATGTTAATAATGGTTGGCAAATTTGAATGTCGTGGCTGTGCAATTAGTGTGAAGTAACATAACTATGGATTGGACTCATGATTTTGCTATTTGAGCAGTTTAATTAATGATCCAACTAAGTGTGAAATGAGGTTGGATATGGATTGGAGAGTTTACACAGTCAAATTTTGCCATGTGAGCAGTGCAATAAATGAGTGACTCGAACCTTTTTCTTATTTCTTATCTGATATATGTGATCTGGGATAATGGAGAATTCAGGGATTCCCTACATGACTAAGCGTTACCAGAAACAATGAAAAGCAAAACCATAGCTCAAATTAGGATCTTGGACAAATGTAATGAGTTCCTTCCACTGTTACAATATACATTAAGCCAAATAAGCTGTTAAATAACTGTAGAATGATCCTACTATGGATCTTCCTATCCTATGGTTTATAGGAAAAATCGAAGTCTATACATGTCGCTCTAAGTCTAAGTAGAATATTGAATTATCAATTATGAATAATTGGAACAGCAATCGAATTTGTTTCAGAAGAATACTTACTTAACAAAGAATCCGCTGCGAGCACTTGTGTTGACTCTAATAAATGTGATGATATTTTTTTTTGGTAAGGATAAATGTGATGATATTAATATCTTATAAGTCTAACAAAACATTATAAGCTATAAGCTCTTAAAGAAAGTAAGTTCATAACATTCATCCTGCAAAACTACTAAAACAAATGTTTATGTGGTTTTAAGGCTATAGGCAAATGAGATATATGATAATTACAATGTGTGGGTGGGAATTTGACGTCATGAATGTCAATGATGCAAAATTTTTTTATACCTATGCATGATGCTACGCCTGATGCTTTATAAATAAGCCTCCATTTGATTCATGTGCTACAAATAGAATTATGCATAATGAGGCATGGCAATGACATCCTTTTTTATGGTAAGTGGAAAAACTTACATCTTTCTTAAGGTCTACAAACTGCTGTGAGATATGTTATAAAAGTATTTAACTTGTTTGACAAGTGAAAAAGGAAATCGATTGACATCAATTATGTCGTTTCTGAAAATGGATGAGCTCTCTATGTTGACTTATAGAATTTATGCTCATACCAAGTTATACTGTTTTAGTTTGATGAAGAAAAGTATATTGTGCATTGCAAACCTGAGTTGGACCTACGGCTAAACCCCCATTTGATCACTATCCGTTAGAAATAGACGCATGATTTATGCAGCATGTTTGTTATCTTAAAAAAATAATGTCAATTAATTTCTAAGATTCGTAAACTGCTCCGATATCTCACAGAAGTATTCGATTAGTTCTTTGAAAGCTGTTTGACTGTATATACTTGCTTGTCTGTTATATTGGAATTTTCTATTCGAATCAGCAGCTGCAAGCCTCTGATATATCGAGACTGACACATAGCAACATTCCTTTAAAAAACAGAATTGTCAAGATTTCGTGAAGCCATGTGTGAGACTTTTATTGTATGCTTACAATGCTGAGTTAATTACTCATGATTGGTGCATTTGGAAAAAAACTATCACGTGTCCACAAATCTCTGCTTGACTTGTAGTTGTGAATAATGAAACCCTCTTAAATTACTATACTTTGTATAGTCATTTGTAATTTTTTACTGACAAAGTTGTCCGTGTCTTCTTGATATGATTGGCTATGGGGCAGTTTTCTTTCTATGGGCTATTGTGGACTTGAAATTCTGCTTCTTCCTTGTGTTTTTGGCCAGGTTCGTGTTTCCCCTGAATTTCGCAAGATCATTCTGATTATTCTTTTTTATATCAAATCTATATTTGCACTAGCCATTTCTCTTTATCATCTAAGTGTTTTTTTTTTTTTTGGTAAAGATCATCTAAGTGTTTTGATATCGCTATAAACAAATAAATTTTCTTGCGGAGTGCTAACAGCTCACCAAATGGCATGCTTAGTCCATCCAGTAAGAGAGTGTCTTGTGATTGATAAGAACCATGTTAGCTCATAGATTTGGTTGTCATATCATTTTTGTACTGGACTGGAGGGCTCCTGAGTTTTCATCTTGATGATTATTCTACCAATTAGTAGTTTAGAGGGCTATTAGGTGAGAGTTGGATTTGTTATTAAGCTAGGGGCGCACTTTTATGTGATAGTTTAATCATAGTGGTGGTACGCCTTAGAACTTTAGTGGACTTGGCCAAATATGTGAAATTATTTCCCGTGGTTTTTGTTGTTCAGATGTCTTTATGGTCGTTCTCAATAAATTTAATTACCTTTTTAACTACTACTTGTATTGGCATTGTTGTTTTCCGCTGAGGATGCAATACCTGCAGCCATGTGTTAAGTGCTTATTTTTCTTGCTTTGGAAGAGTTGGTGCCATATACAATCTGGTGATTTCTGGTTTGATTAGAACTGAATGCTTTTAGAAATTCTGGGTCCATTCTGAGGGACAATCAAGGAAATTTTGGGGCTGGAATGCAACCGGCTAGGAAGTTGGAGGCACATGTCTGGTGCACCTATTAGTTCTTCAGACTTATTGGACTTTTATCGAGGGAAACTTGTCAGGGACCACTTTGTTATCTTGAGGTCTTTCTTTTGTTTACTGTATTTCAATTTGTATTTGACCTTGGTATGCATGTATAAATTTTTTATTTGATATCCTTTTGCCCGAGCAATTCCTTGTGTGAAAAACTGTGGCTCTAGTTGAGGTGCGACTCAACTTTAAGCAATCCCACCACCCTTTTTGATTTTTGTGAGCAAGAATAGGAAGATCATGGACTAAATTGAGGACTTAAACGCAGGTGTCAGAATGTAGTTTTTTGTGGGTTCGGTGTTATTGTAGAGTATAAAAGGATATCGATAATATGCAGTGGACTTGATCTATCTCCATTTGACAGCCTTAGATAAGCCATCTAGTCATCGCATATATCTATATTAGACATGGAGGAATGATTTGGTTGTGGAGGGAGAGTGCCAGTCATACTGCTTTCGGTTTCCTAAGGCATTGCTAAGGCACAGAGTGTGCGAAGTTTGGATTTTCCTTCTTATTGTGTCTTGATTTTGGTTGAATCTTCCTCTTTTGGTTGGTATTTCCTCATAAGAGGTTTTGGGCCCTTTCACGTGGATGGATTGGAAAGTAGTCCGAAATACGAAGAAAATTCACACCAAATGATCTGAAGTCTTTGCATTGCTTGCATTTCTCAATTATCCCGACCCATGCTAAAAGAGACGCCTGAATTTCCTTAGTAGGTAGCTTATTTAACGTGAACATTATGCTCGCTTCTGTTTTCCCTAGCTGATGCGATCGTAAAGGTTTTCTACTTTTCAATGAATGCTTCTAAATTTTCGATGTTGAGCCAAAGCTTTTTAGACCTTTACTGTCTGTTAGGTTGGTTTTTCACTCTTGGATAATGATCCCCTTTTCGGTTTTGCATTAATTCTCTTTTTCTTTTGTTGATTGTCCTTTTCATTACTTTGGGTGTCATGTTGTGAAATAGATTCTGTCTTTACCCTTTCTATTGAGCTTGAGATGTTCTGAGGTTTCCATCCTGTGGCGATCTGCGCGTGACCCAAAGCCAGTCTCCACTGCCAAGGCGGGAGCAAGGAAAAGAAGATGATGAGCACTGACAGCACGATGAAGGAAAGGAGGACAAGGAAGAAAGAATGTGAATTAAGGGAATAGTGTTACTTTCACTGTTGGGAATAGTGTTAATTTCACTGTTAAATCATTCCATTGTTGAGCCCTATGAGCATGATAGACTGGACATGCCAAGGAATATTAAAATGTCGAATGCATCGAGTTCAATACCAGTGTGAAGTGCTCAAAGCTTTTTGTACCATTCGGTGTTTTGATTTGTTGATGTTGATAAGGCAGGCATCCGTCCCGATCATTTAAGTTGACGGGGATGCGGGATCAAAGTAGGTTTCTTCCTGCTGGGTTAATTTGTGTGGAAACCATTCTGCATGTTTAGATGTTCAAAATGAACGTTTGGAAAGTGCTGGATGGCAATTTCAGTGCAAGGGAGGGGAGAGAATTTCAGAAGGCTGGGTGTATTTCTCTGGAAATTTAGCCCATGGGGTTAATTTTACACGAACCCAGTAAGATCAAAGGCACTGTAGACATGGAAGTATGTATGGCTTTAAGCGTTTCGTATCCGACCGTTAAATGATGGACATTTATTATCGAATTTGTCTTTATTCATTCAATTCTTTTTGAAAAAACATTAGCTTTTTCACTTTTTTAACGGGACCTTTTGAAATATGTGGCCCATCACTTTCTCCTTTTTGCTGTACCTCATTCATCATGACTTGGTGCATCCTCTTTGTCCGCATAATGACTTTTTACAGCACGGCGGGTCCTTCCTGAAAGAGATTGTGAACTCGGATCTTCGAATGCCCTTCTTATATCTTCAATCCCCTTCAATTCTAATTGTACCCTAATTTTAAAACCTTCTTTGAGCACCCTTTATGAAATTACTCACTTGAACAGCACAAGGCTTTGAAAATTTTTTTTTTTCAACGGTAAAAATGAGAGCAAAATCGAATTTAAAAATGAAAATAAACGGCTAGACGTCGCATTCTCCTCTCTCTCTCTCTTCATTGTGCCTCCAAAAAAATGTCGGAGTGAAATCACGAGGGCGCCCCCCTTCTGGAGGCGAGACCGAGCCGTTCCACCTTTTCTCCCGCCCAAAGCTTCAAATTTGAATTTTCAAAAAAGGCGGGCATACACAGCGCACGACTCTCGTGTCAACCGTTGGATTTCTATCCGTTGAGGGGCCCTCGAAGTGGCGGCCCACCTGGCCCATCGATTCTCTCCCACTCGTTTCTCCAACAAATTTTTAAAAGAAGAAAAACAAAAAAGCAAAAAAAAAATCTCGCTCAACCGTTTGAATTTCGAAGCCCTAATTTCTCTCTCTCTCTCTCTCTCCATATAAATACGGACAAACCTCACCGGCCTCTATTATTCCTCTCCTCCATTTCTCTCTCTCTCTCTCTCTCTCTCTCTCTCTCTAGGTCTCATCTCGCCTTTCGAGTCCTCCTTCCCTTTTCCCCCTTCGATCGTTCGAGAAGGGCGACGATGCGTGAGATCCTGCACATCCAGGGGGGCCAGTGCGGCAACCAGATCGGCGCCAAGTTCTGGGAGGTCGTCTGCGCCGAGCACGGCATCGATGCCACCGGTCGCTACCACGGCGACTCGGAGCTCCAGCTGGAGCGGGTCAACGTGTACTACAACGAGGCCAGCTGCGGGCGCTTCGTCCCCCGCGCCGTCCTCATGGACCTCGAGCCCGGCACCATGGACAGCCTCCGCTCCGGCCCCTACGGCCAGATCTTCCGGCCCGACAACTTCGTCTTCGGTCAGTCCGGCGCCGGCAACAACTGGGCGAAGGGCCACTACACGGAGGGCGCCGAGCTGATCGACTCGGTCCTCGACGTGGTCCGGAAGGAGGCCGAGAACTGCGACTGCCTGCAGGGTACGAGACGCGTTCTCTCTTCTCCTCCGGCCTCGATTTATGATGGTTTTTTTTTATTATTTATTTTTTTATTCTTTTCGCTTGCGATTAGGGTTTTTGGTTTCGCGCTTTGGAACTGATTTTTCCGCTTGTGAATTTCGAGGGCAGGGTTTCAGGTGTGCCATTCGTTGGGCGGAGGTACTGGCTCGGGGATGGGGACGCTGTTGATCTCGAAGATCAGGGAAGAGTATCCCGATAGGATGATGCTCACTTTCTCCGTCTTCCCGTCTCCCAAGGTGTCTGATACCGTTGTGGAGCCCTACAACGCCACGCTCTCCGTGCACCAGCTCGTCGAGAATGCCGATGAGTGTATGGTTCTCGATAACGAGGCCTTGTACGACATTTGCTTCCGAACGCTCAAGCTCACCACTCCTAGCTGTGAGTTCCCTCTTTCCTGAAAAGAAAGTCTCATATCTTTTCCTTCTCTTTTAACATTATGATGTGTTTGTTGGCGTGTAGTCCTGTTTAAAATAGATCGTTCTTTTTAGATGATGGGAACGCAAAAAAAAAATCTGTTGGTGGATAGTTGAGTATAATGTTTATGTGATGGATCCAAATTGATTAGATGGTAGAATATATTCTGGGAGATATACTGGCTGTGATCGGTGAAGAAATACTTGGGGCAGGTGTATTCTTGTCCCGAATCTAGGCTTATTTGTGAACTGAGCAAATCGTGTCTGTTCGGTTGTTGCAGTTGGAGATTTGAATCACTTGATATCTGCAACAATGTCCGGAGTTACCTGCTGCTTGAGGTTTCCGGGGCAACTCAACTCTGACCTAAGGAAACTTGCCGTGAACCTCATACCCTTTCCTCGTCTTCACTTCTTCATGGTGGGGTTTGCTCCGCTTACCTCTCGTGGGTCGCAACAGTACAGAGCCCTCACGGTCCCCGAGCTAACTCAACAAATGTGGGATGCCAAGAACATGATGTGCGCAGCGGACCCGCGTCACGGGCGTTATCTCACCGCATCTGCCATGTTCCGTGGGAAGATGAGCACCAAGGAAGTGGATGAGCAGATGCTCAATGTACAGAATAAGAACTCTTCCTACTTTGTTGAGTGGATCCCCAACAACGTGAAGTCGACTGTATGTGACATTCCGCCCACTGGCCTCAAGATGGCGTCGACATTCATCGGTAACTCAACTTCAATTCAGGAAATGTTCAGGAGGGTGAGTGAGCAATTCACTGCCATGTTCAGGAGGAAGGCTTTCTTGCATTGGTATACTGGGGAAGGAATGGATGAGATGGAGTTTACTGAGGCTGAGAGCAACATGAACGACTTGGTCTCAGAATACCAGCAGTATCAGGATGCGACTGCCGATGATGAGGAGTACGAGGAAGAGGAGGGTGATTATCAGGAGGAGGAGGATATGTAGTGAGGGACATCTGATTGGTTGTTGAATTCAGTTAGAGAAGTTGCTATCGTGATCTAGCAGCCATTCTTTCTAACCTCAACTTCCAGTTGCTGGTTTGTAGGATGTGAAGTTGGTTGATGAGCGGGGGAAAATTAAGGACAATATTTTAGGTTTTTCTGTAACCTGCAGTTTTACTGCTATATGTTTAGACAAGATCCTTCAAATTTCTATTATCTTTTATAAACTGGTATTGCATTCAGTAAGACTAGATTTTGTGGGAATTTTCATTTTCTTGATACCCTGGCAAGTTCTTGATCCGTTGCTTGCTGAATTACGGTGAAGTTGTGAGTAGTTTCAGTGGGTCGCTCATCAACCTTTGAATTCCTGTCGTGTTGGCTGATAGGTGCTAATCTATGATTAGCATGCATATATATATATAGATGGGGTTGATTGTGCATAGATAACAAAAGTCAAGCCTCGAGTACAAGAATGTCTCCGCATGTATATGAATTTGTCTACAAGATGGTAACTTTCGTGAATCCTGCAGTCTTTTTGTACTGTTTCGCAATGTATGATTAGCATGCATCGATGGGTATGTCGATGTGCATACATGGATCATGAAAGTCGAGACTCGAGATCAAGGATGTCTCCGAACGTATATGAATTTGTTTTACAAGATGGTAACTTTTGCGAATCTTGCCGTCTTTATGTGCCGTTTCACAATGTACGAGGAGCCGCACAGAGTGATCATGCCTGATAGCGAAAGTCTCGCTTTGAAAGGATCGCCGCTAGGCCGGGGGGGGGGGGGCTGCCAAAACATGGGTCCTAGGCTAAACGTGAAAATGCTTGTAGGCTCCGGCACCATCTTTTTTAAATCCAATCTCTTGAGAAGCTTCCATGTAGCACATTGGAGAGGCCGAAACGATCCAAAATTTGTTGATTTCGTTGCCACCGATCTAGACTTCCCCTATGGTTGTCCCATGGAGTGTCATCGAATTACGGTACAGAAACGAGAAGCCCTTCGCTAGCTTGCACTTTTATATTCATACCGAAGGTTCTTCGTTACAACAGGGTCCTCAACACCTCGTGCTATATAACTAGCATCCTCCAGAGAGATTCATCACCAGCAAAAGAGAAGTTGCTACAAACCAAAGCACAACAAGCAGCACACCGAGATCTCTCGACTGTGCTTTGGTTTGTAGCAACGTTGTCTGAGAAACAGGCTTCCTCTTCTTCTCCCAAAATGGCCTTGATCCCCTTCCTCGCCTTCTCGCTCTTCCTCCAAGGAGCTCTGGGTATAAACCGTGGTTGTTCTTTGCCGCAGCGCAACTGTGACAAGCTATTTGATTTCTCGATTGACCCCGTCTCTTTTAACTTGTGTTTTCTGTTGTCAGGTGACATTGTATGCGAGCAGTTGCCGACAGATCTCTGCTCGTTCTCGATCGCGTCTAATGGAAGGCGGTGTGTCCTGGAGAACTACGTGAGCCCGATGGATAGGAAGACGGAATACGAATGCAAGACCTCTCAGGTGGCTGTGGATATCATGCAAGAGTGGATCGAGACCGATGATTGCATCCGTGCCTGTGGAGTGGATAGGCAGTCCGTTGGCATATCTTCTGATGCTCTCCTTCAGCCTCACTTCACTGCCAAGCTCTGCTCACCGGCATGTTACCACAACTGCCCCAACATTGTCGATCTTTACTTCAACTTGGCCCTTGGAGAAGGTAATTCCCGACCGCGAATCAATCCGCGCCATCTGCTTTGAAGCAACATTGTCCCCCTCAAATCTTCGCTATCACTGACTCTGCCATCGATCTTTAACAGGTGTCTATTTGTCGGATCTCTGTGACGTGCAACGGAGCAACCCAAAGCGGGCGATGAGAGAGTTTCGAAGCAACGGCGCAGCATCTGGTCCCATGGGCGCCGCGCCTATGGGGAGTCTCTCTGCTGGTGAACACTACTATGAGATTGGATATGCCCCTGCTGAAGCTCCCATGTATTACTAGGGGGTCATACTTACATATGTCTGCGTTTGCGGTTGTATCTGTCTAATTGCCTAATAGATATGAGAATTGTAAGGTGCTATGTCGCCTAAAACTTGTATGGTACTGTGCTATTCTGGCAAATGGAGGAAGAACATTGTACGGTTTTTGGCAAATACAGATTTTGCCAAAGCAGTGACATTATCATTATGCCATTAATGATTCTTGAACAAAACTAAAGTTCAGATATCAATTTGTGAAAAAATTAAAAAAACTAGGAATCAACGAAGACATTGACCACAAAACATACATCTTTATCTCAAGTCCCCAACATCATCCTGATAATATATACTCATATTTCTCTGTAACTCCTCAATGGTTGCCCCCCTGTAATTGCTGCGAAAACTGCCACTCCACCATTGATGCCAACTCAAGGTGTAATTCGACCTCTTCATCGGGCAAATATTTGCTTTATCATCGAAATGCACGGGCATGCACAATATTCGCTATTTGTATTTTGTTTTCTGAAAAAGCGTGCCCAATTGGGTTTGGGCCTAATCAGAGAAGTTGGAGGAAAATGGAATGTGCAAGTATTCGAGTGGCATCGTCGGTTAAAGTTCTAAATTTCATGAACCAAGATATTGATCCATTGTAAAAATTTGAGTTTATATGCTATACCTATTAAAGTGTTATCTCATATCTTACGATTATGAAAGTGAGATTTCGTTGGATTATGGCTACATATAATTTCCCTTTACATAATGAAATCGCATCTTAGACATGGGAATTAGAGTGATGTTAAAGTGTTAATAGCATCGTTTGATTACGATACCTGTTGCATTGTTTTATTTTGTTACAAAGATAAACTTTTGCATTCTTAGCTACATCCCAATCAGAATTCTAGAAAAAAATCGTGCGGTTTTTCTTTAAATAATACCGCCGCATGAAATTTCACACGTATGTTTTGAAATAAAAAGATCAAGAGCAATTTTCAGTCTCATTTTTACTCATCAAAATTTTAAATTATTGAAACTTCATAAGAGTATCGTAAAATTCGACCGAAAAAAATGAGCATTGTAAAAACTTTGCGCGACTGTACGTGTGTGTGGTGGGTATATAAGTGCATTTTTTCAAGTTCTCGAGTTGGATGGTGTATTTTAATTTATATGACAAAAAGTTCCAAAAAAATTGGAAAAGAAAGAGGGGGCCAAAAAATAAAAGGAAAAAGTATGTGTATCAACAGAGGGAAATTCTTTTTCTTTTTTATTTTTCAATTTTTCCCGCAGCCACGTAAGTGCGGGGAAGAGAGGGGCAGGCTAATGCTAAACTGCTCCTTCAGTCCCTAGGGTTTTTGGAGGTGACTTCGGAAGACAACCTTCCTCCTGCTTCAATCGAAGTCGATCTCCATCGCCACCGTCTCCTCCGCTTCACCTGAGCGCTCGCTCGAGCACGCCGACTCCGCATCGTCTTCTTCGCCGGCGACCAGCCAAAGCCTCTCGCTCACGGCCGGGTACACTCTCTCCCTCTCTCTCCCTCTTTCTCGTCGCGTGCATTTTCATCTAGCACAGGAACTTGCGAGACGGATTCTAGAGCTAGCGAACCTCGCTACAGTTACTGGATTTCGTAGGACTGCAAATGCTTGTCGTGTTCCTTCGTCAACCTCTTCTAGGCATCTTTCCTTCATTCGTCCTCCTCCTTTCTTTGCGTTCTTGATCGTCAGTTGCTGTTGAATTGGTTTGATTTTGGTCATTTTGTTGCTTTTCAGGCTATCATGGCGGCCGCTAATAACGTTCCGACTGGTCTGGACAAGGAACAGGTGATTAGCTGTGTTTTCTTGGATGGTTGGATTTTTTTTTGGGGAAAGTGATTTGATGCCTTTGTTACGTTCAGTGGACTTAAGCAATTTTTTCGGCTTGTTGTTGTCGTCGTTGAAATTGTGCATTGCACTTATGAGTCTTTGCTCCGGCAGATTTTTGGCATGGCAGAGAAGGAGATGGAATACCGGGTGGAACTTTTTAACAAGTGGGTCCTCTTGTCTGTATCTCCCATTGCTTATTTCACCAAAGCAATAATCTTTTCTTTGTCGGTATGGAGTAGCTCATGGATCATCGAGATGAGCCAGATTATTGGTGTAGCCAGCATCCTTTCTTGTAGTTTATTTTATATATGCGCTCCTGTTTTTCATCTCGGGCTTAACGAGTAGGCCTTCAATTCCTGTACCAATGCGTTGTGACTAGTGCCTTCCTTTCTGGGGAAGACGAGTCGAGGATGAATGTGCTTTTATAGTTTATGGACCATCAATAATAGGCTTTTTCTGCTCGCAGTTCAATGTCACTCTTGCTCATATCATATTGTTCATGATCCTGGTGGTGAGGTTAAGAGTGGCATGGGACGCGATTTTTACTCAAGCATCCTTAATGCTGATGGCATTGAAAATGTTCAGCGGAGGAACTTTTTTAAGATTTCTGAAAAGTGATCCTAGTGGAATGAATTTTCATAAAACCTTTGATCTAAAAGCCAATTTATGGATGGTTATTCTTAATTTTTCTCTTGTTCGTTCCCATCAATCTTAGGGGATTTTTTTAACAGAAAATGACTAATATTTGGGACAACCTGAGGATCTAATCCTTGGGACCCTCTTTTCTGAGTGAGAACAGAGAAAGGTGCGTTACAATGCTTGTGTCTGGCTTCTTCCAAGCTTAGCTCTCCTATTCATCATAATTTGTCGGGAAGTTTTTATGATACTTTTCTTTGCCGCGCAGTCTGATCATGTGGAGTGTCATTGAATGGGACTGCAGTGTTCTTAGTTATTCAATCATAGAAATAATGGAGTACTTTCTGTTTCTAGTGGCCACTTTCCCTGTTATCACATCGTCAAGTCTTTCCTTCCTTGATGCAGGCTTACGAACACATGTTTTAACAAGTGCGTTGAGAAAAAGTAAGTGTAGTCTTATGTTCCTGTACTTTCAGCACTAAGCTTTCCTTATACTTTTAGCTGTGCAAGAGGAAAGTTTTAGCTGGCCTTTATCATAATGAGCTGCATATTGGTGCATTTATCAATTACTCTTGAGACATTGTAAGAGATTTTAATTGATCGTGCGCGTTTCTTAATGTCATTCCTTACTTTCCCAGGTATAAAGAATCAGAGCTAAATATGGGTGAAAATAGTTGCATTGATCGATGTGTTTCAAAGTATTGGCAGGTAAGGCTTGGAGTGATCTACTTTTTCTCACTGAGCTCAGTGATTACGTCGTGGACATAATTTTAACTTTGTGATATGCTTTCTAAACAGCTGCTGCAACTGTTCTTTTCCTTGTGCTTGGAATTCCCAGTTATATTGATGTTTTCGTTTTTCAGAAGTTTAAACAATTTATCTTTTTCATGGGGAGCTCTTTTGGTCCATCTTTTTTTTCTTCACTTGATTAGAGTCATTACTTATGAAAAAGAACATTTACAGTCAATGTTTCTGCTGTCATATCTAATTTGGGTAGTTGTGCTATGTTGATCATTGTTATTACTAATGTATTTGCACACCGGAAAAATTTAGGCTGTATTATGTAATGAAAGTAGGTTTTCTTCATGAGTACACATGAATATGCATTTTTGGTCTTTTGTCCAACACAAAAATAGTTCTTCAATGTTCGAATCCCGGGCGCCGCAGGGTGACTTAACCGGTGGCACGTGTCGCCTCCAGGGTTTACTCCCCGGCTGTCGGTCGTGCGGGGGTTCCCTGGGTTATCAAAAAAAAAAAAAAAAAAAAAAAAATAGTTCTTCAAGTTTGTGTTGATGGGGACAGCTAGTAGGTAAATTAGCTGTTCCAGTTTTCATTCTATTACAGAAAAGCTGTCAGACACAGCATTCTTCATTTTTTAACTAACTAGTTCTTACTCTTGGAATCATCAATTTCCTCAACTGGTAAAAAGCAGCGAATTCTGAGAACTTACTGTACTTTATATTTTTCTTTGGTAATCTTGAGGTGTATCTTCCTGTGTAGCTATATGATTGCATTAGCAGGACATTTGTTCGTTGGGATAATTTTTAAGTCTTCTTTTCTTTCTCTTAAAAACTTATCGCAGGTGAATAGTCTAATAGGCCAGTTGCTTGGATCTGGTCGTCCGCCAATGTAGAATTTGCTGGTGCAGCGGATCTGTGTCATCCTAGAGTAGATGCCCAGTCGGATTTTTGAGGAAAGCCAGGAACTGCTGATATTGAATACTGATAGTCCTTTTTTTCTGTGTCTTTTGAGTTTACGAGGTCCTCTGCTTATTGTTTAGTTTGGACTTTGTGGCAGTGGCAGCGGCGGTACTGAATGCTCGCTGTCCACAGTTATTGGGAAGACTTGTATTCTTAAATAAATAGCAGCGTTAATCTCAGTTGAATTGGAATTCTGAGATGGGGGTTCTCACTGAAGAGCAAAGCACGATCAGACACCTGGCTTTTGAATAGTTTATGAAGTCTTGATTGTTGTTCACAGGTGTTTGATGAAATTATAAGGCCGGAGGGACGTGTGTGTTGCCATTGGAGAAGTTATTATATGGTCTCTTCACCATGCGGATCGATATCATTTTAACCATTAATTATGTAAGCCTTATCGTGTTTGTTTTAGTAGCACTGTCGTCATTACTGTCATTGCTGAGTTAGTTCAAGTTTGTCAGGTATCATAAAAATTTCCATTTCGCAGAAAGGGAAAACGGACTGCACGTTGCAAGTTACGGACAGTTTTCAGTGTCGGGAGTATTTTGTTCACCTCTGAGATTGAAGGTGTTCTCATCGTTGTCGGGTCAGAAATTAGGCCTAGGGAAAATGCGCCCATCCAATACAAACGCTTGGTTCCAAAATATTCATCGTGGCTGTTGATTTGGGGTGGGATCGGAGAGTATCAGGTCCCGAATTTGATTCTGACATGTGCGGGGTAGGGTTCATGGTAGGGAGTAAAAGAAAAACATCCGAGAAGGCTCGGGAACTAGGTGGATAAAGTTAACCCGACCCGATAGGTCCACCGGAGTCCACCGAATTTACTAGAAGCTCGGGCACTTTTCTGAAATGTGTGGAGTCTCTTTCTGCCATCGTCATCGCTTTCCCATATCATGTACACACTAGGTAAGGAGGTACTGCCGCAGCTGAACGCGAACTAGCTTAGCTCAGGGAGAAAAATGTCGATCATCCCGGTCACCGACCGACGGCGGGTCGCCAGCGACGACGACCCATTCTCTCCGGACGCCGTTTGGGACTCCTTCATGAACCTGAGAAACGACCTCTTCCCGTCCCTCGATCTCTGGGACCCGTTCGCCGCCTCCCCTTTCTCTTCCTCATCCCTCTCCTCTCGCTTCCCGGACTTCTTCGCCGGCGCTCTCGCCCCGGTCCGTACCCGGGTCGACTGGAGGGAGACCCGCGAAGCCCATCTCTTCAAGGGCTATTTCCCGGGTCTCGGTAGCGACGACGTCGTCATCGAGGTCGGCGCCGACAGAGTGCTCAAGATCAGCGGACGCGAGTGCTCGAGCAGCTTCGTGTTGCCGGGGGACGCGAGGTTGGACCTGGTCACGGCCGATATGAAGGATGGGTTTCTCGTCGTTACTGTTCCGAAGGTCCTGGAAGAAGCTCCGAAGCGAGACAATGTCAGGGTCGTTGAGATCACTGGCTGACCTAGTATGGTGCTTAAATTTGGCCGTTGGCCTTTGCTGTGTGCTTTTGGATTGTGTGGTAATAATTCAGGAACAGTGTCCGTGTGTGTATGTGAGAGAGAGAGAGAGAGAGAGAGAGACTGGATGGGTTTGTGGGATTTTGGGTGTGTGACGAAGTGTTTGATGAAATTTCAGTGCTCGAGTTATCTGCTATCTTACTGCTGTAACAACTGGTTCTGACAATGATAACTTATTACGCTACATTGCCTCTGTTCTTGATCTGTTACCAAAGCTTGTGACGCAATCCTCGACTTCTCGACAGTAACGAGAGCCAAGCTAACCATTTCTCAGAGCACACCAACAAATCTTTCCTATATAAGGAGCTTGTGGTTACATGGAGGTGGCTTAAGAAGAACTCAAAATGCTGGCAAAAAAATAGGAAACTATCAATTGCACCTTCACAAGTCATCTATAATGCGTTGATGTACTTGACCAGTTCGTGCAGGGAATCGTAAGAAGTGCCGCCTTCTTTGATACTATGCATCACTTCGTGCTTCAAGTCCGTCATCCTCTGCCGCACGATCTCTCCTTCGTTGCTGGCCATAAGCTTCTTTATAGCTCTTTCGATCTCTTCTCTTTCCATGTCTTCCAGCGACAGGCCTACCCTCCAAACATGGCTCAGGTACCTGGCGTTCACTCTCAGGTCCCCGAAGCACGGTGTGCTTATCATTGGGACTCCTTCGAAGATGCTCTCGAGGGACGAATTCCAGCCGCAATGGCTCCAAAACGCCCCGACCGACTCATGCGCCAAGACTTTCTGCTGTGGTGCCCATTTTATGACACGGCCATTCTCGCCCACAATTTCTGCGAAGCCGTCGGGGAGCAGGTCAATCGCTTCTGACCAGCGACCCGGGCCGTACGACCCACAGGAAGGGGTGCTCGCAGTTTGTGAGTCCCCAGGCCATTTCGATGAGCTCTTTCTCGTTAATGGACGCTATGCTTCCCAGGCTCACATAGAGGGTTGAATTCTTGGCTTGCTTGTTCAGCCACGCGATCCAACTCTTGTCCTCTTCAATTAGGCTGCTGGAGAGAGGTGGAGCAATCTTGTTTAGAGGTCCTATGGTGAAAAAGGGAACCGGGTATTCCTGTCTAAGCTTCATCAATGGTGACTGTTCAAGGCATTTGATGGTGTTCAGAACGAATGCGACCGAAGATCCTATTTCATTGGATCTCTTGAGCGGTAGTAACAATTTTTCGAGGCCTTCAAACTTGTATATGGGAAGATCCTTGAATCTGAGGGGATGAAGCCGTGGTACGAGCTCCAGTGGCTTTGAATCTGCAAAGTGATAACGATGAATGCAAAGTCTATGCAGTTCAGGGGTATATTGTTCATGGTCAAATTAAGCTACGCCTGATGAGTGATGTCTACTCTAGATATGTGGCATAGAGGTTTACTTACCAAGCAATGGAATGAAGCCTTCTTCTTGGAGTCGAGGGTACTCAGTTGTAGGTCGAAGTATTGGCGGCGCTGCAGGTGCGGAATATGATGCATGGGACTTTCAGCTCTCGAGCTACCTCTTCTGCGAAATACACGAGTGAATCATAGATTATGCAGGCAATCTTGTCTTGGCAATCTGTTTGTTCTCTTAATCTCGTTAAGGATTGCTGGAACGAGGTCTTGCAGTTGAAATTGAGCTTCAAGATGGTTGATATAAAACTTCTAGAGGATGTGTCGGCATCAGATATGCTGTCTGCTATGGGAAGAAAATCGAACTGAGGGTGGTTAGATTGGTTAGGGAAGTGGAACTCGGTGTGAGCTACTGGGACGGAAAAAGAGCCGGTCGATTGAAGAGCCGCTCCGAGCTGAAGCATCGGATCCAGGTGACCTTGGTAAGGACAAGGCACTAGCACCAAAAGGCGCTGCCTCCTATCTCCGGCCGTTGCCACTAGGTGCGAGGCCAAAACTCACTTGAGTGGTCTTTCATTATGCAATCTGTGGTCTATCATTAAGCAATCGGCGGTTCATTTCTTCATATTTTAAAGGGCATGAAAGGGACGGGTACAATCATTCAGCGATGGAGACTTATTTGTTAAATGCTGCAGGACGGTCAAAAGAGCGAAGAGTTCTCTAAAGACGGCTCACGTGATAATGACTGAGTCAGATAATTGTATTTGGAGTCGGACACGGCGCGTTGGGGCCAATGCTGCAGAAATTAACAATAGGATTGAAGTTGCTGAGCAGGTTCAGCACGACTCGCGTGCATCCTCTCAAATTAGCCGTTGCATCCATCCACTAAATGGCAAGAAATCTTTTGGAGATATAAAACAAAGTGAAAGACACAATTGGAAAACAGTGTTCAGCCGGCACGCATCTTTCCTCTACCGTATGAGACTGTTGGATAAAAAATCCCCATAAACAAATTGTACGAAATGCATTTCGTGTTTTTCTGCCAGAAATGCTTCTGCTCTGTGAGAAATCTTTTCCTGTCGGCCTCTGTTAACATTGTATTTAGAGTTACGTATGCCATTTTTGCGATCTTGGCTCTAGGTTACTCTTTGATTTTCATGCAACTGGTCGTATTGAATCGCGCCTATGAAACTGTTTTAAAAGGGGGGAGAAACATACGTATGCGAAATTGTGAAATTGCAATACAAAAGTTTTGATATCGAAACACCCGAAAACTGAAATATGATGCTGATCTCCAATCTGCCGCTGGACTTTTTGGTGCGAGCAAAATGTCTGCTCGATAAATGGTATTTGAATGCATAAACAGATACTCCAGTGGCAGTTGGAAACGGTTAATCCGATGTTACTTGTTGAGGTTGGAATGACAGGATCAGTTCCACCAATTCATTCGACGCAGTGTTGGTGGAACCGCCCATGTCGAGACTCCGTTCAGCTCTCTCTTTGAATGCCTGGGCCTGTTGTCTAATCTCCTCCCCTTCTTCCTCTACCATTAGTCGTCTGATGGCTCCCGCAATCTTCCCTCGTTCTAGCTTCGCTTCCAACTCCAGTCCGATCTTCCATACGTGGCTTATATACTTCGCATCCAGACCTTGATCGCCAAACACCGGCCAGCAGAGCATGGGAACACCTTCGCAAATGCTTTCCAGGGTCGAGTTCCATCCGCAGTGAGACCAAAATCCTCCTACTGCACCATGAGCCAAAACTTCCTTCTGCGGTGCCCATTTCACAATACAACCTCTTTGTCCAATTATTTCTTGGAATCCCTTTGGCAAGAGCTCGAGCCACTCCGTGCAACCCACCAAACTGGGTCGTACCACCCACAAGAACGGCCTCTCACTCATGGCCAATCCCATGGCAGTTTCGAGCAGTTGTTCCTCGTTCATGCTAGCCACGCTGCCGAAGCTCGCATACAAGACTGATCTGCTAGCTTGTCTGTCGAGCCATGAAATGCACCCAGTATCTTCCTTCAGTAATGAGCTAAAGGAAGAAGTGGCTAACTTGTGGAAAAGGCCAATGGCATATATCGGTGCATGGAAATATTCTTGAATATTCAGGAGGATTTCTTCTTTGACGAAATGTATTGTGTTCACTGAAAAGAAAGAAAGATTAAAAGAGAATGATATTTATTCTCTTATAATGGTGTGTCAAACAATGTACATGAGAATCCTTTATATAGGCTTAGAGGAGTAAAGGAGCCTAGCATTCTTTCTATGTGGGATCAAAGAGAAAGAAGAGATGTAAAGAAAAACCTACAAAACTATACATGTCCTAACACCCCCCTCAAACTCAAGGTGGATCAAATAACGAGAGTTTGGAAAGAAGAAATTTAAATTGTTGTGATGTAAGATCCTTCGTAAAACAATCGGTGAGTTGATTCTCAGTTCCAACAAAAGGAAGTGAAATAGTGTGACCTTGGAGATGATGACGAGTCATATGACAATCGATCTCAATATGTTTGGTACGCTCATAAAAGATTGGATTTGCATTGATATGAATGGCACTCTTGTTGTCACAATTCAGAGAAGTAGGATCCGAAAGTAAAACTCCCATATCAGCAAGTAAGCGGCGAAGCCAAACAATCTCAACAGTAGTGTCGACCATAGCACGATACTCTGACTCTGTAGAGGAGCGTAAGACAATATGTTGTTTCTTGGAACGCCAAGAAATAAGTGAATCGCCAAGAAAAATGCAATAACCAGTGATAGATTTGCGATCAGCGATATTGGAAGCCCAATCAGCATCAGAATAGACACGCAACTTGAGAGCAGAAGAGAATGGTAGAAACAAGGAACGCGATAAAGTGCCTCGAAGATAGCGCAGAATCCTTAGAACGGTCGCATAATGAGTTGTTCGAGGAGCAGCAACAAACTGACTGACAACATGAATAGCATAGGCAATGTCGGGTCGGGAGATAGTAAGATAAATAAGTTGGAACAAACTGACTGACAACATGAATAGCATAGGCAATGTCAGGTCGGGAGATAGTAAGATAAATAAGATTGCCAACCAAGGTTCGATAGCGGGTGACATTAGAAAGAGGTTCTCCATCGTCTGGACAAAACTTTTGATTTAGCTCAATAGGAGTGGCAGCAGTACGTGAATCTGATAGAGCAGCCCTGGACAGAATATCAGCAGTATATTTCTGCTGAGAAATGAGAATACCACGTGAACTGCGTGCAATCTCAAGTCCAAGAAAATAGCGCAGTGGTCCTAGATCCTTCATGGCAAAATGTTGCTGAAGGTGTCGCTTGGTATGCTCAATATGGTCATGATCATCTCCGGTGATGACCATATCATCAACATAAAGAAGAAGAATAGTGCAGCATGAAGAAGAGGTAGAACAAGCATAGCATGATCAGCCTCACTTTGAATGAAACCAATAGACTGAATAGCATCGCTGAACTTCTCAAACCAAGCACGAGGGGCCTGTTTGAAATTATAAAGAGCCCGTCGCAAGCGGCAAACCTATCCAGAGGTATGAGCAAGACCAGGCGGAGGTTGCATAAAGATATCTTCCTGAAGATCACCGTGAAGAAAAGCATTCTTCACATCAAGCTAAAAGAGAGGCTAACTGCGAATTGAAGCAACAGCTAATAAAGCACGGACAGATGTCATCTTTGCTACGAGAGTAAAGGACTCCTCATAGTCGATACCATACTCTTGCGAGAAACCTCGAGCAACCAGACGAGCTTTGTAATGCTCAATACTACCATCAGAACGAGTCTTAATCTTATATATCCATCGGCAAGATACGAGGGAGCGATCTGGAGGAAGAGGCACAAGCTCCCAAGTACCTGTACTCTCCAAAGCCGAGAGTTCCTCAGACATAGCTTGGCGTCATTCTACATGCTGAACTGCCTCGCGATAACTATTAGGTTCTTGTACAGCATGTACATCAGCTAAAAAGGATCCAAACTCAGTAGAATAAGAAGTAGCAGCAACATACCGGGCAGATGGACGCCGATCTCGAGGAGGATTACGACGTGGCTCTAATTGTACAGAATCGTCGAGGGCAGATATAGCAGGAGATGCAGCACAAGGGATAGGTGAAGATGGAGAAGGTGACAATATATCTAGATCCGATGTAGAAGAGGGACTAGAAGGATCAGGTAAAGGATCAATAAGAAAATCCATAAATGGAACAAGAGACGAAACATGAGGTGTAGTATTTGTTGAAAAGAAAGGGATGTGTTCATGAAATGTAACATCACGAGAAATACGTACACGTCGCGCATTTGGGTCATAACAACAATAACCTTTGTGTTCAGTGCTGTAACCCAAAAATGCACATGGGATAGAGCGGGCGGTAAGCTTTGTACGTTCAGTGAGTGGAAGAATGACAAAACAAGTACATCCAAAAACTCGAAGATGATTATAGCTAGGAGGTCGAGAGTAGAGACGCTGAAACGGGGTGTCTTGATGGAGAACAGATGAGGGTAGGCGATTAATTAGATGAACAGCCGTGAGAAGAGCCTCACCTAGAACTCAGTGGGAACGGATGTGCCAAGTAAGAGAGCTCGAGTGGTCTCTAGAATATGACGATGCTTGCGTTCAGCAACTCCATTTTGAGCTAGAACCCCAGGACAAGATAACTGAGGAAGTGTACCAACACTAGCTAAGAGGGAACGAAAGACACCAAAGAGATATTCTCCCCCTGAATCTGAACGGAAAACTTTGATTTTTGTATTAAATTGTGTGGAAACCATGGAAGTAAAAGACTGATAGATGGTAAAGAAATCACTGCGTTAATGCATAAGATAGATCCATGTATAACGAGAATAATCATCAATAAAAGATATATAATATTTGAAACCACTCTTGGAAGAGAGTGGGTCTGGACCCCAAACATCAGAATGAACAAGATTGAAGATCGCACTAGTTCTAGAGTTACTAATGGGAAAAGACTTAGCAGATTGCTTGGCCAAAGGGTAGATAGAACATGAAGGAAGACTACCAGAAGAAATAGGACCCAAAGCACCTTGTCGGTGAAGGACGGTGAGACGAGAAGACGGAATATGTCAAAGATGCTGATGCCACCGAACAAGATTGACGGTAGCCAACACAGGATGAGGAAGAGAGGAAGTTGGAAGATGGCGATGTTGCATAATATAAAGCCTATCCCGTCTACTGCCCCTGCCAATCATCCTGTCACTCAAACGATCCTGCACAAAGCAAGAACTATTTGTAAAGCTTACAGTACATCCTGTTGAGGAAAACTTTTATTAATTTTGAAGTTGACAAAACCTTTCAAGTTATTATAAGTCTGATATTTTTTTTCTGAATTAATTTATTTCAGGTATGTATATTCTGAAAGCACAGAAGGAAATTAGTCAGATTGTACAAGTTGTCATATACCTTATTGAAGACCCACATAATCTCAGACATAGAAATTCTTCAGATGCAGACGCAGAAGTTTTTCAGATGCAGACATAGAAATTCTTCAGATGTAGACGCAGAAGTTTTTTAGATGAAATTCTTCAGATGCAGACGCAGAAGTTTTTTAGATGCAGACGCAGAAATTCTTTAGATGCAGACACAGAAATTTTTCAGATGCAGACACAGAATGCAGAACCAGACATATCAGCTAGTGATCTGGTATGAATTTCATAAAAGGAAAGCTTCGATATCAATCTAAATCAAATTGATTAACAATCAAAGATTACGACAAGCTAGTGATCTGGTATGGATTTCACAAAATGAAAACTTTGATATCAATCTAAATCAAATTGATTGACAATCAAAGATTACGACAAGCATGCATTACAACGGACAAAGCTCTACTTATGGAAACTAAGATTCTGATTGTATGGGCGACCAGAATAATTGGAATTCAAAATCTGTCATCTAACGACTACTCAATTCTTATTTTACAAATCTGTCCAAAGTGAAGATTGGAAGATGATCCTCTAATAGCTGTCCAACGGCTAGTGTGGAAATAAATGAGTATTTAAGGAGATCAACGAGTAGCAGAAGGTAGAACATAATTCAGAATCAACAGGTCCAAAGTCTAAGCATACTCCAATTCAATCTCTTGTCTTTCGTGAGCTTAAAATGTATATTCATTTAAGAGGTGTAAACAGTGTTATAAGTGTACTTAGGTGTGAGATAGTGTGATCTATCAGCTTGGTATAAGCAGCACCAGCTTCGAGAAGAAGTGCTTGAGTTTAAGCGGCACAACTTGCTGTAACTTCTCATTGATTTATTTAGTGAAATCTAGCCAGTAGGCTGTAGCGTGGAAGAATAGACGTAAGCTTATTATAAGCCGAACCACTATAAATTTGTGTGCAATTTTTCTATCTCTATTCTATTACTTTGCACACTGCACATCAGAAGCATTATCTATATAAACTACTTTGAATTTGAATTTTATTCAGATTCAACTGTGTTCTTTCATTTCCGCATAAATTATTTAAATTCACTTATTCACTCCCCCTCTAAGTGATCCTTGCTAACTACTTCAATTGATATCAGAGCAGGTTGCTCGTTTATAGAAGTGTCTTACTTCTGAGTTAACGATCTATATGACTAGCTATGGTGCTCCAAGTCTCATTGAAGGTCAAAGTAACAACAAACCACCATATTTCAATGGCAAGGAATACAGCATCTGGAAGAATAAGATGAATGCATTCATTAAGTCAATTGATCACATGCAATGGGATGTCATCATCAGAGGAGTTAAGCCAAAATCTTCTAATTCAAAAGAAAATGCAGATGCAAGCAAATCAAAAGATCCTCCTTTATCTCAAACTGAGATATCCAAAAGAGAAACCTTAGATTCCAAAGCAATTTATTCTTTATATTGTGCTTTGCTTTATCTCCTATTGAATAGAAAAAAATTGTTGCTTGTGAATCAGCTAAGGAAATCTGGGATACGCTTCACATTACTTATGAAGGAACAGATCGAGCTAAGGAAACTCAAATCAATCTTTTGCTTGGCCAATATAAATCTTTCAAAATGAAGCCTGAAGAATCAATTGTTGACATGTATGACAGGTTTACTGATATAGTAAACGGTCTTGCATATCAAGGACAACCAATTCCAAATGCAATGAAAGTCAACAAATTACTGAGAGGACTCACAATGAAGTGAGATAATATCAAAACATCTCTTCGAGAGACACAAAGGATCAAGCCTCTATCAGTAAACGAGTTGATTGGAACTCTGCAATCATATGAGATTGAACATCGGAATGAGGAGAATGAATTCAGAGGTAATAAGTCAATTGCATTAAAGACTAACATTGATTCTAATGCAGATTCTGAAAATGAAGACATTGACGATGAAGAACTAGCTCTCTTCATAAAGAAATATAAAAAGATGAAGATCAGAGGAAGAAACCTCGAAGGAAAGAAGCTGTTTGAGAAAAAGAAGTCTACTGATGAAACAGAAAAATCAAAGGATGTAATATGCTTTCACTGTAGGAAATGTGGACATATCAAGCCTAACTGTCCACTCCTGAAAAAGAAGACCAAATTTGAGAAAGCAAAGAAGGCCTTAAAGGCGGAAACTTGGAGTGACACAGAGTGCGAAGACAGTGACGACGATATCTCAAATTTCTGTTTAATGGCAAAGTCAAATTCAGACGCAGATTCAGATTCAGATACCAAAGTGGAAATCGAGGTAAATCATTCTGAAATGCCTATTGAAGTATCGAATTACATTGATGAGCTATGCTTTGAATTTAAAGTTGCTCTTAAAAGAATCTCTTCTCTGAAAGAGGAAATTTCATCACTGAAGTAACAGGATATTTCACAAAAAGAAAAAATTGATTTCTTACAAAAGGAATTTCAACAAATCAAGGAAAATTGAGATTTTCTTTCCAAAGAAAATGCTGCTTTGAAACAGGAAGCTGCAGAAATTACTTCCAAGTTTTCAAAAGGATCATAAACCTTGAAGCATATTTTTTCCATCCAAATTCCGTACTATAACAAATCTGGTCTCGGATTTGTGAAGAAAAGTGATGGCTTGATTGATTTTCCAAAAGTCAAGGAGAGAATAAGACAAAGACCTCCTCGACAAGTTTACAAAAATCATTTCAAAAGAAATTTTGTAAAACCTGCAGGCCGAAGTGCTCTCAGATGCTCAAAATGTGGAGATCCACAGCATTTTGAGAATGAATGTCCTAAGGCCTAGAGATTTGTTCGAAGAGACTTTGTTAAGACAGCCTATACTAATTCTCAAAGACCCAAACAAGTCTGGGTACCAAAGAAAACTTGAGATATTATATTTTTTGCAAGTTACCACAAAAAGAAAAAGAAAGTGGTATCTAGACAGTGGATGCTCAAGACATATGACAGGAGATCCAAACATATTCATTGCTCTACAAAGTCAGAATGGTGGAAAAGTTTCCTTTAGAGGAAATACAAAAGGAAAAATCATTGGCAAATGAACGGTTGAAATAGGAGGACTTACAATCAATGATGTATCATTGGTAAAAGGACTCAACTATAACCTGTTAAGCATTAGCCAACTATGTGATACAGGTTTCAGAATCAACTTTCAAGAAGATACATGCTCAGGAACAAGCAAAGATTCTTCTCAAACATTCACAGGAAAAAAACATGGCAACATTTATCTTCTAGATGTCAATCCAAGCTCCACTCATTGCTTAATCTCAATCAAAGAGGATGAAGATCTATGGCACAGAAGATTAGGGCATATCAGTATGAAACAAATCTCAAAGATCTCAAACAAGAAACTAGTTCGAGGTTTGCCGGATTTAAAATACAAGAAAACAGGATTATGCAATGCTTGTACTCTAGGAAAATAAGTAAGGAGTTCTTTTAAATCTATACATCATGTTTCCATTGATCGTGCCTTGCAGCTTCTTCATATGGATCTATTTGGACCAACTAGAACACAAAGTATCGGTTGTAAGAAATATTGTCTAGTTATTGTTGATGATTTTACAAGATTTACTTGGGTATTCTTTCTTGTTCATAAAAATGAAGCATTTTCATATTTTTCAAAATTTGCAAAAAGAGTTCAAAACGAAAAGGGCTATACTATTTCCTACATTAAAATTGATCATGGAGAGGAATTTGAAAATCAAAATTTTTCAGATTTTTGTGAGGAAAATGGTTTTCAACACAATTTTTCTACTCCATATACACCAGAACAAAATGGTGTTGTGGAAAGGAAAAATCGTTCATTGCAAGAAATGGCCAGAACTTTGTTGATTGAAAGTAAGATTTCTTTCTATTTCTGGGCAGATGCAGTTTTTACAGCATGTTATATCATTAACAGAGTTTTTCTCAGATCCATTCTTGAGAAAACCCCCTATGAGCTTTATAAAGGTAGAAAGCTCAGCATTTCATATTTTCGAGTGTTTGGTTGTAAATGTTTTATTCTCAAAAATCCAAATGACCACACTGGCAAGTTCGATGAGAAAGCAGATGAAAGACTCTTCCTTAGATATTCCACTACAAGTAAAGCATATAGAGTCTTCAATAAGAAGTCTCAGACTGTGGAAGAAACAATGAATGTTAAGTTTGAAGAAAATATTCAGACTCACAAAGTTGAATCTGAATCATCTTCCTACGTTCAAGGATCATCAGAAGCTCAACAAGAATTTCTAGACACTGTCGAACATACAGAAGGAGTAAAAGAAGATGAAATCCAAACTCAATCAGAACCCTCAGAGTCTGATATTATTCAGAAAGAAAAATTTGACAGGAACTGGAAACATAAATCCAGTCATCCAAAGAACCTCATCATTGAAAAGATAGAAGACGGTATCAAGACTCGATCTAAATACAATGAGAACATCAGCAACTTGGCCTTGATATCAGAAATAGAACTAAAAGAAGTGGGTGAAGCATTATCAGATGAAAGCTGGATTGAAGTTATGCAGGAAGAACTTCAGCAGTTTAGAATCAATCAAGTATGGGAGCTTGTGCCAAGACCTAAAAACCATCCAGTCATCGGAACGAAATGGGTCTTCAAAAACAAATTGAATGACAAAAGGCAAGTTATAAGAAACAAAGCAAGACTAGTAGCAAAAAGCTATTCTCAAGAAGAATGCATAGATTATGATGAAACATATGCACCAGTTGCCAGGTTAGAAGCCATTAGGCTACTATTAGCTTATGTTTGTTTTTATAACTTTAAATTGTTTCAGATGGATGTGAAAAGTGCATTCTTGAATGGATATATCAAAGAAGAAGTTTATGTAGAACAACCACCTGGTTTCGAAGAACCAAAGAAGATTGACTATGTCTACAAACTCAAAAAGGCTCTTTACGGTCTGAAACAAACACCCCGTGCTTGGTATAAACGGTTAAGTAATTTCATTCTCCAAAATGATTTCACAAAAGGTAAGGTTGATACAACCTTATTCATTAAGAAAAAGGGTAAGGATTTTCTGCTTGTTCAGATTTATGTTGATGATATAATCTTTGGATCCTCTAACGAATTACTTTACAAGGAATTCTCTAAAATTATACAGAATGAGTTTGAGATGAGTATGATGGGAGAATTAACATTCTTTCTTGGCCTACAAGTGAAACAGACCAAAAATGGTGCATTCATTTACTAAGAGAAGTATGCTAAGGATATTGTCAAGAAATTTAGATTGCAAAATTGCAAGAAAACAGACATTCCCATATCTCATTCATCCAAATTGGACAGAGATAAAAATGGTAAAAAGGTTGATCAGAAGGTATACAGAAGCATGATAGGTTCCTTATTGTATCTTACTGCATCAAGACCTGATATGCTTTTCAGTGTATGTATGTGTATAAGATTTCAAGCAGACCCAAAGGAATCTCATTTATCAGTAGTTAAGAAGATAATCAAGTATATTGGAACTTATCAAATACTAGGTCTTTGGTATTCCAAAGATTTAGTTTTTACTCTTACTAGATATTCTGATGTTGATTTAGCTGGATGTAAAGTGGAAAGGAAAAATACTACAGGTACATGTCAACTGTTTGGAAATATGTTGGTATCATGGTACTCAAAGAAGCAAAATACAGTTGCACTTTCCACAGTAGAAGCAGAATATGTAGCTTTGGGAAGTTGTTGCGCACAAATTCTGTGGATGAAGCAACAGTTACAAGACTTTGCTATTGAATAATCAAATATTGCAATCAAGTGTGATAACACAAGCGCAATCAATTTGACAAAGAACCCCATTCTTCATTCTCGAGCTAAGCATATTGAAATCAAGCATCATTTTATTCGAGATCATGTTCAAAATGGTGATGTGAATATTCAATTCATTGATTCTAAGAATAAATTAGCTGATATATTCATAAAACCTCTTGATAAATCTACATTTGAGTTCATAAGAAATAAACTGTGCATTGTATATCCATTTTAGTGAATCATCTGTTAGACGGGAACTTTTCAGACTCAAATTCTCAGTCTGAATGTCCTTCTCAGACTATAAAGAAAGGTACGTCCATATTTCAAATTTTGGCGGGTATATTTTTGGTAAGATATTGTCATATTTATCGTTTTGGAAGCAAATCAGGTACGTATCCTAATTTATCTGTTAAATTGTGCCTAATATATTATCTTGATTTTATCATGTTCCTTTTTGGTCAAAAAGCACATACTTATTCAGGATTACCTTTTTATACTTTCTAAAAATACTCTTCTTTTCCAAAAACCCTTCTTCTCGTTTATAAACCTATTTGACTTTTATCAAAACCCTATCAGTTCACACTTCATCCTCAAGACTCTTCCGATATTCAGAGCCCCTATTCCTCTTCCTTCTCCAAAGATCGAAACTTTTTGCCTAAAAAAGTGTTTACAATGCCTTTCAAGAGAAGATCTTCACGTATTCTTAACCAAGACTCCAAATCTACTGCATTGGCGGAACATCTGGAGATTTCAGATACAGATTCAAAACATCTTGAAGTCCCTTCCGAAGCAACACCACCCAAGCGTTCATCATCATCTGGTAAAACCAATTTTCGTTTCAGGAATATCAAATTTGTGTGGGAAACCTATCAAAAGTTGAAAAGGTGCAATGTTTCAGCGTCCGTTCTTCATGAATGTCTGAGAGATAATGATCTTTACTCTGAAGAACATCATGTTGAAAGTTATACTCTATTTTGCTCTAAACATGAAGCAGTTCCAACGAGCTCTACACCAAAAGAATCATCTTCCAGCAAGGGCAAAGAAAAAGTCGGAGAAACCTCTAATTTCTCTGAAAAGGAATCTGTTCCTATAAGCCCTAAGACAGTAAGTGCCTCAAAATTTGTTGTTCCCGATGATGATGCTCGACTTTTTGATACTTTTGAGATGAAGGTTGGAATAACATCTGGCTCGCCTGGTACAGGAGGATTATTCAGAAGCACTGAGCATAATATGTTCTATAAGATGTTACTTGCAAGAAGAGTCATGAACCACAGAATAGTGAATTTTAATTACCTAGAGAAGGCAGAGATTTCTGTAGAGCATCTCTTCCAAAAATTAGGGATTTATAAATTTTGCCTTCAATATGCCAATGTTCATGCTGAATTAACTGCCTACTTCTATTCTAATCTTTCAATTTTGTCACCAAATTGGATTCAATTCACTGTTGGTGATAAGAAGTTTGATTTACATGCAAATGAGTTGACTAAGATAATTAGAACAAAACATTCAAGGTTTACTCCTTTGGCAGTAAATCTTGAAGATGCTTCAAAGGTAGCTTCTGAAAATCCAAATTTTGTTCAAGATTCCAAGAGACATCTTTCCTACTCTGACTTGTCCAAACGATCTGTAATCTTGCATAAGATCATTATCAACTGTTTGAAACCTAAGGCAGCCTCTAAAACTGACATCTCCAAATCAGAAATCAAGCTCATTTGGGCCATTTTGAAAGGTCAATCCTTTTCTCTTCCTCATGTCATCATCTTCCATATGTACAGAGTATTACAAAAGGACAAGGGACAATTACCATATGGTGTATTAATCTCTCGCATATTCATGTTCTTAAACATATCTATTCATGATGATTTGCGAAAGACCCTTATTCTCTGTATGTATGTTGGAGAAAGGATGATCTCCAAAATGAAGCTATTTGAAGGTGTCAGGGAAATAGTAAAGGGAAAATAAGTTTAACAGTCGGAAGTAAAATCTGTTGGGAAGTCAAGAGAAACAGGGCAAATGAAATGATGTAGTCCAGCCAGCAAGAAGCCTAACTCTCCTACCCCAATCAAAGTGTACAGAAAGAAAAGAAAATTTTTTCTGCATGATGTAAGTGATGAAGCAGAAGACCATTTTGAAACAAGACACACTGCAGAACCAGTTCATGAAGATCCTGTAGCTTTTAAAGACCAAGCACCTACTGAGGGGGAGAATAAACCAGAATCAGCCACAGAGCACGTTCAGTCTGAACAAGAAAATGTCCAGGAACAACCTTCAAATAATGAAACTATTCTATCTCTTTTGCTTGAGATTAAAGAAAAGCAAGCTGCTCTTGAACAAGATTTGAAGAATCTACATAACATTGTTGAGGAAAACTTCAAAACTCAGAATGTTCAAGCAGCTATGGATAAAGCAGAACTTGAAAAAGCTATTGCTCTGTGTTCAACCAACATGGACAAAGTAGTGGGAGAATGCACTTCCAAGATTGAAGAAGCTGTTTCCATTCTGGAAAATTTTCAACTGATTCAAACTCCTTCTAAAAAATAGCCTATTTTCTCTCCAAAATTATCTCATTTTCTTCTTGGTCTGTAATTTCAATAACATTTAGACTGTTGATCATTTAATATCATTGATCTATTCTCTCTATTTTTTTGCTAATGACAAAATGGGGGAGAAATATATGCAGATATACTTATGTCAATATGCAGGATCATATGCAAGTTCATATGCAGGTTACATACAAAGGAAGAAGAAGACACAGATATCAACAGAGTTTGCTTTTTCAATTTCAATCTGTAGCTCGATGCGCTTAATATGCTTATTTACCTTCAAATCAATCTTAAATTAATTCAATCTGCAGGAAAGTTTTGTCACCATCAAAAATAGAGAGATTGTTGAGGAAAACTCCTATTAATTTTAAAATTGACAAAACCTTCCAAGTTATTATAAGTCTGATATCTTTTTCTGAACTAATTTATTCCAGATATGTATATTCTGAAAGCTCAAAAGGAAATTAGTCAGACTTTACAAGTTGTCATATACCTTATTGAAGACCCACATAATCTCAGACACATAAATTCTTTAGATGCAGACGCAGAAGTTTTTCAGATGCAGACACAGAAATTCTTCAGATGCAGATGCAGAAATTCTTCAAATGCAGACATAGAAGTTTTTCAGATGCAAACGCAGAAATTCTTCAGATGCAGACACAGAAGTTTTTCAGATACAGACGCAAAAGCTTTTCAGATGTAGACACTGAATGCAGAACCAAATATATCAGCTAGTGATCTTGTATGGATTTCACAAAAGGAAAGCTTTGATATCAATCTAAATCAAATTGATTGACAATCAAAGATTACGACAAACATGCATTACAACGGACAAAGCTCTACTTATGGAAACCAAGATTCTGATTGTATGGGCGACCAGAATCATTGGGCTTCAAAATCTGTCATCCAACGGCTACTGTAACATCTCGAATTTCGACGCAATTTCCGAAAATCAATAAAACGAGTCTTATCTATTATTTCATTTTCGTAAATCTCGCCCGGAGCTGATCACTCCCGGGATACTGACCATATGGGAACGGCTAACTAGGATAACGGTACGTGGACCAAGAACCCGATCGTGAATCGGACACCGATCCCGAGAAACGATGAGGAAATATTTTGGGTCAAGTAGGTTGATCTTGGGAAGGTAATGGACTCGGATCGGTCGAGGCCAACGATGTACACTCAGATAACAGGTGATTTTGTAAGACCGAACGTACACGTGGCCTACCAGTCCCGAACTTAAACCGAACGATCGTTATCTCCGAAACTTGCGATAATTCCTTTTGTTCTCCCGGTAATCAAGGCCGTCACGACTCAGATAACCTTAGGTCAATACGCGTAACCCCTAAACAGCCGCCTGTTAGTAAGAGATTCGAGAATTGAAATTTAACTAGTTTGATCGTGGAATTTGATCCGGACTTTGAGGTTGATTTTTGAGGATTTACTGGTTTAGTTTCGCAAGGACGACGTCAATTTGGGTTGGCCATTTATATAGGGGGTTAGTCTGGTCGAAAAATGGAATTTCGGCCCGGAATCGGATAAATGACGACTTTACCCCTCAAGCCTATCTAGTATTCCGAATTTTAAGTGATTTAAGGGGATTATTTAATGCAAATTAAGGACAAAGAGACAAGGTTTAGTGGAGTGAGCAATGACTCTTTTGCCCATCAATTATTGGACTTGAAGGAATTGTGACCTTTAGATCAAGGGTAGGTTAGTCTGGGTAACTAGGATGGTGACAAGTGGCACCAACCCCCACCAAACCCCACTGTAAGCCTTTCTCTCCCTCTCTCTCTCTCCTCATTTTTCTTCCTCAACAAGCCATCATCATCATCTCTCTCTCTCTCTCTCTCTCTCCAACCACTTCCTTCGCCGTGCACCACCGCCGGTTCGCCACCGCCCGCGCCAGTTGCGCCGTCACCGTCCACCGCCGCGCCGTTGCCGTGAGCACCGCCACCATCCTCACCGTCTCCCTCCCGTGTTCACCCTCTCTCTTTCTCCCGCCGGTTGGCCGTCCGTCCGCCGTCACGCCGCCGTGCTGCTCACCCAGAGCGCCGCCACTGCCGCACGCCATGACCGCCCACTTGCCTTCCGTCCACACCTTAGCCACCCTCACCGACCCGTTTTCTCCCTCTCGGTCGCTTGGAGGCCAAACCACCATGAGCCCGTCGCCGCCGTGAGCTCGTCGCCGCTGTTCACCGCCGCGTCGCCGCCCACGCGTTGGCCGCACCTCACCGCCGTTCGTCCGTCTCCCTACTGTGAGCTGCCAGCGGTGTCAATCCGGAGAGCTGTACCTCACCGCCGTCCGTGAGCCATCCCTTGCCGCCGCCACCGCCGGAAATGCCGCCGCCGGTTTACCGTTCACTGGTAATTGGCCGCTGTTTCTTGTCGTCTAGACCTGGGATTAGGTGAGTATTATCTACTAAATCCTAATTAGGACGATAATGCCCTTTAGATTGGGTTAGGGTGTCGTTAGTGAGTAATTAATGGATAATTAGATGGTTTGAGGTTGATTTGTGGTGATTAAGGTTGATTAAGGATTTCCGTTGGATTAGTAAGTGCCGGGATGAAATTGATGGATTGTTAAGTGGATTATAAGGTGGATTTGAGGCCGGGACGAGGCCAATTGGTGGCTGTCCATATCGGCAATTAATGGCTCAAGTGTTGACAAGTAGATGGATTAACTCGATTGAGGTGTCGGAATTTCCCGGGCATTTGATTAGATAGTTGTGGTATTCAATTTGGGTGATTTGTGTGTCTTGATGCTTATTTGTACTCTGCCATGTCGTGTGATCGTGTGATCGACCTTGTGCGGAGTGTGATTTGGGCAATTGAGCACGTTATAGTGTGATAAGCTTGAATTCATTGAATTGTAATGATTGATGCTCTTGTATATTCCATATTGGCCGAGCATAAACATTCATGGCTGCGCATTACGTATGCCGAGTGTGAGGCATGTGATGAAAATTGTGCGAGAATGCGAGTCTGCCATGAGCATGTGATCACCTTTAATTGCCCGATGCGCTTGACGCCGGGTTCAGATAAAATTGGGCAGTGTGCCGTGTGATCACTTAAGGCCTTCGGGTCGTGGCCTTCGGGTCGATTTCGTCTTCATGCACTTTGTAGCAAGACAATACCCGGTGTGTCCGGAAGATGACCAGTCTCATGCACTTTGTAGCAGGCTTGGTTCGTAAGGAGATTGGTGTTGCGCCTCATGCACTTTGTAGTAGGCTAGAGACATTGGGCCAGAGGCGTTTTTACGCTGGCCACGAAGTGTTGTATATGTGTTTGGGCCAATGGGCCGTGGAAAGATCAGATAATCAGTTAATCTGTAGAGTATTAGATTATGTGATGGAATTGCTAGGCATGGTATGGGACGTGCCCAAGTGGTTCCATCTTATAATCCGAATACGCGCACTTGTACCACATTGATGCATTGGCATCCATAAGAATGCATAGACGAGTATGAATACGTGTGAAACTCGGTGATGGGTATGTGATCTAGACATTTACTAGCATGAGCATGCGTATGACGTACGTGTGACCGTGTATGCCCAAGGATGTGCTTGATTATTACTTAAATTGCCTAACCTGCAGAGTCACCGGTAAGTGCGATCTGGGCCCGAGGGCCTAGGTTAATGGTTGTTGTCTGATTGAGTTTTGTTTCCGTCAGGAGGTGCATGTTAGCCTAGTTTAGGTTTAGTGGGTTTTTACTTGTTGAGATTCGTCTCACGGTTGAATAATCCAACTTTTCAGACCCCAGACCTTGACGATGCCAGAGGTGCCCGATGCACCGATGTGACATGGGATTCTGCAGCATCTCGAGCATACCATGTCGGTTCACCCCATAGGGAATGGAGAGATGTTCCTTAGACATTATACTTTGATTTGGGTAGATGTAGGAACCACACATTTTGAGACCCACAAGTATGTAGCCTGGTGCTTTAGGGATCGTTTTGGAGAGGAGTATGGACCCCTCCGTTTTATGGATATCCCGTTCAACGAGGAGGGCGAGCTAGATCCGCAGTGCCCTAATGGGGACATAGTTGATCCCAATACAGAGATGGAGGTGAGCTGGGAGATAGACGAGGGACCGGAGCTAGGAGAGGTGGATGAGGAGTTGAGAGGTGTGGATTTTGAGCCCGAGATTGTCGATCCGGCTCCGGAGCCGATGGACGTGGAGACAGAGGAGCTTATGGAGGTAGACGAGGACCCGGGGATGGAGACCGAGTCCGAGGCAGTCAATTCTGATGAGGACCAAGAGATATCCGAGAATTCTTCGGAGACGTCGAGCTCAGATCCCGACTGGGAGCCCTAGAATAGATCCCCTTTCTAGTGTAATGAGGACTGACACTTTTTGGGATTTAGTCCTCCTTTCCCTTTTGTCGATAATTCTCCCTAGCCACCTCTCCTTTTTGCCTAGTATGGTGGCTATGATTTGTTGTTGTTGTATTTGGGATCGTATATTTTGGTTGTAAATAGATATTGTAAAGGTTTTTATATATGTATAAAAGTGTACATTTTGTAATCAGTAATTTCTGTTGTGCTGCCCTTGTTCTCATATTGTTTTCTGTACAGGTATTATTATTTGTTCTGTTTCCGCTTGTGTATGAATCTCTGTTTTCGGTGATGGGTCGGCGACGCGTCCTGGGACGTCGCACTCAAATCGACCAACAGGAGGGATGTGGCGCGCCGCAGAGGATTCGGGGCGTGACAGCTACTCAATTTTTATTTTACAAATCTGTCTAAAGTGAAGATTGGAAGATGATCCTCTAATAGCTGTCCAACGGCTAGTGTGGAAATAAAGGAGTATTTAAGGAGATCAACGAGCAGTAGAAGGTAGAATAGAATTCAGAATCAACAAGTCCAAAATCTAAGCATACTCCAATTCAATCTCTTGTCTTTCGTGAGCTTAAAAAGTGTATTCATTTGAGAGGTGTAAACAGTGTTATTAGTGTGCTTAAGTGTATTCATTAGTGTATTCATTAGTGTGCTTAAAAAGTGTATTCATTAGTGTGCTTAAGTGTGAGATAGTGTGATTTATCAACTTGGTATAAGCAGCACCAGCTTCGAGAAGAAGTACTTGAGTTTAAGCGGCACAACTTGCTGTAACTTCTCATTGATTTATTTAGTAAAATCCAGCCAGTAGGTTGTAGCGTGGAAAAATGGACATAGGCTTGCTATAAGCCGAACCACTATAAACTTGTGTGCAATTTTTCTATCTCTATTCTATTACTTTACACACTGCACATCAGGAGCATTATCTATATAAATTACTTTGAATCTGAATTTTATTCAGACTCAACTGTGTTCTTTTATTTCCGCATAAATTATTTAAATTCACCTATTCACCCCCCTCTAGGTGATCCTTGCTAGCTACTTTACATCCAGCATCGGTGAGTTGTCCAATAGATAATAAATTGAGAGCCAAAGAGGGAATATGTAACACATCGGGGACATTAAAATCTTCAGAGACGATAAGAGTACCCTGTCGGGTAGCTAATAGAGGAGAACCATTAGCAGTAAAGAAATGTGTTGATTGCTTGAGCTCAGAGAGCTTAGTGAGAAAAACAGCGAAAGAAGACATATGTCTAGCAGTTCCTGAGTCAAGTACCCAAGTCTATACATATGTCTAGCAGCGGTGCTTCCAGCAGATGAGAGGGGTTGTAGAAGTACTAGAATCGGGAAAAGACCTAGGTAGAGAAAGACTCAAACGAGCAAGTTGGGTCTCAAGAGTAGTAATACAGTCATCCGCAGAGGGAGAAACCAGAATAATAGGTTGAGAGATTAGAGATGCGGTAGTGACTCGTGGTGATGCAGAAAGGCGTGAAACATTCCTCTTCTTCCAACAATGTGACTCGTCATGACTAGGACGATGATAATACGTACATGAAAGGCGGCGAGGATCACGAGAAGACGAAGGACATAGTGGAGTAGCCAAAACTGTAGGCGGAACACGTGGTGGAGCAGCCAAAATAGAAGTTGAATCAGAAACTGCCGAGGAGGAAAGAAGACCAAGACGAGTTTCCTCAGACTATAATTCTTTGACAGCGTCAAGGAGGGATGGTCTTGGAGAGCAGTGAAGAAGTTGGCTGTGAATACCTTCATAGGGAGAGCTGAGCTTCATAAGAAAAGAATGTAGACAATGCCTATCTTGAGTCTGAAGTCGAGTAGATGGACACGGAATACAGTTTAGGCATGACGGGCAGAGAATAGGAGCAAGAATGTCCAGTTGACTCTAAAGTGAGTGCATGTAATTGTAGAAATCTTGAATAGAACGAGACCCTTGCGTAGTACTATAAACTTCTTGCTCCAACTGATAAACTCAAATGTCCCCTGTCTGGGTGAACATCTCGACAAGCTGATCCCATAAACTTTTCGCCTCAACAACATTGGAAAATTGTGGGCAAAGAGCAAGATCAATGGAACCAAAAATGATAGCCCATGCCTTCCGATCATCAACATTCCATGCTCGAATTTCAGCGGCACGTTTCGCAATTTCATCAGATGATTCACTTTCAAGAGCACCAGGACAAGGACAAAGTCCCTCAACATGCTCAAACAAGTTGCGGTAAACAAGTGATGCCATTGCCGATGATTTCCAAAGAGAATAGTTCGAACCATCGAGATTGACGTCAATACGGTCACTAGAATCACTTATGACGACAGAAAAAGAAATCACTAGCAAAGCAAGAAATATGGATTGAGGTGATTGAAAGGATCGAGAAAGAAGAAACGCGGATTAGAACGAGCAAGGATGATGGCCCAAAAGCCCTAAACTCATTATCTTAATTTCTTATGCGGAAGATCCAATTTATGACAACCGCAGAGCATACTTTTAAAAAATAATGAGCTCATTGTCTTAAATTCTGATGTGGAAGATCCAATTGATGGCAACTGTAGAGCATACTCTTCAAGACAATGATCTTGGCTCTGATACCATGAAAAGAAAGAACGATTAAAAGGGAATGGTATTTATTCTCTTATAATGGTGTGTCAAATAATGTACACTTTATATAGGCTTAGAGGAGTAAATGAGTCTAACATTCTTCCTATGTGGGACCAAAGAAAAAGAAGAGATGTAAAGGAAAACCTACAAAACTATACAACATGTTCTAACATTCACGATGGTTGCACAAGAATTTCTCGTCGCACTAGTCGTGGCTGCCCGAAGCTCTAGAGCGGTGTCCGAGGGTTTCTCCCGCATGGTAATGAGAATGTCCCTGATGTTGAGGGACTGCAACTTGAGGGATTCATCCTGAATTAAAGAATCTGCCAAATCAGAAGCAATTCTAGCATTAGTTTCTGATTTTGGATAGTAGATGTTCCATGTGTGAATCGTTTAGATAAACTTCCCAATTCAAACTTGCCTGTGAAAGTCATATAGCCTTGCTCGTTGGCCCGGGGAAGGGCGGCAAAAGCCAACATAGAAGCAGCTGCACTGGTTCGAACATTAATACTCGGCAGATTCAATTGAGCAGCCACCTCTTGAGCAAAGTGCATCACCGCATCGTAGATGATGCATGCAACCCGGCCCTGTGAATCATTCTGTTCCAACATCTGTTGAATAAATCGTCGAAGGGGTTCCCGGCAGTTCCTGCGAATAGCAAGCATCGTCGAGTGGAAGTCCTGAACAGCAAAGCTGCTTTTAGACAAGCCATCTGGTATCGACAATGATACATCCGTGTTTTGATTTTGTGGCCTAAGATCTCCTCTACAAACCACAAGGGGGATCAGGGAAAAAGATATCATAGGTGTTGAAGGTGTAAATTTGGACCAAGATGTGGATTTATTAGTTGGGTTGATGCAAAAATCACTCAATCGCCAAAGATTGCGTTAAAAAATTTCTAGGGAGCAATGTCAAAGAAAAAATTGTTCCATGAAAGCTAAAACGAGAGCTCTCAAAACACAACTAAAACGTGTAAAAGAAGATGCGGCAAAACTCCACCATTAACGGACACTACTAGAAGAGTATTATGCAACTAGTAATCTACTAGCAGAAGTACATGCACACTTGTTAAAAAGAACAGTTGTTGTAGTCTACAGGGGTATTTCAACTTGGTAAATAGATTATTTCGTTAGTTTGTTATAAATACACGCTGTTACTCATCAAATCTCAAACAATGTTAATAATTGACTAGAAATTTATAGTATTGAAATAATTATTTAGTTCGTAAGTTATAACCGTTAATCGACATTACGAGTAAAGTAAGTAAGCAATTCGTGCTCTTGTAGCTTGAAAAATTCAAAAACAATTGATAATCTACTATTGAATTTAAGCAAGTTAAAATTATTATTTCTTTGTTAACTCACAGACAATTGACTGGATCAATAAGTTATCAATCAATTTTTACCTATAAAAAATATTTTAAATTCACTATCGGTTATTCAAATTTACCGTACGCAGAACAAATTTCTGTTCTGTGGTGCTCTTTGAGGTCACCTAAGCCGACAAATGTGTTTCACCTCATATCGTGCAATAATTGTGCGGCAATCATTTGGCGTCTGTGGTCACTCTTCGCCTGTATAAAGCAGAGACCAAAAAAGGAAGAACTTACACCCACTAGCTGCAAAAAGATTAGAACTTCGCAATCATCTGCTTGTTTCGATTCTTACTCAAACATCAATGGCACACCAGCAATTTTCTTCGCAGTCCGCCACAGTAGGCAGCGAAGAAAATGACCAGGAGGCCATTGACGAACTAATTGCTTCACTGCCCCAAAGGAAGGGCGTGGTTCGTCCTTTCCCGTCCCTCTACCAAGACTTCTGGTGCCCAACCTACCTGCTTCCCAACGTGATCGAGTTTCAGCGGCACTTCCAAGCCAAACACGAGGACATTGTCCTGGCCTCTCAGCCCAAATCAGGGACCACCTGGCTAAAGGCCTTAGTGTTCTCCGTCGTTAACCGTTCCCGCTTCGGCATCTTCAACACGCCCTTGCTCACTGCGAACCCCCATGATCTCATCCTTGGCCTCGAGTACCAGTTGTACGGAAGCAACCCAAGGCCCAACCTTGACAGCCTAGCAGAGCCGAGGCTCTTCGCAACGCACATCCCTTACCCATCCTTGCCCGAGTGCGTCAAGCATTCAGACTGCCGGATCATTTACATTTGCCGGAACCCATTAGACGCTGTGGTTTCATCTTGGCACTTCTACCTTGAGATTGCACAGTCGAATGACCAGCCGAAGTGGTCCTTGGAAGAACATTTCGAGATCTATTGCCAAGGGAAAATATCGTTCGGGCCCTTTTGGGATCAAATTTTGGGCTATTGGAAGGAGAGCTTGGAGAGGCCACACAAGGTGTTGTTCCTCAAGTATGAGGACTTGAAGGAAGATATTGTAGGGCAGCTGAAGAAGGTGGCCGAGTTTGTGGGGCTTCCCTTCACTGAGGAGGAAGAGGAGGAAGGTATGATTGAAGAGATAGCCAAAATGTGTAGTTTAAAGACCCTCAAGGACCTGGAGGTCAACAAAGCCGGCAAAATACCAGTTATGAATGTTAAGTTTGAGAACAGAAG
This sequence comes from Syzygium aromaticum, assembly GCA_024500025.1. Taxonomy (NCBI): domain Eukaryota; kingdom Viridiplantae; phylum Streptophyta; class Magnoliopsida; order Myrtales; family Myrtaceae; genus Syzygium; species Syzygium aromaticum. The sequence continues at coordinate 36,073,846 of CM044886.1, read as the reverse complement.
CTTTTTCAGGAAAGGCGAGGTGGGTGATTGGGTTAAGCATCTCACTCCTTTCATGGTGGATCGCCTCAATAGCATCATGCAAGAGAAGATGAGCCCCTTTGGATTGGAGTTCAAAACACGTTGAGTGTTAATTAATTTCACTTTCTCTATGTGTGTCATTAGAAATAAACGAAATTAATAATATCCTCCTTTTTGGCGTAGTGTGGAGAACTCAAGGTTGAGAGGAGAAGTTTATTAGGAAAGGCGAGTTGGGTGATTGGGTTAACCATCTCACTCCTCCTTTGGTGGACCGCCTCAGTAGCATCATGCAAGAGAAGATGAGCCCTTTTAGATTGCAGTCCAACACATGTTGAACATGTTGGTTGCTTTCGACCCCTTCTTTCTCTATGTATAACATAGTAGAAATAAATGAAAGCTAAATCGAATGATTTTTCCAGTCAGCTTCTCATGTCGTTCTTCTCCTCATTATTTGGTTAGTGTAGAGAAAGAAAAAGAATCATTCCCAATTGAACTAAAGAAACCCTGACTTTCTCTGGGCTAAAGACCAGACAAGTATGGGAAGCTGATCAATCGCATTCTTTTGTTCAATTAAAACTTTTCTGATCTGCAATTTAATATTGAAACTGCTGATCTCTATGTCTTGTGTCCCAAAATCACAACATCGACCAACAAAAAACTGCGAATATTTGACAAATAAGAATCTCATCATATGAGCAATGATGGTTCTACTGATCTATTTAAAAAGAATAGGATTTTTTTTCCCATGCTAGTAAATACTTGAAAATGTTTGTGTGAAAAAACTGTTGGTAATACCGATCAACTAATTTTTTTTGTAATTTCTTGATAACTTACCGACACTTTTATTGAATTGCAAACTTTTTTTGATAATTTACAAACTTGGTAAATAGATTATTTCGCTAGTATGTTACAAATACACGTTGTTACTTGTCAAATCACAAACAATGTTAATAATTGACTAGAAATTTATAGTATTAAAATAATTATTTAGTTAGTAAGTTATAACCCTTAACCGACATTACGAGTAAAGTAGGTAAGCAATTCGTGTTCTAGTAGCGAAAAAATAGTCTACTTGGAAAATTCAAAAACAATTGGTAATCTAATAATGGATTTAAGCAAGCTAAAATTATTATTTCTTTGTTAACTCATAGACAATTGACTAGATCGATAAGTTATCAATCAATTTTTACTTATAAAAAATATTTCAAATTCACTATCGGTTATTCATAGGCAGAACAAATTTCTGTTCTGTGGTGCTCTTTGACGTCACCTAAGCCGACAAACGTGTGTCACCTCATATCGTGCAATAATTGAGCCGGCAATCATTTGGGGTCTGGGGTCCCTCTTCACCTGTATGAAGCAGTGACCAAAAAAGCAAAAACTAACACCCGCTAGCTGCAAAAAGATTAGTGCTTCGCAGTCATCTGCTTGTTTCGATTCTTACTCAAACATCGATGGCACACCAGCAATTTTCTTCGCAGTCCTCCCTAGTAGGTAGTGAAGAACATGTCAGGGAGGCCATTGACGAACTAATTGCTTCACTGCCCCAAAGGAAAGGCGTGGTTCGTCCTTTCCAGTACCTCTACCAAAACTTCTGGTGCCCAACCCACGTGCTTCCCAACGTGATCGCGTTTCAGCGGCACTTCCAAGCCAAACACGAGGACATTGTCCTGGCCTCTCAGCCCAAATCAGGGACCACCTGGCTAAAGGCCTTAGTGTTCTCCGTGTTGTGAAATAAATGACTTTGAATCAAAGGAGTAATCAAGTTGGATTTTGAGGGGCAATATTACTTTCCTTAATGATTTATTTACCCCACAATGTTGCTAATGATTATCGGCAAAAATCCTCCATGATACAACAAAATCTTAAAATGAGAATACTAGATAGCAATTCTAGTATTTCTCCAGAATCTCTCTAGGAAACAATTGAACATGATGGTTATAGTTTTTGAAAGAAGACTTCAAATTGATTTCTTGTTCTTGTTCCAGAAAAAACTGACATTTATAGAAATCGATCTTTAAAAAACATAGGCAACTCTTCACGAAAGGTTGCAAAGCTAACAAAGATGTTCCTTCGGAAGAAATTGCAAACTGAACAAATGCAACCCTTCGGGAAAAATTGAAAATTGAACAAGTATAATATCCAAAGGTTATCTTGAAAAGGCATATGTAAAATTCGGAATAAAATAAAATATATAAATAAAATTCTGAGTTTTCATAATTTTGAAAATTATTTAATAAACAAAAAAAAAATCTTTCAACTAATAAAGATTAATGAGATAACCTTACGAAATAAAATAAAACATAAAGGGATTAGTGCTAATTAAACCGCGCCTAATAATCGCGCCAAAATCACCCAATTATTCACGCATCCACACGCGGGTATTGTGTGGACAAGCACACACCCATTGTCTTCACTCTAAGCAGTAAGAAGATATTCACAGTTATAAAGTGGCCCATTTTTTCAAAATTTTTCTATGTGGGACAAAGGAAAGAACATTATTTTGTTTGTTTTACAAACAAACATCCAACGATTGTTGTTAACCGTTCCCGCTTCGGCATCTCCAACATGCCCTTGCTCACTTCGAACCCCCGTGACCTTGTCCCTGGCTTTGAGTTCCGACTGTTCGGAAGCAACCCGAGGCCCAACCTTGACAGCCTGGCAGAGCCTAGGCTCTTCCAAACGCACATCCCTTGCCCATCCTTGCTGGAGTGCATCAAGCAGTTAGACTGCCGGATCATTTATGTTTGTCAAAACCCATTAAACCCTGTGGTTTCATCTTGGCACTTCTACCTCGAGATTGCGTAGTCGAATGACCAGCCGAAGTGGTCCTTGGAAGAACATTTCGAGATCTATTGCCAAGGGAAAATATTTTTGGGATCAAATTATGGGCTATTGGAAGGAGAGCTTGGAGAGGCCACACAAGGTGTTGTTCCTCAAGTATGAGGACTTAAGGGAAGATATTGTAGGGCAGCTGATGAAGAAGGTGGCCGAGTTTGTGTGGCTTCCCTTCATTGAGGAGGAAGAGGAGGGAGGTATGATTGAAGAGATAGCCAAAATGTGTAGCTTAAAGACCCTCAAGGACCTGGAGGTCAACAAATCCAGCAAACTACCAGCTAAGAATATCAAGCTTGAGAACATAACCTTTTTCAGGAAAGGCGAGGTGGGTGATTGGGTTAAGCATCTCACTCCTTCCATGGTGGATCACCTCAATAGCATCATGCAAGAGAAGATGAGCCCCTTTGGATTGGAGTTCAAAACAAGTTGAGTGTTAATTAATTTCACTTTCTCTATGTGTGTCATTAGAAATATCCCGTAAATGAAAACCACACTTGGATTAAGCATATTTCGGTAGTATGGATAGACACAGGGCTACCCCTCTGATAGGCTCATACGTACACGGCTTGGATATTTTGGGATTGGATGGATGAGTTCGATCCTATTCGTGGGTTCGATGTCTCGTTTGATGGAGCTGCTGATTGTGACCCGGCAGCCATAGCCCCTCCTGATGGGGAACTGACTAGTGTGGAGGCTAGCTTAGCTCAGTTTGGACACCATCCTGCACTGGCAGCACCTAATTCTTCAGTGGGCAAGCCAGACCCGGTGCCGGAAGAGTTCCAGATAGGATTTAACCCGATAGACATCGATTTAGATAGGATACCCGAGGTAGAGTCGGAAGATGAGCATGAGCAGGACATCGGAGACGAGCCAGTAGAGAATGAACTCGAGGACAAACTAGTAGATGAGCCCGGGTATGAGCATGAGGATGAGCCGGAGGACAAGCCCGCAGAGGAGCCAGAGGAAGATGGAGAGGATTCAGATGAGGAGGAGCAGGCTGAGGATCAACCAAAGTCGGGGGATGAGAATAACCCCACAAATATCGAGGTCGACTCGAAGTCGTCTGATGAGCGCGTGCCGGACAAGGATTCAAACGACGGTGACGAGGAGAGCGAGTTCTTGTGGACGCCCTCCAAAGGGCGTAAGGGTTAGTTGCGAGGTTGAGAAAGATTTCTGGAGAGTCCCATTTTTTGTATAGGCTTACCCAGGCTATCAATCCTTTTTTGTAAGTCGATGGTTCGTAGTTGATAGCTCGGTGTGCATCCATTTGTTTTATGGTTTCATAAATTGTGGTACAGTATAAGTTGTTGTAAATGGATATTGTATATATGCTTATATTGAGGTATAGTAAAATGTTTTGTGGTTTGGCGATTTAATTATTCCTAGTAGTCTCCAATTTTATTGTCCGGGTTTTCTTAATGGTTTCCATCGCGATTTAACTCTGATGCATTTGTTTGGGGTCGGCGACGTTTCCTGAGACGTCACACACATTCGACCGAGGATCGGGATGTCGCGCGCTCGTTGGGGTTCGGGGCGTGACACTTCGACCAACGGGTTTGACAAAAAAAATTTTAAAATGATTTTTATAAACTTGTCGATGAGGTCTTTGCTTTAATCTCTCCTTGACTTTTGGAAAATCAATTAAATTGTCGCTTTCCTTCACAAATCCGAGACCAGATTTGTTATAATAAGGAATTTGTATAGAAAAAATATGCTTCAAGGTTTCTGAATCTTTTGAAAACTTAGAAGTAATTTCTGAAAATTTCTTTTTCAAATCATCATTTTCTTTGAAAAGAAAATCTCAATTTTCCTTGATTTGATGAAATTCTTTTTGAAGGAAATCGATTTTTTCTTATTGTGAAACATCATGTTGCCTCAGTGATAAATTTTCCATTTTTCAAGAAGAGATTCTTTTAAGAGCAGCCTTAAATTCAAAGCATAATTCATTAATGTAATTTGATACTTCAATTGGCATTTCACGATACTTTACCTCAATCTCAACTTTAGCATCAGAATCAGAATCTAAATTTGTGTCTGACTTAGCCATCAGACAGAAATTTGAGATATCTTCATCACTGTCTTCACACTCTGTATTACTCCAGGTTTCTGCTTTTAATATCATCTTTGCTTTCTCAAATTTGGTCTTCTTTTTCAAAAGTGAATAATTTGGCTTAAAATATCCGCGTTTCCTACAGTGAAAACATATTACTTTATTTGATTTTTCTGTTTTATCGAAAGCTTCTTCTTCTCAAAAGGCTTCTTCCCTTTCAGATTTCTTCCTTTGATTTTAATCTTTTTGTACTTCTTTATGAAGAGAGCCAGTTCTTCATTGTCAACGTCTTCATCTTCAAAATTTGCATCATCAAAATCAATATTAGATTTTAATGCAATTGACTTTTTACCTCTTGATTCATTTTCCTCATTCAGTTGTTCAGTCTCATATGATTGAAGAGTTCCGATTAGCTCATTTACTGATAGAGGCATGATCCTTTGAGTCTCTTAAAGAGATGTTTTGATATTATCCCACTGTTTTGATAGTTCTCTCAAAAGTTTGTTGACTTTCATCACATCTGAGACTGGTTGTCCTTGATATACAAGATCATTTACTATATCAGCAAATCCGTCATACATATCAGCAACTGATTCTCCAAACTTCATTTTGAAGGATTCATATTGACCAAGCAGTGGATTGATTTGAGTTTCCTTAACTCGATCTATTCCTTCATAAGTAGTGTAGAGAGTATCCCGGATATCCTTAACTAATTCACAAGAAGCAATTTTTTTATATTCAATAGGTGCTAAGGCACAATAGAAAAAATAAATTGCTTTGGAATATAAGGCTTCTCTTTTTTATATCTCAGTTTGAGATAATGGAAGATCTGCTAGTATTTTTCCTTCTGTCTTTTCTTTTGAATCATAAGATCTTGGTTTAACTCCTCAGATGATGACATCCCATTGCATGTGATCAATTGACTTTATAAATGCATTCATCTTATTCTTCCAAACACTATATTCATTGCCATAGAAATATGGTGGTCTGTTGTTGTTTTGTCCTTTAATGAGACCTGGGGCATTCAAGCTAGCATATAGATTGTTAGCTCAGAAGTAATACACTTTAATAAACGAGCAACCTGCTCTGATACCAATTGATATAGCTAGCAAGGATCACCTAGAGAGGGGTGAAGAGGTGATCTTAAACACTTTTAATCAATTTAAGTGGAAATAATTGACCACGATTGAGTCTGAATAAAATTCAGATTCAAAACAGTTTATATAGACTGTATTCTTGATGTGCAATATATAAAGTAAGAGATAAGGGATAAAAAAACTGCACACAAATTTATAGTGGTTCAGCTTATAGCAAGCCTACGTCTACTCTCCCACACTGACAGCCTACTGACTGAATTTCACTATGTAATCAAGAGGAATTACAGATTCTGAGTGACAGCACTTTTGTATATGAGAGGACTCTCTATCTCACACAATCCTCTTATAAGGTATTCCTCAATATCTTAATGCTTAGCTCAAAAAAGACAAGAGAAAGGATCAGAGTGTGCTCAGACTTTGGACTTGTTGATTCTCGATTTCATTCTACCTTTTGCTTCTCGTAGGTATCATTTTATACTTCTCCACTACCAAACTAGCCGTTAGACAATCTTCAGAGGATCATCTTCCAATCTTCATCTTGGACAAATTTGTATAAAATGGATTGAGTAGTCGTTGGTTGACAAAATTTGAATCCCGCTAATTTTGGTCGTCCATACAATCAGAATCTTGGTTTCCATAAGTAGAGCTTTATCCGTTGTAATGCATACTTGTCATAATGTTTGATTGTCAATCAATTAGACTGAGATTGAGTTAATCAAAATTTTCCTTTTGTGAAATCCATACCAGATCATTAGCTGTTGTAATCTATTCTGTATGAGTTTTGCTTCTGTGTTTGAAAAACTTTAGCGTCTGAGAAATTTCAACTTCTGCATCTGCATAATTATTGCATCTGAAGAATTTCTAATTCAGAACCTAAGTCAGCATAGGTTTTCAGTAAAATCTGAATATTTCATAATTAGAATCTGAATGACTTTTATGGTAAAATCTGAATATCTTATATCTGAGTCTAAACTTTTAGTTCTGAAAACTTGTAAAGTTTAATATTTCCTTCTGAACTTCTAGAATATATTAACCTGGAATGGAATGCATGTCAAATTCACAAGATAAACATAGAAAGTTTTATCAGCTTCAAAATTCATTAGGAGTTTTCCTCAATACCAAGCCCTATCAATTCATGACTTAGGGTTGAAGTTCTTAACATGCAAATGTTTTCATGCTGGAGTCGCCACTAATCTATTTGCTGTAGGTCGATTATAAACCTAAATAAAACATAAGCAGATATGTTTAATTTCTACGAACCATAAATTTTGAGTTCGGAGATTTGGTTACACTAGAGCTAGTCTAACGTCCTTTATGTACCTTTTCTTTTAAAAAAAATCTATGAGCAGGCAATTTGGATCCATTTTATTATCTAGTCACTAAGATGTGAGATAATTATGCAGGTGTGCAAACCATAATTTAACACCCAATAAAGAAAGCAGTAAATAAATTACTAGCTTAAGAGAACAACATACCTTTTAGCAACGTAAGCATCTGCAATATTTGCTAGAAAGTCATACAAATAACCCTAATATGATTTTTAATTGACAAGCAATTCACTCAATGTATTTTTTAGGTTTTCTCTTTATTAAAATGAAAACTAACCTAAGTGAAATGACGTGCAAAACATGACATGCAATTAATGAAACCTAGCATACGAACTATATGTCATCCGACGATATGACCTAATTCTAATGACCGGCAAAAAAATGTATTTTTGGTATTTTTCAATGAAATTCGGGATAAAAAAAATGCCTAAATTAACGTGCAATCTATTCTATGAAAGATAATTTAATCTATCCTAAAGTGACTTTTTTTTATATATATTTATGAAAATTTGAGATTCTAAAATATTCTAAATAATCCATCAGGAATAGAATAACCCTTAATTTAAACTAGGAAATAAACTACCCTAAGTCCCGATTTAAATTAAGCAATCATCCTATCTTCTAGATATATTCATGGTTTCCTAAACATGCAAAATTTCTAATTTAACTTATAGCTGATATTTTCGGATTTTCTTCTATTTCAAATATAAAGAAATCAAACGAAAGATAGCAATCACATTCGAACAGTCCATGCAATCCGCAAGATTTATTTATCTTGTTCAAATTAGGAAAACGGTTTGAACTAGCGATCATATCCACAGGATCGTGGATATCGACGGAAAGATGACCATTTGAATTTGGAAGGCAAATAAAATATATTATCGTATCCAAGTGATTATGGATAAGATAATAATATTCCGTACCGCCGTGTACAGGGCGTTAATATGAAGATGAAAGAGACAAAGGGAATGAATGATGAACAAAGGTTTTACGTGGTTTGGTCGACCAAGAAAAAATTCCTTGGAAACCTACATCCAAGGTAGAAATCCTCATATTTCTTAGCTTCTTGGGGGAGATTCATTCTCCTTGTACATCAGAGTTGCTAAACGTAGCCCGTGATTTTTATGGTAAATACATATTACACATTGGACTTTTTCAATCTTCGGTGCGGTCAGAGGATCAACCGGAGAGGTCAATGGGAAGAGCATTTTGAGGCCTTTTGCAAAGGAAAAACAGGGTTTGGACCCTTTTGGGCTCACACGGTGGGGTATTAGAAAGAGAGCTTAAAAAAGCCATACAAGGTGTTCTTTTTGAAGTACGAGGACTTGAAGGAAGATGCCGTAGCACAAGTGAAGAAGGTGGCCGAGTTTGTGGGGGCGTCCATTCTCTATGGGGAAGAGAAGGAAGGTGTGATTCAAGAAATAGCTGAAGCGTGTAGCTTGAGAAAGTTGAAGGACCTGGAGGTGAACAAATCTGGCAAATTCATGCCGAACTTTGAGAACAGAAGCTACTTTAGAAAAGGAGAGGCGGGTGATTGGGTTAACAATCTCAGTCCTCCCATGGTAGCACGTCTACATAGCATCATGGAAGAGAAGATGGATCCTTTTGGGTTAGAGTTCACAACATACTAGTCTTCCTTCCCATATTAATTTTCCAGTTCAGTTGAATATTGGTACTGAGAATATAAATAGTACGTTTCTTATGATTTGAACTCAATATTTCTTTATCTTGGATCTCCCCACGAATGCTATAGTGTGTGGAAAAGATTCAATGAGAAAATGCACTGAGATACGTCGAATTTTCAGTTGCTGAAAGAGTAAACAAGTATCAAAATGAGATGAGGACTAGATATAAGGAAAGCATCTTGCGTCTTTCTCTCTGCACTGAACCCTAAAAGATCAGTTTACTCCAACATCTACGTCACAAGGGATGAGTTACTTAGGTGCATGATAACCTAGAAACTCCAGCATTAGGTAATTTGTGACCTGAAAGCACCCAAAAAACAGAAAAAATCATTGCGATCCAACTTATCTGTCCCCGATTTGAAACTTTTCCCTTAGACATTCCATGCATATATCCAGGACACAGACAACGAAAAAAAAATCAGAAAGGTCCTTTATTGGTTATGATAGTAGCCTTCTACAATTTTACTTTTGATATAAGCATTTGAGAACACAATCTCTTTTCTCGTTCATTCAATGGCACGGGTAAGGAAAAGAAATCCTAGTTAAACACAGTTATTGAAGAAATTATGATATGTTTGATGACCTACATTAATTTCTAAACAGAGTCCACTTTATGAATAACAATCAAAATTGTCTAATTGGTCATCACTAACCCTGATCACTGAGCAGAACACCACTGGCCCGGCGACCAGCTGGAAGAAGGAGGGAGGGGAGGGGGAAAAAAGAAAAGAAAAGAAAAAGTTTAATAAAAAAAATTAAAATATTATTTAAGTTGTCCACGTCGGCGCTGGTGATCGGTCGGCGTCCATGTCAGCAATGCATGGAAATGTGAAGGCAGAATTTTTAATGTGTAGATCAGACTTGTTAAATTTTTTAACAAGTAACCCCTGGTACCCCACGCATGGTGTGCTTATTAATATATCAATTAATATATAATACGTTTGTGGACATATAGATGATAACTTAGCCTGTACTGCCTCTTGAGTAGAGCTATTCTGTTTCAATTATCTGCAGTTCGTCGAGCAAATATAATCAACTTCATCGAGCAAATGTTTCGAAAATTGGATCACAATTCATCGCCCGAGGCGGTCTATGCGTGTAATTTAGTTTCCTAACAATTGGTTGATTATATAATAAAGGGTTTTGTTGTCCAAATTCATTAAAGGGACTCGCACTAGTTTGATTGTTCTCCCTTAATATGCTGGAGAGAGGTGGAGCAATCTTGTTTAGAGGTCCTACGGTGAAAAAGGGAACCGGGTATTCCTGTCTAAGCTTCATCAATGGTGACTGTTCAAGGCATTCGATGGTGTTCAGGACGAATGCGACCGAAGATCCTATTTCATTGGATCTCTTGAGCAGTAGTAACAATTTTTCGAGGCCTTCGAACTTGTATATGGGAAGATCCTTGAATCTGAGGGGATGAAGCCGTGGTACGAGCTCCAGTGGCTTTGAATCTGCAAAGTGATAAAGATGAATGCAAAGTCTATGCAGTTCAGGGGTATATTGTTCATGGTCAAATTAAGCTGCGCCTGATGAGTGATGTCTACTCTAGATATGTGGCATAGAGGTTTACTTACCAAGCAATGGAATGAAGCCTTCTTCTTGGAGTCGAGGGTACTCAGTTGTAGGTCGAAGTATTGGCGGCTCTACAGGTGTGGAATATGATACATGGGACTTTCAGCTCTCGAGCTACTTCTTCTGCGAAATACATGAGTGAATCATAGATTATGCAGGCAATCTCGTCTTGGCAATCTGTTTGTTCTCTTAATCTCGTTAAGGATTGCTGGAACGAGGTCTTGCAGTTGAAATTGAGCTTCAAGATGGTTGATATAAAACTTCTAGAGGACGTGTCGGCATCGGATATGCTGTCTGCTATGGGAAGAAAATCGAACTGAGGGTGGTTAGATTGGTTAGGGAAGTGGAACTTGGCGTGAGCTACTGTGACGGAAAAAGAGCCGGTCAATTGAAGAGCCGCTCCGAGCTGAAGCATCGGATTCAGGTGACCTTGGTAAGGACAAGGCACTAGCACCAAAAGGCGCTGCCTCCTATCTCCGGCTGCTGCCACTAGGTGCGAGGCCAAAACTCACTTGAGTGGTCTTTCATTATGCAATCTGTGGTCTATCATTAAGCAACCGGCGGTTCATTTCTTCATATTTTAAAGGGCATGAAAGGGACGGGCACAATCATTCAGCGATGGACACTCATTTGTTAAATGCTGCTGGACGGTCAAAAGAGCGAAGAGTTCTCTAAAGACGGCTCACGTGATAATGACTGAGTCAGATAATTGTATTTGGAGTTGGACACGGCGCGTTGTGGCCAATGCTGCAGAAATTAAAAATAGGGTTGAAGTTGCTGAGCAGGTTCAGCACGACTCGCGTGCATCCTCTTTCATTGGTGCATCAAGTATCAAATCATCCGTTGCATCCATCCACTAAATGGCAAGAAATCTTTTGGAGATATAAAACAAAGTGAAAGACACAATTGGAAAACAGTGTTCAGCCTGCACGCATCTTTCCTCTACCGTATGAGACTGTTGGATAAAAAATCCCCATAAACAAATTGTACGAAATGCATTTCGTGTTTTTCTGCCAGAAATGCTTCTGCTCTGTGAGAAATCTTTTCCTGTCGGCCTCTGTTAACATTGTATTTAGAGTTACGTATGCCATTTTTGCGATCTTGGCTCTAGGTTACTCTTTGATTTTCATGCGACTGATCGTATTGAATCGCGCCTATGAAACCGTTTTAAAAGGGGGGAGAAACATACGTATGCGAAATTGCGAAATTGCAATACAAAAGTTTTGATATCGAAACACCCGAAAACTGAAATATGATGCTGATCTCCAATCTGCCGCTGGACTTTCTGGTGCGAGCAAAATGTCCACTCGATAAATGGTATTTGAGTGCATAAACAGATACTCCGGTGGCAGTTGGAAACGGTTAATCCGATGTTACGTGTTGAGGTTGGAATGACAGGATCAGTTCCACCAATTCATTCAACGCAGTGTTGGTGGAACCGCCCATGTCGAGACTCCGTTCAGCTCTCTCTTTGAATGCCTGGGCCTGTTGTCTAATCTCCTCCCCTTCTTCCTCTACCATTAGTCGTCTGATGGCTCCCGCAATCTTCCCTCGTTCTAGCTTCGCTTCCAACTCCAGTCCGATCTTCCATACGTGGCTTATATACTTCGCATCCAGACCTTGATCGCCAAACACCGGCCAGCAGAGCATGGGAACACCTTCGCAAATGCTTTCCAGGGTCGAGTTCCATCCGCAGTGAGACCAAAATCCTCCTACTGCACCATGAGCCAAAACTTCCTTCTGCGGTGCCCATTTCACAATACAACCTCTTTGTCCAATTATTTCTTGGAATCCCTCTGGCAAGAGCTCGAGCCACTCCGTGCAACCCACCAAACTGGGCCGTACCACCCACAAGAACGGCCTCTCACTCATGGCCAATCCCATGGCAGTTTCGAGCAGTTGTTCCTCGTTCATGCTAGCCATGCTGCCGAAGCTCACGTACAAGACTGATCTGCTAGCTTGTTTGTCGAGCCATGAAATGCACCCAGTATCTTCCTTCAGTAATGAGCTAGAGGAAGAAGGGGCTAACTTGTGAAAAGGGCCAATGGCATATATCGGTGCATGGAAATATTCTTGAATATTCAGGAGGATTTCTTCTTCGGGCAAATGTATTGTGTTCACGATGGTTGCACAAGAATTTCTCGTCGCACTAGTCGTGGCTGCCCGAAGCTCTAGAGCGGTGTCCGAGGGATTCTCCTCCATGGTAATGAGAAGGTCCCTGATGTTGAGGGACTGCAACTTGAGGGATTCATCCTGAATTAAAGAATCTGCCAAATCAGAAGCAATTCTAGCATTAGTTTCTGATTTTGGATAGTAGATGTTCCATGTGTGAATCGTTTAGATAAACTTCCCAATTCAAACTTGCCTGTGAAAGTTATATAGCCTTGCTCGTTGGCCTGGGGAAGGGCGGCAAAAGCCAACATAGAAGCAGCTGCACTGGTTCGAACATTAATACTTGGCAGATTCAATTGAGCAGCCACCTCTTGAGCAAAGTGCATCATCGCATCATAGATGATGCATGCAACCCGGCCCTGTGAATCATTCTGTTCCAACATCTGTTGAATAAATCATCGAAGGGGTTCCCGGCAGTTCCTGTGAATAGCAAGCATCGTCGAGTGGAAGTCCTGAACAGCAAAGCTGCTTTTAGACAAGCCATCTGGTATTGGTAAGAAGGTGAAATTCGGATAGTTGGAAGGGTTGGGCGAGTTGAATTTAGGATGAGCAATAGTAATTGAGAAGCCTCTCGAGTTCAGTATGGTGGCTAGCTGAAGCATGGGATTGATGTGGCCCTGCAAGGGGAAGAGCACCAACACCAGGCGGCATGTTTCACTTTCAGGCATGGCGACGGGATGACCGATCTCGAACTCCATAACTCTGGAATCGGAAGCTGAGACTGCGCGAATGATTGCCATATGAATAGCAACCCAGGTTAGTATTTAAGGACGTATAGGACCCTTTGAAGAGTCTGCGAAACCAGTGAGATACTTCTGCCGTGTTCAACTTCTCTCTTCGTAAGGAACCCACATGGGAACTTCACCGTTCTGACTAAAAATGCATTCTGAAGCAATACAAGCAAGCACCTGATATGGACTCTATAAAAGCCAAGTGAAATCTGTACTAGGCGAATCGTTTTTGGTGTCTTCGGCTGATTGAGTATTAAAATGTGGCGTTTCAACTGAGTCCTTTTTTATCCGACCAAAAAAAAAACCCGAGTCATACCAGTCAGGAGAGACATCCTGCACGGCATTGCCGAGGACTTTTTCAAAGTTCCAATTTCCCACTCTTTGCAATTCAGGATAGGAACAATCGTCTGATGTGATCAGGCGCCTTTGCGTTTTAACATCTACTAGTCTAACAGGACACGCAACATCCGATTTACATAATTGGAACTTTGAAAAAGTTCCAATTTACCTAATCCTAATTCTAGTGACGATTAAATGGACAATTATAATATGACCTAATTTTAATTACGGACAAAAATCATTACGGAATTATTTTAATATGACACACAATTCCATGTACGTAACATATGATTGCAAAATGACACGCAAGCAATGACGAATGGAAAGTTATGAACAACATGGAAATATGACATACAAGCGTGATACAATTAATCTATATGACATGTTCATGTTTATTTTTATTTTTTATAGCTTTTATGAAATCCGAAGTTAATTAAATTCCCTAATTTAAACATGCAATTTATCCTAAAAATAATCTACTTCAATTGTAGCTAATCTCTTTTTTGGATTTGTTTTTAAAAAAGCAAAATCAATTCAAATCAAACAAATACAGAAAGAAATCAAATCCACATCAAATACGACATCGAATCACAAGAAATATTATTTATATCCATTTAAATTTAGAAACAATAGATTTACAAATCATATCTCGATTCCAAGGTAAGCATAATAGGTTTTAAGTTCAGGGTAGGTTCCAAATTCTAGGCAAGTAAAAACTCGGAACCTAAAATTTGAAACCTTAGTAGGCAGTGTTCCATAATATTAGATAATGAGTGTATAATCTGAAATTACTAGTTTGAGCTTTCATCTTGTGACTTGTTAATGTTTCATGTTTTTCATGTGTCTAAATATAAGTTGTGGTCGAGGGATCATAGAAACAAGTGGTGGTCATAAATGTGATTAGGTTCCAAAGTATGTAAAGTAAGTTTCAGGTTCCAAAAAATAAGAAATGGGTAGGTTTCAGATTTGAGATGGAACCTGTGCAGAATCCGGAATCGTTCGCTCCGACTTTCAATGGAAAGGCTAACATCTACTTTCCTTCTTGTAAAATCTAAATATATTATACTTTGTCCCTTCCCCCCCAGAACTTAGGCCCTTCAGCCAAATTCCCTTTGCTTCTCTCCCTCTTTTGTTATTTTCTTTCCCTTTCTTTAATTTCACGTGTGCAAAAATCGTTTTTCTTTCCTTCTCACCCCTTTTTAACCGAATATGATGGCTTCACAATCTTCCCATGTATTGCGGAAACGTGAATAAAAATAACTCTCTTTCCTATTTTTCTTCCTTTGTTCCTCTGCCAATGAATCTACCAAACCCGCTTTGCTCTTTCACTATACTAGTTCTTTCAAATAACCCATGTGACCAAAAGATTTTCATGACATTATCTCAATATCCCCTAATTTGATGTATCACATGCGCAATGCACATGCCAATCTCGACCACTCTAGGGAATAACGGGTTTAACCGAATCTTTAATTCGCATGGGTTTGATCTAATTAATTCCATTGAGCTCAAAATTTCTGCACTTGAGTCCATTAACTCCAGTCCAATTAAATTCTGTTAAGTCCATCTGCCGCCGATTCAATTAAATGCAATGGATAAACTATATGCTCCGAAAAACTATATGCTATGCAATTATATTATTTTTGTTAGGGGCCAAAGGTTAGCCCTTAATTTTACTATACAATTATAAGTAGTTAGAATTTAGGTGTCAACAATTGTCATTGACTTTTTCAGGGTTCTAATTTCACACTCTCCATTCTCAACAATTCAAGAAGACTTGTTTGGTGTGATCAAGTGCCTTTGCGTTTTTACATCTACTAGTCATGAAATGTAGCAACTTAGCTCGGATTTGGTCCGATCGTAATAGATGGGTGTCATCAAATGTTTATTGCAAAATCTTGCGTCTTTCAATGTCCGAGACTTTGGGATGTGACAATTGCGATGCCCCAAAATTAAGACTCCACCTGACAAGTCTTTAATCTATTCTTTCTTTGAATTACGGCGAAAAGCTTTCTTTATTCTTTTGCCAGACATCGCGGAATGTGTCAGTGCCTCGGTAGATTCTCACAAAGTTCGATGACGCAATAGGAATCATCATCCGAGAGATTTCTTAGATACTTTTCAGACAAAATGAAAGACTGGATCAGATCGATGAACCTAAACATCCTTGCATAACTAGTGTGCAGGGAAATAGACAAAAGGAAGGGCCAAAAAAGCTCTTATATGTCTCTGTTTATTGTGCCATTACAGTAAATCATGGAAAGCTCAACGACTGGCAAAGCAAAAGCCGAAAATCAAAATTTGGGCAACAATTTATTCAGAAATTCAGAAGAGGATGAGGGCACTGCATACTCCTGAGGGAGACATGTCTCCTGAATCATGTAGTACTGCTACCATCTGGGTTTCGCGCTCTTGCCATCAGAGATTCTGCATACAAGTGGAACAAAGAGGTGCCATTCAATTCATCACAGAAGTTGGCCAAAGAAGTGATCATCGTCAAAAACATATATCAGTGCGATAACGAAACAAAGTCACTGGAGGTGGTGTGTGATTGGGCGTTAGTACGATGCTGGCTGTCTACTTAACATTCGATTCGAGTTTACCTTTTTGGCAAGAAAATAGCTGGTTGCATAGGAAAACCACCGACGGCGCCAGGATCAAACTGCGAGCTGATCCTGTCAAAGTGGAGTCTCAAGGCTTGTGCTACTCCTGCGGGTATAAGCACAGTCGACCACCCTGTGATCCAAAACCCGATAATTATCAAATTGAAACGACAAGTTCTATTCCAACTTACTGCCCGTCTGGTTTCGAGGAGAAAGAGGAGAAAACTTCACCTGCACTTAACTAAACAGTACTCAAAGTGGATAGGGTATGCCCAAGCTTGTCTTGAACTGGGATTGAGCTTGAAAAATTAAATTTGAGCTCAATTCAGCAAAGTATTCTACATTCAAGCTTGTCTCAACTTGATTTGATGGCAGTTGGCCCAAAAAAGAAGAACGTTGACTTGGTTATTGAAATGCGAACTCACATTATGATGAAAAGCTTTCATTAGATAGTTTGACCGGGGATTTTGAAACAGGCTATATATCAAAAGACCAGTGCAACTCGAACTCAATTAGAATGGCATACAGGTCGAGTATCAACTGGTTGACCTTCGAGTGAATTCACAAACATGAAAACTATTTCTACAACCGCAAAGGAGAAGTACCGGATCGATGGCCTGTTCCACAGGGCAAGAAAACGCCTGTCCCACTCGACCCGCCAAGGAAAAAGGCTTCATGCCCGAACCAGCACCTTGATGGCGTTGGACCTTTCTCGGCCGTGGCAGGGCACTAGCCTGAGAAAGCTGCCTCTTCAGTACATCATGCTTTTGCTGCGGAGTGCGGAACCAAACACCAGTCAAACCAAAGCCAAGAAGCTTATGTTCGATCATTTAAAAGCAGAGAGAGAAAAGCATACAAAAGCAGCTTGTCCTCCACGGACATCATGAACTTGGTCTCTCTCATCATCATCACCATCCTCTTCTCGAGCCATGATGTAGCGAGCACAAATACGAAGCAAGAGAAGAACGGATAAAGAAAATGAAGGAATCTCCAATGCCAATCAGTGGAGGTCATACCGGACACATATGGCAAAACTCACCCTCTTCCCAAAGTGCATAACTTAAATTATTCACAAGTGCGCGATAATAATCAGTCTGAAGAAAAGCATTAAACATGTGAAAGTTAGCATCGAATTCGACGCTGAAAGAGGCCTGCCTTTTGCTTTCCTCTCTCTCTCTCTTTCTCTCTCTCTCTGAGGTTGTGGCTTTCATGGGCCAACAATAGCTTAGCTCCATGCCTCGTGGTGAAGCTAAACATGTTGGATGAACGACAAAAAGCCCAAGCTCGGATCCATTCCCGGTACTCTGTACACAAAGCCTGATCCCTGCCTACGAATCATGAAAACCGCACAGTTGGCTTTTCCTTGACCCAATTATAGAGAGAGTACCAGTTTTGGTTTACTCTCGGTTGTGGACGTCTGTCTTAACAAGAATCCAAGGAAAATGGCAAAATAAGGATGATACTCTAGAAACTCAGGACGCATTTAATATCAACCAAGAAGCTCCAAGTCCCGGAATCATCTACGTTATTGAAATATTTAATTTTAGTTATCATTTTTTTTGTGCTTATAGACTCATCACTCATTTATTGTAAAGTACTCTGATGAATTAGATAAGACACGATTCAAAAAATGATTTGGACATGTATTTTTGGGGAAATGTGTTAAAAAAGTCCTAAACCTTTGGCATTAGTGTCAATTTAGTTCTAAATCTTTTTTTGGTGCCAATTCAGTTCTAAACCTTTTGCATTAGTGCCAATTTAGTCATAAATCTTTTTTTGTGCCAATTCATTCTTAAACATTTTGCATTTGTACCAATTCAGTCCTTCAGGCCAGTCGGATTTTGCTGACGTAGACGCTGGCCAGCTGATTACCGGTGTTGACGTTGATAACTTTTAATGATATTTTAATATTTTTTTGAAGTTTTATTTATTTTTTTCCTCTCCTCCCTCCTTCCTCCAGTTAGTCGCCGTCACTAGCAAGGCTCGCCCTTGCCAGCGACGGCGAAGGCTAGCCTTGCCCTCGCTAGAGATGGCGAAGGCGAGCCTCGCCATGGCTGGACAAGGCACGACCTCACCAATTTGGCGAGGTCATGCCTCGCCAGAGGCCTTTGACCTCATGGCCTCCAGCGAGAGCTCTAGCCTTGCTTGCAGCTAGGCAAGACCCAACCTCATCGGAGGCCAAGAGGTCGAAGGCCTCTGGCGAGGCTCGAGCCCTCGCCTCCCCAGTGCGAGGTCACCCTTGCACCCATTCGGCAAGGGCGAGTATCGCCAGTCCAACGATCAGCTAGAGGAAGGAGGGAAGAGAGGAAAAAAAAGAAAAATAAATAAATAAATAATTCAAAAAAATATTATTAAAAGTTGTCCAGCGCCGGTTGGCACCCATGTCAACAAAATCCAGCCAAAATTGACTAGAAGAACTGAATTAGCACAAAGACAAAAGGATTATAACTGAATTGGCACAAATACAAAAGGATTAGGACTGAATTAGTATAAATACAAAAAGTTTAGGACTGAATTGACACAAAAAAAATATTTAGGACTAAATTGATATCAATGCAAAAGATTTAAGATTGAATTGATATCAAAAAAAGGTTTATGACTAAATTAGCACAAATACAAAAGATTATGACTTTTTTTACGCTTTTCCCTAAATTTTTGCATTTGTGAGGTGGAAAATTGCACCTTCTTATCCTTTCCTTAGCGTAGAGTGGACCTTATATGAGATAACTCAAAAAAAAGAAAATTGAAATTGGATATTGAGTGCGAATATCTACTATAGAAGAAGCAATAAAGCATTTCTTTCGCAATAAAGAAACGTATTAGTATACGTCCGGTTCAAAAGCAAGATTTCGCTCGAGGAGAGCGTGAATTTCTACTATAGAAGAAGCAATAAAGCATTAGTTTCGCAATTATGGTATTTGTGAATCAAGCCCAAGGACGCTTATCGACAAAGAACCTTATAATTGAATTAGGGAAAAATTTTCTAACTGAGGAACTTTTATGGAGCAATATCTCTCTCTGTGTCGCTTCATGAGATTCATCTGTTTCTTCAGCTTTTCTTGCTCCTTGTTCTCCCGTCAAGTCAAACATTTGTCATCCAAATCCATTGACCAATCGTTATGACTGTTAGATATCTCTCTCTCTCTCTCTCTCACAGAAAAAATAATGGCAATCTAACCAAAAGGCATTGACATAATAACGTTGTGGTACGTGCCTATAATCTATTGAATTGCCAAATGCCACTGATGTACGTTTCAGGCACTTGGACCCATTAAACCAGCTAACGAATCGCAATTAAAATAACTGCAAATCTCTCCCCTTATGCGCCTCGCTTCACTCGTATCCATCTCATTGAATTTGCCCACGATGTGAAGCTTCAAGACTAAGCAAAAAGTTGACCTATCTCCTCGGCTAAAAGCAACTGCAGACCCTGTTTTTTTCTTTTTTAAAATGACTTGGTTAGCTTGTGGCTTTGCATCATCATCATCTCCATCGTAATAAAGCCTTGCCAAAAGGTCATAAACCATATATCACTTCGGTTTCTGCCGTATCTTTCCATCTCCTCCGGGTCCTACTCCTGCCTCTCCTGGTCCTCTCTAGAGAGACAGATATCTTCGAAGCTGTTTCTTTCTTGCTCTTCTTTGATCGGGATCGAGTAGGAGGGTCGACCAGCATGACCAAGGACAGGAAGATCGGAGTGGCCGTCGACTTCTCCAAGGGAAGCAAACTGGCCCTGAAATGGGCCATCGACAACCTCATCGACAAAGGCGACACTCTCTACATGATCCACATCAAGCCCTTCGTCGGGGACGAGTCTCGCAACCTCCTCTGGTCCGCCACCGGCTCTCGTACGTCCCCTAAACAAGATCGATCGCTCTTGCCTATCTTGCTGGGTTTGAATTATTCTATAACTATGATGATAATTGGTAGCACTAGCGTTCTGATTATTTCAATATATGCAGCTCTGATACCCCTATCGGAGTTCCGGGAGAAGGAGGTCGCCCAGAAGTACGATGTCGAGCTTGATCCCGAGGTCCTCGACATGCTCGACGCCGGTTGCCGCCAGAAGCATGTACTCTATTACTCTTCCTAGCATATACCCATATTTTTTTTCTGTGAGATTGTTTATTTAATTATTAATCGAAATAAGCATGTGAATTGATCGATATGGATTAGGTAACTGTGGTGGTGAAGATATACTGGGGCGATGCAAGGGACAAGCTATGCGCGGCGGTCGGCGATCTCAGGCTCGATTGCTTGGTCATGGGTAGCAGAGGCCTCGGCACCATTCAAAGGTACATTAAATTCTTAAAATAACAGATGTCCATCTTGAAGGAATCCAGGTTGTTCCAATTGGTTTGGTTCCCAAGAGCAGAAACTATAGAACGAATGAGATAATTACAAAGTGGATCATGAATTATTGTTTCCCTGAGTTGGTCTTATTGGAGTGAATAAGTGTGCTGTGATCTACAAACAGGGTGGTCCTTGGGAGCGTGACCAGTCATGTGATGGCGACCGCGACTTGTCCGGTTACCATTGTCAAGGATCCAGCTTCTCATGGTTTCTGATCGATCTGGACTTTGCCAAGGGACGACTGATTGTTTCGTGTATAGCGTTTGTACTTCCGATGTTGGAATGCGCTGCATAAGGTTTTCTCTCTTTGTTTACTGCTTTCTGTAACTGGAGTTTGATGGACTAGTTTGTATTTCGGCTCTTGCGGTAATCTCCCTAATTCTATTTCCTTATGGATGATTTGAATATCACTTATTCCGGAAAGGGACCACCCCATCAGAATTGACCCTTCAGTGGTAAGATATCGTGATGATTTTTTTATACTAGTTCAACTAAGCCTAAACCATAAGCCACGCCTTCGGAGGAGGAGGGCATCGACAACTCTCACAGCTAGACATAATGCTTCAAAGAGGCATATCTTGAATTATTTTCTGAGTAGCATGGCACAACTTAAATGATTGTTTGGAATGGATTAAAATGTCTTAATACCCGTATGCTAGAATGTCTAGTAAATCAGGAGTTCGTTTGCCATTTCAATATACTGAGCATTATCCATCTTACCAAGAACAGACCAAGACTGTCACCGTCTTTCCTCCGGTAATATAATACTAGGTATATTCAGATCAGAAAGCCCCACTGTCTCCTTTGTGAGAGCTCGGAGGAGACGCCTCTCCACATGATTAGAGACTGGCCAGTAACTCGAGTAGTTTGGTGACAAACCTGTTGGGGTTTGGCTATTCTTCGGTTCAGTGGTATGGATGTACATGGTGTACTCTCGGAGTTGCTGTTCCCATCAATAGGTATCCATCCTTTTCGCTTTCGATGTGAGGTGGGCATGATACATTGGCGTCTCTAGGAATATCGAAACCAAATTGTGGACTCTCATGTCCAGATGGACGGCCTATTGGTCCTGTGACGCATTATGACATCCTTCCAAAAACTGTCACGAGAAAGATTTGTCCCAGCAAAATCAACGCATTATAACATCCTCCCGCGCTTGGGTGTGTTAAAACTCAATGTCGATGCAGCGGTGAACACTACACAGGTCTCCATAGCTACACTGGCTCGAGAACGCAGAGATCATGTGCTCCACAACTCCTTATCGGGAACTCACGCCCTCTCTGCTCTCGAAGCCAAAGGGGAAGCTCTAGAGCTCGGCACACAAGGCGCGTCTTCACAAGGCTGGGATCGGGTGCTCTTTGAGAGTGACTCTGTGTCTCTGATGAGTGCTATAAACACTGAAAACAGCACCCATCGTTGGCAGATTTCGGGTTTGGTCCAAGATTGCCGTGCTTCTCTCAGGAACCGGTGGTGGAGTATTTCCTGGACACGGCGCTCGAACAATAGAGCTGCTCACAAGTTAGCCAAATTAGCATCGCGTATAGCCCTTCCTCGACCCTTTATATTTCACTGCTACTGAACTCAATCCAGTCGATTTTGTAATATGTATCAGGTTATGCTTATTATAGATAAGTTTAATACTGATTTAAAAAAAAAGTGAGAAATGTATTGAAAGTTTTAAAACTTGTTATGAAAGTATAATGAAGTCCTAAAATTTTCAAAATAATGAAATCAAGTCCTGTAACTTGTTGCGAAAGTACAATTAAATCCTAAAACTTTTAAAAAGTGCTATTAAATCCTAAAACTTGTTAAAAAAGTGTGATCGAGTCTTAAAAATTTCAAAAATTATAATCAACAAAATGACTTAATTGGGCCAATTTGATAAGTTTGAAAGTTTTAGGACTCGATCGTATTTTCATGATAAGTTTAAGGACTCTATTGCATTCTTTTGAAATTTTTAGGATTCAATTGCACAGTTTTAGGATTTCCAATGAAATTATTCCAAAAATAAAATTACTGTTAACTATAAAATTATTATTAAGAGCCATTAATACCATCAAAGTCGTTGTAGTATAGTGGTGAGTATTCCCGCCTGTCACGCGGGTGACCCGGGTTCGATCCCCGGCAACGGCGATTCTTTTTGTTTTTGACCTTTTTGATTTATGGGTTCACTTATCAAACACATGGAAAAACAAAGAGTCTGCTAGCATCCACTCAACATGGCACCATGCCCCCATCGAAATGACCTCTTTATCTTTCTTTCAGTCTACAGATGGACAAATTTTTTTTACGGGAATCCGCATCGGTAATGGCAAACGCTTGGAATTCTTAAATAGGTGCGGAAATTTGGTACCCAAGTCAACGGAGTTGTTGCTGCTTAGCTAAGCCTCACCCCATTAAACTTCGTAATAAAACTCTAAATGCTCACATCTCAAGCTGTGTTCCAGTCCCAAATTTGTTAGTCCATGTGCAGCAGCCACTTCAAACATATGAGCTACCAGACAGCACTGTAGATTCTTCAGTAAGTTTCATGTTCCATTGGATATTTTGATTTTTTCTTTTCCTTCGGAATCATCTGTTTTTGATCTGGTTCAACCATTAGGACTTTAGTTTCAATGGCCAGGGATCACAAGTCTGTAGGCTTGAGCTTTCGTTGTCTATGCTCCATTATCTTCATCCTCTCCGGGTTTTCGATCGCTTCATTCCTCTGTTGGTTTCACTGCACCAGTACTAGTCCGTGCCATAAGCAAACTCAAATACCGGGCCGCTATCAAGATCGACCTATCGACCTCCTCACATTTGCTTCTGCGTGGAGCTACCTTGATTTCACCCCGGGGCGGCCTCCGAAACTCCTCAAGATTGCTGTCTTCGTCAAGAAATGGCCTCACAGTTCTCACGCAGGCGGACTTGAGAGGCATGCCTCGACCCTTCACCTAGCGCTCGCCAAAAGAGGCCACGAGCTCCACATATTCACAACTTCTCCTCCGAACTCGTCCTTCCCGAAATACCCGATAAGCAGTTTGCACTTTCATCTCTCTAAGCCAACAGCTGCCGGTTATCTGGACCAAGCACTGGTGTGGAAGCAGTTCCAATCTCAGAATTCCACCGGTAGACCATTCGACGTGATCCACACAGAGAGTGTCGGTCTGATGCACACTCGGTCGCGAAACATAACCAACCTAGCTGTAAGCTGGCATGGAATCGCTTACGAGACCATACATTCCGACGTCATTCAGGAACTTGTTCGTTCTCCTGATGAGCTGCGGTCGTACTCATTGACTGAAAGAGTGATGAGGGTGGTCGAAGAGGTGAAGTTTTTTCCGAGTTATGCTCACCACGTCGCCACCAGTGATCACGCCGGAGATGTACTGAAAAGAGTTTACATGATCCCTGAGGAACGAGTCCACGTGATCCTTAACGGCGTGGATGAAAATGTTTTCAGGCCAGATATCATCAGCGGTGGGGATTTTAGATTGAAGTTTGGGATTCCGGATTCTAAAAACCTGGTCATAGGATTGGCAGGTAGGTTGGTTAAAGATAAAGGACACCCGTTAGTGTTCGAAGCCCTAAAGCAGATACTCAAGGAAAACAAAAAGTTCAGAGAAGACGTCCTTGTTCTGGTTGCCGGAGACGGTCCCTGGGGTACCAGATATAGAGATCTAGGTTCTAATGTTCTGGTTTTGGGGCCTCTAGAACAGGCTCAAATTGCAAGATTCTATAATGCAATTGATATCTTTGCAAACCCAACTCTTCGAGCTCAAGGATTGGATCATACTCTGTTAGAAGCAATGCTTTCTGGTAAGCCGGTCCTTGCCACGAGGCTTGCCAGTATAACTGGGTCTGTCATTGTTAATGCGGATGTGGGATACACATTTCCACCCACGGTGGAATCGCTAAAGAAGGCTCTCTACAAGGTTTGGGGTGATGGCAGAATCATTTTGGAGAAAAAAGGGCAAGTTGCCCGGCATAGAGGCCTGCATTTGTTTGCCGCCACCAAGATGGCTGCTGCCTATGAAAGGTTGTTTTTGTGTATGTCGAATGATTCGGCAAAAGGAGAAAATTTTTGTAAATACGAGGATCCACTACCCTAAAGCTTGCAAATGGTAATGAAGATTACCCAAGCAACTTGAGAGGTGCAGCGCTTTCTGAGGCTGAGAGGATTCCCAAGAACAAAAGCGTTGTGAATAAATCTGCAGTGCTAGAGCGAAGTGTTTTGAGAACTGAGGAAACACGGACAGACTGGATACATCCATCCATGCTTATAGTGGAAAGTTTTAGCAGAGACAACGCATCATCCTTCGAACACTCTTGATATGCTGCTTTTCTGCAATGGGAAGACAAAGTAACTTCGGCTGGAGACCGAAGTTACTTCGTCGGCAGGAAGGGGTATTGCTGTTCCTGGACTATTAGCCGGTAGCTTTCAAGCCAAAATCTTTTTGCTGCCTGCACGAGGGTGCAAGTATTTTATTCTAGCATGTCCTGTACTTCTCGACTCTCAAATGGTTTGCTTAATGTAGCAGTGGGCAGTTCCTGATGCTTCCTGTGTATGCAACTTGAAGATAATGCCTGGTTAGTGAATTTGTGAGGATGCATAAGAATATGTAATCTTGGCAGTCAAACCCATAGATGCGGTTAGACTCATGGATGTGGTTTTATTGTGGCTTCTAACTGGATAATGGTCAACTTGAAAGTAAGCAGATTGTCCATCTTCTGCATGCTTTTTTTCTAGTATACCGAATTAGAATATTTCTGCAAATTGCTTTTATTCTATGAAAGAAGGAAAATTCCTTCTAGGGAACTTGAAAGAGATTCTGGTATTGAAATATCTAAGATGGTCTGGCTGGTCGACCAATAAAAGAGAGTTACAAGCAAAGCAATATAACTACATAGGTTGTAGACAATGAACTGTTATTTGAAAACCTCACATTCTTAGAAGAGCAAAGAACTACGTCACTTTCGACCGAAAAAAAAGAAAAGAACTACATCACTTTACCAAATATAAGGAGGTAAACAAGCAGTGAGTGGGTTATCAAGACATTCTCGTAACGAGGCTAACAGATGCCTTGAAAAGGCTTACATGGAGGCAAGACTTTAGGTCATCTACTATTTACAGAAGGGAACATAACAAAATGCTTCTGATTCTTGTTACAGATAAACTAGTTATACAGCTGCCGCAACTTATTTACTGCCCAGGCTTCTGAATTCCTGCAAAACACACGTGTTATTAAGAGCACTTGCAAGTGAGGTTATGACCCAACACCAAGCAGATGAATGAGGATGCTAGATAAAGGAAAACGTGAACATTGTGATTTTCTTGAGGCAGAGACTCGGGTAGGACAAGGTGGCCATTATCTTTGGAAAACAAGTAACAACTTGGGATTACTACTTGATAAGATGAGATTTGTGCAGCCCTTGTAATATATTATTCTGAAATTAAGAAGTAAATCTCAAGCAAAGAAACGGGTGGTCGTAATTTACCTTAAAAATAGTCTTAGAATTCTCATGCCTTGAGAAGGCAAGAACCTAGTAATAAAGCGAACCTGCAGAAGTAAGAACCGTCACTTGAGAGATGAGCAATTACAGCTTCTCTAGATTCAGCTTCTTCATTGGCATTCATACCTTGCCACCAGTTCCCTCTAGAAGCACCACTGACAGAATTAGTTCCATTCTGGTCATCTTCTCCTCCATCTTTCTTTAACTGGAAGATTGACACGGCAGACAGAGAGCAGTCAATTTCGTGTATCACTCACTTTCCTAGAAAGATATTCTCATGTTACTGGTTGAAACTCACTATTAGTATTGGGTAGGAGGCAGAGGTTTGGGCACCAGGAGACTGGGAATAGACATCTCGCCCACCGTAATAAATTGATGAACTCAGATGGCACGGCTCTCCTCTTTCTTCTTGGAAGATCAAACCATCCTTGTTGGTTGTGTTGCAACTCGCACATTCAGGACTCACTGTAATATATTGACAAAACACGTAGTTTGAGAATATAGTCCGCTACTTACTGAATTTTCAAATCTCATGTAACTGTAAACATGCGAATTTTCATGTGGGTGGCTATCACAGGCAATGAAACTATTGACTACGGCATGTTACAAAGGAATTCACTCGAGATCAAGTGCACCTTTATTACTCCTCATATGAAAACAAAAGTCTTTTTAGTATGAAGTGTAATAAATCCCCCATAAGCTTGAGATGAATTTTAAGATTGACGAGGGTGGAAATAAGTAGTCACCACATAATCCTGATCACCAACCTGGATTACCCTGTTTGCTGTTCCACACTTGATTTTCATTGTGGTGCTTCTGCCTATATCCTATGACCTCAGAGCTTGACTTCCTCCCTACTGCCTGAGATCATGAAGGAGGAGTATTTCAGTAAAACAGATTCGCCTTCATTAGGAACATATATGGCGTAAATGGA
Organism: Syzygium aromaticum; assembly: GCA_024500025.1. NCBI lineage: Eukaryota > Viridiplantae > Streptophyta > Magnoliopsida > Myrtales > Myrtaceae > Syzygium > Syzygium aromaticum. The sequence continues at coordinate 36,046,630 of CM044886.1, read as the reverse complement.
TTCATTCTAAGAAAACGAAAAATAGGATTGAGAGGTATGATTGGCCAATACCATTTTAGAACGGTGGAAAAAACAAAAGGAGATTTAACTTCTCTTCTCCTGAAACAAAGACCAGACTACAATTCACGGTTACGCTACAAGGTGGACTCATTGCAGAAGTCAGGGATTCAGGGCTGAAGCGAGAATTCTTAAGAGTTCTTGACATGTTATTACCACATAGTGATATCTTATATAAGCATAAAATTAGAATCTTAGTCGGATCCTTAAGAAATCCAGCATCAACACAATAAAGCTTCTCTCTTTCCTATGTAACACTTCTATCCACGTCCTATGTCACGCAGGCCAGACTATCATGAGAAAAAAAGAACTGCTAATGAGCAAATCCACGCAGCACAGAAATCAGCGAATGCGCGTACCGACTGAGGTGGTGGGAAAATAGACGCGAACACTCCGGTTGAAGATGACGACGGAGGCAATTCCTTGTCTCCAAAAATGTCAGCCGTGAACGAGGAAGACGAGCTGCCTTGCTTCTTGAACTCCATGATGATCTTTCCCTTTTCGGGTGCTCGAAAAAACAAAGCTGAACCCGAAACTTTTCGAGAAAAACTATCTGAACACTGGAATTCCCTGACAACTACCAGCCAAATGAAAACCGGAAAGCACACAGTAACTCAGGAGCTCAGAGCTCAGAGAGAGAGAGAGAGAGAGAGAGAGAGAGGATCTCACAATGTTTGAGCACAAGACTCAGAGACCTCTAGACCTCGAACTTATAGTCACATAAAGACGGCACTTGGCGTGCCGCCCATGTGCCATCAGGTACACAACAAGAGGAAAGAAAAGTGGTGATCCTGTGCTAATCTTAGATTCTAAATACGGCTAAAGATATATCTGCTCTCTTTCCCTCTATTTTAACCAAAGATTTGTAGAAGTTTCTCTTGGAGTTCCTCCCAACTCGGGGCACAGTTCTATTCGATTCTCTTCCTCCAATATAATATCATCAAGCTCCAACGGATAAGTGTCGCGCAGGGTCCATGCTCGATCCAAGTGGACATACCGCCTGGCCCCACGTGCCCCTCACCGGATAATCACTCGCTCTCGGAACACTGGAAGAATTAATTCATCATGCTGATGATCCCTTGCTCACCCTGGTCACACACTCAAGATTGCATCTGTTCCTGATGTTTATCTGACCCTTTGCTCTCTTCCCTGGCCAGTGACCTTTCCTGGGGGCCAGATTTCTCTAGGATGGGAGATTGCACAACAAGTAGAAGAAAAAAAAAGAAAAGTGAAGGAGATGACTCTAGAGAGGGAAAGGATCAGATTGTGAAGAAGATATCGTAAAAACGTTGTGATTGCGACAAGAGGATAACAAGATAAGGTTGTCTTTTCTATTCGAATATGCCTAACAGTAAAATTTCACAGCACCACCAAACAACTTGGGCGTACTAAAAGCAGTTGACTCCCATTTTCCTGAGATATCTCGAAGCGTGCAGAGATGCTAAGATACCATGAATTGAACAAATCATCTACCATTTGGACTGTCGGTAAAACAACCAAATCGTTTTTGCAATACGCGGGTCTGTGGCTGGAATTGAAAGGACAATGATTGACAGAATAGCACAACCAGAAATCACTGCTGACCCACGTTCTGCAGAGAGTTCTTTTACGAGGTAAACGAAAAGGGGTTGATGAAAGTAACAGAAAAATGATGACTTTGAATGGCGAATCGATCCCGGAAGCTGAAAATCGATGCTGTGCGATGGAAGACCGTGAAACAGTGAACAGTAGCCATGGAGGGTCAATGGGAGGAGGGAGACAGGGGGGGTGGGTGGCGGCGGCTTTCGTTTTGGGTGGACCGAGCGTCTGAAAGAACAAAGGAATATCATTTATTTTCAAGCCGGAAGAATAGAAAAGGACGGGCGGAATCAATGGATTACAGCGTCAGATAATGGGACAAAAAAATCAAATCAGAGAGAGAGAGAGAGAGAGAATCAGAAAACAGGAAAGGAAACGTGGGCCGACGCGAACAGAATCCAAAGACTGGCTCACATTCACCCCCCAATTGAACTTTCGATTGTTCAAGGAAATGATTAACAATGATCCCAGAGAAAACGGAAAAAACAGAGAGAAGCGTGAGCGGCAGGATTCGAACCTGCGCGGGCAGAGCCCACATGATTTCTAGTCATGCCCGATAACCACTCCGGCACGCCCACCCGGTGGTCTAGAATGCACAACATAATATAATTTATACAATAAAATTCAAGGACATGCCTTCATCAAGACATACCACTCCTCTATAATTTTGACTAATCTTTTACATGGCCGCTCCTTGCTTGTTCACCGTGAAACTAAAGACTTGTTCATTACCCTATTAATAATTATATTAGATTGATGGTCATGATTCTCCAAAAATCATAGCATGGGGGGAAAGCCCGAAAGCACATCCCCAATAGATGGAACGCTCCTCTCAATTTGATTGGACTGCCTCTCAACTGGTTCCTTTTATATTCTAAACGGCGAGCCTGAAGCCTCCCCTCTTTTCCCTTTCTTTGCGAACTCATCATTATGACGACATGATTCTAGCGCACGATCCTTAATCCTTCCATCCAACAGACAATGATGACAGGAAGGTTTCGGGCCCTCTCGATCAAATTTTAAAAAAATGAAATATGAAACAGAGAGAGAAGGAGAATCTTACCAAAAAAAAAACAGAGAGAGAAGGAGAAGAGACAGACAATAATGCCAAATGCGATTTTTATCAATATCAACCACATCCCAGATCGACCCTCAGTGCTCAGGCAGCCACCAAGAAAAGTTCCTTTCCACTAATCATTAGAGGCTCCACTAGTTGGAAGTTCAAACGAAGGCGAACTTGATAACACTAGTTTTACATCACAATTTCTGCAAAACATAAAGAGGCAGCATGGGAGATCTGGCACGAATGGCTTCACTGTTCTGTTCTCTGTAAAATTGTTCTGTTTTATCCAGAGTCTGCGAAACATTTGTAATAACCGAATGCGATCTTGCCCAAAAATGCAGCAGTGAATATTGACATGCTGACAGCCCTTGCTCATAAACTGTAGATTAAGAAACTATGCCATAAGTGAAGCATTCCTGCATGAAGTGTAACCGCAAAATTAATCCAAAAGGGGAAGAGAAGATGCTACTCATAATGCATTCGCCTCAATCTTAATTACTGAATCAGGGGACCAGGAGTAGCTAATTGCACATCGCCCGACACATTATGTTCACACCTATTCCAGAAAAAAATGGTTTGAACTTAAGCAGCATAATATCCAATAAGTATTAAGCAGCAGCCACCCATTCCATGGTAAATTTAACACAAGAATGCAAAAACACACTTCCCAACTTTGTCAGCAAAAACAAGTGTTAGAGATATACATAATTCCTCTAGCATGACAGTGGCTAGTACTAATATGCAGGTCCATTCTCTACTTTAACTGGGAAACTTTTACCGAGTGTTTCATGTAATGTATCTTCCCCAGTATCAAATATGCAAATTCAATCATCATCAATGTTATAAAAATACGATCTATTAACAGAATAAATATTCCGATTTGTTTTAGTTTTCAAAGTATTCTAACAATCAACATTATGAAAAAGAAGCAGCCAGAATCAATTCCATTTCTTGAACTTTTCTCAAATTCCTCACATCATTTCTCGAAATAAACTTGCATCGTACGTTGCTTTGTCCGATTTCCATCATTGACAGCTAAGAGAAATCCCATCTCATACTGAAGTACAAAATCTATATTTTCAGCCAGTAGCTTCTAAACCAACACTGAAGTTCATATGCTTCAGCCAGTAAAATGATATTGAGAAAGAACATAATCAGTGACTAACCTTAACGAACACCAAATATCTCTTCAGGAGGATCATAAACATGCCGCTCTGGAAAGAGCTCCTCAAAATCCTGCTTCACTCTGTTCCTCAAAAGGGGATGAGGTATGAGTCCCTTCAACAAAATCCTGAATGGCAGCTCGTCCGGTGGATCTGGAGACAGCTTCATGTCCTCATATATATTCATTGCATCTGCTGGAGATCCATACCTCAAAAAGCCCCTGATGACTTCAGTGTACGTTTGAGAATCAGGGAATAACTCCTCCTTCCTCATAGTCTCCCACAATTGCATGGCCTCGTCCATCTTTTTACATCTTGCCAATGCAATAATTAAGTCCTTATAAAGAAACACATCAGGCTTATACCAGTCTTGCTTTTGAATGACCCCAAACATCTGCAATTTGGACAAGGTGCTTTTGAGCCACGACAGATAAATGCCATAGTAATGCTGGAAAGGTCGGAAAATCAAACAAACAATGGAAGTTTCTGACTATTGAGCTTCCCGTTCAAAAATTACAAAATGAACCCAGACTGCAATTAGCAACCTGGCTACTCATTAAAGGAACCTAATTTCTAACAACTTCACAGGGAATAGAAACAGTTAAACACTAGGTACAGTATAAACTCATTGTCCTCTCAAACAGTTTCAGTTGAGGAAAACAAACCAACACGTAAAAAGAAGAGTTCTGTTTAGGCATATCAATCTTCAGCCTTTGGAGCGCAACAATAATCCCAATCACAAGCATTAAGCATAAAGTATCAATATTTTATCAGTTATAAACCTTCAAAATTGTCTAATCTAAGTTCCAGGAGAAATATATCATTCAAGAATTTCATCAACCATGTAACAGGCAACAGTCCCAGAACTCCTCCTACATACCCTGCTTTTCTATACGGTTTGACAGTCTCTATATTGAAGAAAATCAAAGCTACTTGGGCAAAACATTTCGTTGCCCGAGTGCGAGAAGCATACAATGCAATCACTTAGCAATAGAAACAGCATCAACAAGAACTTACGGACCAAATAACTTGTACGGTGTAAGTGTAGCAGCTGATACAGAACATCCTAACTAAACCGAAATAGCCAAAGAACCGAAGAGCGAATGCGCAAAGAGGAAAGTATGCCAAGACCTTAACAGCCAGAGAGACCTCCTCCTGGCGCTCGAGCTCGCTGAGAACGGCGATCATGTCCAGCTTCAAGAGCCTCGAGACGTGGGTCTTGATGAACTTCTCGAGCTTCTCTTCGTCGTCTTTGAACCGCTTCAATCCCGAGATTGCGAAAAGTGCCTCCTTCCCGATGAGCTTCTTGCCTCTCCAAAGGGGTCCCCTCGGCCTCCCGTCATGGAACCGCCTCGCCCAAGGAACGCCTTCGGCCGGACATTGCTCCAAGAATTGAGCTCGTGGCTTCAGAAGCAGGGAAGATTCCTGAAGAGTAGATGGGTTGACGTTTCGGAGGAGAGAAGAGACGAAAAATCGGAACTTTGATTTCGAGAACAGTCGACCCGCCATTGAAGCTCTAGCGAGAAGAAACGACAATGGTCCACCTTCAGCTGACCGTAGAGCAGATTTGCCGAGCAGAAGGAAAGGGGGACTAGAAAACCACCAGCACTTGTCTAAACCCTCTGGACAAATGCTCCATGAATTTTAATTTAATTTATAACGCGATCTCTAAACTTAAATTTATTTAATTTGATTCCTTGAACCATAGCAAAATATGTAATACGATCCCTAAATTTTTAATTTATTTTATATTATTTTTAAATTTTTAGTACATATTCAATTTAATCTATGAACTATCTAAAAATATTTAATATTGCCCCTGAACTTGAATTAAATGATAATATTGAATATTTTCATATAGTTCAGGAATTAAATTGAACATGTACCAAAAATTCATGGACCACATTAAACAAAACGACATTGCATATTTTACCCAAATTTAAGAATCATTTTTCTCATTGTCTCCTTCGTCTTCCGTTTATTAGTATGTCTTTATATATTGATGATGATCATATAGTGTCTTGAAAAGATTGGCTTCTCGTGAATTTTTAATTTTTCGATCATTATTCGAAGTGGAGTTTTTTATTTGAAAGTATTGTGGGTCGTCCAAAGTGGACTTTGAGATTTAATTTGTTCCGGGGTTCCTAAAACCCGAAGGTTGTAAATTACATTGGAAAAAAGGTCGATATATATATTGTGCAATGTGGAAAGCAATATCTTGGATTTCATCGTTTTGTTCCTCATCTAACATCTAATTTGGTCTATAAAAAATATGAATATGTATATATACTGCCGGACATGCTCGGCTTCCCGACGGCTTGCTCCCGTCGTGTTGGTCAAGATGTTTCGACAAGTGGGATCTTTTGATGTGTCAAATAAAAAATTCCTTTATCAATCGCATATAACAAATGCAATTCGAGCGACAGGTAGGATATGAATAAATCTTGTCACGAGGATCGCGCTGCTTCATATTGCACATGTTTCCTTATTCTTGGCGGACTCAATCTCATCGACTGTTTCATATTATTGCGTCTCATATGCTCAAGAGGTGGACTAGTTGAGGTATGCGGAAGCTGGATCAAACATCACTTGACCTGCACAAAAAAGAAAACATAACGAAAAATGTGATCCGAATTTTCCCATTCGAGCCATCATATGCCGAAAAATGTGAAAAATATTCTTGTTGGTTGTTTCTATATTGGATTTAGCCCATTTCAACCTGACTCGCATGCTCTTTATGTATATGTAGCATCCCAATCAATCAATCAGTTGAGCTTGATCGGGCTTTTATGCAAAATTAGATGACCATTTAGTTATGTCCAATATATTCAAAACTCTTTAAACATCTTACTAATCTCTCATCTCAAAAAATCTGAATAATTATCAAATTCGCAAGCATGCACATCGGCACGCGCGCTTTTAAAGATAGTTCTTAGAAGGAATAATGACATAAATAATATTTGAACTTTGATTTAATGTGCAATTTAGTCCCAAAACTTTTAATTTGTTCAATATAATCCATAAACTATAGCCTAGTATTCAATGTGGTCTCTGAACTTTTTGCACATGTTCAATTTAGTCCATAAACTATATGAAAATATACAATATAATTCCTCAACTTGAATTAATTGAAGGACTACATTGAACATTTTTATAAAATTTGGAGACTATATTGAACATGTACTAAAAGTTCAGAAATCACATTGAATAAATTGAAAGTTCATGAACCACATTGAATATTAAGTTAAAGTTCAGGAACTATATCGAATAAATTAGAAGTTCATGGATCAAATTATATATTGAGTCAAAATTTAAAGACTATTTAAGCCATTTTCCCTTCTCAAAAAATGCATGAGTGCGATGATTCGAATCCCGATTTTAAATGGGGAAACGAATACGTTTCGAATCGAGTAATAAAATTGCATGGCGTGGCGAACACTAACCTTCCCCCTCCCCCGGGCGCCCACTTCGGCCAGCCTAGCCTGCGCCCTGTCATTTCTCTCCAACCTCTCTCTCGCTCATCTCATCACATGTTCGCCAATTATTGATCACTCAAATCGGTTGACGGGATTCGGGTCCCCCACTCCACAACGACGACGTTCGCGCCCCCCTCCCCCGCCCTCCTTCCAGAAAGAAACTCCCAAAGAAATCATACGAATCTCTCCCCGCAATTCCCCTTGGCCCGTTTCAAAAAGCCCCGTCGTCATAGCCCCCTCCTCCTCCTCCTCCTCCTCCTCCACCCTCTTCCTCCGTCGTCGATCGGCGAACGCCCCCGTCCCCGATCCTCTGCTCCTCGAGCCTCGTCGAATCGCGCCTCCCCCTTCCCGCTCCCTCGCGTATCGTGCTCCCGCGGCGTAATCTGCGCCCTCCTCTCGATCCGGAGCGAGCTCGTTCGATCCGATTCTCGGGGCCCGCCGATCTGTCGCCTTCCGGTCGCCGCTTTACTTTCATCTCCTCCGCGTAAGTGTGCCTGGGTTTTGTTCGCGCCGTGCGTTCGCGCGTCGGGATTTCGGTCGCGTTTGTTTGTTTCCGGTGTTGAATTCTGTTAGGTTTTTTTTTTTTTTTTGAAGGCGTCGGGAATGGCCAATCGAGTGGATCATGAGTATGATTACCTGTTTAAGATCGTCTTGATCGGGGACTCCGGCGTGGGCAAATCGAACATACTCTCGAGGTTCACGAGGAACGAGTTCTGCCTGGAATCCAAGTCCACCATCGGCGTCGAGTTCGCGACGAGAACTCTGCAGGTGAACTTGTCGTCACGCTCTGATTTCCTTCGCTCTCTGCTCTGGTCGTCGTCATATCATCCTGGCTAGCTGTGTTGTCCGATCATTTGGTTGACTTCCTTTGGCGCATTGAAAATAGATCTAGCTTATGCTTCTTCTTCTTCTTCTTTTTCTATTTGCACTACCTATTGATTTTAGTTCCTGCTTCGTTTTGATTGCCCTTTTGAATTATTAAATTAACAGTTAATAGTTTATACGGAAGAAAATGGTTTCTTGCTATTATTAAATTAAATGGAAGTAATCTAAGTAGATTTATCTCGAGTATATAATTGTTTGCCGTCATTCTGTGAATTGCTGGCTGTTGCAGCAATATTTAAGATCTTACTTGTGCTTTTATATCAATATAGCACCATGTGCTGGAGACATGGCTGAAATGTGAAATTTTTCGTGGTTACCAACTGAAGGAATTCTTCTTTTCCGGATTTTTTATTCTAGATCATGATGATTGGCAAACAAACTTTTCACCATTTATTTATCGAATTACTGCGACCTGAAATTTGTTGATTCCTCAGGCCGGGCTCGGGTGAAAAATTAGAAACTTTTCTTTTGGTGGGGGTGTGGTGGGGTAGTCGTGGGGTTATTTAATCTTATAAATTTTCTTTTTGGTTTTTCGTGTGTGTGTGTTGTTGTCAGAGGAAGGGGGGAGAGGCCAAAGGAGGTGGATGACTTTATATATTGCGATAAAGTGTTATGGTATTTGGTTATTTAACAGGAACATTTCATTCCATTCCTTTGAGTTAACCTAAAACATGCAGGCCTACCTGAGAATAGAAAGGTTATTTCTGATTTGAAAATTAGGTTCTCTTTCTATATAGTTGAAGAAGAAATCTGGTTCTTCTCGTTGCCCAATCTTGTTTGATTGATCTTGCGACTTAGAACTGGTGGGTGTGTCCTCGCCTTCTTTCTGTACGTGATGGCCAACTGTTGGGATCTGCAGTTGTTGGGAACTCGGGAGTTGCTATGGTGTACATGTTGGTAAAAGTTAGTTGATGTTTAGTTCTAAAATTGTAGCCATGTTTCGAACTCCTCTTCTACCCTCCAGGTATTGCATTCAGATTTCTGTCATCTTGTTATAGCATTGAAGTTAATTAGCTGATTTTATACGAAAGAATTCACTTCTGTAGCTTTGATTGAGGGCTCTCTTGAATGTAAATGCATTTACGCTGCTGAACAACGTCTTAGGTGGGGTAGAAGTATGTTTTGGATTAGAAGCAGGGTTAGTTGATGACTGGGTACTCTCTTTGTTTGGCAGTCACGGCTGCCAATCAGACTCCGTGTCAAATGGTAATGATTATAATTTGTAAGTAGACAACGATCGCTTTATGTGTAGTTAATACTTACTGCCTCTGACACTGTACTTGATGGCCCTAAAAATAATCATCAATGTCAATATGGTTTTGTAAAGTGTGATGTATGAGCCTTGGATTTTCTATATAATTCTAGTGCAATTGATTAAGTATGCCTTTCAATTTAGGTAGAGGGAAAGACCGTCAAGGCACAAATATGGGACACTGCTGGTCAGGAGCGGTATCGAGCCATTACCAGTGCCTACTACAGGGGAGCAGTGGGCGCTCTGCTAGTTTATGACATAACAAAGAGGCAAACCTTCGACAATGTCCAGAGGTGGCTTCGGGAACTGAGGGACCATGCAGATTCGAACATAGTCATTATGATGGCCGGGAACAAGTCTGATTTGAACCACCTAAGAGCTGTACAGGGGGATGATGGTCAATCCTTGGCTGAGAAGGAGGGTCTTTCATTTCTTGAGACTTCAGCATTGGACGCAACAAACATTGAGAAGGCGTTTCAGACAATTTTGACAGAGATCTACCACATCATAAGCAAAAAGGCATTGGCAGCTCAGGAAGCTGCTGCTACTACCCTTCCTGGTCAAGGAACCACAATCAATGTCGCTGATGCCTCAGGGAATGCCAACAAGAGAGGCTGCTGTTCTACTTAAGGCGACAGTGTGATACAGGCGACAAAATTCGAGTGCTAATTAACCCAAAGCAGCTTAGATATGAGCCCATTTCCTTTTGGGTCGACGAGACATTTGTAGAATATTTGTGTTGTTCTTTTCTCCTCCCCGATTTTTTTTCTTTTTACTTTGTTGAGGTGTGACCAGACCTGTTGAACGGTATTTTTAGCTTCTGAGGAGGCGATACTTTGTTTATTCTTTTTGTCATTTTCAGTAAGACCAAAATACAGCAATTAGGTTAGGTGGAGACTGTTTCCAACGGGGGGCACGACAGAGTTGTTCGGACGTTAGCGCGTCCTTTCGGCCTCGTTGACTTTCGTCCGGGGTTTCAAATCTCCACAATAAAAGTCCTTCCAGTCTCTTGCCATTCTCTATTTAATTGCATTTATCAGCATCTGTCGTGTCATTATGGTCGGCTAAGTGTTCCGCAAGTTATTGGTGCTAATACTTCTATGGACAATAATTACGTTCACGTCCCTTTCTTGGAATAAAAGTAAAATAAAAGCAAGAAGGTGGGTTATTGCTGACGAGTAATGCAATGACTTGCCATATACAGGTGAATTATTCAAGATCAAATGTCTTTCTTTCTGGGGCTTGAGGTCATAACTCTTCGATTATAGCGAACCAGGTGAATGATCAAAGTACAACTCTCAACGGAGAAGATCGTATGACATCTGAGAGAGAGAGAGAGAGAGAGAGAGAGAGATGTGGCAAATATTATTCCACCTGTACAGTGACATGATGAATACTGTAAGTTCTTTCACAGTACAACCTAATATTGTGAACTATCTCACCAGAGCTAACCCCAGACTCGGCCACAACATGGCAAGACAAGGCGACCTTGTCAAGTGTTATGGCCCAAACATGTAGGTCATGAACCTGATGAACTCCTTTCATACGCTTCAAACCATCTGCGAGACTCTCAACATCAATTCCCCCGGGCGTTCCCTCCATTAAAATACAAAATACATTCTTAAGCAAGGACAGAGTAGTGCTAAGAACAAGAACAGAGAAAATGAGAGTGGACATCAAATCCACCATGTACCATTGTGGTGCCACCCATATGATGGCTCCCGCAATCATCACCCCGACTGATTGAATGAGATCAGCCATGACGTGCAAGTAGGCCCCCTGAAGGTTTATATTGAGAATCTTGGCCTTTGCTGAGGGAGTGGAGACTGGAAGATTTGTTTCGTGGTCCTCTTTAGCAGTTAGTGCACACATTTCCTCTTCCTCGACCTCACCATCATGTTCGTGATCATGATGAGCATGATCACATCCATGATGCGAATGATCATGTCCAAGCCACGTGACCATGATAAAGTTTACTATAAATCCAAATGCTGCAATATAGAACATGAGCTTTCCATTCACCGTCTTAGGTTTGTGAATTCTGTCAACTGCTTCGTATAGTAGGAGACCAGACACCAGCCAGATAAGTTGCACTGAAAGAAGCGCACCCAAAACTTCTAGGCGGTTGAATGCAAAAGTATACTGTGATGTCGCCTTCCAATTAGACGCCCACACTGCAAAAAGAGAGACTGATAACCCAACGATATCAGTGAGCAGGTGACCTGCATCGGCGAGAACTGCAAGACTGTTTGCTTTGACGCCACCAACAACTTCGACTAACATAACTATCATGTATAGAATCATTAGCCCACAAAGTTTTGATAATGACTTTGATCGGCGATTATATGCTTCTTCATCATTTTCTAGCTTGGAAAAGGCACAGACAAGATCACGAGGTCGCGGAGGAGTTGGATGGTAGTGAACAGCTCCAGAAGCATGTGAAATCTCAATTTCCACTTGGTTAGCATTTCCCTTGACAGGATCTGCCGGGTCCTCCATCTGCTTTTGTTAATCAAACCGTCATTACTTGAAGCACAGGGTAGATTTTAAAGAACTTTATACAAGAACGCAACAATGATCGGATGCACTTGAAGGAAATCATCTGCAAATTGTTGTGAGTTGCTATAAATTTTGGCGCTCATTTTATCCCATAGATCATTTACTCATAAAACCATGTAAATCGGAAAGAGGACAACTACAAGCACGCCCATCTTCTGACCAGTTATTCACCGAACACATAAGCCAAGAACAGGGAAATGCGATCTAAGTGGACAGAATTTGTGACAGTACAGCAAAAGCTCCAATTCAATCAGATACCTCTGATGAACATGCGGCTAGCAAAGGCTATTACCAGTTATAATACACAAAATCTAAGAGATCATTTTCATATTCCACACCACACCATGGATTGCTCTTCCACACCACAAAGTTATGAATTTTTTTCTCCACTGCAATATCCCGAGTAATGTCACTAGCAGCCAAGCACAACAGAACGATGTCAGGTTTATTCCCCTCCACACGTTTCTCCAGACTCCATCGACCATCTTTGCAACAATTTCCACTCAATCGTCCCGTGTATCACATATCACAATCCAACAAACGCACAAAGTTTAACACCCTTCACATAGATATTCTGTCCCAAAGAGAGAGAGATACGCCAACGGTGGCAGACAAATCTGAGTCATTTCCAAACCATATTAGACCCAAAGTCGTCTTCCACCATTTGCTTGTGCTCGATGCACTTAGCAACCAATTGACGCTATAAACACGCGGCCATGTCGCTAAAGTCGGCATCTTTCCGTGTCCGATTGTTAATGACTCGACCCTCAAACGAGCCCACTCGAAATCCTAAACACCATCGGACCTAAATTTCACTGGGGCACGATGATCTCAGCAAATGGTCATCTTTGACCGGATCGAGACGAGCCTCTAGATACAGAGAATGTAGAATCGGGGCAAAAAAAAAAAAAAACACAGAGGGGAAACAAGAGCGCAAGATCAACCCAATCAAGAGCTCCGAACAACACCGTACAGACAATCAAAAGCGGAAGGACAGCAACACGATCTGCAGATTCAGCCAGGCGTTGACAAAGGGGTGACGAAGAATTTGACCTGGTATAGACGCGGACGAAGAAGAAGGCGGCAGCGCGAATTGATTGCCCAGGGTTTTGGACGACACTTCTTCGCGATTCCAGATCATGTCAAAACGGGTCGCTATAAACACGTGAACAACCAACGCGATGGCGACGTTATACATGGAAAGACGATGAATGCGTCGCACACTTCCATATCATGATCCCCACTGAAAAGATTCCTGCACGGACAACTCAAAAAACTTTTAAAAAAAATATATTTCTCGAAAAATAATTACATGCGCCGCTCAAGAACAGCGAATGGAAAATATTTTTATTGCCCGGGAAAATAGTTAGGTGTAAATTATCCGCTCATGATGAAAATGTTTTCCTTTGAATGGAACATGATAATCTTGCTGGAAATGCTTTTTTAAATCTTTAATTTTTTTTTTGCGTGAAATAAAGGCACCGTCAAGCATTTCGCTTCTTATGTGAGGAAAATATCCATCAACTTACTATTTGGTTCCCTATCACTATGAAAATTAAATTGAAAGAGATTTTCATAACTTTCAATGAAAAAGATCTACAACTTACCAAGAGGAGTCGGTACTATAAATGATTAATACCACGAAAAATCCTAAACTTGTACATTTATGATAAATTTACCCAAAATTAATTTTTTTATCACAAAAAATCTCAAATTGGTACAACTATGACAATTTTATTTTCCGTTAGTTTTCGTTAAATTTTATCGTTAAATTTCTGAGTTGGATGACACGTGACAAATGACGGGTATACCAATTTGAGATTTTACTCTCTGTTTGTCACATGTGTACCCGCTTGTAATTTTTCGTGGTATTAATCTAATTTAGCAGAGGGTAAATTTTTCATGAATGACCAGTTTTGGATTTTTGGTAATCAAAAAATTACTTTGAAGCAGTTACACGTATATAAATTTTGAGTTTTTCATGATATTAACCTTACTATAAATTACTAGTTATTGAGACGTGGACGGACTTGTATTTTCAAATTAGTCCAATGTCTCTCCCTCGGCTTTCAAATTTGAATTCAAGTTCAAATATCTCTCTCGGCTTTATCGTTGGTTTGATTCAGTTTTTGCCAAGGATTTTGCATTTGTGGAAAGGACTTTAGTCGTAAAGGGAATTCATGAAAAGCAAATACTAATGTAAAATGCTTATTATAAAGCAACTTTTAACATAATAAAGAAAATGAGAACAGATAAGGTTAGGCGACGGAGGATAGCTGAGGCGATGGAGGAAAGCTCAGACGACGGGCCACCGATGTCACACCATCTCTGGCGAGGACCCCACGCGAGGTGACATTGGTGTCAGATCTAAGCTCAACGCTTGTCTGATCTCATTAGCGACGTCGCCCAACACGATCTGCACAGGAAAGTGGAATTAATGATTAATCTAGAATTTAGATAGTTCGATGAGTGCAAAATTGGAAGTAAAAAAAAAAAAATCACTAACCCCTATAGTAGCACTTCGAAAATGCTCAAATCCAATGCTGGATGGGGGTTGTCTTGAGTTTTAGACATTTTTCAAAGTATAAACTTTGCATCGAAGAATCTCGAGATCGTGTTATCAAACATCAAAACTTCGGTTCAAAGGCATTTGGAAGCCCAAAATTAATTGCAAAAGATGAATTCTATATTTTATAAAAAAAAATTCGAAAAATAATTGTATGTATTACTTACAAAAGTGAATGATTGAAAAGTATTTTTATTATCCGTGAAAATAATTAGACATAAATTGTTATGGATAATGAAAATATTTTTTGTTGATTAATTTTTCTAAACGATATAATCAATTATTTTTCGAAACATGTCTTTGGAATCTCGAGCTTCGCAAGAAACATAAGCACCCAATCGTACACAATCTTATTCTTTTTCTCTATTGCCCTTTTGCGTGATGCGGTGGATATGCATAATGCTAAACCCGGGCACGATAGGAATTAATCATAGCATCGAAGTCAAAACTGGGCACCCGGCCGAAAAAGAGAAAATTCCTTTCCATAACTCTACGTTGCTTAGATGGTCCCATTACAAAACACATACCAACTAAAAGTGGCTGTTCTTCGTCATCAAGGAACGAGCGTGGATGATTGATTAGTCAGTCCGATGGCGTTCTTCGGTCCATTGCTGCACGAAGGGAGGAGACAGAGGAGGACCGAAAGAAAGAGTCTTTCATTCTTTGATAACCAAGATGATGAGCACATCGTGGCGTCGCCGAGTGGTGCGGGCGACCCCGCTCGGCCGACCATTAGAGAAAGAAATGGATAGCCATTGGCAGCAATCTCCAAAGAGTGGATTCACAGCACATCACATCTCTCTATCTCTTGTGTGCATACATGTAATCCATGACTCATATCATCATAGATTGTTATAAATAGAACCATAGTTGAAGCCTAGGTGAATTTGATTTGAAAGCAATATTTGGCCCCCCAAAAAAGAAAATATCTTGAGCGATAAGCAAAGCCCTGTTACGAATCAATACTTTTATAATTGTAGTGGTTGCTCGAAAAAAAATCGAACTTTTGCCAAGCGAAGATATATTATTTTTAGGGTTAATACCACGAAAAACTTCAAACTGATATATTTGTGACAAATTTACCCAAAACTATTTTTTTGACCACAAAAAACCTTAAACTGATACACCTGTAACAATTTTATCCCAAACTATTTTTTTAACCATAAAAAACCCTACATTGGTATACCTGCGACAATTTTACCCATAAACTAATTTTTTGACCACAAAAAATCTCAAACCGGCACACCTATGACAAATTTATCCTTCGTTAGTTTTCGTTAAATTTTACTATCAAATTGCTAAGTTTAATGACACGTGGTAATTGACATGTGTACCGGTTTTGGGTTTTAGCCCTCCGTTTATCATAAGTTTACAAATTTGTGATTTTTTTTATGTTAATATAATTTAACGGACACTAACGGAGGGTAAATTTATCACAAATGTACTAGTTTGGAGTTTTTAGTGGTCAAAAAATTAGTTCGGGGGTAAAATTATTATAAATGTACCAGTGTGGGGTTTTTGGTGATCATAGAAATAGTTCGGGGTAAAATTATCACAAGTATACCAGTTTGGGGTTTTTGGTGGTCAAAAAAATAATTCGGGGTAAATTTATCACAGGTGTACTAGTTTAGGATTTTTTGTGGTAAAAATTTGGAATAAATTTATCACAGATGTATCAGTTTAAAATTTTTCGTCATATTAACCCATTATTTTATGGATTGCCCTAGTGTGCAGAAATTCGGGCCCATTCACAACAATGAATTGGGGATTTGTAGCTAAATTTAATTTTGTAAAAACTAAATTATATATGGTTAGAAGTGATGCAGAGCTCGCGGTTCAAAAAATAGTAACGAATTGAGTATATACAACTATGCGAGAACGCCTCTTGCTAAAAAGAATTATTTGAGCTATCGAACAAGCTAAATCTCATTAAGAGAACGAAGCTCAATTGGAGATACCAAACGAGTTACGAGCGTAATTTCAATATGTGGTGCGGGAGTGTGATTTTCTATATTATAACCTTTCTTTTTTATAATTTTTATGAAATCTAGGGTGCAAATGATAAGCATTTTGTTTTTCTGTTACTGATAATAGGTTTGAAATCGAAATTCGTTTGGTAACACAATTTCGTTTTTTATTTCTGAGAAAATTGTTTATTTCAGAAATAGGTTTGGATAAAAAATGAGGAGTATAAATTTTCTATTTTTCTATTTATGGAACAGTAATAGAAATAAAAAATTTCTAAGGGCATGAATGATAACCATCTGAGACAAATCTTTAGTCTAGAAATAGATTCAAAACAGAAATGAAAAGTAGAATTTTTTTTACCTTTTTATTTTTACAACGGAAACAGAAATAACAATTCTCTTATCGCTCGCCATCGCCACCCGCCACCTGTCGTTGCCCCTCACTGCCATTGGCTGCCCCCCACCACCTCTCGCTAGCAGCCACCCATTGCCAGCCGTTTGCCTACCCCCACCGTTGCCACTCGCTTCCGCCTCCGTCTGGCTGCACCCCATCGTTGCCCTCGTCGGTCGGCCAGCCGCCACCTAACCGCTGTCAGGAACAGAAACTTAAGAATAGCCTAACAAACGAATTTATATTCTGATAATAGATATTTTATATTGTTATCAAATCCTACTTTTTGTTTAGAAACTCATTTGAGGAATAGAAATATATTTTTCTATATCTAGCCAAAAATATGGTCAAGGAAGAGAATGATTTTCATTCGCGTCCTAAGAGCTCACTCTTGCCGCCCTTGCCTCCTGTGGCCATCACCCGCCGGTAGGGGTGAGCGGTTCCAAGTTCATTATAGGTTCCACCTGGAATTTGTAACCTACGTTCGCGTACACATTTTTCATTTTTTGGAACCTGAAACCTGCTAGTCAGAGCATGGAATCTACCTTGTCACGGGTTTCATGATTAGTTTTAGGTCCGCATGTATTATAATTGAACAATTGCAGTGAATCATCACCTTTAATAATCACTACTTGCTGCTACAATCTACTTAACACAACTTATATTTAGACATATAAAGAATATGAAACATTAACAGGTTATAAAAATGAAAGTTCAAATTAGTGATTTCAAATTATACACTCATTATTTAACGCTATAGAATACAGTATGATCACGCGAAGACATAGAAAAAAAAACACAAAAAAACTTGTTTAAAGTTTCGAATTGTAAGTTCCAGACCCGTTAAAACAAATTCTCCAATTTTTGCGATCAAGAACCTACCCTGCATATCTTAAAACATGAAACCTATAGATTCTCATCGGTTAAGTTATAAGATTGCAAGTTCTATCCTGGAATCATGCTTACCCATACTTACTATCTATCACTCGCCGCATACAAATTCTATATTGATCTTATTAAACGAATTTCTGTTCTGAGAACAAAAATTTATATCATTGTCTATTGCTGCTTTTTATTTAAAAACTCGTATAAGGGATAGAAATTGAAAATTTTATATTTTTGTCAGAAATTATTTTCAATGACGGGTTATTATTAGCGCCTTTGGTGTCCCGTATATATAATTTCTTTTGGGGATTTGGAGCCTCCCAAAAGGCGATTCGCCCAAGTCCCCCGCCAGCCCACCAAAAAAAAAAAAACACACAAGAAGAAAAGGAAGGAAATATACAAAACAAAAAAGCAGCAACTATTAATGCTATCCACTCAATTCAGAATCACGCAACAACGGAAGTAGAGAGAGAGAGAGAGAGAGAGAGAGAGAGAGGGAGACGGAGAGGGGGAGGGAGGGGCAATTCCGAAATAAGACGCGAACTCGGAGGGCAATCTCCGAAGCGGAGTGCGGATTTATCGTCTCCACACGAAAACAATTTTTCATAGGTATAGGGGCGTCCGCCGCATCGGAGTTGCAGAGGCCCTTCCCCTTTCTCTCTCCTCCTCCTCCGCCTCCTCTCTCTTCTTCTTCATCTCCATCGTCTCTGTTCCTTCCCTAATCGGTTGCAATCGCGCGTCCGTTCGGTAAGCTGCGCAAACCCTAATTGCGTCTCGTCTCGTCTCTCCCTCTCTCTCCGTCCTTGGAAGGGGTCGCCTCGCGTTTGCGCTCGCCGGCGATAGGTGCGACAGCGACGATAGAAAGGGAGCGAGGAGGGGGGAACCGCTGGGTTAGGGATTTGATAGTTGAATGGCAAAGCAAGGTCAAGGGGCGGGGTTGGAGATGGCGGCGTTGGACGACATCATAAAGAGGTTGTTGGATTTCAGGAACACGCGGGCGTGCAAGCAGGTTCAGCTCACCGAGGCCGAGATCCGCCAGCTCTGCACGGCCTCCCGCGACATCTTCCTCTCCCAGCCCAATCTCCTCGAGCTCGAAGCTCCCATCAAGATCTGCGGTAATCTATCAATGATCTTATCTTATCTATAATCTAATCTTTGTCTTTCTGTGCGTCTCTGGGATGTGGTGGCACGAAGCTCTTGATTTTGGATTTTCGCGGTGATTGGTTCGTCTGCGTTGTTGCTGTGGTGCTTTTGGTTTTGGTTGAAGTTTAGATTTTTTTTGCCGGAGGATTGTTTTTGGTGACCTGGACTATGAAAGTTTGGACCTTTTGATTGGTTTGAGGGATAATTGGGTCTTGAGATCCGCTCTTGGAACTCGCCGAGGGAACTACAATGGCGTTTGATTTGGATTTGGGTTAGCGGAGGTCTCTCCTTGATGGCTGATTAGAATGTGATGTGATGTTTGTCGAGTGAGACTTTTTTGTCAGAGAAGAAAAAATCTCTAATCCTTCTGTAACTTAAGCTGTTCTCCTTTTCCAATCGTTTCCCAATGTATGAGGTCTGCTGGGGATGGGGCATATAAAAGCTTCAGTGGCAGCAACCTCAGGGTTAGCTATATATATATTCATCTTTCTTTTTCCATATAAATGGAAACATTCACAATTTTTCGAGCCTTTTCTAACTGAGGTGAACAATGACTGTTGGATGAAGCTTTTAAATTGTGCACGAGACGTTTTAATTCCGCATTATAACTCTGTCTCGCCAACCGTATTTCGCAAGTGTCTTTTTGGTCAATCGAGTCATTTACCTCGTACTCTCTCTTTTTTTGCAGGTGACATTCATGGGCAGTATTCTGACCTTTTGAGGCTTTTTGAATATGGAGGTTTCCCTCCTCATGCCAACTATCTATTTCTAGGAGATTACGTGGATCGTGGGAAGCAAAGTCTGGAGACAATCTGCCTTCTGCTTGCCTACAAAATTAAGTACCCTGAGAATTTCTTCCTTTTACGAGGAAATCACGAGTGTGCATCTATTAATCGGATATATGGGTTTTATGATGAATGTAAACGCCGCTTCAATGTTAAACTTTGGAGGACATTTACCGATTGTTTCAACTGTCTTCCAGTCGCTGCTCTCATAGACGACAAGATATTATGCATGCATGGTGGCCTTTCCCCCGATTTAACACATTTAGATCAAATTAGAAACTTGCCACGCCCGACTGATGTTCCAGATTCGGGTCTACTCTGCGATTTGCTTTGGTCAGATCCTGATAGAGATGTCAAAGGCTGGGGAATGAATGATCGAGGCGTCTCATATACCTTTGGCCCAGATAGAGTGTCCGAATTCTTGACAAAGCATGATATGGACCTTGTTTGTCGTGCCCATCAGGTTAATGACATGTTAATGCTTTCTTCTTTTGGTGCCTTTATCCTCAGAAACAGCAGCATTAATAATGCTGCTTGTGACAGGTTGTTGAGGATGGGTATGAATTCTTTGCTGATAGACAACTGGTGACCATATTCTCTGCTCCCAATTATTGTGGTGAATTTGACAACGCCGGTGCAATGATGAGTGTGGATGAAAGCTTAATGTGCTCATTTCAAATTCTTAAACCTGCTGATAAAAAAGCTAAATTCATCTGAACAATGATGCAATGATTGCTGCTGGAGCACCTCCAAAATTGCAATGTAAGTGATGCTCTTTGTTTTTTCTCATTCACCATGTATATGGGTTTGCAGTTTGCACTTACCCCCTTAGTCACCAATGAAAAGGACCAATTATGATATTACCAGAAGTCAACTATTCTTTGATATCTTTACCCAAAAAAAAACTATTCTTTGATATCCTTACCAAAAAAAACTATTCTTTGATATGCATCAGTTACTTCACTGCTTGGGCCCGTCTGAGATGGCATGAACACTTGTGTATGATCCTTTTCGCCATTAACATTTTTGCCCATGTAACTTCAATCTCATCTTGGTTGTCATTATGGAAATTACCCGCTTAGTCTCTTTTGCAATTTTTTGGCTTATGTTCTCTTTCTCTCTTTGAAGATCTTATGAAGATCAAGATCTTCTGTAATATTACCAAAACTAAAAAAGATCTACAATTGGTCCCTTATTCTAATTTAATGATGCATATGAAACTTTGCGCTCATTCACATGTTTTTTTTGTCTTCATTCCCATTTTGTTTGACTTTTAGTTGTATCTCTGTTCGCAATGACGGTAGCTCTTTATGATGAGTTGGAGCAATTGACCCTAATCAACTTCAAAAGAGTTTTGTTAATACTTGTACATATTTTAAGTTTTTATCTATTTGACATCATTCTTTTAAGCTTTCTCCACTAAATTCTTAAAACATATCCCTTATAGAAGTCAACAAGCCCAAACTTTGACAAAAAAGTTAAACTTTAATCACACTCAACTATGTAATTGCTTAAACAGAAAAATGAAAATAGAGGTTTCTAGTGCATGTTGCCATTTTTGTTTGATAGTCTTTTAATTCTCATTTCCATCGATTTGTTCTTGGCCAAACATTTCCATTTAAGTACAATCGCCTTTCTGCATAAGACCTAAATCTCAAAGATAGTTTGGGTAACTATTTGGATTGTCAATATTGACTTTGTAATTATGTTGTGATTCGGTATTGTCAATAGCAAGAATTTTGCTATGATTTTTGCACAATTTCAACTTTCTAACACTTATTTTCGTTTTATATCCGTTACAAGAGGTCTTAATTGATTGCTTGTGGACTTTTTTCTTTAATATTTTTTGACTGCTACTGGCTTAACTTGGTCAGTTGCAAGAATTGCGAGCTGTGTTTGATGAAAGCTTGATAGTGGACCAATATTGCAAATAGAAGTCTAGGGTCGAATATCTCATTTTTTAAAGGTCGATGGCCAATTCGGAGCAGTTATTGACCCTCAATTTCATGGATGTAATTTTTGTTGCGTTAAAATAATTTTACCTTCTCTGTGTTGCCCCACTGGGATAAACTCCTGGCCTCGCCACTGTTTTCTCTCTGCCAGCAATGCAATAATTCATCATTTTCTGGTTTGTATATGTTCGGATTTCCCATTCCAATTGTGTCCTGACATAGCTAGTAATTGGCCAATCATTGGCATTCTGATACCAAATAATTGCAGTTTACTGATTGTTTCAAGAGGCGCAGTTAAAAAATGATCAAAATTACTATCTACTTTTTTGTTCTTAACACCATAGTTTGCTTGTGGGCATATAATGCCTCCTATATTATATGGGGGATTTTACATAATAACATATGGACCCTTGTCTTCATTTTTCGGCTATACTTATAATAAAAATAAATTTTCCGTCTTCATACCTCCGGTAGTAATGGTGGCAAGTATGTCAATTTGTTAAGGTTGTCTCTGTGCAAAAAAGAAGGTTGTATCTATTATGATATATTCTTACTTCATAGTGTAAGGTATTTAAATGTGTTGAGTCCTGCCAGTTCCAAGTTGTGTTTGTCATGCAAAATCCAAATATCTAAATTTTGCTCGTTCCGTCTCGTGCTTCTATTTCATCTAATAGTGCCAACCCTACCTAGGTGTCTCTTTGATTCCATGAACTTACATGAATTATTTGTGAGAGTGCATGTGGGTAAATCTCGTGGTTTACTAAGCACAAACTTTACCTTGCAGAGCTCGCATCATTTGGTGACTTGGGCACATAACTTGGAATTGGAGGATAGAAACGACTGCTGGTATTGAAGCTCCCGTGGCGCATATCTTGTATGTTTTATCATGATTTACGTTTGGGGTCTTCGAAATGGTGATCAAAAGGGGAGGAATGCTACATGGCAGCTTTAGCTTGTTAGTGGCAGCATGAAAAAGATTTGAGTTTCCTTTTCGCGATTATAACTTACTGGATTGTGGTGCCCGATCTTAAAACGTGTGATTGTAAATGACATTACAATTGTAGATTGTGGACGCCTGTAGAAGAATTTTTCATCTCACTTCCTAGATGTAAACCTTTGTTTTGCTCATAAAAGGGCCAGGCAATTGTGATTTCTTTCTAGTCTTAATGGTTTGGATACAAAATGCGTTGTTCTCTTTTCTGCTTTTCAATATTAGGCTGTGATTTTTATGCTGTAGTGTGATAAGCTGTTTGCTCATGGATGTTCAAGTGGCAAATGTGTGTTTGTTTCGGACACAGAATGATTCGCATTTAGGATGATTGCAGTAATCTGTGTCTGTGGGTTAAAAAGGACGTCAAGGTCAGGTTTGTCTTGCTGGTACTCAAATCTTTCATCACTAAAATCCGCGGTTGATTCGGATTTTAGCTGTCGTTTCCTTTTAAAGAAGCAACTGTCGGTCCTGAGTGAAGGACTTGGTTTTTAGCAGATTTTCTTGTTTCAATCTCAAGAAACACCAATTAAGAACGCGGTTCCATATAATTTTGACGATTTGTTCGTCATGCAGTTTAAAAATGAAAAATGTAGGCCGTTTTTCGATTGTAATAAAATGTCCAATTTCTGCGTTTTTAACTGGCATGCAATCGTGCACATCCTACCACCCATCCCAAGAGCCTTATCTCTCATGCGTACCGCAAAAACACAGTCGAATTTGCACATATACATTTCAATATGTTTGAAGGTTAGGTCACACTTCCGACCCAAATAAAAGAGGTTAGGTCACACTGTTCTCAGAAGCAAAGCAGGAAACCAGCACAGAAGTCAAAGGAAAACAAATACCTAAAAACTAGACTCTTTCAGCTGCCGGGGTTCAAACTTCCACTCTTGGGAAGGGAAAAAAACTAGTCAATAAAGATATTAAACGAAAAAAAAAAATGAAACCAATCACATGTAAACTTGATCAATGAGCTACTACTTGGAATTTTCACAAAAATTTGATCTTAAGTACACTGAATATTCGTTTTCGCTTCTCACTGCAGAGTCACAGAGCCCTCTTGCTTCATTTTGATGAGGCCGCTCTCAATGTTCCGCAGGACAGGTTTATAGCTGCAATGATATTTTGAAAATCAGTCAACAACTCATCCGAGAATTAGGCAGGAAAAATGCATCACGTAGCTTGCAGAGTATAATGGCAAATGTGATTTCAAGAGAACAAGGGAGGGAAAATCTCACAGGCGTGCAAGACCATTGTATGCTTGTGTAGCTTGCTGAAGTCGTGCAGAGAGCTGCAAGATCTCCGCCGATAGTGCTTCTGCTCTTGTCTGCTCTTTTGCAAGTTGGCCCTAGGGAAATAGAATGACATTTCACTTATTAACAAGATGCTCCAAGGTAGTGTATTTAAAACTACATGACAGAAGTCAAGGAAGTTATGCCTGAGCATGCTCATAAAACGCAAGTCTCAACTTCCAAGGCCATTGATTTACAAGACTAGTGAGCATCTTTAGTTAAATTGGAGAGTCCAACAAGTCGCCAAGAGTTCAATTCTAGTCATGGTGGAGTACAATATACAAAACTATAGACAAGGACAGACCTTTAGGGAGAGAATTTCGGACATATATGCCGGTGGCTGCGAACTTATCTCATTGACCCTATCTTCACGAGATTCCGTGGTATATCTTAGCACCTCCCTCTCATTAACAGACAGCAAACTAGCCTGATCTGCTCTTAATCTATCTATAACACCTCGGAGCTCCTCATTTTGCTTAAGACAATCTTTCACCTGCAAGTAAACTTATTAGGGGCACTTACAGATACAAAAGAAACATCAAAACAATATTACTATATGCAGTATCTCTGTCAGATTCCAGGAAAAAATATAGTATGTGGTAACTAGTAGCTAAGCAGATCTTTAGCCTGGGCTATAACTTCAATGGTGAAAATCCAATAAGCAGAGCCAATAACAGCCATAGGCAAAAAGCAGAAGGGCATCCAGGGAGTTAGGAGACTTTACTGGAAATCAAAATATACACTACAGAGTCACCTCGCAAATCCGCAACCATAGTTGTTAAATCAAGATATGTATCGTAAACCATAATCTTATATTAGTGAATTGTGCATCGAGAATCGAATCAAATCAAATTGAAAGTTTCGGTGATGTACCGAAAAATTTGTATTTCATGTCATCGGCATTTATAAACTATGTGCATAAAATTAGAATATATGAAATATGGGTAAGATTTATGATACATAATAAAGAAATATTACTCAAGAATACTTATGTCGTATCCTAATAATAACGAGATATATTTCCTTTTGTTTCATTGACACTTGGATTGCATTCAAACATAAGGCACAAATCTTTATACATCATTCTATTATTGCATTATATTTACTTTAACTATACTATAACTATCCAAATATCGTGTACATCATAGTATACTATGAACGTTACATCATTTAATAGGCAAACATAAAAAAATTGAACAGCTTGAATTGGCACATACGTTTTGACCCAAAAAAAAAAAAAATGGCACCTACGTATCGAATAGATTCGCTAGTGAATAGATAGCTTTACTTGGATTTAAGAGATCACTGATTCAGGTTAGGTACGTATCTCTTGGACCCAAATCGATTCAACGGATTCTGATAATTACGTTCGCAACATCTTTAAAATCCAAATTCTCTACATTGTAATTGTAAAATGATACACATCACTAACGGTCGGGATAAACTTTGACTTATCAAAAGCAAAAAGAAAAAGAAAAGACTATCTTGCAACATAACATGCCAAAATAATTGCAGATCAAGCAATAAAAACTTTAACATGTTGAACTTCATGTCGCATTTAAAATTATTGCACATCAGGCAATAAGAACTTGAACACGTGGAACTTCATATTGCTTGCCATGACCAAATGGTGCATGAAATCTAATAACTCCAAGGACAGAGAAAATTGGTCGTTCATGACAACGTAGCAAGACATAGCTCCATCGTGACATCTTGATGAAGAGATGACTCATTAAGATCAAGCAATACAGCTAATAACTCCTCGTCCACTCAGCAAACAAACATACAGAAAAAAAGAGACACAAAGATCATAGCTGCACAACATTTGAGAAAATCACATCCCACTAATTTGGAAATCTAGAATAACTCCTTTTTGCCACATTCCAAATCAGTATTTCCCTTTTAGGCAAAATCTATTAATAATTACCTGACTTTCCCAAAGCACTACTGCACTCATTGCCTCTTGATAAGACGAGGTCAGATTGGAATTCTCCTCAAAGAGTCTTTCTATCTCTGAAGATTGGGAATCAATCTGCACCAAAATTTATGGAGAAACCGTGTATTAAGCGATCAAGTGCCAAAATATACCCAATGATGATTTGGGAGAAAGAAACAGAAGCAAGCTTACCTCTAATAGAAGTTTCTGCCTACTATTTTCCAGCCTCTCAACTGCCACAGCCATATTGTGCAACTGCTTTTCTAATTTCTCTTTATCCTCCTGCAAAATATACCGAACAAGGAATAAAATCCCTGTTATATGACGCGATGATCAACTTATATAGTCACCTGTTGCTGACCATAAAAAAGTTGCAAAACAAATACCAGCAAGCACTTTAAAATCAACAGCAAATGCGAATCAAATTCAGATTCCATGAAGGACAACATATCAGAAAACATTTAAACAAAATTATCTGGCAGAAATTATTACCACTGACAGTGCTTCACGAACCATGTTCTCTGGAGCTTTCTCTGAAATGCAGTGCCGGGACAAATGGTGAGAAAAAAGTTCAACCTTTTAATTGTTAAAGACAGCATAAGGCAGCAAAATTACTTTTTGTCCCCACCAGACACTCTTATAAAAATCTCATACCAGAAGGTTCTTTGGACAGAGCAGCCAATCTCTCTTCTAAAGCTTGCTTTTCAGACAGGAACGCAGAAGTTCGAGCTTGCTCATCCACAAATCTTTGCCTCTCTAATTGCCTCAATGTAGATTCTTGCTATGTACATAAGCCCAACACAAACTAGTAAAAAGAATGGACGAAACAGAGGGGTGTGACCAAATATTACTATACAAAGAACCAACCTGGAGCTCATCTTTTAGCCTACTCAGCTCCTTTTCCAAGGCCTGCAACTGGTTAAAAGAGTTGTCCATAAAGGCTATTCCACCAAACTGATCCCCATTTGCTTGTTGCTGTATTGAGTTGAGTTCTGCTCTCAAAGCTGCTGCATCTTCCTCCGCCTATGGCAACAGACCGATAAAGATAGGAAATTCGAAATGCTTTCGCATATTCAAAAACAATTTGTCTGCTTACTCGATACTGCTCTTCTTCGGCTTCCTTCAGACGCTTCTTAAGCGTGCGAAGCTGGGTTGAAAGATCCTCCTACACTAGATCACAATTGAAACATGAAAAATATAGACAGCAAAAGACGCAATTTGTAGAATGAAGAGATAGCAAGTTAAAATACCCGTGCAACAACTGCCGCATCCTTCTCCATAGCGACATCCCTGAGAGCTTTTCTCAAAGAAGGTACTGTGTTCTGTTCCTGAAAATTTTTGAAAAGATGCGCAAAAGGATCAGACATGAATCTTTGCGAATATTTGGCATTAAGGGGAGACGGAGGATAGTGAAAATTTCGAAAGAAAAGCATGTAGTATTACCAGAAGATTTTTGGGGTGAAAGTTTTGTGGTTCACAATGTTCTAAAAAATGCAAACTTTTTACATGTCAATGAGCGTAGTCACTTCAGGTAGAGAAGATAGAAGCAGTACAGCTCAGATGACCAACTTCACATCAAAATGTAAATCAAATTTGCAGGCATTGTTAGCTAACACAAAAACCAGGTAATGCCTACTTCTTACCAGATCATTTAGACGCTTAAGCAGCGTAGCGTTCTCAACTTCCTTTGCTTGAAGCTGGGAAAAAAAACACAGAAATAAAAACAACACTCACGTCAGAATTCGAGTTACCCTCCTCTTTTGCTCACATTAAGGGTCAAGCAATCACCAAGGAAAAGAACAGGATTAGCGCACCTGCGACGCCAATCTTCTGTTTTCTTCCTCCAATTCTAGATTCATTTTCTGAAAGTCCTTCAGCTGAGAAACTAAGCTGCTAACATCGGACTGCTCTTGCAGTTTACAATAAACATGAGGTCTTTCAGCAATAGCAAACCCAAACGTATAGAACCACTCGAATTGATCCTAACTGGTACAAAAACAAAAGTGCCCAATTTCGCTTTACATCTCATAATTTCAAAGCTCAATCATTCGCCAAAGCGAAAGTCGTCGAGCGGACTCGATATGCAAATGGGACTTTAAAGAAACGATAAAAGACCTAGAAAGCAATGGTATAGCCTGACCTCCGAGAGTCGATTTCCACTCTCCGATTTCCTCATCCCTTCAGTACCTACGGCAGATAGAACACACGGATTAGATCGCCGCCAAGCAAGCGATCGTTCCGCGATTGGAAAAAAAGCGCGGAAAACGAAGAACGATCGATCAACCAACCATTGGAGCCGGAACAAGCTTTGGCGAGATCCGGACCCGAGGGAGCCCTGCTCAATCTCTCCGCCGCTCGTTTCTGGCGAATCTCCTCCAGCTGCGACGATCCCCAGTTCGAAAACGCAACGATTAGGAAGGTAATCAGGTCACCATACCAACCGGCAAACATCGAAACGAAGGAAACGGAATTGTCAGGACAGGGAGGGGGGCGGGGGGAATCCGAGGATGCCGTACCGTTCGTCGGCCGAGAGAAGCATGGCGCGCGTCCGTGTTGGAGGAAGACATTCGACTCCTACTAGCTCGAACTGCAGAATTGCCCCCACTTCGTGCTTCCTCTGCTACCGCGATGGATCGACGCGAGCGATTTTGAATTCGAAATTCAGAAGAGGAGAGAAGCTAAAGAACAGACGATGTGAAATTGAATGACGGTGGCATACGTTATAAGATTATAAGGTGGCAAAAACGGGACATCATGCGTCTGGGTGGTGTAGTCGGTTATCACGCTAGTCTCACACACTAGAGGTCCCCGGTTCGAACCCGGGCTCAGACATGTTTTTCTATCTCTCTCTTTTTAAGGTAAAATGACACAATGGTCCTTGAACTTTTAATTTGTTCAATATGATCCCTGAACTCCATCTTTTTTTTTTTTATCTCTCTCTTTTTAAGGTAAAATGACACAATGATCCCTGAACTTTTAATTTGTTCAATATGATCCCTGAATTCCATCTTTTTTTTTTTGTCTCTCTCTTTTTAAGGTAAAATGACACAATGGTCCTTGAACTTTTAATTTGTTCAATGTGATCCCTGAACTCCATCTTAATATGCAATGCGACCTCTAAACTTTTAATTTGTTTAATATGATCTAAGGACTTTTGATACATGGTCAGTTTAGTCCATGTACATTATGAAAATATTCAATGTTGTCTTTTCATTAAACATGTATTGTGCTCCTTGAACTCCATCTTAATGCGCAATGTGGTCTTTGAGCTTTTAATTTGCTCAATATAGTTTAGAGACTTTTGATACATGTTTAATTTAGTCCCTACACCTTATGAAAATGTTCATTGTTATCCTTCTATTAAACGTCTACAAAAACTCAAGAACTAAATTGAACAAATTAAAAATTCAAGGACCATTGTACATTGATATAGTTCAAGAATCGCATTGCACATTGATGTAGAATTTAAGGAACACATTGAACAAATTAAACGTTCAAGGACCACATTATGCATTGGGCCGAAATTCGAAAACTATTTATGTTATTATCCCTTTTATTTTAACTTATCTCCATCTTCCTTCTTTTTTATTAGGAAAAAAAAGGGAAAATTCCAAAAAGGGCCCGAAAGGAGTTATTTTCTCAAATAATAGTATGAAGTGAACATTGTTCAAATAAAGGCCTGAAGTGACCATCATCTCAAATAAGGGCCTTTGGCCAGCCGGTGATTATTTCATCACCAGATAAGGGGTATTTTAGTTAAAAAAGTTATAAGTATATATTTTTTATTTCTTTTACTTTCCTTTTCTTTTCCTTTTTCTTTTTGCTTTTTTCTTCTTCCCTCCCCAACCGTCGCTGCACCTGGCCAGCAACCTCTGTTGGCATTGGGTGAGGATTGCCCAGCCAATGTTGGGTGAGGGTCGCCTCGCCTGGGTTGGGTGGGTGAAGGCGGTCCTCGCTCAGCGTCGGTAAGGGCGGCTGCCTCTGCCGGTCCCGACAATGGCCGGCAGAGGAAAGAGAGGGAAAAAAAAAAGAAAAGGAAAAGAAAAAAATAGAAAAAGGAAAAAAGAAAGAAAAAAATATAAAAAAATTCGAAAAAGTAAAAGAAAAAATACCCGTTAGCTAGTGAGGTTAGGTCTTTATTTGAGATTGATATAGTCAATTCAGGCCTTTATTTAATATAAGATTTACTTCGAATTTTTATTTGAGATAATAATTACTTCAGACCTTTATTTGAAAAAATGACTTCATTTCGAGTCTCTTTTTGAAATTTTTTTAAAAAAATTTCTCATTTTGATGTCTTTATGGCAAAAATAAAAGGTTTGGGGTGAAAGTTGCTGACTGTAACACGGGAATCCTCCCCGTGATTCATGCGATTTTTCTTGTCGTCTCATTGATTGATTTATCTGAATCATGCGATTCTCACTTGATTGATGTAGTAATGTGACCACTTTCTTTCGTAGGAAGGAATCGCCCTCGAGGAAAAAGCCAGTTCCATCACTCCTCCCTCCGCCTGTTCCTGCCTTTCGATTGCACCTTTTCAGTAAAGAAAACGTGTGAAGGGGATTATGAAAAGGTTTGAGGAACGAGGCACAATTATTGGAGCAGAACAGAATCCACCCTTTTTTTCTTACCTATTAAGACAGCTTGCCAGACCCAATGGAGGTGGGAGAGCAAGGCTAAGTCCCAAGGCCAAAGAGCACAGGCATTAGGCCACTGTCATCTTCTTTTGCTTTTGATGAGGTTGAGGAAACTGTGTTTCTGCATAGCAGATCCTAGGGATGGAGAGGACGGGCACGGGGAGTCGCGCGACAAGCCTCTCTGTCCAAAGGCTTGCCATGGAGTTAAAAGCCGAGGGCTTGCCAATAAGGCACCTAATGAGCAGGGTGCTCATGGCCATGGATCCAGCACCAATGGTGGCAGCACCGATGAAGGTGGCGGCGGGGCCGCTTTGATGGTGGGCGCGGCCTACGCCTCCTTGACCTTGGCCAGTAGTGAAGGAAGCAGTTCTCACGGTCATGGAGGTGACGGTGGAGGCGATGGCTGCGAATGACAGGCTTTAGTGTGTGACTTGGTTGTTTCCGCATGATCTCTTCGGTTGTCTACTTATTTCCAGAGAATTTGGGAGTTCGGATGCACTCACTTGCCAAGACTCCATTAGTACGATAATGGCAAGTTGTGCATTTCACTTGTCTATACTGGTGTATTCTATTTCACTTGTGTCTCCGTGAGCCGTCTATCAGGACTTTTATCATCACTAAGGATCCTTGGTATTGCCTTTCCTCCTTCGTTATTATTGTATTGATGCTCGATACTTTGTGCTCTGCTTCGAATTGCCATCCATTAGCCCTATACTTCCGTCATTTAACTGGCAGTATCATTATCAAAATGTTGAGAGCCCCGTTCTTTCAGCGAGTTTCCGTATCTGATACGACTGGGTTTTTCCTACACCGGTTTGACCAGCTTGTATGTCCAAATTGTCATAATCATCAGTTAATGGTGTCTAGTTCTAGTACATATATCTGATTTAAGAGCTGTGAACAGACGATAACAAGAAAGAGGCAATAGAATCAACGATCTATCATAGGCAAAACCTCAAGCTTGGCTCTAAGACTAATGAAGCTCATCAGATCACTTCTAAACAAAGGATTGTAAGTTTTTGGTGGGTGGAGTAAGTACACACGTTAAGAAAGAGGAGTAACTGAGACAGAGGACGATAACTGTCACACAGCACGACATGTGAACTCTTTGGATCTACTCGTGTCTTGGGTAGAATCCGTTCACAGACATACCCCCATCCACGCAAATAATCTGGCCGGTAATGTATGACGATGCAGGCAAGCAAAGAAATGCCACCAGAGATGACACGTCCTTTGGATCTCCCAGGCGACGGAGTGGTGTACAAGAGTACACCTCTTCCAGATAATCCTTATTGCTGAGCACCTTCCACAAATAAAAGCCGAATCCAATCAAGAAATACTATAGTATAGTGCAGCAGCTGTGTTCTAACTACAACAACATTGGAGCATCGCTGTAGAGATCTCAATTTGTGCATGTGCACAAGACAACTGGATCCTAGCTTTCAACCATAATTACAATTTGCAACACAAAAAATAGCACAATCTTTAGTGGAGGTATGCGATAGGTGAATCAAAGGAATAACAGAGAAAGAGATCTTACTTGCTCCACCATATAAGTTTTGATGTACCAAGGTGCAACAGCATTGCTCCTTATGTTGTCTACAGCCCACTCACAAGCCAGACTTTTGGTAAGTTGATTAATAGCCCCTGAAAGTGCACAGCATGTATCATTGCATAAAAGCAACAATAAACTTCATGCTCGCAGCTTGAGATGAAAAACGCACTAAATTCAAGCTGTGCCGTGGTAACCTTTCGTTGCCCCATGAACAGACATGGATTTCAAAGAAACGAACCCAGAAACAGAGGACGTGAAGACAACACTACCCAGCCCCGATGCCTTTAGCAATGGATGAGCAAGTTGGCACATATGGAACATGGACTCAAAATTCGTAGCCATGAGAAGAGAAAATTCTTCAGTCGTGAAGTCCACGGCTGGTTTCCTTATGTTGGTGCCCATATTGTTTACCTGTAAACCTCCATCAAGAGCACAAACTTCAATATTTTCAGTGGCATCGCCAAATCTTGATAATTCAGTGAATCTCAGCATCTTAAACTGACTCAAGTTTCTGGACTGGAAACTTTCGCTCGTTCTAAACAAGCTCCAGTTGCAAAAGACTTAAAACATTCAAAGCAATCTTGAAGCTTTCAAATGAATTTTAAATGCGGACCGAATTATGAGAAGAAAAGGAACAAGAATCGGAACAACGGGGAAAGATGATTACAAGAATGTTGAGCTTCCCGTCAAACACAGAAGAGACCGTGCCCATCAGTTTCTCCCTCTCTTCCCTGACGGACACATCGCAAACCGACCCGGTAACTTCATACCCACCGTCGACCCACTCTTCCAAGCGTCTCTCGAGCTCATCCCCGTCTCGAGAACAACTGTGCACTCTCGCCCCAAAGCCCAACAGTTCCGCCACAACCGCATTCCTGAATATCCAAATTCCCGTTCGAATTTCAAACCAGAAAACTCGTCGAAACGTTTCGAAAGGCATCGCCATTCAAAAGCAAAAACTTACCCAATACCACGAGTCCCGCCGGTCACGAGGGCGGTCATTCCTCGAAGAGACCATCTGTCGTCGTGTCCCGGGCCAGTGGTGGTATCGGCGCCGGGGAGCGAGTTAGCTATGGAGCGAAAGGAGCGGGCTTTACGGGAACGACCCAGCGAGCTTATGTGGAGGGTGGTTTGAGGGGGAAACGGAGTGGGTTTGAGAGAGAGTTGGGGTTGGGGACAGAGAGGGAGTGAAGGAGGAGGAGAGTGTCGACCAAATGTTTGAAAAATGTCCGACCTGAGTCAAAGATGGATATGCTCACTGCTCTCGCTTGCGCGGATTCTCGTTGAGCTTTCTACTTGCAAGGGGCAGACACCGATAGCCTTACGATGTGCACTGTGGCCTCAGCCGATGCTTAGGTCACGCGACCCGGGTCTCTGCCTAAGCTCGCCGGTTGCTTAGATAGCGAATGCTAACAATTTTGTTTTAGAATGAGTTCCTGAACCAGAAATAAATTTTTTTATTTATAGTTTCTGAGAAAAAAAACCCGTTTGATAATGACAAAAAATTTCTATTTCTAGAACAGAAACCCGTTTGATAACAGCACAAAATTTCTATTTCTTGAAACAAAAACTTGTTTGATAAACAACAGAAAATTCTATTTCTAGAAACAGAAATCTATTTTTTTAGAAATGGATTAAAAATAATAAAAAATCCGAAAAATTCATAAAAATCTTTAAAAAAATTCAGAAAATCCCAAAAAAATTGAAAAATTTCAGAAAAAATCATCAAAATGTCGAGAAAATAAAAAAAAATTCAGATTTCGGGAAAATAGGAAATTTGTTGAATTTTTTCAAAAAAAATCAAGAAATCAAAAATTTCAAAACTTCACAGAATTGCTTAGAATACCTGTGGCCACCCACTTTTAATGAAATTTTAATATTTTTAGGTGCAAAAAAAAAATCAAAAAATTTAAAATTTCAAAACTTCACAGAATAGTTTAGAATACATGTGACCATCCACTTTGAGTGAAATTTAAATTTTTTAAGGTGCCCAAAAAAATTCAAAAACTCAAAAATTTCAAAATTTCACAGAATGGCTTAGAATACATGTGACCACCCACTTTGAGTGAAATTTTAATTTTTGGAGGTGAAAAAAAAATAAAAAATTTCAAAACTTTACAGAATGACTTAGAATACATGTGGCCATCCACTTTGAGTGAAATTTAAATTTTTTTAGATGCAAAAAAAAAACATAAAAAATAAAAAATTTCAAAACTTCACAGAATGACTTAGAATACATGTGGCCATCCACTTTGAGTAAAATTTAAACTTTTTTTAGCTAAAAAAAACATAAAAAATAAAAAACTTCAAAACTTCACATAATGACTTAGAATACCTCTAGCCACCCACTTTGAGTAAAATTTAATTTTTTTAGATGCCCAAATGGTATTTTTCATTTTTATTTTTATTTTTTTTGGTTCTTAAAGAAAATTAAATTTCACTCAAAGTGGATGGCCACATGTATTCTAAGCCACTCTGTGAAGTTTTGAAATTTTTTATTTTTTTATTTTTTTTTCGGCACCTAAAAAAAATAAAATTTCACTTAAAGTGGGTGGCTACAAGTATTTAAGCCATTCTGTGAAGTTTTGAAAATTTTTCTTTTTTGCTTATTTTTATTTTTTATCAGATACCTAAAAAAATTAAATTTCACTCAAAGTGGATGGCCACATGTATTCTAAGCAATTATGTGAAGTTTTTTTTTTTTTTTATTCTTTTCGGCACCTAAAAAAAATTTAAATTTCGCTCAAAGTGGATGGCCACAGGTATTTTAAGCCATCATGTAAAGTTTTGAAATTTTTACTTTTTGGCTTATTTTTATTTTTTTTTGGCATATAAAAAAATTAAATTTCACTCAAAGTGGGTGGCCACAGGTATTTTAAGCTATTATGTGAGGTTTTAAATTTTTTTTTTATTTTTTTCGGCACCTAAAAAAATTTAAATTTCACTCAAAGTGGATGGCCACAAGTATTCTAAGACATTCTGTAAAGTTTTGAAATTTTTTATTTTTTTCTTTTTTTTTTAATTTTTTTCGGCACCTAAACAAATAAAGTTTCGCTCAAATTGGGTGGCCACAGGTATTTTAAGACATTCTATGAAGTTTTTAAATTTTAGATTTTTTGATTATTATTATTTTTTTTTGGCATCTAAAAAAATTAAATTTTGCTCAAAGTGGGTGG
Source organism: Syzygium aromaticum (assembly GCA_024500025.1). Taxonomy (NCBI): domain Eukaryota; kingdom Viridiplantae; phylum Streptophyta; class Magnoliopsida; order Myrtales; family Myrtaceae; genus Syzygium; species Syzygium aromaticum. Next base: position 36,011,321 of record CM044886.1, on the reverse strand, counting down.
CTATATGTTTTTAAAGCCATTTTGTGAAATTTTGAAATTTTTTATTTTTATTTATTTATTTTTATTTTTTTCAGCACCTAAAAAAATTTAAATTTCACTTAAAGTGGGTAGCCACAGATTCTAAACCATTCTGTTAAGTTTTGAAAATTTTGATTTTTTGCTTTTTTTTCTCACCTCAAAGATCATGATTTCCATATGAATATGTGTGTTGAAAAAAATGAATTCCTCAAAAATGGTTCTCACTTTTGTTCCAGAAATGAAAAACCAAATTTTTTTTGTTCTCATTTCTGGTTTCAGAATCAGTTTTGGAAGCAAACTTGTCCTGGAAATAGAAAAATGAAATTGCGTTACCAAACGGATTTCTGGTCCAAAACTGATTCTAGGAACAAAAAACTAGTTTTGGACAGAACCAGAATGGTTTTCATGCAGCACCTTAGACCTTCGCATGCAAGTTAGGGATTCGAGGATATTTCCGAAATTATGAAAGTTGAGAGAGGGCAAAGTTGGAAGAAAAAAAGAATTTATTTGCATTTCGAGAATTCTGCTTTTCAAAAAGTAACTTTGCCTTGGAATAAATGTCTTTGTTGCATTTCCCCAAAATTCTCCAAAAAAAGGACCAAACTTATTTACATTTGGCCAAGAGACTTTAAAACCTCAAAGTAGTCATGGCCATGGTTTGGAATCGGCCGGTTTTGATTATCTTTTTTTTTATTTTTTTTAATTTTTGCCCGTTGCCAGGGTAGCAATGGGCCGCAGTAGGGCCTGCAAACATGCAGGCCATGCTGTAGGTTTTTTTTTAATTAATTTATTTAAATTTTTAAAATTTTTTGGAACCGAGCCCTGAACCGCCGGTTCCGCCCGGTTCCAAAATTTCTGGAAACGGAACCGGGCCCGTGGCCATGACTACCCTAAAGCCCATTCTAAATGCTACACCAAACGAAGCATTAGACCAAAACTTTTTGATAATTTATCAATATAGTCATTCTAAAAAAAAATCGTTGACATGGACGTTGCACTTCCTATGTGGCACGGTCAGCACTCGTCTTCAATGCTGACTTGAATAATTTTTACAATTTTCTTTTTAATTTTCTGAATTTTTTATATTAAAATTTATTAATTTTCTCTTTTCACTTCTTTCTTTTTTTTTTTTTTTATTGTCAAGGGCAAGTAGGGGCTCGAGGCCCATGACCCATGCCATTGCAACCCTCGCTCAAATTGACCCTCATCCATTGCTAGCGAGGGCTCATAGGCCCTTGCTTAGTTGTCAACTGGGATTGTTGGACCTCGGCTATTAATAGGGGTGTGCAAAATGGACCGCCAAAACCAAGAACTGCTCGTATCGGATCGGACCGACTATATATACTTTTTTTTTGTAATTATGTGTGGTCTACATGGGAAATACAATTTCAATTTTAGAACATATGTATAGTCGGCACAAGGAATATAATTCATCATCGCATTGGTTTGAATTGCATGCTTATTTTTGTGATTATATGTAGTTGGTATAGGGAACATAATTCTAGTTTCGAAATATATGGCATCAAGTAGTGGGAAAAAAGGGTGATCGATTCTATTGGATCGGACCGGGAACTGATCACCCCTAGCTAGTAGCCGGCCCTTAATCAATAAAAAAAGATAAAAATAAAATAATTAATTAACAAATTTAGAAAATTCAAAAAAAAAATTGTCCACTTAGGACAGATGGTGCTACGCAAGACAACTGGCGTTTACATTAGCGATTTTTGCTTAAAATTAGCCTAAAGGACTATATTGACAAATTGTCAAAAAATTCAAGACTAAGTTGGGACAATTGAAAAATTTTGGATTGAATTAATTGCCGTACAATAGGTTTATAACTTTTTGGAACATTTTTCCCATCTAGATTCATCCAACGCAAACTTGAAATTCTTGCTTTGATTTACGAAAACCAATTAATGGTAAGATACAAAGTGCAAAGCGGTGATAGAAGGAGAACCAATCAATTAGAAATTATTTATCGTTATGGTCAACCTAAAAGCTTAATCTATTTGATTCAATACTGGCAATGACTAATTTAGTGTGCTTAAGGTTCGTATGCATCTTATCTTTAGAGGAGAACATATGTAAGCAAACCCAGCTATAGGGAATCAGGGTCATTTATGCGCATTACATGTTGGTGATTTTTATTCATAAGTGTATGAACAATGCATATGCATGCAGTCCATCGTCAATCTCTATATGGTTAAGTAGTTTAATATGATGCAGATAGTTATAGGGTCTATTTTTGGGAGATGTTTCTTGACCTTCCATTTGGAAAAGGGCCCGTGCCTCTTGTGCTTCATGAGGAAACCTTGCTAGCTTCGATTATTTTATAATATATTACGTAAAAAAGCTTAGGATTATATACATAAAATAATCCTATGACTTGGTCTGTGACAAAGTGTTTACAGCGTTAATCCAGGTAAAAAGGCCATTAATGGGTTGTGCGGGTGTGCTGATGCGGGGATCATATCGTGCGTGGGGGGGGGGGGGGTGGGGGGGGGGGGGGGGGGTGGGGTGCAGGGTACAGCTAATAAGGACGGCCGATCAACTGTGACCATAGGACTTTGATTTTCCCTTTCATTTTATTCTTTTTTTCTGGAAGGACGAATGATCTAATTTCGTCTTTTTTCTTGTTTTGCCTCGGAAATCACTTCGGAAAATATGCCACATCTTGTCTATGAATAGAAATTTTAGGGTTCCTGGCTTTACTCCCCATTGTCCTTGCATTGAACCCATGTTGTGTACTAAATCCATGAGTTCGAGCATAATTGTTATGCCAAATGATCGAGTTAGTATCTTTCCAAGTGGATTAAGCAACAACCATAGGATCATGGAAAAGTCAAAGTTAGATTTGATATGTTCTAAACTTATCAAACTTGTGATTATGTATTCATACTAATAGCATACTCATCATAGCATTTCGCTTTAAAACACAAATAACTCCATGTAAATTACTATGTACGAGTTTCCTAAACATTCCATGATCCAACTCATTCTGAACTTAGATGTTTCCAAATTCTAACACTTGCCCATCAGCGCAAGAGAACAGTTGTTCTTGGCCTGTGCCCACAAGTTCTAGAAATTAGGCATAGTGCTTGATTAATTCCTAATAGAAAAAGGTATAACAAGCTAGTCAGTCCAGAACTACCTTCGACCTTTTTCCTCAGTGTTACCCTACCAAGACTATATAAAAGATAACAATCCTTTTAGGATTAATTTAATTACTCCTAAGGCATCAAAAGATCGCTCTCCAAAAAGCCCAGAAAAAAAAACGAAAAGATCAAACCTTGATCCTCTCACTCCTCAAGAACAACAACGACTACACAATTTCTCTGTTTCTCTCTCTGTAGCAGCCTGCAGTTGACCACCCTCCTCTCTCTCTCTCTCTCTCTCTCTCTCTCTCTCTCTCTCTCTCTCTGATACTATGGACAGTGATCACCATGAGCCTACACAAGAAGATTCCGAGAAAGCGGTTTCCAAGAACACAGAACAGCAAGGCTCGAGCCAAGTTAGATCGTATGAGTGCATATTCTGCAAGAGGGGCTTCTCAAATGCTCAGGCCCTAGGAGGTCACATGAACATCCACCGAAAAGACAAAGCCAAGCTCAAGCAATCCTCCACAACTTCGTCGTACTCTGTGAGTTCAACTGTCTGGCCACCGCCGCAGACACCATATTTGGATGCTAAGTTCACTGGGAGTTCAGATACGAGCAAAGTATCTTGGCCTTGGATTCTTCGGCAAGAAGGCGAGGAGGAGAGTAACAAGAAGGATGATTATTCCCATGTTGGTGGAGTTAGGCAATTACCCTTGTTTTCCGAAATACCATCCTCGACAAAGGATCATGATCAAGAACAAAATATTCAAACTTCGGAGAAGGGTAAACCGATCAGTGATAGCTCCTCCAGGTCTACTTCAGAACTAGACCTCGAGCTCAGGCTCGGACCAGAACCTCAAGAACCAAAGGGTACTAAGAAGTTCTTTTGAATAATCAGATACTAAGATTAATTGCGAAGTCCTTTTTATCCTCCTTCATCTTGAATCTGATTGTGTTTTACGTGCTTTCCTTGATTTTGAATATTGTGTAACGTAGCCAGCTGTATATGCAGACTTCTACTGATTGTTTTACCACTATTGTCGGTTATCGAATTTCGTTAGAACCTTATGCGACTAGGTGTTTCATTTAGTGTGAACGAGAAATATTCTTTAATTGGTTTATATTTCTTTTGGGCTTCTTCCATAAACCGTTTCTCTTTGCATGCACTCTCCATTCTATCTTCTTCGATCTGTTGATGGTTCTATTTTCTGGCTTGAAATGTTTTAGATGATCAGGATTAATTTTCTTCCAGCCAACCTAGTGAAATTAATCATTAACAAGAAATATTTCTTAATTCCTTCCATTCCAATAATAACAGGGAGTTTAATATCGAAAGTGATTTCTCTGCTGTGTATGAAGACAAACTTGTTCTTAGGGTTTATCAACGTGCCATGTAAACATAGAAAATCATGCATTGCTTTTGGCTCCATTGGTATTTCAAATCAATGATGCAAAATTGGCCAACTAGTGTGTACACCTTTGAGTTTTACTGATTAGATACCTGAGCGTGACTTTTTTTTTTGGTTGAATTGTATATCTTATTTGAACTTAGATTATTCGTCATTTATCAAGAAGTATTGCCATTCTAGTAGTTTCCTTTGTAAGACTAATTGTTCCAAAATCATAGTAATCATCATTCCCCTCACATACAGAAGAAGCACATGCGTGAATTGGCCTGCATTGTCGTGCAATAATTATTCGACATCCAATTATCTGATTCTCCCATCTTGAAGATCAAAAAAATGTTGGCTGTATCTTTGAAGTCTTTCTTTAGGTAACGTCATACTTTCGAAATTGAGTTAAATTATCCAATTAAGCTTGAACGATTTCTTTTGCTTATAGTAACTGGCTTTTAAGTTTTCATGATTGAAAAAAGAATAGCAAAGATTCATTTGAAATGCATATTTAATTTAAAATGAGAGTGTAATAGATACGACTCTCCAAATTATACAAAGTTACTTTTCGCCGAATGGTACAAAGAAGAATGAGAGGTAGTGACTTGATGAGATCTATATATACAGTTGATTTACTTTTCCTTATTGTAACCTTTTCATTCATTGAAATTCATCATGTCAATAAGAAAACTCCCTATTGATTACACATTCAATTTGAATATATCATAGTGCGATTACTTGTTTTGGTGTTTATGTGTTTTCTTACATTCTACAAGCATGCGTGTATCGGATGATGTGATTTATTTGAACATTAAAAATGAATATGAAAGCAATGATAAGAAAGAAATAGCCAACCTCATTGATCTAAAGGAAACGTTTTGTTCTTGGACATTTTAAGTATGTTTTTAGGGAAGTTTCTCTAAAGCTTTATCTGTATGTATGTGTTAAGATATGTTATGTAGTCCTAGTATCACATGAACTTCCTCCCTTTCTGGACTTATCAGGTACTTATCAGTTGTAACCATGCTTTAAATCCCAACCATTTGCTTTGAGATCATAGTTTTCTTGTATTATTTTGCTTCTAGTCACCAAAAAAAGAAGCGGAGATGTCATTATGTTGAATGGCTTTCCTAATGTATCAATAGCCAATGACTGATTTTTCACATCAGAAACATGATGAAGATGTGTTTATATTTAGCATAATTATTTATCTCCAACGTTTTTACTTCAACTCCTCTATTTTGGCCAAGCACGATTTTTCTCAGCCTTAGACATTTGAGAATGAGGGTTGTTTCCGTGAAGTATAGCATAATTTAATTAATTTGTTTTAGCTCACAATGAATGGAAATCATTAGCAATGTATACAGTTTAACAGTTGTAATAGTAAATACCATTAATAACTCTTCCTGTGGAACCTTGATTTTTAATGGTAGTGTACGGAGTAGAGGTCCAAACTCAACTCCGCAATGTCTTAAATACATTCATATATATTCAAGTTGTACAACATGAATCTTCTTTTGTTTTTTCACAGCATTATTAGCATTATTTCCTATCGATGAAAGAGTGTAATCGTGGTGAAAAGACTTACTAATTCATGTCGGAGATTTTGAACTCATGGACATTATTTGCTTTAGCCCGGGCTCACGTGAGCTCAACCAACTAAAATGTCTTTTTAAGTAGATTGCACTCAACAAGCCTTCTAGATTCTTGTACTTATAAGTTCATCAGTTCAGTTCAAAATACATTACATTATTGATCTTACATGAACTATCAGATTAAAAACTGAGAAGCACCATGAGTCCATTACAATTGCATTTTTGTGTGACGATCTCGTCAATCTAGCTTTGTTGCTTAAAATGGTTGAGTCTCTTCAGTTAGCTCCCTCTCATGAGTTCAGTGTGCTTATTTCTGCCTCTGTGCAATTCGACATGGAAAAGGAAAGAACGCGAAATGAACGAGAAAGAAACATATAGTTGATTTAAGAAATCAAATCATCGTTCTATAAATAAACCACCACTTATGAGAAAGGATGCTGTGAAGAAGTATCTGGTAGTTTTGTTGGATCTCAGCACTATCAACAAAAGTTCCGCTTTCGACAACGTAATTGTCTCTAGTCAAAATCTGTCCGAGATAAAATTATGCTCCAACTCGTGCGAGAATTTGATTGAAGAAAGGACGTGAAAGATTACCTTCGCATCCGACATAGAAAAATTTCCAAGATGCAGACACAGAAACTTGATTTAAATTTTTCTGAAGAAAGTGACAGAAATCGATGAGTCACGCATATATACAGTTGATGAGTGTGCGGTGGGGTGTATCGTTTGTCTCCTTATTTGATGTACACTGAACTTCTGATCAAGGTTTCGCGGGAAGAGAAGACGAAAATTCTTATTTCCCTTAGCATATTATTTCCTGGAACCATGCGAAAAATCATACTAGGGTTTCTAGTGGTAATTACGGTTAACTTATGCTCAGTTCGACAGACTCATGGCACCTTACTGACAGTTTCGAAATTCAGAAGACGTCCGACACTTAAGCCCACGCATAGAGTTAGAGCATAAATTCATATGTTCATTTGACTGTTCTTCGTTGAGCCTGTGAAGTCCACTGGACGGTTTACCCGATTTCCTATTTCCCCTGGACTTTTGCCACGACTGTGAGGTTGATCTTTCATCCGTTTGTCGTTTTCTTCATGGAGGTATTCGTTTGGTCTTGTCTATCTCTCTCTCATTCAAGATTTGACCCTGCAATAGACTATTAGTGTTGGTTTTGCAGTCATGTATAATAGAAAATCTGTCCAATTGGCAAATGATTGGGTCCATATTCATGAATATATATACAGAGAAGAGTCTCCTTTTCCAATGAAAATGTAGGTTGTTACAGGCTATTGCGGGGACGTTATTTAACTTCCGTGAGCGTGTGAAAAATGTTGCGTCGAAGCATTCCACAAAATACTACTTTGTTTTATTCAACTCATGAATCTCTTAATTACACGTTCAAATTCAACCGCGATAAACAAATGCTAGATAACGACACACTATACGCACAACCAATAAGACCGATCTTCTTTTTCTCAGTCATCATCGATGTAGATGGTCTCTTGCTGAAACAGCCCACCAAACACCTTCCTCAGTTCCTTCTTCGTCTCGGCCTGCTGTTTCGGCTCCTCCTTTGCCCCTTTTGGACTCGAAGCAGGAGCAGGCTTCGGTTTCGGGGTGGGACGAGGCTGCTTGATCAGCGCTTTCTGTGGACTTAAGCTCCGAGCCTTGGCCTGCCCTCTCACTGTAGCGATCTGCACTTTTGGCTTCTCCGCCGAACTCTGCATAGAGTTTGCAAGGTCAGAGCCGAGCTTGTCAAAGTTTAGACCCGCTCTGAAGTCCTTGGCTTTGCTGAGTAGGCCGTCCATCGAAATCCCAGCAGCCTCCGCCTTCTCTTTGGCTTCTTCTGCAAGACTCGCGGCCTTGGCCTCCTGCTCCGAGAGCTTCTTCACTTCTTCCTCGAGCTTCTTTGCAGCCTCAGCCGCTTCCTGAGCTTTCTCAGCAGCTATTTGGGCCTCTTCCTCGGCTTTTGCTTTCGCAAGCCCTGCTTTGTACTCTTTCCTTCTTCCATCCTCAGGAATGGCACTAGAACAAATCCGACGTGCAAAAATCAGGTTTATCTCGGGTGGAAGGCATCTATGCGTAATATATAAGAAATTGGAACTAGTCCGTGTAATCTCTTTAAGGTCACTAAATTTAGTATATCCATGAGAGTAGCAGCATTCTCAAGCTAGAAAATATCGAGGACGAAAGTAACAACCTATGCAAAAGTTAGGTGGAGAACGACAAGAGGGACAAAGGAAATGCAAAGGAAAATGTCTATATTGTCTATGTTCTTCGTCTATATTGCCCAGGTTAAGGGAACATCTTACCTGTTACATGACAGACATGTTCAAACAAGAACTATGTATACTCACGATGAAAGAGATGTGCAAGTTTCTCTTTTTGTATATATTCTGTCTGGTGATCACTGCACGTGTTCGCTTGCACATATGCTTCGATCACAGAGGCTCTTGCGAAAAGAAATTATTACCTGAAGAGGTCATCTATAGGCCGTGAAGGAGCTGATGGATCCGTCGAAACTTCCACCACCTGCATTTGATTAACTTATGTGGTTCACTTACTATGCATAATTAAGTATGAATGCGACAACCTTCCATTGGAAAAATGCATGAATGTGACAACATTCCATCAAAAAAGCAACACAAGAAAGAAGCGGAAATCTATCATGACAGTGTAAATAAGTAGAGTACATGACTACATATGCATACTACCTTGTTCTCTGCCACAGCTGTGTTGGAGAAAACACCGGCGACCAGCGCTGCTATCTGAGACTTTGCAACCTAATGAAAGAGATTCAAAGTTTGTAGATTTACTTGTTAATATGCAGTTATGATAATGTCAAGGTTGATGATTAATGTAATAAGACAGCAAATATAAGTGAATGGTGATGGGAGAAATGGGACCAACGGAAAAGATTCTATTGCATACATTACATTACTTTGTAGTTGTTCGCACCACCTCTTCTCTCTTGCCCCACCACAATGCTATAGGAACTCTCCGGTGAGTAATCCTCGGTCAAACTCGTCTTGATGAGCGTGAAGCTCACGTCGACTTCCGCTAGCTTCTGCAAGAACTCAGGCATCGTCAGCGGCTGCGACCGTGGGAAGAGGTTGTTGAAGAACGAGGAGATGCCGTCCAGCACATTGTATGTGGACGTGGCCGTGTTCCCGTCGTAGATGATCGCCACGTGACCTACTCCCGCCAACTTGGCAGCTTGGACCACCTGCAAGGCATCCACGGTGGTGACTTCCGTGGTGGGGCCATACTCGGCGGGTCCAATGGTGACCACCACTTTGCTCGCATTTCCAATGGCTTTCGCGATCGATTCCGCGTCTTGGAAGGTGGATTCAACGGCGTTCAGGCGTTTCAATTCTTCATTTGATATTATCTGACCATACGTTGATGCAAATTATCAGTCCCGGCTAAATGACTATATTTACTCACTTCTCATGAATATAAGAAACTTCGTCTTTTTATTTGGTAAAGTTAATTTTTTTTTTTGGTAAAGTAAGAAACTTTGTCTTTAATATGTCTTAAACACCATTCTTGTTTCAAAGAATCTATCAAATATAATCACATGAATTATCATGTCATTTTTAAGCAAGGATCAAACAATTAATGCATCTACCATTCTAAGCAACCCATAATCAGACAGTGTTAGAATGATAAATATCGCCGAGAGATTTTTCATATGTTAAGTGAGTACGATCCTCAAGGTGATTGTATTGCTGAGTGCCAACCTTGTATTGGGCGGCCAAGCGAGCCAACTCCTGGGCAGCGCCGAGCTCTGGCACACCTGCCCTCACGCTGAAACCTTCTCTCAGCAACTGCTGTGCAATGCGGATACCAGCTTGGCCCGTTGCCCCGGCCACAAACACCATCCCAGGGTCCTTCCTCCTGGTGTTCCCAAACGACAACCCCGAAGACTTGTTGCTCACAACGGGAACTGGCGACTTCACATCCGGGATCTTCGCGAAGTTGAGCCGGAACGGATTGAAATTGGCCAGACCATTGCCCCCGTTCTCCCTGGATGTCGGTTCTTCCGTCTCCAAGGCCTTGCCGAGCTGAAACGGAGGGAACGGACCGGAAGCGGACTTCTTGGCAAAGACGGTGAGCCTGGAATTCTTGAGGGGCATGAGCTTGGAGCGTCGAGGAGTTGTGAGGAGGAATGAGTCGGAGGTGAGAGTGGGAGCCATGGGGAGACCGACCCTCCTTTCTTTTTTCCCTGGTGAATCAACAAGAGAAGGGCTTAATCAATGTCCATGGCTTCGTTGAGCGGACGCATTGAGAATCAGATATTGTTCGGCCATATGGCCGATGGATGTGGTCGCTCGAAATGATACTGATACCAATGTTTCTTGATCTTTTTGAGGATTATCTAGATCGAATGGTGCGGCATACTGAGCAAATGGGAGGAGCCCACGTGGAACTCATTTTATCTGCTCACCCAATGTCGGACACCAGACGTTTTTTGGATAGGAAGAGAGGAAGGTAAGTTGATGAAAAAGCCCGTCGAGCCACTATCAAAGCGAAAGACGGGACCTCTTCCCGATTGCCGTTCATGGAACCCGATTTGACATCGGCAGAGGCGCAGAGACCACGCTCAGAAGCGCTAAGAACTTTAGATGTCGATTGCCGGCCTAGAAGAGTTCAATATTATGACCCTAATTATAAAACCGAATATGAATAGGAGGAATTGAATATTTGATCTTCACTGGATTATTTTTCCTACGGAAAGACTTACATCAGTACTGAGGCATGAGATTTCTGCAACCAAGGACCAAACCAACCAAACAATATCGAGTAAATCAATTCAACTGGGCATTTTTTTAATCCCTCGAGCCTTGCTTCAAAAAAGAGTCTACTCTAGGCTCAATTTCTAAGAGGCTGCAGCAAATTTAGTTTGTGCTGAGGAGCTTGTCACGTTAATGGACTCGTAATCTCACAATGAAGAGAAGTCATGACACTCCGAATTATACTCGTTGTTGAAGGCCAACGCTATCAAAGTCGGCAGCTACTTCTCGAGCTTATTATCTATAGGGAGTCTCTCTCTTTCAGACTTTCAAAGTTCAACACCGAAAGCAACGCCAATCGTGTCCATACAAGCAATTAACTCCCCCCAAGGTTAACCAGCGAGGATATCTGGCATGCAGCTTTTCTGTTGAACCCACACCAAACATATTTTGCAGCCATTTGACAATGCAATTAGATATTTCAATGCCACAATGGATCAGGGTCGATGGATAGCAATAGAAAGTCCCGTCTGGGGTTCAACCTGGACGGTTTTGAGGCTAGTCGGACACCCCACATAAAGAACCTGGACAGTTTCAAGGCTAGTCGGACACCCCACATAAAGCCACTTCGAATGCACATTGGAAAGCAGTTCATCTACAAATTTGTCACTAGAGCGATATTTGGACGCGAGACATCAATGGCCTCCTACAGATCAGTTCAGCTCAAGTTGTCCCCATTATCGGTCAGAGGCTAATGCCCTCAGCCAGTACAAAGTCAACCTGACCCTCAAATCTTCCTAAGGATCAATGCGTTGGTAAGCTAATGAAGATACGAGTCAACCAAAGAGAGCGAAATACGAGTATACAAACGATGGTAACCCTCCCAAACACAGAGCGATGATGATAGGGGCAGATCTGTGAGACTTAAGGGTATAAAATATAGAGAAGTATGGATGCTGGGTGAAAGCACTTTCGGACTTTTTCTGAAGGAGCATTTACCATAAGGACGAGCTGGCAAATACGAAACTTTTGGCCACCTATAAATGATTTTAGCCAATTTTGATCAGTATATATGGGAAGAAACAAAAGGGGAACCACAATCTGACACTCACAATAGCCCCTTGACTGCACCAATACCACCTAAAGCAACAAGGCCAGGTACTGTTACACTCGAGACCAAGTAGCAATTCGCATCTGCGATGGGGCTCAAAGCATTACGATAGTCATGTGTTTGCCATCTAGGGTAACATATGCAGAAAGCTCAATAAGTACAAAAAGAGCAGAAAGAAGAAAGAAAAAAGAAACCCCTTTTTGTCTATAAGAAATCGCCAAGACTATGGTAACGCAAAGACAAATCTGGATTTGTGAACATCCCATCGTCAAAGATAAAACCTGAAGCAAAACTCCACGAATGAGATCCAGAACACTAATAGAAGTAAGGAAAAAGAGAAGGTTCATCCTAGCTGCGAAAGGGCACTCATCCATTGTTTACTGAACTCTATTTCAATCTACTAAATATCCACCCAGACAAAATGATAGAACCCACATTACAAATCATTACCTCCATTTACACATAGCTAAAGGGAGCGAAGGCAGTAAGGTATACCAATATTGTTGCACTAGATTATGTGAGCTGCTTCTACAAACTTTAAACGAAATGCTTCAGAGTCGCCATGGAATGGATGCCCACATCCAAGCTCATGAAGAAATGAAATAAGACCAAGTAGTTAATAGTTTGATAACTTGATATGGAATTGTCGCAACACTAATTGCAATATTAACACAATTTCTCCTTTCATAGACCTCCTAGAACAATATTTTTATCAAGAGCACAGTTCGACACTTACGGACTATATTATGACCAACGAGAACAGTAAAACTTTTTGTATCGGTAGAAAACTGCTTGAAATATATGTCAAGTTTTAAGAACTTAGCATATCCTCGGTTAATTGGGGTATCTCCAGACTTAACACCTTCCTATTGTAGGCCACACCAAAAGAAAAAACAGAGTTCTCAGGTACCTAGACATCCTAGATGGCATGATGTGGATCTATCATCCAATATCCACCTCAATACAGGCAGGTGGATAAGAAACATAACCTATAAAAAACTCTCCACCAACCATAAGAGAAGTAGGCATCTAAATATATGAACTTCTCAGTGTCGAAAGAAACACCCTAAATGAACCCGAGAAAGATGTAAATACATCACCTGAGTTGATGTTCAGAATGATGATCTGCGCAATGTTCTGCTCAACCAAGTCATCAAAGTTGATTTTTTTTTCATCTACCAATTGATGAGAAATCCAATTTAGCACCAACTTCAAGTTAGCAGAACCGACAAAAAACCTTTACTTGATCTAGTCTCCAAAACACATTAAGCAGCCATCGCTAGAAGCTACATGCATCGTTATTCGAATATTTCATACCATATTTCATTCAGAATAGAATAAGAAGAAGACAAACTAATCCTGGCAATTACAATGGAATCACAATCACATGAATAAGCATGCATGAAGGCAAGGAGTTTTCCTCTCCAATCTATGATAACCTGTAAAGCAATTAATTCTACATTCCCTACAAGGGGAAAACAATGATTACCAGAAAATCTAGCAGCAATGCCTGATTAAAGTCGCATCAACAGAATAGCTGAGGAACGTCATTTATCGATTAACTGCCAGCAATAAAGACAGACTAATTAAATATCTATCAACATATCAAAATATTTAAATCACAACACGAAATTCAAAGCAATTTCAATGAAAGTGAGATGCTCATCAATATGTAAAACAAGCCAAAATAGTTCACAAATCCGACACTAGAAGCAAATTCAGTGACCTATGCCCTTCTTTGCCTTAAACGACTCAAGAGCCTTCATTCGTAGCTCAATCTCCAGTTTCTTTTGCTTAGTTTGCGCTTCTTCATCATACAAACGATACTCCTTTCTGTCCACATCTTCATCGTCCAAGGAGGATGCATCTTTGGAATGCTTTCCATAATCAGATGAGACAATATCCTCTTTCTTTGTTCTCATCTTTTCTGCACGCCGTTCTTCCCGTCTGCGGCGTCTCTCCTCTCGACGTCTCCGTCTCTCCTCCTTCCTCATTTTCTTCTCTTCTTTCCGCCTCCTTTTGGTCTCCTTCCGATCCTCTATCTCAGAATCAGAGCTATTATCATCTGAATCTTTTTCTCGCTTACCTAATCTTTTGTGCCTTTTCTTCTCCTTGCGTTCATTAATGTGCTTATCACTTTCCTCAGAACCCGTTTCAGACAAGCTGCTGTGTTTACTATGATCAACCTTCTCCACAGATCTTTGAGTGACTTCAGATCTATGCTGTCGAATACCATCTCGAGAACGATTCTTATCATCAGATTTTCTACCTTCAACGGAGTGAGATGTCTGTAGCTTCTCACTAGATTCTTTGTTCAGTGAGGGTGACAACACTCCCTTTCCAGAGGGCTTTTCCCTGCCAATGATGACATTACACTATTAGACAGCATGAAATACAAAAAAGTAGCTGGAGAAATTCTAGGGAGAGCCCACACCTCAATCTCTCCTGGTCTTTGTTTCGAACATCCAAGCCATCAGAACGGGCCTTAGAGCCAATAGAACGATCTCCACCTGCTCTCTCAGGAGGAGAAATGTCCTTATCATGCACCTTCATTGGCGAGTCTCCCTGTTTACTGAAAGAAGATGAGTTCATAGATCTTTTATTTCTAGGCTTGAGAGCACGATCCCTACTTTCCCTACAAACAATAAGATTAACAGAAATTAAAACCTTTTAGAAGATTTGACAATTCTACCTCACCTACAAACAACCAAACAAATAGAATCAAACCTCTCAGAATATTTGACTATTCATTTTACAATACTAGCTAATGAGAGAGAGAGAGAGAGAACCAATTATCTAGAGATTTGGAATCTAACCGAGTGTTGTTATTGATTCCCCTCTCATCACTTTTATCTGGGCTTTCTTGATGTGACCTATGTTCTCTCAATCGCAGTGAAGTAGAACCGTTGTCATTATTCACCCGATTATTAACTTGCTTTAATGGACTCCTGTATGGGCTAGATGACCTTTCAGCAGGAAAACAGACAATCAACAGGATAAACAAAATGACAAAAAAAGATACTAGATATGTTATCAGCTTAATCAAGGAAGGGACTCGGGGTATACCTGCTTCGTCTTCGGACGTTCCTAGCTTGCTTTACAGGACTCTCATATGGGCTCGGTGACCTTGTATCAGAAGACACACGCATGCATAAGTCCCCATGAATTGCATGTAGTTTGAGGGTAAAGTGAGTAGGAACTCGATCTGCAAATCCTACTTTCAATACTATTTATCTCTTCAAACTTGAGAGAGTGAGAGAGAGGATATTTTGCCAATGTGATCAATAATGCTAAGCAACTCCCTAGAGGAGTCAGACCGATACATTGTATTTTGTGTAAGTATAAATGTGCCCCAGTTAACAATTTCTGTAAGCTCACAAATAAACGTATGCATAGGAAGAAACAACCATCATGGCCAATATATCATTTTGAAAAGGAAAGAACAGGCCGATGATTTGATAAACAAAACTCATTCCTCTCCTTGCTAGAATGTGGATCAATCATATACGAACAGCATCCTCAGCAAACAAAAAGAAAACACCAATACTAAATGAACCTAGAAGGTGTAAACAAGTCATTTATGAAGGATATACCTCATTCTTTCCCTAGAAGATCCAGCAGGTGATCTTCCATATGGAGGAGATCTCTTCCGCAAGGGCGAAGATCTACGACCAATCGGAGATGCAGAGTTTGACTCATGAGATGTCCTCCGGGGTAGAGGGGTTGTTGATTTCCTGCGGAAAGATAAGGGTGATCTTCGTCGCCGTGGAGATGAAGACCTTTGCCCTGAAATTGATTGAGATCTCCGTAGCCGCTCTCCTACAGGGGATGGGGTCCCATGGCGTACAGGAGATGATGATTTGGGCTGCATAGGTGAAGTTGATAAACGATGGACAGGTGATGATGACCTGCGAGACACAGGTGAACGTGATATACGATGCCTGGGAGATGGAAATCTGTGTCGTTTTGGAAATGGCGACCTCCTTCGAACAGGGGAGGGTGACCTCCTCCGTGCAGGAGAGGGTGGCCTCCTCCTCGCAGGAGAGGGTGACCTCCTTCGTACTGGAGAGGGTGATCTGCGTCGGACAAGGGAAGATCTACGTCGCACCGGAGGTGGTGATCGTCGTCTCTCAAAAGGGGAGCCACGCCAAACAGGAGATGGAGATCTACGACGCCGGACAGGAGACGGAGATCTTCGACGGCGTACAGGGGTCAGTGATCTACGCTTAATCGGAGAACGTGATCTATGTCGAGCAGGCGAATGCAACCTACGCCTTACAGGAGATGGTGATCTGCGATGCGGAGGAGATATAGATCTTCGCCTGTAATAAGGTGCTCCTCGTCTTGGAGATCGGGATCTCCTAGGAGAATACCTCCGACGAGGTGTCACAGACCTTCTTTGAGGAGAACGATGCCCCTTACCAGAAGAAATTGAACGGCTTCGTCTTTCTCGTGATGCGGAGATACTCCTGGACCTGCTTTTTTCACTAAAGGACATATGCCAACAATATAAATAATCTTAGAACTACTGAGGTACAGCAAAAAAGAACTAACAGGATAAACAATTGTATTGTTTGCCTCAATCCCAAAACAATTTAAGAACTGTATTAATGCCAAATAATTTACTGTAGCAGGAGAAGTATGGTTACATACTCTGAATGACTCCTGGATTTAGAAAATGACTTGCCGATTGACCTAGAAGATGAAGCTCTGAACAATAATTCACATATACTTCTTAGGACATCATCCAACAAATAAAGATCAACTGATAAGTCAAAATTCAAATCACACAAAACTTCAGTAGATGCTCACCGAGGGGGTGAGGAGGAATGGTCCACAGATCGAGGAGATCTAGAAACTCTGCAGAAGATAAGTCAGTATTTAAGAGTCAAATTGGCAGCTGGCAGAAATCTCAAATAATCATTTGCCATATTCTACAATCATGCTTGCACAAAATTTTCAAAGATATACAAATAAAAGCTGGATGCTAACTATTTTCCCAAAGGACAGAAGTATCCAAATAAACTCTAGAATCCAACAAAGGGAGACTAGGAATGTCAAGCCCAAACCCAACCAAATAAGAAGGAAGAAGATATGAAGCAGGAAGACAGATCAAACAATATCAAAAGATCGGGTATAAAAAGACAAATACAATGGCCAGTGTCTGGGGAACGAAGCTGTTCCTTACTACTTCACCATTACGGAACCGTGAGTGAAATAAAAGTGAAAAAAAATAAAATAAAATCAGGCGTATTTCTTTACCATCTTATGCATTCTCAAGGAAAACCGATTAACTCAGCATTTCAGAAGTTATATCTTAATAACACCATAGACATGATGCTTTAGCCAATATAAGGAAGTATCAAGCAAAGAATAACGTACCATATGCCCATAGTTAGTGACTTCTGGACGATTTCCGCAAATCGTAACATCCAAAATAAAAGTGGCAAAATAAGAGGAGAAAAGGCAACAGCAAAAGAAAAAAAATCCTTGTTGATTATATAAGTTCTGTTATGCTACTTTACTAAATGATAGAGAAATTTTCCAGGGTTTTAGGTAGTTTACTGTAATCCCAATCAACTTTTAAAAGTTCAATGATAATATCACCCTACAATGACATATTAAACAAAATATACGCGTCTATGTCATGCCAATTCCCCAAGGAAACTTGAAGATAAATCTGAACACTATCTCAGCCTTCAAAGGTGAAGAGAAGCTTCTTTAATCCAAATAGGGAGATGTCTCTTTCGCTGTTAGAATTGAATGTCTAATGCATCTTGACCTCATATCCAAATAGCTTAAATCAACTATGCAAGGTAAGTGCAACAGCAGATACATGCTCTAGATGTTAAAAATACTCGAAGGATTGAAAAGAATGCAGATGACAGGCATCACAAATAATCCCTTACTCATGGCTTCTTCTCGAAGCACTCCTCCTTCCATTATCATTTTTATCATCCCGACGTTCATTTGAGGCCCTTGAAGATATGAAGTCCTTCTCCAGGGCATCATTTGAAGCCTTAGTCTCCACCACACCATCCTACAGTAGTTTGAGGTAAAGGACATGAACCCAAATAATTGCAGAAGCTAGCTGAATGCATAGAAACACAAACAAAAGTTAAAAGTGCAACGCAGCTTTAGTCAATATAACTCCAGCCCGAACAAAATAGTATTACCATCCTCTTTGATTTCTCCTGTTCGAATTCTCTACTTTCCTTGTCTCTTTTCTTCCGAATTTCGTCAGCAATGCAGTCGGCTTCAACCTGAATAATCATGAAAAAGAAAAATCGCTTACAACGTACAATCCGATAATCAGTCACAAGTTCATAGCAGAATGATAGAAATAAGACCTTCTTCTTCCGAGTTTCTTCCTCTTTGGCATCTAAGAACTGCTGAGGTACACCGCTTGCATTTTTCTGCGCACTGAGAAGAAGAGTCCAGAGTTCTTTCATAAACTTGCCAGTATTTTTCTCCATAAATCCTGTGAGTTGTATCTGAACTTCCTTTCCATTAATCTCCTGCACCACAAAAACAAAACACGGCTTGACTTTTGTAGGTGATTTGCAAGGAGTTTGCATACCGAAAACAGCCGCAGCAGGCAATTCAGCATTAATAAAAAAAACCAAGCAGTCTACGACGCGCCCCTCGAAACATCCTCATGTGACTTGAACCCAAGAGAGGTACAAATGAATTTGCAAGCGAATACCCAATAAAACACTGACCCGAGAACTTCTTTCCCGAGAATCTAGAAAGACAGAGCAGAATACCTTCCCATCCAGAAGACCGTATATGAAGTTGATGAGAACTTCATCTTCAAACCCTAGAAGCTCGGTCACCCGCGTGGCAATCCACGGTTTCATGACATCCATCTTCACTTTCGTCATGTCCACCTGAAACACGAAACTCGTACGGTCAAGACATTTCCTTAGACACGTCAAGCAATAACCTTTTCCCATCAAGTCATCTCCGAGTGCGACTGTAACATCGGAACGCGTCTACTTAGATTGTCTCGGCAGCTTTCCTATACTCACGACACACTCAATCAGCAGTTCTACAGGTATTCGAGCACGGAGCCAAAACCTAAGGACGCGTCAAAGCGAGAAAAGAAATCTCGACCAGCTCGGAGCGAGAATCTAACCAGGTACTCCAGCTCCGCGGCGAACTTCTGCGTCTTGAGTAGCTTCGCCTGCTTGTTCGAGAACCGCGTGTCCTGATCCGCCGACGTGCCCTGAAAAAATGACGCGGGCGCGATCGCGTACGCGACCGTGTTCAGAACCGACAGGACAGAAAGAGCGAGATGGAAAACACAGAGCAGAAAGCGAACAGATCCCGACGGATTCGAGCAGGAGCTTACTCGGAAGAACCCTCCCGACATTGCTAGGGTTTTGGGAGCGGAGCGGAGCGGGGCGGAGGAGGATGGGATTTTGTTCCTAGACGAGGGTGGAAGAGGATAGGAGGAGGAGGAGGAGGAGGAGGAGGAGAATTCGCTGTCGCTGGTGGGGCGCGCGAGATAGATAGAGGGAGGAGGGGAGGGACGGGGCGTGCCGGTCGGTGCGATGCGGTGCCCTTCGGCTTTTGGATCGGATCCAAGAGACCTTGTTGATTCGGCCCAAATCAAGAAGAAATCCGGGTCAGCCCTAGTCCCTCAATCTCATGCGCAATTGAATTTGGTGGGATTTGAAGTTGAGGAGGAGGAAGAAGAAGGTAGTTGTAAGAAAGGGGTAGAAGAGGAGAGGGGGAAGAGAGAGACAAAAAAAAAAATTCCAAGTCAATGTATTCCGCCATTAGACCGATCCATCCAAGGATGATCGATGTTAGCTAGACTGTTTACAAAGTAGGATAGGGGGAAAAGAGAGACGAAAAAATTTCATGAGAGCGTAATCCGCCATTAAATTGATCCAAGAATGATTGGTGCCGGCAGCACTGTTTGCAGAGTAGATCGACGGTTTTGAACCAAAAATAGTAAAGGGACGGTTTCGATTTTTGGGTAAATGTATAAAGACTACCGGTGATGTCAATCCTAAAGCGGCAAAGTAGTGATACTTGCATATTTAAGAAGTATGCGCTTTACTTCTGTTCTCGTCCGATTGCTCGAAAATGCCTTTCACGCCCAAAATGAAGACGATATTCATTTTCGATTGAGCCGAAGTTGGAATACTTTTGAATCATGAAAATTGGATATACATAACGAAGAACGGACAACGGCATAAAAAATTGCGCATCACTTTGATTAAACTACCCTATAATGAGGGAATCATTAAAAGCCGAAATGTCTAACATATTTGGTAATTCTGGTAATCGCAAAAGAAACTGTTGAGTTGGTTGAAGGAGAAAAGACTAGCTAAACTGTATTATTGATTGAATCTTTACTTACAAATTTATAAGCTGTAGAAGCTTATCTCTAGGAACAGAAAAACAATGAGATCCCAAAATACAAGGAATAAAAAATAAATAAGATATTCATCCCTAATGATAAGAAGAATTTTAAAAACAAATCCTAATTGAAATAGGTAAAAAACTAAATCCTAAAAATCTGCTAAGGATCCGCAACACTCCCCCTCAAGCTGAGTTTTATAGATCGTACATACCCAGCTTGTCTAGTAGACTTTCAAACATTTTTCTGGATAGGCTCTTAGTCAAAATGTTAGCTGTTTGATTCTTGGTAGGGACATATGTTAAACTAATAATTCCATCTCCTATCTTTTCTTTAATGAAGTGTCTATCTACCTCTACATGTTTAGTGCAATCATGATGAACTGGATTATAAGTAATACTAATAGCAGCCTTGTTATCACAATACATCCTCATAGGCAGCTCCCTTTGAACTTGTAACTTTTTCATAAGACGACTCAGCTAAATAAGTTCACAAACTCCGTGTGCCAAAGCTCGAAATTCTGCCCCTGCATTGCTTCTAGCCACAACACTCTGCTTCTTACTCCCCCAGGTTACAAGATTGCCCCAAATAAAAGTACAATAACCAAAAGTTGATCTCCTATCTTCCACTGATCCTGCCCAATCAGCATTTGTATATCCTTCAATTAATCTATTCTCATTTTTTTTCTGAAAAATAGCCCCTTTCTAGGTGTACCCTTCAAGTATTTCAAAATTCTAAAGACAGCTTCCATATCTTCTTTAGTAGGATTATGCAAATACTGACTTACCACACTTACAACAAATGCTATATCAGGTCTAGTATGTGAAAGATAAATGAGTTTACCTACCAAACGTTGATACCTTCCTTTATCTACAGGTGTCCCATCAACTTTTTGCCTGATTTTGCTTAATAGTTCCATTGGAATATCAACAGGTTTAGAGCCAAGTATCCTTGTTTCTTTCAATAAATCCAATACATACTTTCTTTGGGTAACGGAAATATCTTTTCTATTTCTTGCAAATTCCATTCCAAGAAAATATCTTAAGGATCCCAAGTCCTTAATTTCAAATTCAGCAGCTAACTTCCCCTTCAACCTTGACATTTCCTCATCGTCATTACCTGTTAAGATAATGTCGTCAACATAAACAATAATGATAATACTCTTACCTTCCTTATGTCTATAAAAAAGAGTGTGATCCATCTTTGCTTGACAATATCCTTGTTGTAAGACGGCTTTAGTGAATCTCCTAAACCAGGCTCTAGGAAATTGTTTCAGCCCATAAAGAGCTTTGTTCAATTTGCAAACATTTCCATACTTCTTCACATCATCAAATCTTGGTGGAAGATCCATATAAACTTCTTCCAAATTAACGTTTAGGAATGCATTCTTGACATCGAGTTGTTGTAGTTTCCAGTCAAGGTTTGCTACAAGAGAGAGAATTACTCGTATAGTATTCAGCTTTGCTACAGGTGCAAACGTCTCCCCATAATCAATCCTGTATGTTTGGGTGAAACCCTTGGCGACTAATCTTGCTTTGTACCTTTCCACTGAGCCATTAGATTTGTATTTAACTGTAAAAACCCATTTGCACCCTACTGGAGTCTTCCCCTTGGGTTTTTCAATAATATCCTAGGTGTTATTCTTCTCAAGGGCACTCATCTCCTCAAATATAGCTTTTGGTTCTTTTAAGGCATTATGAATATCCTTAGGAAGATTTTCACCTGAAACCCTTATAACAAAAGCTCTAAAAGAAAGAGATAGATGTCCATAGGAAACATAATTAGAAATAGGATGTTGTGTACATGATTTTACACCTTTTCTAACAGCAATGGGAATGTCGAGCTCACTAACCTTATTAGACCGATCTGGATCCAAGAATTGACTGCTTTCGGGTTGCACAATGGTCTACTTATTTTTTTTCAAATTTCTACGTGAATAATTACCAAAAAAAAAACACGTAATTCAATGTGTAATTGTGGGCTATTGGGTACGGTTTCAGGACTGTTAGGTACGACCTTAGAGATAGAAGGAGACACAGTTTCTATTTCAATATTGGTTTCGGTAGATGATTGTATATTGGATAGAGTGATAGGTTGAGATAGTGATAGGGGCATTGTAGGCAATGTAGGGACGGTAGGGACAAATTCAGTGAGCGTAAAGGATTCAGTGATTGTGTCCCAAGAATTGTCTTCTTTTATATTTACTGATTTCTCCCCCTGAAGAGAATTCTTAAAAAAAGGTTGTTGTTCAAAAAAGGCAATATCCATAGAGATAATGTATTTTTTATGTTGGGGAATAATACACTTGTAACCTTTTTTTTGTGGAGGAGTAACCGAGAAATATGCATGGAATGGCTCGAGGTTCAAGCTTTGAACGAGAAGGATTAGTGATATGAATGAAACACTTGCAACCGTAAACTTTCAGTGGTAAGGAAGAGACAATTTGGTGATCTAAGAAAGTTTTGCAAAGAATGTTGATTGATGTCTCATGCTTGTGAACTCGTGAGGTAACCGGTTAATTAGGAAACGAGTTGTAAGGATAGAATCTCCCCAAAGATATGTAGGTACATTAGTTGTAAACATGAGGAATGGACTACCTCTAACAAGAGTCTGTTTTTGCGTTCAGCAATATCATTCTGTTTTGGGGTACGGACACAAGAACTTTAGTGAATGATGCCGTTGGATTCCAAGTATTTCCCAAGAGTGGAGTTGAAGTATTCTGTACTATTATTAGTATGAAAGATTTTGATATGAGTATCGAACTGAGTTTTAACCATGGTATGGAATATTTGAAAGGTATGAGAAACTTCGCTCTTGTCTTTTAATAGATATACCCAAGTAAGACGGGTATGATCATCTATAAAAGTAATGAACCACCTTTTTTCCATATTAGTTGTAACACGTGAATAACGCTTACGTTTAGCTAATTGGGATATATCACATTGAAAAACATCACTTGAAAGGAATAATGATGGAAATAATTGTTTCATATATCCAAAGCTTGGATGTCCAAGTCTGAAATATAATAACATGAGATGTTTTTCACGAGTCATTGGAAAAGATTCACAATTAACATTGAAAACATTTTTATTAATGCAGAAATCTGAAACAAAATAATAAAGTCCACCGTGTTCCTTAGCACTGCCAATTCTCTTTCCCGAACTCAAGTCCTGAAATTCACAAATAGATGGTGAGAACCGAACCATACAATTCAAATCCCTTAAGAGCTTACTAATGGATATGAGATTGCAAGTCAACTTAAGGACATGGAGAACATTTACTAAGCAAATTGTTGGGCTCAAATGGACAGTGCCCGACCCTGCAAAAGAGACAAGGGAACCATCTGCAATTTTCACTTTAATGTTACCCGGACTTGGTTGATATGTAGAAAAAGTATTTTCAAATCCAGTCATATGATCAGTAGCTTCGGAATCTATTATCCATGGATCACAAACAATAGATCTCTCAGAGAGAGCAATTAAAAAAGTACCTTTCTAAGCAAGCAGAGAAGTGCTTGTAGCAAGAGGATTTTGTGGAGTTGTTGGGGGAGTGAGCAATTTATATAATTGCTCTATCTGCCCCTTATTGAGGTGAAGCTGGATCGGATGATCTTCATGCTTCGGTGACACATCCGTAGAAGCCGAGTATCCTCTAGTGTTATGAGGTCTATTACGTTTCCAATCTCTAGGCTTGCAATGGAGTTTCCAGCATTTGTCCCTGGTATGATTAGTTCTTTAGCAATAATCAGACCAAAGATTTCCTTGGCATTTGTTTGACCTCAGTTCTCCTCTTTAATCAGCCATGTTGTGATCATTACGACGAGAAACAAGGGCTAATGATTCTGGGGCTTTTGATCTGGGGCTGTTTTATCAGATTTGTTGCTGCCTAACATCACACGCTTCCTTGATTCTTCATGCCTGACTTCAGAAAAAATCTCCTCTATACATGGTAATGGTTTGATTCCAAGAAAATGGCCTCGAACCTCATCAAGATCTCTATTTAGACCTGCTAAGAAATCGTATGCCCTCTCCTTTGCCATTCGGTCCTGATATTTCTTGGTACATGTAGCATAGGCCATAGAACAATCATCATGAAGATCTAATTCCTGCCAGATCTTTACGAGTGACGTGTAGTATTCTGTCACATCGGCTTCTCCTTGCAGTAGATTCCTTGCTGCATTTCGAAGTTCAAATACTTGAGATGAATTATCAAGGTCGGAATATGCCAAATTTAGATGGTTCTAGAGTTCGTCCGCTGAGAAGAAGTAGAGATAGCTACTTTGGATTTTTTCTATCATGGAATTGATTAGCCATGACATAGCAATGTTGTTGTTGGCATCCCATGTCTCGAAAGTAGGATCCAGAGTCTAGTTTTGATAGAGTACCTAAGAGATATCCGAGCTTACCCCTTCCTTTAACGACCATTAGGACTGACCGAGACCAAGAGAGGAAGTTTTTTCCATTTAATTTGAGTGAGGTAATTTGAGGAGAGGAGAGGAGAGGGATTGATCAAGGAAAGGAGGAGTAGGAGCAATTGTAGAGGAGGATGAGATGATCGTAGAACCATTCGAGTCTGCTCCTCTGCTTGCCCCTGTCATGGCAGTCTTTACCGTGGGTTTTTCTCAACTTTACAGATCAGAACAACCATGCTCTGATAACATGTTGAGTTGGTTGAAGGAGAAAAGACTAGCTAAATTGTATTATTGATTGAATCGCTACTTACAAATTTATAAGTTGTAGAAGCTTATCTCTAGGAACAGAAAAACAATAAGACCCAAAATACAAGGAATAAAAAATAAACAAGATATTTATCCCTAATGATAAGAAGAATTTTAAAAACAAATTCTAACTGAAATAGTTAAAAAACTAAATCCTAAAAATCTGCTAAGGATCCGCAACAGAAACTGCATGAGAAAATACATCTAACATTGGAGATGCTCAAAACAAATTGTGCTCTATCCGGGATGTAATAGTGTGTTTTGAAACGAGAAAGTGAAAGGAAATTTGTGAAAATATAAGAGTATATTTGTTTCGCAAAAAATAAATAATTTGAAAAGTATTATTCTAAAATAATCGCATATATCACTTTAAAATTTGTGCAAATGAAAAATATTTTTATCATCCATGAAAAAATTTAAACATGATCTGCTGTCGATGATGAAAAAGTTTTTCATCGATTAGTTATTTCAAGTGATTATTTTTAGGATAATGTTTTTCAAATTATTTTTTCTACCTACCCAGCCGCTAATGAGCTCGACTTCGACGGTAACTAGCGTTTTGTCATTATTTGGGTGAAAGTTTACAAAGAAAACGATGTGTGTATTTAAAACCCACTTAAAGCATTTACTCACAAATAAACAGTCATCAAGTTCGAATCTACCAATAATTTAATTACAGTTATTGACAAGCACTTTCCAAGATTTTAGGCACGATCCTTCGTGCTTTGATAATCATTATATAAAAGGAGAGACAACTTTTGAGACTATCGAGATAATCAACAACAATCAAGTATGTAATCAATCCATACTCCGTCTTCGAGTACTTAGCAAAATTCGTAATAACCAGCTATCGATGAACTTTGTCGAATTGGTAAAAGATTTTGTCAATAACTTCTATTGTATATGATGTCCATGACTTCATTGATGAGCTATCGACTTTCTTCAAGTTGATTGTCTCATTCATTAATGACTTCTTCAACCAACTGGGTTCTTGTCTATCGAGCTCACTGCTCATCGGTAATAAAAGTTGGTCATTTTTTTTATTTTAATTGTAATACTTCTTTTTCACATTGGTAGAGCATGCCATGTTATTCTTAACATTATAATAATTAGTGGTGGTCCCGGTGATTGAGGGTTAATCAGGAAAATTGTGCAAAAAGTACGAAACCTAATTTTATCAATTAAGTCCTAAACTTTTTAATTTTGTCAATTGAGTTTTAATCATTTTTACGTTTTGTCAATTAAGTTGGCCGAAAATCGTTGATGTGGATGTCGACCGTGACATGTACGACAGCCACGGCCGTAGCTAACGTGAATAATTTTTAATAATATTTTAATATTTTGATTAATACCACAAAAAAATTTTAAATTGGTACATCTGTGACAAATTTACCTTAAACTAATTTTTTAACCACTAAAAGCCCCAAACTGGTACATTTGCGTCAAATTTACCCTCCGTTGATTTGGATTAATACCATAAAAAATTATAAACTAGTATACATGTGACAAACAAATGGTAAAACTTTAAACTGGTATACCCGTCAACTGTTACGTATCATCCAACTTGGAAATTTGACAATAAAATATAATGGAAACTAATTGAGGGTAAAATAGTTATAGGTATATCGGTTTGGAGTTTTTTGTGATCCAAAAATTTATTCGAGGTAAATTTGTCATATGTGTATCAGTTTAAGGTTTTTCATAGTACTAACCTTAATGTTTTTTCTCTTTTCCTTCTTTTCTTTTTATTTTCTTCGCTTTTCCTTTCTTCTTCTTTCTTTTGTTTTTCTTTTTCCCTTTTTCCTTCGGTTGGCCACTGCCGGGCCTCGTCAATGGCCAACGACCCGCTAGTGTCCAGCACAGGGAAAAGGGAAAAAAGAAAAGAAGAGAAAAGAAGAAAAGCAAAGAAAAGAAGGAAAATAGAAGAAAAGAAAAAAATAAAATAAAAATTGTAAAATATACAATATTATTCAAAATTATCAACGCAAGCGCCGCTAATTTCATGTAGGATAGCCAATGTTCGCATCATCGATTTTTGATCAAAATCGATCGGATAGACTTAATTAGCAAATTATCAAAAGGTTCACGACTCAATTAGCAAAATTGAAAATTTTAAAACTGATTTGACGAAAATGCAATGGATATTGGATTTTTAGACAATTTTCCCCAAGATGATTGAGTTCTGATTTTTTGACCACCTCAGTTTTTTTTTTGGCACCTTTTGAGAATTACATACGTGGGAGTCAAAAAAGGTAGGGGTGTGTAACCAAATCGGAATTATCCGGAAACCGGACCAGCCCACCCGAAAAACAGGTCCAGGAACTGGTTCCATTTTTTGGGAACCGGTTCGATTTTCGATTCCAAGTAAAAATCAACCCGAACCAGTTTTAAAACCGGTTTTGAAATAATGTAAAAAAAAAGTAAAAACCCTAGATCATGTTACCCTACTTCACCGGTTTTAGAACCGGTTTCCGGTTTAATATTGGGATCTATTTCACAACTATGAGCGAAACAGCATGGCTCTTAAAGTCATCTAAATATCGTGTGATTCAGATGAGATATACAAACATTTCTCTAGTGAGAGAAAATGCTTTATTGCTAAGTCTCTTGATTTTCCCTTCGAGATATTTCATTCGGAAACAAAAATGCGGAGTTCTCTAATCATGGCGCAAAATAAAGAGTTATGCATATTAAACGGATTCCCTGGAAATGTGACTCTTAAAATTTGTGCGATTAGACTATGTCTTGCTACATAATGTTTTTGGATTGTTGATTTTGATGGATTGTAATTTCAATTGCTCATTTTGGGGACTGTTACTTTTGGCGGATAGTAGTTTTTATTATTCATATTTTATTTTGAATCATTTCATTGCTACCTATATTATTTTGCTAGAAAAAAATGAAACCGGAAAAACGAATAAAAAAAAAACAGGTTCTCAAGCAAACCCTGAAACCAGACCGGAAAAACATGATCGGTTCCAAAACAGAGTCTAAGGAAAATATTGTTGGTTTCAGGTTTCAAAAATTG
This sequence comes from Syzygium aromaticum, assembly GCA_024500025.1. Classification (NCBI taxonomy): domain Eukaryota; kingdom Viridiplantae; phylum Streptophyta; class Magnoliopsida; order Myrtales; family Myrtaceae; genus Syzygium; species Syzygium aromaticum. The sequence continues at coordinate 35,983,247 of CM044886.1, read as the reverse complement.
AGAATCGGTTATAACATGATTGATTTCAGATTTCAGGTTTGGACCTAACCTACCCTGGAATCGATCACTCATAAAAATAGGATATATGCAAACAAGTGTAATTCTAGGTTCAGTGTATAGATCCGCGGTATCCAATCCAAGTAACCTGTCTCGTTTTTACACGATAGCGACAAAAGGGTCATTGCAAACAAGTGTAATTCTTTCACTCGAATTTTACATGATAGCGATCACAAGATTTAGATAAGACATTTGAAAAGGGTTTAGGACCTGCAATTAATCTTGCAAAGGAAGTAACTCGTCTCGATTCCGATCTCGCCCATTCCAGTTCATCGATCGCCATTTTCAACCCAGATTAATGGAAGATCATTCTGAGCTTGCAAGATTGGAATTCACGGAACTTGCTAGAGAAACCCACGTCTTCTACTTCATTGATAGCTTTATTTATGGAAGGCTTTACACTCGCACTTCCTTACATGATGCAGAAGAACAGAACACCCGACCATCATGCATCTACAGAGCTACGAGGACCCAGTTAAGGTCAATAATCTAATCCAACGGACTTCGCGATGCCGAAACAACTGCGCTCCTAACTTGCCTTAGCCGACTTTGCGCTTGCATCGGCGCGACATCTGTAAAGAACGCATCGTGATTGGAAGATGGCGCGCAAGGGAGGGGTCGCCATTCTGGTTGGAGAGGCCGGTACTCCTCGGCTAGCTCTCTTGCCGTCTTTATCATTGGTCGGGCGTGGCAACGGAAACTCCTCGCTCCCGGGCAATGGAGACGCGCATATAATCACCGGCGACAGCAATGGGATCACCGCGGGCTTAAAGGGTCCCGCCACCATGTCCTCGCCATTGACAATGCGATCGAGTCGAAGAGACATGGGGGCGCGCTCTTGGAGCCGGGTTTGGCGCTTCTTCTTTCCCTCGGCACGGGAACTGAAGCCTTTCTCCATCGTCGAGCGACGAAAAGGGTCAAACCCGCCGACGGCTCTTTATCGTTTCCGTGAAGGAGGAAGGGAGAAACGCGAGAGGGAAGCGTCTGGTGGTGCATGATGCCTTAAGGCTTGAAGAGCCGGAGATCCAAAGTTGCGAGCACTTGGTGTTGCGAAGAAGTCGAGACGGAAATGATGGATCGAGGTTGCCTTTCGGGCGAGCAGAGAGAGATGCCATTTTGAGTGAATTTTCCGAGAATTGACGAGAGATTTTGCCCGCAAATTCGATGGTCGATAGCATTCGAGGAGATCCTAGTCAAATACTATTTTAAATTTTCCTAGTAAGGAGACGACTTTTTTGGGACAAAAAAAAACCCATTTTTTCTCCTAAAATAATGGTTGGACATATATGGCGAATTATTCTTTTTGTAATTTGAAGTGATATTTAGTGTATAATCACGATCCCGAAACACGTGTTAGAGTCCACACGGACATGGTGCTAAAAAGCTATTTAATTACCAACGTGGTATGGTCATGCTTGTGTCTGCCCTTGTTCTGATGGTCATGAATCTGCTCCTCTCAATTTGCAAATTTTTTCGTGAATGGCATAGCATGCTAGAAAGGGCCCAATCAAGGGAGAATTTCGCATGGACTCGCAACAAATTTCATGAACCTGATTTGCATGAATATAATTACGGCTGGGTAATCGATTTCGGGATAAATTGATTTCCATGCTAAAATCTAAAATCGGACCAGGTAGGGTCGGTTATCAATTTATGGAACCCGGCCCACCCAATCCCGGAATTGATGATTTTTTTCTCCTTTTTTTTTGGTTTTTTCTAGTTTCTACGAGTAGGAGTTTCTCAACATTTAAAGAAAAAATAATTTACTAATTAGCCTCGGGCCGATTGATCCCGAGAGCTAGACCGATCTCCCCTGAAAGCCAACCAAAATTGGCAGATTTGGCCCGACTCGGTCGGGGTTCCCGGACGGGACCGGGACCGGGACCGATGCACGCCGCCAGCTCCAGCTGAATGGTTCCCTCCCAATCAAGGGTCCAAGCCGAGCCACGTGGCGAAATAGAAAAGTCAACCGAATATCATCCGAAGGAGACCGCCGAAATACCAGCCGAACGCGACGAAGAGGATAGAATAAAAAGCGGGAAGAATCAATCGAAGCTCTGTCCGATCTTCTTCTCGATGGCTGGCACTTGCAGTTGCGGCATCTTGGCTCAGCAACCCCTGTTCGAGCTCAAGCTCTCGCGAGCCCGCCCTCCTCCGTTCCCTCGACCCAAGATGCAGCAGCGCCACATTTCGGCGCGCACCCATCGCCACGTTCAACGTCCCTGCCAGAATTTGAGCCTCCCCGGGGGCCGTCTCGAATCTGGGAATGCTGAGTTTCCTAGTCTGCCCATGTTGCCAAGTTCGAAGCTTGAGTTCACTGTGAGGGATCAGTGGCTGATATGGCTTCTTTGACTTTTTTTCTTTTGGGTGGGTGGGATTGTTCCTCCACTTTGGATTTTGTGTGTTCTGAGAAGTGAGTTTCTTTTGGTTTTCTCGTGGTCGTGATTTTTTCTGGGCAGGTTGGTGCACAGAGGGAGTATGGTTCTACAGCTGGAGATGCTGAGTCGCTCATCTCCGACCCAAACCAAGAGGAGTTTTCTTGGTCTTCCGTTATTCTTCCGTACGATTTCTCTCTCTCTCTCTCTCTCTCTCTCTCTCTCTCTCTGTTTTGCACTGCTCGTGTTTTTGTCCTTCGAATGGCTACCTTGTTCATGGGGGACTGATGGGCATTGTTTGTAATTCCACACAATTCAGCATTCCATGCGACAGTGCTTCGGCTCGAGGAAACGTGAGATTAACATCAAATTTGATTCCTGCATTGGTCTCCTTTCCTCTCTTTTGGAGAGCCTTTTTTTTTTATCACAATATGCTAATTGGGAGAAACTATATGTCAATCAGTAGGTATAGAAGTCACGGGAGTAAATAAATCGTCTAAGAGCATGCTGTATACCGTCTTTCGGATGTCTATATGGTCTGTTGGTATTAGATAGCCAGGATATTACTGCCTTCAATAAATCTAAGGAATGGATCTTCCAGGTTCTTGTTCCCAGCACTCGGGGGATTGTTATTTGGTTATGATATTGGTGCCACTTCGGGTGCAACCATCTCGTTGCAGGTGAAAAGACGCAATCATGTTTTATTATTTTCTGTTGATCAAATTTTAGTGTGGGAAGATCCCGTGAAAGTGGTGTATTGTTTGACACTTGAGTTTGTCATTTTGCCACACTTTCAGTCTCCTCTGCTTAGTGGCACTACTTGGTACGACCTCTCAGCTGTTCAGCTTGGTCTTGTGGTATGGTTCACATATCAAATCTCATATTCATAGCATTTTCATTTCTGTACAATGTGTGCACCAATTGAAATATATGTTTCGATTGATCATAGGTTAGCAGTTCTCTTTATGGAGCTCTTCTAGGTTCCCTTCTTGTGTATCCGATTGCAGATTTTCTTGGTACTCTCTTCATTTTCATTTGCCTTTTCTTTTATAATTCAAATAGCCGGCTTCTTAGACAGTCTAAATTTTTTTTTTTTACTTTAAAGGGAGGAGGCGAGAACTTATTACAGCAGCTGTACTCTATCTCTTTGGTTGTGTTATCACATCTTTTGCCCCTGGTCTTGGTGTTCTCTTATTAGGAAGACTACTCTATGGCCTAGGCATTGGGCTGGTAAGCTAATTGAACACTTGCACACTCTTTGTTGTTCTCGTGAATTCTCATCTTGTTCTTGGCCATATGCTTCAATACACGATTTCCACAGGCTATGCATGGAGCTCCTCTATATATTGCGGAAACGTGCCCGTCTCAGATTCGTGGAACCCTGATATCTTTGAAGGAACTCTTCATAGTTCTTGGGATTCTGGTAATTCTTAGAAAATGTGTATCTCTGAGAAAGCATGCATTACTTTTCTTGAAAACAAAAATGATCATTTTGGCAGTTGGGTTATTTTGTGGGAAGCTTTCAAATTGGAGTCGTTGGGGGGTGGCGATACATGTATGGAGTGGGTGCCCCTATTGCATTAGTAATGGTACTGGGCATGTGGAGTCTTCCTCCATCTCCTCGCTGGTTGCTTCTAAGGGCTGTCCAAGGTAAAGGGCCTCTACAAGACTACAAAGAGAAAGCAGTTGCTGCCCTGAGCAGATTAAGGGGACGGCCCACTGGTGACAAGGTGTCTGAAAGACAGATAGAAGACACTCTCATCCCCCTGAAATCTGCCTATGCAGATGAGGAACCCGAAGGAAGTTTTCTGGAGGTATTCCAGGGGCATAGCCTAAAAGCCTTCATCATTGCTGGCGGTTTAGTCCTTTTCCAACAGGTAAATTTACTGATATGCCAAAAGTGGCATATTCTTTTCTTGCTCCTTTCTTCTATCATATGGTATTTACTGGAGATGGGTAAAGGCCGTGGTTGGTTAAGCAATTTGGCACCTGGTTTTTGGCAGATCACTGGGCAGCCTAGTGTTCTCTACTATGCAGGCCCAATTCTCCAGGTACATGACAGCTTCCAGCACTTCTATCATTTCAAGTTCAATCAATAATGACTCCACCTGATCAAACTTTTGTTGTTGATGCTCAAGAGTGCTGGCTTCTCTGCTGCTGCTGATGCCACCCGAGTTTCAGTTGTAATTGGCCTTTTCAAGGTACGATTAATTCTTTATAACAGCCTATCACGTGTTTTTCTGTTCCTTAGGCTTCCCTTCTTCAGTGACCAAATTTTCCTTTCCAATGATACTTCTTCAGTTACTGATGACATGGATAGCTGTTCTAAAAGTTGATGACCTTGGAAGAAGACCCCTGCTGATTGGAGGTGTTGCTGGGATTGTACGTATCTCGTCCTGCTTTTCTTTCCACCGAAAAATCTTCCCACTCTCTCCATTACACTCTAATGTCAATGATGTAGCAGAAAATTATAATGGACTGTTTCATTCTCCTTTTTACGTGTTCAGGTTATCTCTTTACTCCTCCTCTCTTCTTATTACAAATTTCTCGGAGGATTCCCTCTTGTTGCTGTTGCTTCTTTGCTCCTCTACGTGGGTTGCTATCAGGTGACTAATATGTCTTCCACAAACGGCCATTCCTGGCTTCTTCATTTTCTGCTGTTCAACTCAAAAATTCAATTGAAATAATCTATCATGTCAATAATTTGAATGCAATCTAATAATTTTTTTCCATTCTACCTCTCTCAAAATTCTATAGTTATTTTTCTGCATCAAAATTGAAATTAACACCAGAAATCATCATTGGATTCTTGCAAATTGATGTATATGCATAATTAGCCCGTCATTTTTAACATTTCTATTTACACACATGCCCTCGTTACTTATTGCCTAATATGTGAGTAGTGAGCCATTGTTAAGAGCATAGTTCTTCGTGGTGGTTGTCAGATATCATATGGACCCATCAGCTGGCTCATGGTGTCAGAAATATTTCCACTGCGCACCCGAGGGCGGGGAATCAGTCTTGCAGTACTGACAAACTTTGGATCAAATGCCATTGTGACCTTCGCCTTCGCGCCTTTAAAGGTAGTCAATCTTAAGTGATCTGGATCTGCTTGTCCTGTATTTTACTTCTTTAGGGTGATTGAAAACAGTGTCTTTTGTTTTGCAGGAGTTGCTAGGAGCTGAAAATGTTTTCCTCCTTTTCGGGGCTATAGCTTTGCTATCGCTCTTGTTTGTAGTCCTCCTTGTCCCGGAGACCAAAGGTTTGAGCTTGGAAGAAATCGAGTCCAAAATACTCAAGTGAAGGCAGTCACACCATATCAATTTGTTGAAAGCTCTACGACAACAAGAACCTTGACGAACCTGCTGATGCATGTCTCTTCCCAGCTGTGCAAATTAGCAGGACTACTCAAATGCTCCTTTTCACTCCCAAGTCCTAATACTGTTAACAGAACAAGCAAGTACTCTCAGTTGATGACATTTGCACAGTAATATCCTTGTGGTTGATACGACAGTTTGCAAAATTGACCTGATCAAGAGATGCAATGGAAACCGAACATTTTGCCAGATGATCATGTCTGCACAAGTGACTGTTGTGAAGCTGTAGAGCTACTTGTTTCTCATATATATGTGTTAAATATATCTTGAATTTTATGTACTCGGTTCGGTTTATCACCCAACCCGACATATATTTTGTGCAACCCAAAAGTGGAGAAAAAATTGAGATTTAGTTCGTGACGCGGAGGGTTGGGCCGATAGACCCAACTCGGAGCAAGCGAACAAATTTTTATGGCGGTCCGTCCAAGCTGGAGCAAGCGAACAAATGTCTCGGGGGATTGGGGGATGTAGCCCCCGAGGGAATTTTTTGGGGAGCCCTATTTATACTGCGGCTAGGTTTTTTCATTGATTAAGAGAGATTTTCGTTTTGGAAAAGATTAGTGAGCCGTGAGGTTTTGTTAAGTCGTTTTTCGACTTCTGAAAACTGTACTTTCTTTGATTATAGTGGAATCTTATTTTGCCTCGCCCGTGGACGTAGATCACTTTATGATTGAACCACGTAAATCGTTGTGTTCTGTATTTATTTTTCCGCATTTGTTTCGAACAATATGTAAGAACTCGGATGTAGACTCTTGTACATATAAATTGTCTCAGTGAAGCCGATGCACGTTTAGTCACTTAAGCTTTTTCGCAGTATCATTTGAGCTCTCCTATTTCTTTATTCACCTTTTAGCTACGAACCGCAAGAAGCTGGCTCTTGATTAGCATCCTGTGGCTGTCGAAGCAGAACAAGAGCTCTAAAAGCGCACGGCATTAGTCTGGTACTTCCCACAATTTTCCTATGGTCGTAAATCGACATTCATCAACAGAGACCATGAAAAATTTCAGGACATCTTTTATTAGGAAAAAATTGCAGGCTCATTTCTTACTGGAGGATAGGGTGTTGAACACGAGCCACTAATATGGAAGAACTCTAGTAGATTCCTGTAAGGGAACTAAAACACCACTCCACCTCAGAAATCAATTCTAACTTGTCGTGTACAGAGATTTTTTTTGGAGTCGATTGGGCTTTATCCACATGTTATTGCCATTTCAAACCTATCACCATTCGCAAAATTTCTACTGTTGGTTTTTTCCAGAATAAAAGAAAATAATAGGAAAAAAAGAAATGCGCACCAGTTTTTTTAGTGGTGAAGAGAAGAGCAATGACCTCAGCCTCAATTGTCACTCCGATTCAGGAAAACTGAAACACCCTACCTTGTCCTACATGGCAAACGGTGGCCTCGAGTTGGTGCCATGTGTCGGCCGAGCGATCCGGATGGTCTGGCCACTGAGTGCTTATAAAACCCCGCCGGTCCTCTTATTTCTCTGCGCTTAGGGGCATGTTCGCTTGTTCAAACCAAGTCACACAGACACACACTACACACACAAGCTTCAAGCACTTGTCTAAGTAAGTAGCTTGTCGTTTGATGAAGTCCCAAGTAGACATTAGCCCATGGCTGCCACGGTTTCAACCGTTGGAACTGTTAACCCGGTAATTTCCTGCCATTTTTCCAACTTGACGATCTCGTAATTTTGTGTCGATTCTGGAAGCAAGTGGGTGTGTGTGCTTATAATGTTTGACAGTTTACACTATGCTGTCACTAAGAAAGTGACTATATGCTATTTTCATTCATGCATTGGTTTGAAGTTCACCTTTTTTTTTTCCGTGGGAAGTTCGAAATTTTCCTGTAGCTTATGGAGGGGTCATGCACGAGATCAAGTGTACTTGATCATGTTCTTGATTTTGGAAGATTGAACTAAAACTTGTACTTAATTTCTCTTCTTCACCCATTCAGGTAAAGGGTCAAAACTAAAAGCCATGCTTCTCTAAACGTTCCAACCACGTTCATTTTAGTTTGTTTACATACTGTTTAACGCTTTAATCACAATGACTGCATGCTCATCAAAAGAATCTTGTGTTGATCCAGTTGAGCTTGAACAACTCGAGCTCTGGAGGCTCGGTCCCCAGTTCGGTCTTCATGGGACGCAGTCTAAAGAAGGTGAACTCCAGATTCGCCTCCCCGAAGGTTTCATCCGGAAGCTTCAAGGTTGTCGCTGAAGTTGATGAGGATCAGCAGACCAACAAGGACAAATGGAGAGGCCTTGCCTTCGATACTTCTGATGACCAACAGGACATCACCAGAGGAAAGGGGATGGTTGATTCGCTCTTCCGGGCTCCCATGGGGACCGGACTCATTATGCCGTCATGAGCTCATACGAATACCTTAGTACTGGCCTTCGCCAGTAAGTGCAAACATATTGATCATCTGAGACAAGTGCTTGCGATTTCCTATTACGAGATGGTCGATGTGACTAGTGCTCATACTGCAAATTTGTCTTGTGTTTCAGATACAACCTGGACAACATGGATGGTTTCTACATTGCTCCTGCTTTCATGGACAAGCTTGTAGTTCACATCACCAAGAACTTCATGACCCTGCCTAACATCAAGATGAGTAGCTGAACTTCCCAATTCTGATGAGGCTGAGGAGTAGTTTGCTTATGCTTTTATCATCTAATTGGTTGATTGTGCAATATCAGCCACATTATGATGAGTGCTGGAGAACTGGAAAGTGGAAACGCTGGTGAGCCCGCAAAATTGATCAGGCAAAGGTATCGTGAGGCGGCCGACATCATCAAGAAGGGCAAGATGTGCTGCCTCTTCATCAATGATCTCGATGCCGGTGCCGCTAGACTCGGTGGGACCACTCAATACACCGTGAACAACCAGATGGTGAACGCTACCCTCATGAACATCGCTGATAACCCGACCAATGTCCAGCTCCCTGGTATGTACAGCAAGGAGGAGAACCCCCGAGTCTCCATCATCGTCACTGGTAACGACTTCTCCACATTGTGTGCCCCTCTTATCCGTGACGGTCGTATGGAGAAATTCTACTGGGCACCAACTTGCGAAGACCGCATTGGTGTTTGCAAAGGTATCTTTAGGTTTGACAATGTCCCCGAAGAAGACATTGTCAAACTCGTCGACAACTTCCCTGGCCAATCTATTGGTAAGTATAAACATAGAATTTTCTGTTGGCAATTGTTCTCTCCAAATTTTCCAAAGGGGATCATGTTTCAAGTACCTCTATGAATGATTGTAATAATTGCAATTAATACGGTGGTTATGGAAAAACTCTCCTTTGAGAATGCGGGAGTTCAAAAGTGGAATCCAAAAACTGACTTGAGAATCAATGTAAATCGAGTGAGAAAGTTTTAGTAGAATTCCAACAACCATTTTGAGGAGATGTCGTCATTCATGAGCTTGCTTGCTCCTGCTTGCAGACTTCTTTGGTGCCCTGCGTGCTCGTATCTACGATGACGAAGTGAGGAAGTGGATCTCCGGTGTTGGAGTTGAGAGCGTTGGAAAGAAGCTCGTGAACTCGAAGGAGGGTCCCCCGACTTTCGAGCAGCCCAAGATGACCCTCGAGAAGCTCCTTGAGTACGGAGGCATGCTTGTGCAGGAACAGGAGAACGTGAAGAGAGTCCAGTTGGCTGACAAGTACTTGAGCGATGCTGCTCTCGGTGATGCCAACAAGGATGCCATCGAGAGTGGAACCTTCTTCAACTAGAATGCTCGCTCTGGAAGTTTGATGGTTTGGTGTGTTCATCTGTTAGTGGTAGTAAAATGAGGAGTCGTAAGCTCATAGTAATGAATGAAAGCAAGCAACGGATTCCTTTCTCATGATAAGACTTCGTTTCAACTGCCAGAATTGAGAGCCGTAGTTGCAATCACCGAGACATGCTGTCTTTGTTGTTTCTTGTTTGTACTATATCAAAAAAGTTTTGTTGATGTTTGGCCAGTGCTTTCAGTCTCGCACTTGCTTCAATGTTTGCAGAGAACAAAAGCACAACGTAATGCTGATCCTAGTGAAGTCAATATGCTGAATAGTAGTCGGTTGTAATTCACAGTAAAATGTCCTTTTTTTTCTTGTACATACTACATATTTCGCTGCAGAAAACGATTGCTGCACAGATACAACATAATTAACATTTGTTAATCCAAAATATACATGACAAATCGAGAAAAACAAAATTCTATTATCGACGGTGGAGGGGATGTCCGTTCCACTTTCGGTCTTTCAGTTGGTTTGGAGTATTCTCCCGTAATTCTCTTCTTCCATGGCTACAATGCAAGAGAAAGCACGCAGTAAGATTCGCAGAAGATAGAAGCCTTGGGACAATGCTCAATGCAGTTGTACACATGGATTCTCATGGTTACCCTAATTTCCTCAATACTACTGTGACTCGTCTCTATCCACCATTTTCGCTACACCCTTCAAAAGGCTAAACAACATACTTTACCAGGGGTTTGCGAAAAAACCTCCCATGAAATTTTACTTCCTGGTCTACTAGAATGGTTTGTCCTTGTTCTCGGTCTCTGATTTGCAGTTCCTAATTAACTAAAACTAGTGCATTTATTTGTTTTAACCTCAGAAAGAATGTTACAATTGGCATGGAATGGAAAAATCGGAATTTACCTCCATAGGCATTGGTCGATACCGGGATATGCGTAGAAGAGTTTGTAGCAGAATGAAAAGCAGCAGTGGACGATGCCTCTTGGTTTCGAAGCAAATTACTGACGGCCTCCCTGACCTTCTCAACCACACCTGCATCAGCACCTTTCCGAGGACTTATTGCCTCGGATATCACTTGAGACAGTGCCCTGTCATCTTCCCCGGGTTCAAACTTTTGCATTATATATTCCTTCACCGACACTCCCTTATCCAACTTCTGCTCGGCAGGAGTATCCCGCTCGTGCCCGCTAACAGCAGTTTTAGCAGGCCCGCCAGCTGCCAAACCTGCTGCCGGAGAACCGACCGAAAGGTTCTGGATCTTTGAAGCAACAGCATGAGTTGCATCTGTTGCATAAGCCGGTGCATTCTGAATCTTTGAAGCGATAACATAAGTTGCATCAGTTGCATAAGCAGGCGCGTTTTGGATTTTGGAAGTGATCGCCAGAGTTGCATCAGAGACCATGGCATATGCCGGTGCCAGTTTCTCTGTCATGGTTTCGGTCATTGTCTTGTTAGGACTTAGAGGGTTTCCTTTACTGGGTTCGGTTTCATGATTGATACTGTTTGGCAAAAGATGCTTCTCCGATATGACCGGGTTTGCTCTCGGATGCTGCCTCGCATTCTCCTTGCAGTCTTCAGGTGCCAGCTCCGACTCATACACTGAAAAGCGAAAAACAGAAAATGATTCCTCAAAGCTTTATATCTCCAGGGTCACATTTCTAACGATTTGATTCCAACCAGAAGATTATTCCTTGGGAAACTCCACGCTCACGCCGAGCTCGGTACAGAATGCTTTCCTTTTTTCCAGAGGAAATTGCAGAAAGAGAAGTCGGGAAGTGATCCAATATCTTCTCTGTATAGACTTTTCGGTACTACTAAACAGTAGAGCATGAAAAAGGGGATGACATTACTTGGGGCTCCGAGGTATTCGGCGTCTTCTTCAGCATCATCTTCATCCAGGCTAACCCCCCACGACGGCGTGGTGTTGCCATCATCGGCATTTCTTTTCTTGCCGAGGCCAAGGCGCCATCTTCTAGCCCTTTCTTTCACTTTGGCAAGAACGGACTTCTTGTTGTTGGGGTACGTGTGGAAGTGGTCGTCTTCCAGATCGTGGCCCCTCATAAACGTCGGGGAGCTCGAGGACCACCTGGAACTTTCGCCTGGTCCGTCTGCGATACAGTTAGAATACATAGAGCATGTGAATCACATGGCCATTGGGCATCAGTGTTTAATCATTCCAACAAGAATGAGCCAGAACGAGTGACGATTGAGGAATGCCAACGCGCCGTAGGTGTTTCAGTGTCCATCTCATACCATAAAGGAGCTGCTCAACCGTCGGGGTGGTCGGGGTTCGAGGACTCGGGGAGTTGCTCTTGCTGTATCTCTGCCTCCCATCGAATCGCTGAGCCATCTAGTTTCACCGGACTATTCGACAGATCTCAAAACAATCCCTTGACGTGCTTTCTGTTTCTCTGCGGCCTTCCCTTCTTCAAGATCACTTTCAAGAGGCCATCATCCCAAAGGGTCCCAGAGCTTTAACAAACTGGGGAGCGACGGTCGCGCATCGTTTTGCGGGGCGAAAGCGAGGACGAAGGAATGCGGGAGATCAGTACCATCGGATTGGAAGGGACTATATAAAGCTTGTGGGCGTATGAGATTACACTTGTCCGAAAAGAAATGGGAGAATATTCGTGCATGGCACAAGCAATTCAGATGCCTCAAAATCCCATATCCTCGGAACCCGACAGCCAACTGTTTCTATCCCTGAACAGCCGCTGATGATCTGGAGATACGAGCGCAAAGCCGGTGGCTTGTGTTGACCCCTAGGAATCAGGTGAGCATTGTCACGGATAATGTCATTGATTCCTGAAACTCACAGTGTAATTCTTAAACTTTAAATTTGTTTAATATGGACCCTGTACTTTAGCTCGATGTTCAATGTGGTCTCTGAACTTTTAATTTATTTGATGCGAAAACCTAGACTTTTGGTATAAGTTTAATTTAGTTCTCATACTGTGTGAAAATTTTCAATATTGTCTTTCCGTTAATTCAAATTCAGGGACAATATTGAATATTTTCATACAATTCAAAACTAAATTAAATATGAAACAAAAGTTCAGGGACCACATTAATATATATTAGGCTAAAGTTTAGAATAGGGAAATTGACACAAATAGTTGTTGAGCTTTGACCCAATGTGCAATTTGGTTGATAAACTTTTATTTTATTTGATATAGTCCATAAATTGTAACCCAATATGCAATATGATTTTTGAATTTTCAATTTGTTCAGTGTGATCCTTGGACTTTTGGAAAATGTTCAGTTGGGTCCTTGTACTAAGTAAAACTATTCAATATTGTCCTTGAACTTGAATCAATGAAAGTACAATATTGAATATTTCTATATAATTTAGGGATTAAGTTGAACATCTGCCAAAACTCCATAGACCCCATTGAACAAATTGAAAGTTTAGAGATAACATTATACATTGAGTTAAATTTCAAAGATCACATTAGATGAATTAAAAATTTATAAATCACGTTATATATCGGGTCAAAATTTAAAAACTGTTTGTATCGTCGTCCTTTTAGGATAAATAACGATTTGATTACATCTGCTGTGGATAGTCCGCAAAAACCCTCCCGAGAACTCATGAGTTGAAGCCCAAAGAAAACAAAAAGCCCAACAACACCAAACGCTCCCCGAAGTAGTTCTTCTCCTTCTACCGCAACAAACAAAGCGCAAAAACCCTCTCTTCTCTCTCCCTCCTTATCCCTCCTCCTCCTCCTCCTCCTCCTCCGTCTGGCCTGGCTCCTCCGTCGTCGTCTGCGAGGCCGAGAGGAGGGAAGACGCCATGCCCGCATTCGCCGCTTCCGGCCACCTCCTCAACCCGACCCTCACCCACTCCCTCTGCTCCCGCCGCAAATGCCGCTCTTCCTCCTCCCAAAACCCTAAACCCCTCCCTTCCCTCAAATGCCACCTCTCCTCCTCCTCCCCTGCTCCCGACCCTCCCGCCTCCGATTCCCGCTCCTTCAAATCCCTCAGCCCTAGCCCTAGGCCCCTCCTCGATTCCTTCCCCAGGCCACTCGCCTCCGCTGCCGCCGCCGCGGCCGCCTCCTTCGCCATTCTCCTCCGCTTCTCCCCCATCGGCGTCGGCGGCGGCGGCGGCGGCAACGGGTTCGGCGGCGGTGGAGGTGGCGGCAGCGGCGGTGGTGATGGAAGCGGCGGCGGCGGCGGCGGTTTCTGGGGGCGGCTGTTCTCGGCCCCCGCCGCGATTGCCGACGAGCAGCAGAGTCAGGAGTGGGACTCCCACGGCTTGCCTGCCAACATTGTGGTCCAGCTAAACAAACTCAGCGGCTTCAAGAAGTACAAGCTATCGGAGATCTTGTTCTTCGATCGGCGGAGATGGACCACCGTGGGGACCGAGGATTCCTTCTTCGAGATGGTCTCCCTGAGGCCTGGCGGCATCTACACTAAAGCGCAGCTGCAGAAGGAGCTGGAGACTTTGGCCACTTGTGGGATGTTTGAAAAAGTTGACATGGAAGGGAAGACCAAGGCGGATGGGACCTTGAGTTTGACCATTTCTTTTACCGAGAGCACTTGGCAATCTGCTGATAAGTTTAGGTGCATCAATGTGGGGCTGATGCCGCAGTCCAAACCGATCGAGATGGACCCGGATATGACCGATAAGGAGAAGTTGGAGTACTACAGGAGCCAAGAGAAGGATTATAGGAGGCGAATAGACAGGGCCAGGCCGTGTATGTTGCCGATGCTGGTGCATAGGGAGATTCTGCAGATGTTGAGAGATCAGGGTAAGGTGAGCGCTCGTCTGCTGCAGAAGATTAGGGATAGAGTGCAGAAATGGTACCATGATGAAGGCTATGCATGCGCTCAAGTGGTTAACTTTGGGAATTTGAATACCAAGGAGGTGGTTTGTGAGGTTGTGGAAGGGGATATCACTCAGCTTGTGATCCAGTTCCAAGATAAGCTGGGCAATGTGGTTGAAGGGAATACCCAGAATCCTGTCATTAGAAGGGAGCTGCCTAAGCAGGTATATCCCACATGTGATGTGTTCGTGAGCTTTAATCTCTTTTTTCTCTTTTTAACTTTTGATGCTGCCAATGTGAATACTGAAGTCTTAGAGCACTGAAACTTGTGATAAGAATGGTTATGTGTAGTTGATCTTCTATTTACGGCCAATTATCCCAGTCTGATTAAGATTTCCAAGTGCTTCACATTCTGACGATTGTAGCTTGTTGTTTCTAGTTGTTACACATCTCTAAGCCTGGTTATAATGTTCTCCGAGGGTTTGTCTCTCACGATTGGTTTTATGTTTGAACAATTTTACAGCTTCGCCAAGGCCATGTTTTCAACATAGAAGCGGGAAAACAAGCGCTTAGAAACATCAATTCACTAGCTCTATTTTCGAATATCGAAGTAAACCCTCGTCCTGATGAGAAGAATGAAGGGGGCATCATCGTAGAGATTAAGCTTAAAGAACTAGAGCAAAAGCAGGCTGAAGTCAGCACCGAGTGGAGCATTGTACCTGGTCGAGGAGGTCGTCCCACATTGGTACGATCATGTACAGTTTGACATCATTCATGATAATATAATTTTTTTTATTAGATCTTCACTTTTTCTTCATTGCTTGTTTAGGCTTCGCTCCAGCCCGGTGGAACTGTTTCTTTTGAGCATAGAAATATCAAGGGCCTGAACAGGTCAATTCTTGGTTCAGTAACAACCAGCAACTTCTTAAATCCTCAGGTAGTTTTTGCATTGATAATTCCCTTTTCTTGATTACAACCCTTGGATTGTCGAAGTGTCGTTGATTCTATTATCTTTGGGGCAATCCCTACTGTAGGATGATCTTGCTTTCAAGCTTGAGTATGTGCACCCATATCTGGATGGAGTGACTAATACACGCAATCGAACCCTCCGCGCCAGCTGCTTTAACAGCCGGAAGTTGAGTCCTGTGTTCACCGGTGGTCCTGGAGTGGATGAAGTCCCCCCTATATGGGTCGATCGTGCTGGCCTTAAGGCCAACATTACTGAGGTGACTTAATATGTCCAGTCCTCTGATTATATCAGGCATTTGGCATCAGTTTAAGTTTTGTAAAATTTAAGTCATCCTGATAATCCTGAGTATCATCAGAATTTCACTCGGCAAAGCAAATTCACTTATGGACTCGTGATGGAAGAAGTTACAACTCGGGATGAAAGCAGTCATATCTCCCCGTATGGCCAAAGAATCTTGCCAAGTGGAGGAATCAGTGCAGATGGACCTCCAACAACCCTTAGTGGAACTGGTATCGACAGATTGGCATTCTTACAGGCAAATATCACACGTGACAACACAAAGTATGTTAATGGAGCTATTGTTGGCCAAAGGAATGTATTTCAGGTGTGTCATGGTTCACCACATTTGTCAATACTCCTGGAAGAATGATGTCTTTTCACCAAGCATTCTTATCAGATGTTTGCGTTATTTTTTAAGTAAGTTAAATGCTGGGAAACAAGCTTGTTAAATGACGCTGAAGACAGGATGTATGCTATATAGCCTCTTATAGGATGAAGTGAGGATCAGGAAAAATACCAAGAGTCTGCTGGATATTTCTCTATGGGGAGGTGACTCGAACTTTATAAGACTAATAGCACTGCAGAATGAGTTCTCTGTTGCTCAATGTGTTATGCCTAGGACTTCCGCGCAGTTTGCGTTTCCATTCATTAATCTTGAGATGCTTAACTATTTTGTCATGTTGATTATGTTTCCATGTTTTCCTGTTTAAAATTTATGTCGTCCATTGAATGAGAGGGTTATATCTTACAGTTCTTTAAGTGCATGTGTTACTGTCTCCGCGCTCATTACACTGTTTAGAACTTCTTCTGGGGTTTGATGGAGATGGATGAAATTCTCTTTTTGCTGGAGGGTCATGTATAAGCTGCTGAAGAGCTGCATCATTGGCGCTTGTCCCTCTTTTCATTTAGCCTTAGACCGGTTGTTGTAACAGTTCAAATTTCAAAGTTACTGTTTTTTTTTTTTTTGGTAAGGTAAGATGTATGTATACTTTTTAATGCACCATTACAATGAGGAAAAGTTACTGTTTTGTCTGATCGACTTCATGTTTAATATGTTGATCTTACGTCAACATAATGGTTTTTTTTTTTTTCCTATGACAAACTTGCAGCTGGATCAAGGTCTTGGAGTTGGCAGCAATTTCCCATTCTTCAATCGCCATCAGCTAACATGTACAGGATTTATTCAGTTGAAACAAGTGGAGGAAGGTGCTGGTAAGCCGCCACCACCTGTTCTAGTTCTACATGGCCATTACGGCGGTTGTGTGGGAGACCTCGCAAGCTATGATGCATTCACTCTTGGTGGGCCATACTCCGTTAGAGGTTACAACATGGGCGAGCTAGGTGCAGCAAGAAATATCCTCGAGGTAGGAATTCGTAGTGTAACCTTTCTTTTTCCATGTGCTATGTAATGCGAAATCATGGGAGCTTTTGATGGAATGGACAAGTAACTGTAGTTTGATTTACGCAGCTTGCAGCTGAGCTACGGATACCAGTGAAGAATACACACATGTATGTATTTGCAGAACATGGCAATGATTTGGGAAGTTCGAAACTTGTCAAAGGGAATCCAACAGAGGTCTACAGGCGTATGGGTCATGGCTCATCCTATGGGCTCGGTGCTAAGTTTGGTCTAGTACGTGCAGAATATGCTGTCGATCATAATTCGGGCATCGGGTCCTTATTCCTTCGGTTTGGAGAGAGGTTTTGATATGTTTTGACCATTGTTGTCTTGCATATTATTTTGGACGCCGAGTTGTTCAGAAAATGACAGAGGATCAGTTGTTTCCATCCCGCGAGATCTTTTTAAGGTGGTCAGGAACCAGATATAGTTTTTGCTTGAGTCCGTGCTTATTCCTTTTCAATTATCGGTGGAAGCTTTAGTCTGTAGTCATGAATGGACTAAATTCAAGACATGTAATAATCAATGGATGCATAACGTCCCTCGTCTCTTTGCATACTTCCGCAGGTGAGCTCTGATTTTACTCGCCCAGCTTCATTTATGCAGGCCTCCTTCTTACCGTTGCCATTGGTACGATGTTGGTGCCCGATGGCGATCTCAAGATTCTTACCAACGCGAAGACAACCGTTTGTACATTTTCAGCATTACTTTTTTCGGTCTGTTCTCTGCTTTAGCCAGAAAAAAGGCCGAAAAGAGGGAAATAAATAGGAAGTGATCAGATCGACTTGGCTAGTAGGAAGTTACAGATAGTAAATTAAAAAGCAAGATAATTTGTGGATATAATTTTTGAATTAATTCATCTGTCGTCTCAGGTTGCGTTCGTTTGCCCCCTCATATTGATAAGCCTTTAAAGAATTGCAGGTTATGTCTACATTATGCTGCTTTTTCTTGGTTCCTTTCTGATAATCGATGGATGCTCATGTCTTCTGGAAACTCGTGTCATCGTCTTCCCGTGTCTTCAAGATTATTAAATTCTGAATGGAGAAATTAAGGGCGCGAATGACAATCATTTTGTTTTAGAAATTAATTTTTGATCAGAAATAATTTTTTTTATTTCTATTTTATGGATGAGTTTCTAAGCAAAAATACGTGTTTGATAATGACACAAAATTTCTATTTTCAAAACAAAAATATATTTGATAACGGCATAAAATTCTTCTCTCGGACGACCGACAAATGGGAGGTGGACAGCGGCGTGGCCAATGCGGAGGACAGCAACAAGAGATGGCCGACGTCAAGCAACGGCGGGAGGCAAGCGACAGGAGGCGGGTGGCGGCAAGAGGAGGGTGGCGGGAGGTGGCGGCCGACAATGGGAGGCGGGCGGGTGGCAACCCATGGTGGTCGGTGGCAAGGGATGAAGACCGGAGGCCTCAAACAGCGGGCGTTGGCGATGGCGGCAAGAGGCGAGCGACGGCCCACGGCGGTCGATGGCAGAGGACGACGATTAGCGAATGGCAGGAGGCGGCTGATAGCCGAAGAAGGCCCACAGCAGTCGACAGTGGAGGACGACGGCCGGCGGATGGTCGAAGGCAGCGAACAGCAAGTGGGCGGTGAAGGGAGATGGCTGATGGCGAAAGGCGAGCAGTGGCCCACGGCGGTTAGTGGCGGGGGACAACGACTAGCGAATGGCGGGAGGCGGTGAACGGCCGGAGAGCGGTGGCGGGTAGCAACGAGAGGAGGGCGACGGTGGGAGGCGGCAACTAGTGGTGGGAGGCAGCCTGTGACCCATAGCGGCCGACAGACGATGGGAGGTGGCGGACGGAGGGTGGGCGACCGGCTAGTAGCAAGGGTGAGCGATTAGAAGAATTTTTATTTCTTATTTTTTTTTCCAAAAATAGAAAAATAGAAAATTTTTACTTTTCATTTCTTTCCAAATTTATTTCTGAAATCAAAATTTGTTTCAAAAATAGAAAAATAAAATTACGTTATCAAACAAATTTCTGTTCCAAATTTATTTTAGGGAACATAAAAATAGAAAAATAGATAAATAGAATAGTTATTATTCGTAGCCTAATGTACCATTCACCGAGAGTGCTGATGTGATAAAACTATGATGTTCTCACTAGAGATTTTCTTTGGTTCCAGTTAGCCAAATGAAGGATTTGATCTAAAGATTCAAACAGGCATGAAGCTTCTTTATGGCCAAAGAAAAATTATAAGACTCCATTCGTTTCACAGAAAATGTGACATTTTTGGAAAATGTTTTTCGGGAAGTAATTTTTCAGGAAAATGACAATATTTTCTAGTATTCAGCTAAAATGCGAAAAAGACCAGGAAAATATTTTCCGCCATTCAACAAGGAAAATATTTTTCAAACTTCACCACCTAGGCATGCACTTGCCCTTAAGGCCACAAGGCAAACTTGCTTAACATCTCTGTTCCCTCACCATCACCAAACACTCATCCCTTCCTTAATGGATTTTGAACTTCTCTTGCAAAGCGACAATCTTGAACAAATGATCTTGATAGTATAAGATTTCGACAATCATGCATAAATAGGAAATATATCGTAACACTATCAATCTTACCAAAATGAGGTATTGGACATTCTTCAGAAGCCAAAATTTCATTAGCTAGACATGAGAAAGAGAGAAAGTTCACAAGTTTAAATTCAATAAACAACATAGAATCACTTCAGAACAAAGGATAAGCATTTTTTAAGTTAAAATGTAGTGTCCACACTGAAATCACTAGTCAAAGAAAGGCCAATGCAAACCAATCTTACATCAAACTTCATCTCTCAGAGTACTAACACTAACAATATAAAAAAAGGAACACAGGAGTCTTTGGACAACAAAGCTCTATAAAATATGTCACTGTTCTTCTTTGCTATAAATTTATTAATCCACACTTTCTTAAAATTCACGCTTTTCACTATGAATACTTTTCCAATTTTTTTCATTTTCAACTAGGTAGTAAAAAACCAATCCAAGGGAAATTTCATCATATCCATGCACCTTCATCATCTCATTGTACAATTAAGAGTAATCGATGCCGCTTTGATCTAATGATTTAATCGCCAATGCCATCTCTCCAAGTTGTTTAGAAAATGGAGCATATTTATCGTTATTATCGAAACATCTTTGTCTTTTGTGGGACCTCTTTGCTGAAGGCACTGTAGATGAAGATGTTTATGATCCCTTCATCAACTCATCGAAGTCATCGCCTAAATCAATGGGTGAGGATTCAATTTCCGTCACATCAACATCTCCAAGTTGCTTAGCAAAGCTTCCGGTGGCCATATCTCTTCCAATCACCAAAGACATCTCATCATACATATTAATCATTTTATTTAGATACTTCTCATGAGAATGATGGACCTATCAATTCAATGCAAATAATCCATAAAAAGTCAAATGAAACAATTTAGATCATCATAATACGCACAATATTCATTTAGTTATTATAAGTGGCATTGCATAAAGCTGCTGTAAAAACCAACATTGCAACTTAATCTAAACTCTCCTCAGTACTGGAGTTAAAAAGTTTAGCTAATAATTTCAGAATTTCAAGTAAAGAAAAGAAATCCCAACAGCATTCCATCTCTATTCCATAAAAAGTTGGCAATATTAGGTCGAAGGTATTAATCATTACAACAGCAAAGCTAATATGTTTACAAAACTAGTTCAAACTAGAGAACTTCACCAAGGAATAAAGAGCACAAAAGCCTTCATAAGCTAACACTGCTTGACAGTTCAGATATATCAATAGAGAAACCAAGACGTTGCCACTATAAAGGACATAAAACACTTCCAGCTGAATCAGGAAATCAATACAATCCATAAGCAAAAATTTTCTCTGCCTCGAATCCTAAACCTTACAAGCACTAATGTCCAAACACGTGAATTAGAGAGAATTTGAACTATTTTGAATAGGCAAACAAAACGGAGATTCAGTTTGGCTCACCACCGAGCTTCTTATGCCACAATTATTCAAATAGATGAAAAGTGATGAGAAAAATTACCGTCACATATTCATCAAATTCCTTTTTTCCATCTATGATCATCTTCAAATTGTCATTCCAATTAAATCCACTCTTGCCACGTATCATTTGAATCGTCTTCCAATTGCTTTTGATTGTCTTCAAATGGTTCTCAACATGTTCGGGCTCACAATGAAGGCCAAACCTCTTACTTATTGTATCGACAACTCAAGTAATTGAAGAGGGTTTGAATGCGCTCGAAGGCTTGTTTCCTTTATTAGCTTCATTGGCAAGAATTTCAAGTAAAACACGTTCCATAGGCTTAGACCATCTAAATTACTTGATTTTCTCATCATTTGCCTTACTTTTAACTACGTAACAACTTTAAATAGCAAAATAAGAAAAAATACAGTGAAGAGAGACGCGTAGTAACTATTTAAAGATGATTAATATTAAAGAAATTGAAACCACATAATCTAAATGAAACACTAAAAAAAAATCAAAGGGAAAACTATTGACTTCTTCGAATATTCTGATAACTAATCCATATTGCATGCGCAATCTTATCTCTTTTTTATGCCCATATTCTATTTTCCTTCCTTTCCTCTCCTTGCGAAAGTGGAATTCTTGGGTTTTCTCTCCGAGATTCCATTTGTCTATTCATCTCTTCCATGATAGAGTCATTAGGATCAAATCCCATGATAAAATTGTGAATGATACAACAAGCTAAGACAACATCGACTTGTTTTTCAAATGACCAAAAAGGTTCAGAATCCAATACTCGAAAACGCTTCTTTAAAACTCCAAAGACTCTTTTAACAGTAGTTCTTAAAGATGAATGGTGGAGATTGAAAAATTCCTTCTTATTTTCAGGTGGACAATCACTGAACTCCTTCAAATGGTATCTAACACCACGATAGGGAGAGATGATGCCATTTTGGATTCCATAACCAGCATCAGCAAGATAATATTTTCCCATAAATTATAAATAAGTTTATTACTAAGATACTAACCTCAATTCAAACAATGTGTATAAATTCCATTTTCTTACCTCTAGGAATGTTCAATCTATTTGGCTTTGAAAGTGCATCAGATAAAATACGCGAATTATGTGCAGTGCCCTCCCAACCAGCTAAGGCATGAGAAAATCTTAAGTCAAATGTAACAGCAACTAAAGCATTTTGTGTTGTTCCATCCTTCCAACCATGAAATCTTTCTTGAATTTCAAGAGAAACTGATGCACATACATGAATTCCATCTATTACTCCGATACAATCCTAAAATAATCAATATAGTTACCAACCATTTACTAATGAAACTTCTCAAGCAATGTATAAAGACTTTTTCTTCCAAATTTCATACCTTAAAATATGGATAAAACCTTCGATTGTTACTTATCTTAAGAGGAGTGGAATTGCTTAGTTCTTTCATCACATGCTTGTATAATTTCAAAATCACTTGCAAGATGATTTTAAAATACCTATGCACGGTGTCTATTGATCTATGAAATCTTCTCTCAATGACTTTAAACCTCATATTATGTCCAATGATATGGCAAAATACCAAAACTTACTCCATAATAGCAACATTTACTGTAGAATGCAACAAGTTACTTGCATCGAGTACTTTACGAAGCTCTAAAAAAGCATTTGGCGTCATCCGTATTTGATTTATACAATGAGTATCGCCACTGTATAACACACGATTCATATACAACTCTCTCTCGTAATCTCGATTCACATGAGGCTCTCTTGGTATGTGGTTCTCAAAATGATTATAATTATCCATAACTAGTGTGATAACTATCATAACCGCTGCACCGGCACCCGTTACCGCCACTTGAATTTTGTTATCATCCATCTCTGTTGGAGCACACTGATCATAAAACATAAAATGTGGGTGAAATACTAGAAGAGCCAAAAACGCATGGAACAACACAAGCTGCTTCAAAGATAGCACAAGTTGCTTTTCTATGTATGCAAATCCCCAGTGCAGTAAATATTATGAAGTTCATTGACAATCACTAACAAAAACAGCATTGTTTATACAAGCAAAATGAAACCGAGGCTTCTTTTATCTGCCCTTGACCAAAAGGATCGCCAAAAAGCAAACTCAATCATGTCAACTCAACAACAGAACAAACACCCAAAGATCTAACGAACTCTACAATCAATCCGACCATTCAGCCGTCCCCAACCCCAGAACGCAACATTCCCCGCAGACCCATCGGCAATAAATCGACGACGCGCTCAATTAATTAATAACCCCAACAGACAAATAGACAAAGACCCAACTACTCATAGCGCCAATGCTATCAGACTAAACTTGAAGAGTTGGTTTACACACTTTCCTTTGAATTGACGACTGAGCAAAGAGATCAATTTACAAAAATGAGAGCAAACGACAGTGATTACCTCGGAATCACATCTCTGTGGGACAAGAAGAGGGACCAGACAAAGCGCAAGTCAGCAACAGAGAAGGAGCAGATTTGGAGATTAGGGACCAAACGAAGCGCGAGCTAGCACCTGGAGATGAGGGACGAAACAAAGCATGAGCCAGCAACGAAGAAGGAGCAGATCTGGAGATGAGGGAAGAGATGAAGCGCGAGCCAACAACGGAGAAGGAGCGGATCTAGAGATGAGAGACAAGACGAAGAAGGCCTGAGAAAGATGGGAAAACAAAGAGCACTCTGGAGAGAAGAGAGGGTGCGTGAGAAGAGCGGAAAACGAAGAGAGGAGGCGAGGAGGTGAGGGCAATGCTAGGGAAACAGGGCGAAATAGTGACGTGAGGAGGTGAGGGCGATGCGAGGGCAACAGGGCAAGAGGGCAACGCGAGGGCAAGCGAGAAAGATTAGAAAATGATTTCCTCTCTTGAAAGAAAGGAAGACATTTTCTTCAATTTTAAGAAGAATATTTTTCATTCACTGGAAAACATTTTCCTTGATTACCTATTTTTCGCCCCCGAACACCGAAAATTATGGAAAATGTTTTCATTTTCCGCCAAACGAACGGAGCCTAAGTTTGATGCAGTTTTTCTTCCCAAACATTAACTAGCATGACACATGAAAGAGGGACACGGTAACACAGCCAATAGTTCTCAGCCGACTTGCTTGCCAAAAGGAATAAATTTCAACCTAAAGCAGCCCTAGGAAGAATAAAAATTCGTTCGGTCAGATCTTCCCATCACCTTATAATCTCCACAAGCATGTTTCCCCGCATGCGCTCTCTTTCCTGGTTGTCGTGTGACTATGAGTATGAGCCTCCAGGAAATTGTCAAAACCTTATTACTCCATCTCTATTGGTTTGTCCCATCCCGGCTACAGCCAAATCCAGCCGCAGATGCAACGCATGTATTGAGGAGAAAGTCTCCTGCAAAAAGTGGCCCTAGCTTCTTTCTCTTTGGTCTTTCCGTGTTTTCAAGAATCCAAGTCCAAGGAATTAAGTGATCAAAAAGAGCTTAAATCTCAAAGCTTGGGTGTAGACTTCTGTGGTTTACCAGTCTGGAATGACAATTCTTATGCAGAACTCTCTGACACAGTACAGCTGGAGAAGTTGTCGAGGTGACCAGAGACTTCGAGCTAAACCCATCGAAGAAGCAAGAAATCCGAGAAGAACTAGCGAGCAAGGTACAACACAAAAGTCATAAACTTAAGAGGCATATGAAACTCAGAATCTAGCTTCAAAAGAGGATCTCAAAGGAAAACACCGAACGAACATAAACCAGAGACAGAGATGGCAAAATAAAGGGCAAACGCGTGCTTCCATTTCCATCGCATATCTAAATTAAAGTCAGTTTCCAAGGCGGTACAACTCAATCGTGCTTAAATTGTCCCAGAACAATAAGAATTCTAGCTATGCAATTCATCCAGATGAAAACCCGTAATTCCAACCATGACCCAAATGCACTCAATAGCAGAGAATTGCTGCAGAGTGAACATACAAGAAATTCCAGGCATTTAATCACTGGAAAGACTCTCGGAGCAGAATCTTTTAAACGTCAACATGGCCACAATCACAGGCAAGCAATATGAAAGGGGATTTCAATCTCATGCACGAGCTAATGCAGTTTATCTTACAAAAGTTACAAAAGCAAACAGACTAAACAGTCATGAACTCAGCGAGATTAATCTTTCGAGTAAACTAAAGGAGTATTCAGGTCCTCCAGAAAATTTACTCGATTTAAGCTTTAAATCAACACAAGCATCTTTGGCCCCTCAAAAGTTGAAGAAAAGAACAAAAATAGATCAAAACAAGGAGAAAAATCAATTGCTATGTAAAACTAGAAATCCATAAGTTAAAGACTATCACCACAAGTTCAACTTATTCTAACACAGAAAAGGGTCAAGTAGAAAGATGCAAGCATGGACGGCTTTAAACGCATTTTTTTGCAACATCTGCGACAGCTGAAATTGACCTAAAACTTTTTCAGCTAAAAGAGAAGGAAGGAACATATTGACCTAATTATAACTTCAATGAACCGCACTAACTGAAGCATAGACCAACACTAACAAGACACAAGCCAATTCTCCTAAATATGCAGTTATCAAGATATGCAAAGCCATAAAAAGTCAGCTATGATGTTAGCTTTCTTTTTTAAAAAGTTAAAGGCATGAATAGTAACGGAAGGAAAGGAGCAATTAACCAAAACGAAATCACTGTACATTCAACTTCTGAATTTCCAAAAGGGATGAATCCACCTGCAAGACATGGTTCAGAACATTCAATGATTATTTCTCCACAAACCTTTATCCATGACGGAACATTACACAGACCATAGCCAAAATTTCTACTTCTGGTTTTAGACCTTTGGCAGGCTTCTGAACTATGGCCCAGTACCCCCTGTCCAGTATCTTCAGAATGGATATGTGATATATCCATTCAAGTGGATCACCCCCTCCAATTGTTGACCAGAATATAAAATTTCGAAAACTTGTCTTAGATCCTTCTGTTGATAAAGGGTAGGACAGCAGTATCAAAACACCCGTTGGCTAGGACTATTTTGAGCAGTTAAAGTTTCTGCTAAGGATGCCTCCAGGACTGGGAGGCACAACATTTTGCTCAGCTTATACTTGCAGATCAACAATAAATATAGAAACGAGGATCTGACACTGTCGTAAAGGCAGCAAAAGTCACCCGTAAAAGGCAAATTAGGTTACCGAATCCACCACAATGTCTGAAGGAACTGTGGACAAATGAATCATTACGAAGAGTATGTTACAAGAACAAGAAGTTAACCTTTCTTCATCGTCAATAAACTCCACTAGAGTCGTTTCTCATTCGCAGTGGGCTGTGGAAAGGAAGCAACCGAGCCATGCCTATTACTGGACCAATCTCTCTGTCGCATTGCGTATTGATTTGACTCAAACCCAGATAAATTACCAATTTGCATTTTCATGTGTACATAACCATGCCCCATTGCGTAAACCGGCATCGGCATCGCAGGGAGCTGTGCTCCGTAAGGCATTGGTATCGGCATCCGCATTTGCCCATCCCCATGACCACTATTGCCTGCAACATCGTTCAAGCTATGCGGTACCGTTGTCGAGGCAAACAATTGATCAGACGACGAAGGTCCTTCACATGACATCCCATGCATCCTCTTCAAGTAAAGCCTATACTTCTGCAGATGACTCGCCACATTTTCCCTTGTCAATCCCTCAACATTCATCAACTGCATAATAGTCTTCGGCACCGCATTCTTTATCCCCAAATGGGCAACCACGTCGACAAACCTCTTGTGCAATTGAGGCGTCCAAACCAGCCGTGGCCTCTTTAACGTACTCCCCGACGGATCTTCCGGCGAATTGTCCATCCTCGGAGCGGAATCCACTTCTTCGGCCATCTCAATCCTCCTCGATTTCCTCGAATCCGATTCATCAGCACCGTCCTCCTCCTCCTCCTCCACCTCCATGCTCCGATGATTATCAACGAAGGACTTGAAATTATCGCTGGTGGAAAAACCATGCGAAGCCGCGCCGCTGCCGCGCAACCCAGTCAGCGTGCTCCGTGACGCGCGATTGACGTCGACGGCGGTCCTCGAAGGCTCCAGCGCTATGCTGAACGCGGACGCCAGCTCGGGCGGGATTAACGCCTGACACAACGGCGCCAGATCGTCGCAACTCGGGAGGCCGAACTCCCACTCGACGACCCGGTCCTCGCCGTCCGAATCACAATCTCCGCCGCCGCCGCCGCCACGTTCGCCCATCTTCGCCTCGTCGCCCATCTCTCCGCCGGTAGGGTTTGGCTTTCGTGAGAAGAGAAGCGACGGTGACGGAAGGAAACGATCCTTGTCCTGCTTTCAGTCGGTGGAAAATGGAAAGGAAAATGCCTCTGCGATTTTCTCTTCCGGTGAAAAGAAACAAAAGGAACACGAAAGCGGTGGTGAGGCGAACTGCTGACGTGGACGACATGCCCAGCCAGCCAGAGCAAGATATTTTTTGATTTTGATGGGTTGGGCGGGGATTCTCCGACCAAAAATATCTTCCGCCCCCACGGCGACGGAACTGATACCGTGCGCCGCCGATTTTGCTGCGCTCGCTCTCCGATTGGGACACCTCTGCGTCGCCAGAGATGAGGAAGCGGATGAGAAGCTGCCACGATGCGTAGAGCGACGAGCTTTGATTAATCACCGTTTTTTTTTTTTTCAGTGTGCACCCTCCTTTGCCCCCTTCCGTGGATTGAGCGGGAAGACAAGAGTGGAAGGTGCGACTCACCATATTACTGTTTTAATCAAATACAGACTCCAAATTTATGTATGAATATATATATTGATTAAATAATTACGGAAAATTTGTCTGAAAAAGGCTAAATATTTTTTTTATCGATCCAATTATAAACTTTTTAATTTTACTGATTGAGTTTTATCATTTTTCACATTTTACCAATTGAGATTCATTATTTTAAAAGATCGATTTCTGATGAATTCCCTCGTTGAGTCACGTCGAATGCCGATCAATCGAATTGTTTGCCACCCCGTGTTGCTCCAGAGGTCTACTACGGACGATGGAACTTCTTGTAACAAAGGAACCAGTCTGAAAAATCCCTTGTCATAAGGTTTAACCAATCACCAGATGGAGCCTTAAAAAGGTACAAAAGATATTTAGTTGCTCCTATTTGAGGAGCCAAACCCTCCCTAGCAATTCAACGGGGATGTTAGTCGGAAGCCAACAAAAGTACCCGAAAACATAACACAAATGTACCGGTTTAAATTTTTTAGTGATTATAACTCTTTTTTAATAACCTCTATTTCTAGATTGTTTCTGTCCCTGATAAAATAACTAGCACGAGAATTTGGAGACCCATTTCCTAAAGCAATATTAAGAACTTAATCAAATCATGAATTGGGCAAGTTTTTAACTATTTAGGGGAGAAGCAGACTAAACATAATTAATAATCATAATCCCATCCACGATATAAACAAAACCCTGAGCCAAAACAAAGGGGGGGTAAATGAATAAACAAAGTCAAATACACTTCATTTAGGGGAAAATTCTGGCCTCATCTAAAAACATTAACAGCTCTCACAGATAAGTGAAATTCTTTGTACATTCCACCTCCCACCACCACCACATCGATCCAAATTTTTTTACACTCTTTCAGGAAAACTTGTACAGTCATTTACCTTATCAGGAACTTCATCAGCTGTGCTCCCCACACATCTGCAACCTCGGTTTGCTAGATTTTGCGCGTATAAAACTTGAAGAAAAAGCTACATAATTTACAGTTTTCTTTAGCAGGACAGGCATCAACTTTATTTTTTTTCAGTTGGCTCACACTTCTTTCCCTAAAAAGATACACAGCGCCACGAGCTCTAGAAACAAAGAAATGGAAGAGGAAGCTCACACTAGCGTCGGTTAGCTATACAAACTGGCTTTTGCGCTGTGCAGCCTAGGCAGGGTGTGGAGATTGCGCCATTCTCCTCTCTGCAAATGATTGACCAGATAAGTCATTTGTGCAGAGAGAGACAGAGGAGAACAAAACAAAGTTCTCCAAATGAAGGAGTAAATCAAGAACTCCTCACTACAGTAGAGGAAACATCTAAGAATTTGAAAGAGAAAGAAAACGCACCCCCAGCAGCGACAAGCTTTTCTATTCGCGCCACGATATGCTTTCCGTATGTGTACTTCTTCAGGGCATTCAGATGAACTTTGACTCGCGAAAGAATTAACTCACGTTGTTGGTCGTCGCATGTCTCCAGCACTTTTTGTACGACATAATTGGCAAACTGATCTTTCATCATTGCCTGGATGAAGATAGACGACAGAAAGAACAGAGATGCCCAAGATTAAAAGAAGGATACGCAAGAAAGAATGATACGAAAACATCAGGCTAAATACAGTATTAAGAGATGTGTAAGTAAATGAGATTTCAGTATCTAGAACATAAAGTCTGGCACAAGTATTCATCCCTACAAAGAGCCATCCATGCAACTTCAAGTGGTTTCCCACCATGGGATCTAAGTAATAAATAAGAACATGAAACCATAAGAACAGTCGTGCAATTCCTTAGTCAATGGTCAACCAAAGTGAATTTGCTGAAATAGGCATGATCACCATTTAATTGAACTTCATTATGATCCAGGCATTTTAAGAGAGAAACAAGACTCCAGAAGCCTCACCGAACAAACATGCCGACCTAGTCCACGGGTTATACGAGCAGCAAAGCAGGTAATTCAGTGGGTCACAACAACGCCTAACATCATCTCAAGCATTGATCAGCCCTAAATACCATTTAAGAGTTTTTAATTTAATGATGAAATTCAGCTTCAGAAGTTAGCTTCTATTCCGTCTGATCAGATAGATTCACTCTCCAATCTGCCCCACCATATGGGGAGGCTGTCCGACTTACCACATTGAACAGAAAACACTGGATATATGAGTGCTGCATTTTCTAAAACCAAGATTGACAGGAAAAATGTGTTTGCCAAAACTTCCAAAAGAAGTTTTACTCCATCTTATGGACCAAACACAAAATATTCTTCATTTAAACTCACAGGAAATATATTATGTATTCTTTCAATTCTGGTAAGTTATAACAGGGAGGCCACACCTGAAGAGGTTCATTCTCATCAGTAGTGCCAAGCATCTCATCCACCATCAACTGGCGTTCCGAAGGATCACCAAATGTCAAACACTTCTCCACAACGTTAGAAGCAAATTTCTGCTGACTCATCTCAACTATTTTCCCTGTTAATTCCTTAATAATAGCAGAACGCTCATGAGGTTTTCCATGCTCCAAGACATGCTGTACAAAACAAAGAAAAGAAAAGTAAATGGGCTATAATTCTCGGAAACAAGCTTTAACAAATAAACCAACAAGTAAAGCCCGCAGCTCAAGGTCTAGAATCATAATGGTCCAAAGGAAACCGCTGCAAAAGAAATTCATGGCACCATATCCGCAATTTTATGAGACATGAATACAGAAAAAAAAAAAATGCCAATCAATGTAATATTTATTGATGATTTAGACTGAAACTTTTGGGTGAGATGAATCTCACATGATAGCTTCTTTGTTGGACTGAATTAACAGTCAGCCGACACATAAGAAGACAGGGACTGAAGACAGTCAAAGTACACGGAAACTTTCCCATAAAAAACAAATCTTGCATAACACCTTACTCGAGATAGTGAAAATGTGCTAAGGGATTATCATGCAAGGCAATTAACAATGACGGCATTAAACATGGAACAGTGAACAAGAATGAATACGATATCATCCAATCAACAATAGCAGCATACAAAAGGGAGACAAAGGAGTTATTAGGATATATTTAGACACCTGAACCACATAATTGCCGTACTGATCCTGTGCCAGCATGCTGACAGATCCTAAAATTTCATCCATAACTTTGCGCTGCGTCTTAGGGTCCTCGCAGTGCTCTAATACTCTCTGCCACATGAACAGGCAAGATCTCAGGAACAATATATTTAAGGCCTTGAAAAACGGTCTCAAGTGATATGAGAGTTCATCCACCTGTATTACACGGCAACCATAAGGATGGGTCGAAAGGGTCACTACTTGATCAAAGAATGTCGAGACAATAAAATGTATAGCATCTTCTGGGACACATTCAATACACTTCTGGACAACATGATTCCCATTCTGATCACGAACACAGCGCATGACATGACCATCAAGCTCTTCAACCATTTTAATCTTCTGATCAAGATCAACAACCTCAATAGCCTGACGACACAAAGCTTCTATTAGCAAGCTTACCCACAAAATCCAGCTCAAATTACAATCAAATTTGCTACGGAGCAATGGAATATCTTAAGGCTATGGAGATAACTGGAGCAAAACATCAAAAGCTAAGTCAACACGTGAATCAGGGAATCCAGATGGCAATCCATTGCCCCATTAGATCTCAAAGTATGATGTCCAACCATATAGTGTCTACGAGAAATGGCTTTAAAAAAACAACTGGGAGTATTAAAGGTGCATCGAATAGAGCAATATGGTAGTAGCAAATGATTGCTCAAAAACACTGTACCATAAATTATCTAATAGTACCTTCTGAATTACACGGCAGCCATACATTTGAAGGCTGAGAGTTAACACATGTCCAAAAAGCTTGTTGGCCAATTCTCTACGCTGGGACACAAGTCCATGCTCAAAAAACTGCACATGGAAGTTATTAAAATAAATCCCACAAGAACATCGAGTTGCGAAAACAATCACGCTAGAATACTGAGTTACGAAAAACGATTGCAGTATCATAACAAAGGCATATGTACCTTTTGAATAACATAATTACCAAACACATCCGTCATTAAAGTAAGAGCATGGGGCATAATTTCCCCATACACCATGTTTTTCTCATCGGTAGTTGCTGTTTCAAGTTTTTGTTGTATAAACCGACTCCCATATTGGTCCGCACTGAAAAACAAAATTACATGAAGCAAGAGGTCAAAAACAGAAGAGTAGGCAGTGAGCCGAAAAGAAGGGCACCAATGACTAGGCCGGATGCTACCTGAACTCAACCACATGACCAGCTATCTCTGACAGCTCGAAACACTTGGTCTTATTACCCTTAAATTCTTCCAGTAGAGAGGATCCAAAGTTTTCATTCATGCCTCCATCCAAGTGCCAGGGTCCCATGACTCCCCCAGATAAGTTTCCCATCCCCGAAGGCAGACGCATGGAGTCATTCTGCCTCATGGGACTACCAGGTCCAACTGGGGAATTTGGAATGACTGCATTTGCCAAGGGACTTCCAGGATAAGACATTCCGAGGCCGAAAGCATGGTTACCATAGTACCCATGATGGTTGGAACCACCAGATTTACCGCCAACCCCATACGGTGATTTCTGAGGTGATAACAATGCTCCAAGATAGGCTTTCTGGATTTCAAGTAAATTCATGTAAGAGC